>JAYESD010000004.1:92729302-93375188 GCA_036927565.1 Tuctoria greenei | reverse complement strand
GAGAGAGTATTTGATCAATTATGGACTTATATTTTAAACTCTCATTTCAAGTTGTATTGCAAGATTTAATCTATGTATTCATATATCCTGCCTAAATTTGTGATGTGTTGCCTCATTTACAAGTCTATCTTGCATAATCGTTGCCTTATCACACTTTATGAACACATCATTTAGGCACCCCACCATAACATGTATATGTATGAGAACTCTCTCAATCTCTCTTACTCATGATGCATACATTGAGGGGGAGTCACTCATACAAATACATGTTATGAAAACAAATTCCTATCCTTGTTGTTGAAGTCTTAATGTGTTGTCATCAATCACCAAAAAGGAGGAGATTGAAAGTGCATCTAGGCATCCCCGTGGGTTTTGGATGATTGATGATGACAATTAAGACGCTAATGAGCTAAAGTGATCTAATGCAAAGGTACAAGGATTGAAATATAATGAAAACCCTCAAAAAGGAAAAGGATAAAACAGGCGTCAAAGACTCAAGTGTAGAAGTTAGGGTTTCTATGGTGTTGAGCTTATATGAGCCATGTCATGCGAGAGGGTGGATGTATCATGTGCAATGAGATCATTCTAGAGGGCTCAAAGTGGTGGTTTAGTGAAACACCTAAGTGAGAAGCCAAAAATGAAAGAAACCCTAGGAGGCCGGACGAAGCTGGACTAGTCCGGGCCAGACAGACAAGTCCGTTTTGAGACGAACCAAACGTCTCTGGAGTGAATCTGAGTGAATTTGGAGCTAAGTCCGAGAAATCCGGTCTTGTCTGTTTTTGGCCGTACCAAAGCTCTCTGGAAAAGTTCGAACTTGTCCGTTTGGATACGGACCAGTCCGTTTGAGACTTAGTGAGATCATCCAAGAGAAACCCTAGTGGGCAGGACTAGTCTGCCCCATGTGGCCAGACTAGTCCGTGCCAGTCCAGTTGAGTCCGTTTTGGGATGGACTAAACCTTTCTGTCCTACTTCGGACTAGTCCGTTTTGGACTGGACTAGTCCGTTGTCTAGTGATCGTTTGAATTTGGAAATTTGACAGGTAGTGTGACAATCGTTTCTCATTGTGCCAGTTGTCGGGCACTGACCAGAGGTCAGTGGTCCCATAAGATCGGACTAGTCCGGGTCCAGAGGCCAAACTAGTCCGCCCTTCTGCTGAGGTCAGCAGAAGGGGCTTGGGATCCCTATAAAAAGGGGACCCCCGAGCTCATTTGAACAAATCTTAAACCCTAGCACCGCCACAAGCATCCTAGAGCCTTCCAAAGCCTTCTACTCGTCCTACTAACCCCTTAAGAGCAAATCTTGAAGAGATTAAGGTTTGGGGAGGAGAGTAAAGGAAGATCATTGCGCTTTGGCTCTCAGTTTGATCTCTTGCACATTGTGTTGTGTTTTGTGGCTTGTGTGAGTTGAGCTTTGTGTGCTCCTCACTGTATTCATTTGTGGGAACCTCAACTTGTGAGCAGCCCCATCAAATTTGGTGATTACCCATAGATATAGTGGAATCCAAGCCGGCCATCGTGGTGGCTTGGTGAGAGAAGGGTCAAGTGGGACCCGGTCCTTGTGTGGACTTCTCAATGTGGATGTAGGCTTCTTTGTGGAGCTGAACCTTGGGATAAATCTTGTCTCACTTGTCTTTTATGTTTCGTGATCACTAATATTGCTATTAGGGTTCTTATTGCTCATATTGATCTTCACATTGATCATTGTTGAAACCTTGTGATCTAAGTGTCTTAACTTCACAATCTGAATTGCACTAGTTTACCACATATTGCTTATCTTTTTGGTGAACTTAAATTCTGCAAATAACATGTAGAAACAAAGTTTTTAGGTTTTCACCGTGTGCTGGGCGGACTAGTCCAGCCCTGTCCAGACAAGTCCGGCCTCAGGAATTTAATCTCGTTTGATTAAGTAATTTCAGGTATTATTGCCTATTCACCCCCCCTCTAGGTGACTTTCATATAGGCACCCCACCATAAAGAGTGCATATATGTGAGAAGTTATTGTTACTCATTTTTCATTCTCATATATGCACACTTTATGAAAATCAGTTTTTACTCTTTTTGTGAAATCTTAATTGGTTGTCATCAATCACCAAAAAGGGGGATATTGAAAGTGCATCTAGGCAATCCCTTGTCGGTTTTGGACGATTGATGACAAACAAATGAGATCCTAATGGACCTGTTGAGATGATTGCAGGTCAACTCATATTAGATAGTTTGGTGCACTCAAAAAGTGAAAAATGAAGTGATGAAGAAAAAGAAAGGCCCCAATGATGAATGAAGCGCAAAGTAGACTTAATTGTATAGTATATGTGTGAGAGACACATCACAAGAGCTCAAGTCTTGGCGTAGGGGTAAGGGTCTTAAAATCAATCTTAAAATTCGCTGAGCACTAGACTAGTTCATTCATGGACCGGACTAGTCCGTTCAACTCTCTGTTGTCTCACTTCATAGTGCATCTGACTAGTCCATTCATGGACTGGACTAGTCCGCTAAACTTTCTGGAATCGCACTACACAGTGCACCAGACTAGCCCATTCAACCCTTCGTAAACTCAATACACTATGAATCAGACAAGTCCATTCAAGGATCGGACTACTCTGAGAAAGTATCTGATGTTCCAATTCACAGGGAACCAGACAAGTCCGAACTCCTACCGAACTTGTCCAGTATGCCTCACACGATTTAGGGTCTCTAGTGTGCTTCACATTCCACGCCGATTTTACACAGCACATGGACAAGTCTGGTACCCTGTACGGACTAGTCCGGCTATTGGGATCCCTAATGGTAATATTTTTTGAAACACTATAAACAGGAGATCCACGACCTCACAATAAATACTTTCAAATGATACCGTCATGCACTAAAACCCTAGCGCTGTCACCAGTCCCAAGAGCACAAAAACACATCTCCCCACGCATCTAAAGTCTTCAGAAGTGAAAATCATTTGAGTATTCAGATTTGGGATTGGGAGATCGTTGTCTATGCGTCATTGAGCTCTTGGGGTTGGATATATTTACATTCGTACAATTACTTGTAATCTTTTTGAGTGTATTTGATCATCTTTTCTCTGTAATTCTTGTGGGAGCCCTCAAAGTGTGAGGTTGCCCCACCAACTCGGTGATTACCCCTGATAGTGGAATAAAGTCGGCCTTGTGTGGTGACTTGACGAGGGAAAGGGTTTGAAGAGACCCGTCTCTATGTGGACTTCCTCAACGAGGATGTAGATCTCTTTGGTGAGATCAAACCTCGGTAAAAATTCGTGTCCCATGTGCTTATTTATTTTTTCAAGTATCATTACTTAGGGCACTAAGTTTGTCAACCTTACAATTTGAATTACAATTGTAATTCATGTGTAACCTTCCAAAAATAATTGTTTAATCAAGTGATCTAAATAGTTGTTCAATTTCTGTTGCTATAACATCTAGAATTCCTGCGTCAACACTTGATTATTTCACAACTCATCACCACACCGGACTAGTCTGCTACTACACCAGACAAGTCCGGTCTCTCTGATATTTGACGATTTGATTAAGTGTGCAGGAAATTATCAAAGCCTATTTCCCCCCCCCCTCTAGGACACATTCAATTTTTTCTTGGTATGGAATATATTTCCACTTCCAATTCTACTGAGATGGAGATCCTAGAAAGTGACTTACACCTAGTTCATCTGACAGCACAGGCTGGGAGAATCTTCCCCCTCACCCTGTGCCCACTCTCTATGTTGAAACCCAACACAGGTTCAACATAATGAGTGATTAAACAGTCACGGCCTACTACATCAAGCTAATCAAAGTACATAGTAAATCACAAAATACGCTAGAACAGTTTTTGGAGTATCGACTTTAGCCCAGATTAACAAAGCTAAACATAACAGACCACAGGTCTTAGAAGCAGCATAGCAAAATAGCATCGACTCCATTCACAATCATTTTTTGTAGCACTTTTCACTTTTGTCTAGTGCATCACTTCTAGTCTGCAACACCCCCAGATCACCGCTCGCTCCAGGTGCTGGTAACATTGCCGGAGCCCTCTGTTCCTTTAGGAGCCTGATCACCATCAGAAGCAAAGTGTCCGCCCCTCCACGAATTGTCACCTGCATGTCTTCGCCATACAGACCTGCTGAAAAGGATAACAAAGAACAAGCGTGACCCATAATCTCCACTGCATTTTTAACGGTTTTTTATCAAGACATGCTTTGTTTTGTACTCTCCATGTAGCCCAGAGAATTGCTCCCAAGTCGAGGACATAAACATCCTCTCCTCCGGGTAGGGCCTCCCCAATCCAATTCTAGTACTGCTGCAAATTAGATGTCCTACTGGAGGACTGAAAACAGGTAGCAATGATCCCCCATATAACTTTCGTCACTTTGGATTCGAATATCAAATGGTTCATCGACTCATCCTCATTACAAAAGTAGCATGTAACAGATCCTCCCCAATTCTTCCTTTTCCTCAAGTCTTTAGTTAGGATGGATCAGTGCTCCATGAGCAGAGGAATGTATTTATCTTGCAAGGAATCATGGCTTTCCATATCCTATTAAAACTTGCATATGAGTGTCTAGTAGACAATTGTTTATACACTAAATTGACTGTGAAGGAACCTGTTTTGGTCCATTTGCAAATCACCTCATCAACCTAATTAGTTAACCTCTGCTCATTTAGGCTAACTGCCAACTCATACCATTGGTGGTGAAGTTTTAATGGTAGAGATCTAAAATGGATAACCCATCTCTGTGTAGCACATTGTACCACAGTGATGTCCGGGTCATAACAGAATTCAAAAAGCAGTGGAAATTTAGCAAAAAGACTATTCATCTCTTTTATGGATGTGTTATACATTGTTGATGTAGAAATTCATTATAGATATGTATCTTCTCAGGCAGTTATAAATGCATCGGTCACGCCCCGCAACCCTAACATTTTTATTTTGCTGCCAAACCCTCCCCCGCCGCTCCCTAACCCCCAGCCTCGCCATCCTCGCCCTCGCTGTCGTAGTCAACGCTGAGCGTCGTCCTCACCATTGACATCGCCTCCAAGCATCGTCCTCACCCTCACCATCGCCGTCCATCGAGCGCTGTCGTCACTCTCGGCGTGCATGTTTGACATGAAGGATGTTCCCTCGAGGGTTTGAGTACAGGATCTAGGCACAACTCACTATGCGGTTCATCTAATTAATCGCATGCCTTGTACAATATAATTTCCAACATCCTGTACTCATCCTTTCGAAGAAACGACAGCCATAGGCGCTTGCTCCTACATGTTCTAATTTTAGGAATAAATGAACACACTTGTGAAAAAGGTATGCCACATCCGATCCTCAACATCATCAAATTAACATGACCGTCAACAAGGGGAGCAACATCTCTCCACGACGTTCGACCTGGTGTTGCACACACGGCTCTTGCCTCATGTCGGCCACGTATCCTGATCCAACCGCACAACTTCAAATAAAGGAGGGCTAGAATATTGGTGGGAAAATAATATAAGAAAAGAGGAAGAAGAAAACGGATGGCGCGCGTTTCGATCCATGAATCGTGAGACTGCTGACTTCCATCTTCACTGGCCAGTTCCCGATTCCGCTGATCTCTCCAGAATGCATTCACACTAGATACTCTATGTTGGCTGGACCCAGGGTCTGTCGTGGCCCACCCAGCATACCCAGTGGGTGTGCCCTGGAGAAAAGTTATTGTTGTTGTATGTGATGTTTGGTTGAGACAATGCAACTTGTGGTCATAACGATAAGAATGCAAAAATGGAAATAGTGTTTTCAATGGGAAGGAGAAGACGAAACAACAACTATTTTTTGAGATAAAGGAGATGGCCCGTACTTGTACTTTTGCAGGAGCCCCCGCTTTGATCTTCTGAGGGGTCTTGGATGCCTATATTTCTTTGGTTCCGTTTTAGGTGTCTTTCATTTTTATTTTGGTGCTCAACTTGTGCATCATTCTATTTCTGTATGACTCTGACTTTGTACCTTTTATTCCTTGCTTATGATAATGGTTGAGCGTTTGTTCACAGCTTTCTAAAAAACAAAATAGAAAGAGTTTATCTGATTCAGAAATCTTCATTACTTTGTTTACTCGGGGCTCGGGCCCGTCAAATTTGAAACTCCTCCACTCATATCGTAATTGTATCAATTATATATCCACGCCAGTTTCCAAAATATAAACTAGAGGTAGAGGAAGGTTTGCACAAGAGAGAAGTTGCGCTGCTCCACCGCAGACTGCAACCGTAGGGACAAGGAGAGGAACCAATGGCGGGGACTCAGGTGTACAATGTGACATTCTAGGATGACATGATCACCAACACTGTGACGTCCTCCGGCTAGGCCATGGAGGAGTACCTCGACGAAGTCCTCTCCGTCCACCATCGGCGCCATCACAAGCTCGTCATCGGGCTCGACGTTGAGTGGCGTCCCTGCTACTACGCTGACCAAAACCCTGTGGCCATTCTGCAGCTCTGCATCGGCCGCCGCTACCTCATCTTCCATGTCATCCATGCTGACTACTTCCCCGACGAGCTGGAAGATTTCCTCAGTGATTTTGGCTACCGCTTCGTCGGCGTGGGTGTGGAGGGTGACGCCGAACGACTTTGGAACGACTTGCAGCTGAAGGTGGCCAAAACGATGGACCTGGCCAAGCTCGCAACCGAGTAGATGGATCGCCCGAGCCTCCGCTACACGAGGTTGAAGGACAACACGAGCGCCATGATGGGTGCCGACATGGAGAAGCCCTACCGGGTAGAACGAGCCACCGGGACGCGTATAATATCTGCAGCGAGCATATCAACTATGCCTAAATCGATGCCTTTGTCTCCTTCGAGGTCGGCCGCAAGCTACTCTCCGGCGACTACTGATCTAACCACCGAGTTTGTGGATCGGCTACCGTTGATCATTACGGCAGGGAATTTGCAGGTGCAACGCTCAAGTTCTAGCTTTTCTGCTTGTGCGCTCAATCCATCCTAAAATTATTTTGTCTTGAGGAAACACTATCTTGGGTTCATGTCAGATGTGTGCCCCATCGTTGTCAGGTCCACATGTCAGCTACAGTAATAACTGCAGGGCAGAGCATTTCATCACCACTGTCTTGGCATTTAAGTTAATGTTTTAGTAGTTTCTGTGATGATTGTTCACAAATATAGTTTTTTGTGATGGAAGAATTAGCTGGAGTCTATTTGTCATGTGTCTGACATTTGAGAAAATTTTAGGCAACATATCATTGGAAGGTAATAATTAATGTCATTAGTCACTTATTTTGCACTTAATCATTAACCATTAATATTATAGGTTAAGCAATTACAGATTAACATAGTCCTTACTATTACGCAATTACAACTACTCCCTCCATCCCAAATTACTTGTCACTCTTTTTAGTTCAAAAATCAACTAATTAATTAAAGAGCGACAAGTAATTTGGGAGATGGAGGGATTACATATTAATAATTTCGAGCCAAAAGGTCGGCGCCGCCCGTTATCGGTCCGGCCTCCGCCTCGCCATCACCTCGGTGTGGCGCCGTCTTGGTGCGCTGCCTTCAGCCTCCGTGCCACCACCGTCGGTTAGATCAGTGGCACATGCCGAGACGAGGGCTTTTAAAAACAAGCATGTTATTTCACATTCATAGAGGTCTTTCACATGATCGATCATTGTCTTTCACATGCATGTTAGTTGTCCATGCATGCTACGGTCCAAACATGATCAACGAGCCTCAAACATGACGATCTCTCAACAAAAAGAGAAAACACGTAACATCATCAAACATGATCGAGGTCTTTCACATGGATGTTAGATGTCCATATGCATGCTATGCCACAAACATGTAGTCTAAGAATACAATATTTCCTACCATGTATTGATATATATATTTCTATATTTATCATATTCTCTACCATGCATCTGTATACTCTCAACCTATATGGCAGTTTATCTACCACACTAATGAAGAATATTATCCTATCATCAATAGAGATAACAAACTATGTTTGACAGGAAGGATGTTCCCTCGAGGGTACGAGGATAGAATGTGTACTACTGTGACACCCGGTTCTGAAAATGAACCAAGTGTGATGCATATCTATGCCTAGGATGTTTAACACACATACAAAAGTGGTCCACAAATGATAAATAGATATAACCATGTCTTGAATAATAACACTAATAATAGTATCTTATTACAAACCAAATAGTCTCGAATACAAGCTCTAAACAACTGCACCAGAAAACACTAAACACTAATGACTTTAAACTCCAAAGGCAAGCTTGACAGTAACACGCACGCCTAGAACTCCTCAAAGACCTCATGATACTCCACATTGTTGCCTGCGTCTGAATTTGTTGGGGGAATAGCAAGGGTGAGCACATGTCTTACTCAACAAGTGTGGAAAAGTATGACATGTAGTTTAAACAAGGAATGATAATAAACAATGGTTAATTGCATAAGAGTACATTAAAAACAGTTGAGAATGCAATAGTATTATCATTGTGGTACTTCCCAAAATAACCCAAATAACATTAATTTCAACTTAAGTAACCAATACCAACATTAATAATCCATAATCAACTTATAACTACACAACTGTCTCATTTTATCAATTCCATATACCAAAGCCAATTAATAAAACAATACCAACTCCCAATTTAGTTCCAGCCATTAAACCATATTCAAGGTCCATAACTCTAGTAATGTGAGGGTCCAGGTTGCTCATGACCGGGAGCACGGCTATCATTATAGTTTTTGACACACTTTGAAGAGGTTGTACCACTTTAACCACAAGTTCGTGATTTCATCTACTCTCGATGACTATGGAATCTCAATTATGCCGTCTCACACTTCCTTAGGTGTGTGGCCAAGACATTACAAAATAGCCTTTACAAAGTGATTGCTAGCCTATTTAGACCCCACAAAGGTTTCACCGGTGGTGATGTCTCCAACTTACGACATCCAACCAAGTGCCCCCTCTTGAGTAGGGATGGCAATTGTACCCGCGGGTTCGGGTACCCGTCGGGTATTGCACCCGACGGGTACAGGTTTGGGTACATATTTTTACCCGCGAGTACAACCCGTACACGACCCGTCATTTTTTGGGTACGGGTACGGGTTTTATTTTTTACTCGCGGGTACACGTCGGGTTACCCGAATTTTTAGATTTGGGCCAAAACAGGGAGTCCAACCCATAAGAAACCCAAATCTTTTTACCCCGTACCCTAGCCCCGACCCCGACACCCCCGACTCCCAATCAGCGCCGCAACCTTCCTGTCCCGACTCTCTCCCTCCCACCACCCCCTCCCGCCTGCACGGGCACGGCGCGTCAGCGCCAATCGCCATGGCCGCAGCCGCACCCAGCGCCGCCCTGATCTGCCGTCGCCCGCCCTCCCACCTCCCCCTCCCGCCACTGTAGCACACGCGCCACCCCCCTGAGCTCAGCACCGTCCGTCCGCCCCGACATCGACCCTCAGCGCCACCTCAGATCCAACCTCTGCCCTCTGGGCCTTGACCGGCGTCGCCACCGACGCAGCCTCACAGGACGCAGGGACACCAGGGTCATCTCCAAGTAAATCTGCACCGGCAACCCTCATTGCTCCTCGGTATTGTTCCTTCCAATCTTCTAGTCTTGATATGCATGCTCAATGTTGTGATGTTTAGTCTTGATATGCATGCTCGGTATTATTCACTTGAGTAACCAGCAAATCTTGTCAAGTTGTCATCTTGATATTGTAGCAATCATACCGTGTTACAACAGCAAGTCCTGTTAGATGCAAATTAAATTTGAGTCCCCTTATTGTTTTTTTTCAGAAGTTGGATCTACAACATGTCTGATCCAAGTGGAACAGATGCACCTGCCCTTGGTGCTGCAAAGAGGCCACGTCGTGGTCGTGCAAATCCAGCTCCATCGACAGCTAGTGGTGCCGCCTTTTCATCAAGTACTATTGGTGCTATTGGCGGTACAGGTTCTGCATCTCAACCCACACCAATAGCTTCTGAAGAAGGTCCACCTTTAAATGTAGATGGTAATGTTGCTGTTGGTAAAAAAAAAGAAGCTTAAGTCCAATGTTTGGCTTGAATTTGAACAAGTTACCGTTGCTGGTCAAACTAAAGCCGAATGCAATTGGTGCAAAAAAATGCTGGTTGGACACAGTAGAGCATGGACAAACCATTTGCGTAATCACCTTGGTAGTTGTGCATCTAGACAAGTTAGAAAAGGATTAAAACAAGCAACTTTGAAGGTAGGCAAAGATGAGAAGGGGGGCTGCTATAGTTGAAAAGTATGTTTTTGATCAGCAAGTTGCTAGAAAAGAACTTGCACTAATGATATGTGTCCATGAGTATCCACTCTCTATGGTTGACCATGATGGTTTTCGTAGATTTTGTGCATCACTGCAGCCTCTTTTTAAAGTAGTGTCGAGAAACACTATTAAAAAGGATATATTGGATATGTATGAGGTGCAAAGGCTTTCTTTAGTCAACTCTTTTCAACATTGTCATTCTCGAATTGCTGTAACTACAGACATGTGGACAGCAAATCATCAAAAGAAAGGATATATGTTCGTCACAGTGCACTATATTGATGAAGATTGGACATTGAAAAGTTATCTGTTGAGGTAATATGCTATTACAGTTGCTGCTTTTTGAAGTTTGGAAGCTTTTATATGCTGTAATTTATTACAATTGTTGTATATTATTGTTTTGCAGGTTCATATATGTGCCAGCCCCACATACAGCAGAAGTTGTCAGTGATGTTCTTTATGAAGTGTTACAAGACTGGTAGATTGAGAAGAAGGTGTCAACAGTGACTCTTGATAATTGCAGCACCAATGACAGTCTCATGCAAGCTATGCAAGATAAGTTGCCTCTCACATCTTTGATGCTACAAGGTTCATTGTTGCATATGCGATGTGCTGCACATATTATAAACTTGATTGTCAAAGATGGCATGAGTGTCATGGAATGTGGTATTGAAAGGATTAGAGAAAGTCTTGGGTTTTGGTCTGCCACACCCAAAAGACATGAGCATTTTGAACGAACTACAACACAAATAAACATTAAATATGGTAAAAGGATAGCTTTAGATTGTAAGACTAGATGGACTTCAACTTACCTCATGCTTAGCATTGCTCTAGAGTATCAAACAATTTTTTAACGCCTTGCAAATAAAGAAAAACTTTGTGCTTCTTTTAAGCCAACCAAAGAGGATTGGGAATTTGCTAGGGATCTTTGTGCTAGGTTGAAGATATTCTATGATGCAACGGAGTTATTGTCGGGCAATAATTATGTGACAGCAAACCTATTTTTTCCTAAAATCTGTGGTATCTATTTGGCTATTGAGAAATGGAAAAACAGTCCTATTCCTAAGTTAGAAGAGATGTCCGTATTGATGAAACAAAAAGTTAATAAGTATTGGTTAGATGTGCATGGTTTAATGGAAGTAGCTGCTGTTCTAGATCCTAGGTATAAAATGAAGTTTATGAAAGCTTTCTATAGCACCATATATGGTGAGGACAGTCCAGCCACTAATATTGAATTGTCTAGAGTTAAAAGCTTGTTGTATGATTTGGTATTGGAATAACAAGGATGTATGGAGGGTATGGCATCAACAGATGATACACATGCATCTAGAAATGTCATCCAAAATGAAGGAGATGATCTTGTATTTGATATGTTTGATAAGTTCTTATCGGAAGAAGTAGAAGAGAGTTCAACTTATGTGCGAACTGAGTTGGACTTGTATTTGGAGGAGCCAACACTGCCAAGAACTCAAGATTTGGACATTATCAATTGGTGGCAGTATCCAGGAATAAAGTATCCCATTTTAAGAAAGATTGCAAGGGATATTATGTCAATTCTTGTTACAACTGTGGCTTCTGAGTCTGTTTTTAGTACTGGGGGTAGGACAATTAGTCCACATCGAAGTAGACTAGCTCCAAAAACAATTGAAGGTTTAATGTGTATGCAAGCTTGGTCCCGTGCTGATGTTATTGGTCAAGAATCCACTTTCAAAAATGCTGTAATGTCTTATATGGAGGATGAAGAAGAAGATGAAATGGTAGCACTTGAATGCTTTGATTTTAATTTATGTTTCTGTTTTCACAGTTCTATGTGTTGTCAATCTAATGTAATTTCTTTCATAATTTTTTTAGGATGATCCTTCATCCACAATTGTTGATTAATTAATAATTGAAGTTTGGAGAAGAAAAAGAATTGGTATTTGTTGTAATACTTGCTGAATTCTAATTTTATTCTACGATTCTGTTTTCGTTCAATCATTCTTTTCTAATGCTTGAAGGTCTGGAATCTGGAGAATAAGGTATGTACTCTGTAGAAGAGCTCAAGACTGTATTGTGGCTGAAATGTGGTTGTGGACTTGTAGCTGTAATTGAAACCTGGAATGAAGGTCTGCATAATTGCATTTCAAGGAATGAAGTTCTGGATGATTGCATTTGAAGACTTTTGAGTGCTGTTATCTGCAATTAAACATTTAAAGATGTATGATGTACTGAAATGTGTTGTACTAAAGTTATTAGTATTGAACATTTGAACCTGGGTAGAGCTTTGTGTCATTGTGCGTTGTACTGAACTTCTATCGTGTGACTGTGATGTACTATTTTCATATGTTGAAATCTGCATTATTCCTCAAACGTGCAAACTGTATGTTGAAATATGCATTACTGTTGTGTATTAAAATCTGAAAACTGTATTATCTGTTGCATTTTGTTATACCCGGCGGGTACCCGAAATCTGTCGGGTACGGGTTCGGGTATGGAAATTTACCCGCGGGTACGGGTTCAGGTACAAAATTTTACCCGTGTACTGTTTCAATCCGGGTCGGGTTTTTGCTCTACCCGACCCGAACTTGACCCGTTGCCATCCCTACTCTTGAGCCATTCGGATCCTAGGGTAGTTCCACCATCACTACAAACCTATCCGACTACCCCTTCCCTGAGCTTTCCTAATGGTCCAAATAGTACTGGCAATACACTAATTAGTCAGCTAAGCTGCACGCAAACTTGGCCCTATGGTGGCATTGTAAATCCTGGATGGTCGCTCCATGAACCCGTCCTTAGATCTAAAGCAAGCAAAACCACTAAAAAAGTTCAACCCATTCCACATAACCGGCTTGCTTAGATCCCTGGGCACCATGTTGCTAAATGGTCATTATTATCAATTCTCATCATTCATGTGTCCATTAGTTCATAATTAAGTAATATGATGGTTTCCCAAACCCAATTGCGTATGGCGAAGCAAAATGTGTGAAATACCCTTCCAGACTCTCTACATAATGTTCAAATGACAAGGGTGGTCATAGAAAACTAGTAAACTCCAATAATTGGGTTTTCCCATCAAATTGACACAAGCATGCAATTTTGCAAACAAAACATTTAAAAACCCGACTCAAAATGATCAAGACACTTGCCTTGCTCATGAGCTTGGTTTGGATCGAAAGATTCGAAGTTCTGGTTCTGCAGGTCCTCGAAAGCACTCTCTTCAGTGGTACCTTCTATTCCACATGACAAATATTACAGTCAATAAATGCTCATATATTACTCAATATGCCATGATATGCATGATTTGTGCAATCGTGAGGTGAGACTAGTTAACGAGTGGCAATCAATTTTTACTAACTAGTTACAATAGTTTTTAACAAGTTTGAATAAGTTTTGAATCGATTTGAGTCAAGTTTGAATTAATTCAGCCTAAAACAGGTCAGAAGACCAAACTAGTCTGCTGTTAGGGTCGGACTAGTCTGCCTTGTCTTGAACTGCGAAATAAGGTTTTCTGAACAGCGGGGTTTTAGGGTTGAATTCACGTGGAAACTGGATATAGATGGTGTACCGTGTGTTTAGAGATCCAATGATCAAAATTTGGGTGCAAAGCTTGAATCTTGACGTCGAGGGCTTGATGAGAGTTGTTGATGACAATTTGGTGGTGAAGAACGTCGATGTCGAAAAGTTGACGAAGATCGATCTTGATTGATCCTTCTGCCTCATCTCCTCCTCCTTGCTTCTGGACTTCTTCTTGATGATGCCACAAGGCAAAAGGTGATAGCGAGGGTTTTCAATTGGGTTGAAGAGGTGTGGGGTATTGGGTTGCTTATATAGGGGTGGAGAGGTAGGGTTTTAGGGTGAATTCCAAGTGGATTTCGGTGGGGGACGAGTAGGGGCCGAGGTGGGGTCCACTTGGGCTCCTCTGAGGTTCAGCACGAAGTTCTTGGGCCCAATTAAGACAATTACACGATAACCAATCGTGGAAGAATAATCAAATCCAAATTGAATTCTGCAGGCCGGACTAATCCGCAGGGGTGGCCGGACAAGTCCGTTTTGGAACACATGCAAAATCGGACAAGTCCGGTGTACTGGGCCGGACAAGTCCAGGGTGGCTAGGAAAGACTGATCCGGACTGAAACTTAGATAAGATCGGACTAGTCCGCTGGGAATCGAACAAGTCCGGAGAAACATCAAAAACTCAACCGGACTAGTCCGTGCAATGTGTCGGACAAGTCCGGGTTCTAAATAAACTGAATATTTTGAAAGAGAAGGGGAATACTGAACTAGTCTGAGTTGGAGGTCGGACAAGTCCGTACCCTAACAGACTTAAATTGAGGTTTAGACCTAAATTCATTTTAATCTATTTCCTTTTAAGGCGGCTTTATGTTAAACATGTATGAGGGTGCATGCAGTGCATTATGCATGAAAATGAGGGTTTTACAAACCTACCCCCCTTAAAATGAATCTCGCCCTTGAGATTCGATGCAAAGAGAAAGAGATACAAAAATTCGTTCTTCAGATCCTCTTCTTGCTCCCAAGTTTCTTTTGATTCTGTATGATGCTTCCATTGCACTTTGCACCATCAAGTCACCTTATTCCTTATGACCCTCTCCTTATTTTTCTAGAATCTTGAAAGGTTACTCAGCATAGGTCAAATCTTTCTCAAGCTCCAATTCTTCCATCGGTACTTGCTCTTCCGGAACCCTCAAGCACTTCTTGAATTGAGAAACATGAAACACGTCATGTACATCAGAAAGATGTGGAGACATCTCCAACTTATAAGCCACTTCTCCCCATTTGTCCAAAATCCTAAATGGTCCAATATAGTGAGATGCCAACTTGCCTTTGGCATTAAATCGCTTGTGACCTTGCATGGGCGACACTTTGAGATATACGAAGTCTCCCACCTCAAAAGACAGACTTCTTCATCTATTATCCGTGTAACCCTTTTGTCTTGACTAAAAAGCTCTCAAATTTTCGTGTATTGTCTAGACTTGCTTTTCGGCATCCTGGATTACATCAGGTCCAAACAATTGAGTTTCCCCTGTCTCATTCCAAAACAAGGGTGCTCTACACCTTCTCCCATACAATGCTTCATACAGTGACATCTTCAAGCTTGGTTGATAGTTGTTGTTGTAGGAGAATTCAGCATATGGCAAACTCTTGTCCCACCTTCCTTCATACTTTAGCGCACAAGCCCTTAGCATGACTTCCAAAATTTGTTCCCTCGGTCGGTCCATCCGTCTGAGGTTGATATGCAGAACTGAAAGTCAATTGAGTTCCCATCGATTTGTGCAGCTTTTGCCAAAACCTTAAGGTAAATTGAGAACCTCTATCGGACACTAGTTTCTTTGGCACTCCGTGTAAGCACACTATTCTTCCCATGTATAAATTTGCCAACTTTGCTCCACTATAGGTAGTCTTGATAAGAACTAAATGTGCTCATTTCGTCAACTGATCCAGAATATCCCTTACTGAATCATAACCTGCTAAAGTGTGAGGCAAACCAACAATGAAATCCATATCAAACTCTTCCCACTTCCATTCCGGAATCTTCAATGGCTGCAATAATCCTGCTGGCCTTTGATGTTCAGCCTTGACTCATTGGCATACATCACATAATGTGATTATTTAGCTATGTCCCTTTTCATACCATCTCACCAATAGTGCGTCTTCAGATCCTTGTACATCTTCGTACAACCAGGATGGATGGAGTAAAGTGAGCCATGTGCCTCCTTTAATATCAACTGTCAAGGATGCTTTTCGTCAGGCACAACAATCCGTTTTCCATGTCATAGATTAATATGGTCATCCTCATCAAATCTAAATTCTATCCCTTCTCGGGTCCTTTCCTTGATTTCCTTATCCTTCGTCTGACCCTCTCGAATTTCTTGTTCCAAGGTCAGATTTAACTCCATTATCCCCATCTGATTCACAAATCCAAGATTCAACCATTCAAACTCCTTGCATAGCTCGGGTGCCAATTCCTGAACTATGAGCTGGTGGCATGCTCCTTTTTGACTCAAAGCATCGACCCCTACATTGGCTTTTCCTAGATGATAATTGATTCCCACATCATAATCTTTAATGAGCTCCAACCATCGTTAGTAATATCCAGCCATTCGAAGAATACTCCTTATCTAACCTGGATGCATAAGCCACTACTCGGCCTTCTTGCATCAATATACAACCAAGTCCTTGCCTTATAGCGTCACAACAGTTATCAAAGCTCTTGCTCACATCTGGCAATTCCAACACAGGTGATGTTGTCAATCTCTTCTTTAGCTCCTCAAAACTGTCCTGACAAGCTTGGGTCCACTTGAAAAGCTTCTCCTTCATTAACAGTTCAGTCATGGGCTTCGCTATCTTGAAAAATTCCTTGATGAATCGTCAGTAATATCCAGCCATTCGAAGAATACTCCTTATCTCCTTCACATTATGCAGCAATTCGCACTTTAGCACTTCTCTAACCATTTCTGGTTCAACTGACACTCCTCAAGAGATGACACCGCCTAGGAATGATACTCCCTTAACCAGAATTAACACTTGTTAAACTTGGCATACAACTGGTGCTCTCACAATTTTTGCAACATCAGCCTTAGATGCTCTTCGTGCTCTTCTTCACTCTTTGAGTAGATCATGATATCATCAATGAACACTACCACAAACTTATCCAAATACTCCATGAAGACCTTATTCATGAGGTACATAAAGTATGTGGGTGCATTAGTCAATCTGAATGACATGATCGTATACTCATGGGATGCATACCATGTCCTGAAAGCCGTTTTGGGTATGTCTGATGGTCTAATCTTCATATGGAAATAGCCTGACCTCAAGTTGATCTTGGAGAAAACACATGCACCCTTCATTTGATCAAACAAATCCTCTATACGGGGCTATGTATACTTGTTCTCGATTGTCACCTCATTGAGAGCTCGGTAGTCCACACACATTCTTTGAGATCCATCTTTCTTATCTACGAAAAGCACTGGGGCTCCCCATGGCAACGAGCTTGGTCATATAAAACCCTTTTCTAACTGCTCTTGAATCTACTTCTTGAGCTCTACTAACTGTTTAGGAGGCATCCTATATGGCCTCTTTGCTATAGGTGCAGTTCCAGTTATTAAATCAATGATGAACTCGATGTCACGATCAGGTGGCATACCTGGCAATTCCTCAGGAAACACTTTTGGGTACTCACGAACAACTAGAATTTCCTCCAAAGTTACTCCTTCTGCATGATTTACCATTGTGTTCTCGGTTGTTGGTTGAACTGCCTTGAATTCTATATTGACTCCTTCTTCATTTGTCAATTGCACTGTCCGAGTGGCACACTGAAATCACACCCTTATGCTTCCTTAGCCAATCCATTCCAAGTATGATGTCCAAGCCTTGTGAATTCATGACTATAAGGTTGGCGAGGAAATCTACCGCCCTTATGGGAATACTTACTTTTGGACATACTATACTCATCCGTATCTCTCCTCTAGTAGATTTAACCAACAAACTATATTGCAGGTATGATATAGGCATGCTATGCTTTGCAACATACTTTGATGAGATGAATGAATGGGATGCTCCAGTATCACATAATATAGTGGGGGGTTGGAGTTTGTGAGAAACATACCAATCACAACATCTTCAGCTTGTTGAGCCTCTTCTACAGATACATGGTTCATCTTGCCACAAGCGAAATTTTGTGATCCTCGGTTGCCTTGAGTTGCTCCTCCATTGGTCCTAGGATTCTACCTTTGAGCATTGTTCATATGTCCTTGACATGATCTTGGGCATTGATTAGCAAAATGTCCCACTTGACCACAAGTATAGCAAGTCTTTCCACCAGCGGTGTCAGCGAAGTTAGGGCGAGGCTGGTTTTGAGCATAGGCAGGCATATTTGGGCGTTGTGCAGGATACATAGGTAAGCGAGGTGCTTGCATGGATGGGAATTGCCGCATTAGCTATTGCAGTCGCGGTGGATAAGCAGAGCGGTATGCAGCAGCAGACGAGTTGTAATATGGTGCAGCAGGCTGTGCATAGTGAGGACGGACATTGCTTCCTTGCGGCTGTCCCTGATGTGGCATTTTTCTCTTGTGGTTTGGTTCCATCTCACGAATCTTGTTCTCAATCACAATGGCTTTTTCAACCAGCTTCTGGAAATTTGCATAGTCAGTATTGAGCAACTGAACTTGAATTTCATTGTTGAGACCTCTCATGAACAGATACTGTTTCCTGCTATTAGTGTTGATGTCCTCTGGGGCATATCTAGACAGCTGAGTGAATTTGTTGAGGTATTCACTCACACTCATCCTTCCTGGCCTGAGGTTTTCAAATTCTTGTCTTCTCAATATCATGACTCCCTTAGGTACATTGTGAGAACAGAACTTCTCCTTGAATTCAGCCCAGGTGATTCTCTTTTGATTTTCATGGACATTGCATAGAGATTTCCACCAATCTACAGCAGCTCCAACCAACTGGTGTGAGGCAAAAAGAACCTTCTCCCTGTCACTGCACTGGACTATGGCAAGTTTCCTCTCAACATACTTGAGCCAATCATCAGCTTCCATAGGGTCTGTGGCTTGAGCAAAGGTAGGCGGCTTGGTCCTCATGAACTCTCCCAAACAATTGTGGGGTGAAAGGGGTGGTGGTGGTGGCAGCATGTGGGGCTGATTGTTGTTGCCAGCTTGCATCTGTCCCAAGGTTTGTATCATGGTCTACATGAGCTAGTTTTGTATAGTCAACAACTTCTTAAGGTTGATAGCTCTCTGTCTATTGTTTTTCTGAGGTTCTCCATTATTCTCCTCCTCACCATTGGCATTCCTCTTGTTATGAGTCCTCGACATCTGTTGGTGAAAGGATAGTAGAGACGGAATAATCTATAATTTGAAAAAAATGCCCCAACTATATGCATCAAGGTGTATGTAACTCACAACTCTTTTATTAATACTAATAACCCTATTAGAGGATGTGGACAAGGATCCCACAAATCTCCACTACGTGCAGATGTGGACAAAACGCTAAGCGTCCCACAACTCGCACCAAGCACACAAGCATAAGCACACACCAAGGAAATCAGCACACCACACTAAACAAAACCAAAATGATCTAAACGTTTTTCTAACTTCTAGACAGGAGATCTAGACTTAATTGTGTGAGCCGTAGCTGTCCTGGACGTGATGCGGCGAAGGCGACGGCGAGGCATACATCAGCGCATGCCAAGGCAACTTGGTCGTCCATGTAGGCGCTAGTGAGGTTGCTACACCATTGACCTCCATGGTGGCACAGACTTCCTCTTTCTTTTCCATGATGAACAGCTTCTTACATAGGTAGTGGATCTCTTCCATGGCATCGACATAGCAATTTCCCAAGTTTACCAATACTTCCTGAGAACTGACTTGAGCTCCATCTTGCGATTTTAAGACTTCCCTTGTTCCCTTCTTGCGTTGCGGGTGCAGCACAAAACTAGTACCTCCAACCTGCTCTATGTAGATGTGGCACAATCTGGTGAGCGCGTCCCAAGCAACATCATCAATAGCTTGCTCCCTAGTAGATCTTATGTGGATGCAAAGTGTCAGGTGACCACCTCATCTTTTGCAAGAACAGTAAGTTGAGCCCTCCATTCTTCACGTGCATGGCGAGGAATCCCCTTGACATAATGCATCGGGTGCATTTTGCATAAATCAAGGAACTCCTTCAATTGCTTAGCTGCAAATCCTCCATCAGTGTCATCGGAACAGAATTCTTGGGCATCAAAGTAAACTAGGCATTTGTTCTCCTTTCTAGCTTCACTAGGCTGTGATGCATTCCTTTGGGCTTTGGGTACTTCTTCATGTGCAGCGAGCTCATCCTCTTGTGGTTCCTCCCCATCTTGGGCTTCATCTTCATTCTCCTCATGTACTTCACCTTCCACTTCTTCGCTTTCATAGAATTCCACCATCTCAGGATCTTCCTCTTAATCATCATCATAAAGTTCCACCTCCTCAGGATCTTCCTCCGTCGTCGTGTTGGAGTGTTCATGCTCAACTTCCTTTGTGGGAGAACTCACTTCTTCCTCCTCTTGGAGTGGTTCTATTTGTGGCTCCTTGTGAGGCCTAAGCTTGCTTCCAAAGGGTGGCATGCGAGCTCTCTTGCGGACTGTCATTTTGGTGTGAGCCATCAATAAGAAAACATGAGAAAAATAACGGAAAACACAAATACCAGTTCTGAAATTGCAGTAGCCATAAATTAAGATGAGAAGACGTGCATTTGCTCAAAAAGATGGAAAAGTGGCAAAAATTGAAACAGCATCAAAAACACAAATTTTTCCATATTATATAGATAGTAGAAGGCAAAATAACGCAAATCAGGCTAATTTTGAATAGGAAAGAAGTCCTAAGTGATTTTTTGTGTCCATTCTACCCAGGCTTGCATCCTACGGTCAAACACGGCTCTGATACCAATTTCTGACACCCGGTTCTGAAAATGAACAAGCGTGATGCATATGTGTGCCTAGTATGTTTAATACACATACACAAGTGATCCACAAATGATAAACAGATATAACCATGTCTCGAAGAATAACACTAATAATAGTACATTATTACAAACCAAATAGTCTCGAATACAAGCTCTAAACAACTACAGTGAAAAACAATAAACACTAATAACTCCAAACTCCACAGGCAAGCTTGACGGTAACACGCACGCCTAGATTGCCTCAAAGACTGTAACACCCTCATTTTCATGCATCATGCCCTGCATCCATGATAATACATGGTTAACATTAATCCACATAAAAGGAAATAAGTTCAAAATTAATTAGAAACTAAACCACACTTAACAATTCTGGGAAGTGCGGACTAGTCTGATTTTGTGCGGACTTGTCCATTTTTCTGTGGACTAGTACGTTTTTCCTTCTGGACATTTTCGGACTTGTCTGGCCCATAGCGGACTAGTCCGGTATCCCAAATTGCTTGAAATTTTGCTAAGTCCTTGGACTTGTCTGGACTAGTCTGGTGTTCCAGCGGACTTGTCCGTTTTTCCTTCTGAATAAAGTCAGACTTGTTCGATTTTGGCCAGACTTGTCTGTTTTCCCCTTCTGGATAAGTTCGGACTTGTCCGATGTCCAGTCCGAACTTGTCCGATATCTCTCTGTCCAACTTCGGACTAGACCAACCCTTTTCGAACTTGTCCGATAAATCGCGACTCCAAGTTGATCTTTTGTTTCATGACTTGCTTCTTGGGTTTGATGTTAAGTAGGCCTAGGGACATCGTTCCTAACTCTTTTAGAGCCCATGTGGGACTCCAAACCGGCCTCTACTCATCTCAAACTCGAATTCATTGAAACCATAGCCTCCACCTCTATATAAACAACCCCACCCCTTGGCTTGACATCTATTTGCCACTTTTCCACCACACTCAAACCCTAAATCGTGAATAGCCGCCACCAAGGAGGGAGAAGGAGATCTATAGCAATTAGAAGAATAGGAGGAAAAGAAATACGATCAAGATCTCCATCAAGTTTCGTTCTCCATTGCCAATTCACCATCAATTTCTTCGTCAACCATAGATTACCAAGATCCAAGTCTTGCCTCCAAGATCCTGGATTCATTGTAGTTCTAAACACCTGGTATGCCTTCTATTTCCTTTTCCTCATGTGAATTCAACCCCGTTTCCCCAAAATCACGTCGATCTAGAAAACCCTAATATGTTGTTTCTGCGAACTGCGGACTTGTCCGGTCTCTAGCGGACTAGTCCGATTCTTCCTAGTTAATCTCTGTCGAATTAATTCTAAATTAGAATCGAATCAAATCCAAACCTGTATGAACATGTTAAAATCTATTAGAACTAGTTAGTGACATTAAAAGCAACTCATTAACAAGTTCCACCTTGCATTTTCATTAATCACGCATGTCATGTCATATTGAGTAATATTTGTGCACTTTTTGATTGTGTTTCTTGTCTTGTATGTTTATTGTGCGTATTAGACGGATTTGCGCTAGAGGGTGCCACGGTGGAACTCCAGCACCAATAGTTTGAAGGCTTTGACCCGAACCAAGCCCAAGAACAAGGCTAGTGTCCTTGAAACATATTGATCCTGTTTTAAAGTAAATGTTTTACAAAACTGCATGCTTGTGTCAATTTGATGGGAAATCCTATGGTAGGAAGTTTACTAGCTTTGTTTAACCACCCTTGTCAACTGGAATTCATGGTAGAGAGTCGGGATGGGCTTTTTACCCTTTTTGCTTTGCTTAAATAATTGGGATAGGAAGACAACTATACCACTTAACTTAATTATGCATTTATGAGATTATGATTAACATGAACTGGTTAATATGATATGGTAATGGGTGATCTAAGCAAGTCTGGTATGTGGATGGTTTGGATGTTATGGTGGTTGCTTGCTTTAGATCGAAGGACTGGTTCATGCGAGAATGAGCCAGGACTATAGTGCCACCACGAGGCCAAGTATGGGTGCAACGTAGCTAATTAATTAGGGCTTTGCCAGTGCTATTTGGACCATTATGGATGCTCGGGGAAGGGGTAGTCGAATTGGGTTTGTTGATGATTGTTGGGACTACCCTAGGATCCGAATGGCTCAAGAGGGGACCCTTGTTTGAAGATGTGCTCAGTTGGAGGCATCGCCACCGGTGAAACCTCAGTGGGGTCTAAATAGGCTAGTAATCCCTTTGTAAAGGCTATTTTGTGATCTCTTGGCCATACACCAAAGGAAGTGTAATTGGCATGAGGGAGGTTCTTTAGTCGCCTACGGGTGATGAAATCACAAACACGTGGGTAAAGTGGTACAAACTCTGCAGAGTCTAATAAAACTATAATGATAGCTGTGCTCCCGGTTATGAGCGCCTGGATGACCTACATGATTAGAGGGTTTTGGTTATGGATATGGTTTGGTATGGGATGGTTCAGTATTGGTTATGGAATGGTAATTATGGTTCATGGTGATGAATATGGTTAATGGAATGATAAATCTAGAATATGGTCGATGGTGATGAAATATGGACTGTTATTATGATTATTACATGGTTTATGATGGGATTATTTCACATACTTATAATATATTGTTTTTCATATGTTTTAATGTACTTTTCAGCACTTAGCCATTATTATATTCGTCATTTGAATCAGCTACATGTCATACTTTCCACACTTGCTGAGTACGACATGTACTCACCCTTGCCATTCCCCCACCAATAGTTGCAGGTCAGGATTGGGAGTATAACAATGATAATGCGGAGTTCTAGGCCGTTTCTGCTGTCAGCTTTGCCTGTGGAGTGTTGGAGGTGCGCTATCCCTTTTGCTTAGTTGCTTAATTAGTTGTTTCCGCTACATTAGTTGATACTTGTCATTAATTTTCATTAGAATTTATATTCGAGGATAATATGAATTGTGTAATAAAATTTGGTTAATTAATCTTGTTATGTGGTAATTTTCTGTATATCCTTTTGTTATTGTTCTCGTGTATATGTGTTGAACATCCAGGGCACACATATGCGTTCACTTGGTTCATTTTTGGAATCATGTCACAAATTGGTATCAGAGCCACAGGTTGACCATAGGACGCAGCCTAGATAGAATGGACACTTTAGAGCACATAGGAGCACTCAGGAATCGATGTGTTTTTATTTTGTGTGTTGTTTGCTATATATTTTTTGCTTGTGTGCTTAATAGAGGATTTTGGGATGCTTTAACAATACCATATCCACATAGGCTAGTAAAGTTAGTTGCTTAGTTCCATATCCCTTGTTGCATATAGTTGGAGACATTTCTAAATTCTTATCTCATGCTTTTCTTCATATGGTGAGGACTCGCAACCAGGGGGGTGGAAATGACGAGGAGGAGAAGAACAACAATGGACAAGGATCTACTCATGGAACTATCAACATTGAGCAGATTTTGGCTATGCAGACCATGATACGGACTATGAGGCAGCTGCAGGCTCGTAACATCAACAATCAGCCCCACATGCCTCCACCGCCACCTCCACCTCCTCATAACTGGTTGGGAGAGTTTATGAGGACTAGGCCACCAATCTTTCCTCAAGCCGCTGACCCTATGGATGCTGATGATTGGCTCAAGTCCGTGGAGAAGAAGCTAGCTATTGTCCAATGCAGCGCTCGGGAAAAGGTCCTATTTGCTTCTCATCAACAAGTTGGAGCAGTTGCAGATTGGTGGGATGCTTATTGCAATGTTCATGAGAACCAAGAGAGGATTACTTGGGCCAAATTCAAGGAGAGCTTCCGTTCTCATTATGTGCCGAAAGGTGTTATGATCTTGAAGAGACAAGAATTTGAGAACCTGAGGCAAGGAAGATCGAGTGTGGGTGAATATCTCAATAAGTTCACTCAACTCTCAAGGTATGCACCTGAGGATGTGAGCCGGGATAGCCGGAAGCAATATTTGTTTATGAGGGGCCTTAACAATGAGATCCAAGTGCAATTTCTCAATTGCGACTATGCCAACTTCCAGAAGCTTGTGGGCAAAGCAATTGTTGTGGAGAACAAGGTCCGTGATATGGAGTAAGACAACATGAGGAAGGCGCCATATCAAGGACAGCAACAAGGAAGTAATGTGTGCCCTCGCTTTGTGCCTCCTAATGCGCCATATTTCAGCTCTTCCGCGCCTTCTCATCGCCCTGGATATGCACCGCACCCAACTCTGTTTGTGTAGCAGCACCCTGTTAAGCAAGTACCTAGGCCTCCAATGCCTTTTGCGCCTCGTGCCAACTCTCCTGGTGCCAATGCACAGAAACAAGCTCGTCCCAACAATTCTGATGGAGTTAAGAAGTGTTATACTTGTGGAGAAGCAGGACACTTTGCGCATCGATGTCCTAAGTTAGGCCTTGGTCAAGGAAGCAATGCTCAAAGATAGAACCCAAGACCCAATGGAGGACAGCCGCAAGGAAACCGCGGATAGCAGAATTTTGCTCATGGAAACGTGAACGATGTATCTACGGAGGATGCTCAACAAGCAGATGACGTGGTTATTGGTATGTTTCTCGCAAACTCCAACCCGTCAACTATGTTATTTGATTCTGGAGCATCACATTCATTCATTGCATCGAAATATGTTGCCAAGTATAGTTTGCCTATCTCTCATATGAAGTTTACTCTATTGTTAAGTCTTGTGGAGGAGAGATGAGGACAAATATTGTATGTTCAAAAGTAAGCCTTAGAATAAGGGGGGTATATTTCTCCGCCAACCTCATTGTCTTGGATTCTCAAGGATTGGACAATATTTTTGGTATGGTCTGATTGAGGAAGCACAATGGAGTCATTGAATGTGCCACGAAGATGGTGAAGTTGACCAATGAGGAAGGGATCACCGTAGAATTTGAAGCATCTCAACACGCACCGAAGCAACTGGAGCTGAATCACATGAATGGTGCCGCAATCGAGGAGATTCCGGTGGTGTGTGGATTTTTGGATGTTTTTCTGGATGAGTTGCTAGGTATGCAACCTGACTGAGACATTGAGTTTGTTATTGATTTAATACCTGGAACTGCACCTATAGCTAAGAGGTCGTATAGGATGCCTCCTAAGGAATTAGCGGAGCTCAAGATGCAAATTCAAGAGCGACTAGAGAAGGTTTTTATTCGCCCCAGGTTCTTCACCTTGGGAAGCGCCCGTGCTTTTTGTGGACAAGAAGGACGGATCGCAAAGGATGTGTGTGGATTACCGAGTTCTCAACGAGGTAACAATCAAGAACAAGTACACCTTGCAACGTATAAAAGACTTTTTTGATAAGATGAAGTGTGCTTGTGTCTTCTCCAAAATTGATTTGAGGTTGGTATACTTTCAAATGAAAATTAGACCATCGGACATACCCAAGACAGCTTTTTAGGACACGGTATGGATCTTATGAGTACACTGTGATGTCCTTTGGATTGACCAATGCACCGGCATACTTTATGTACCTCATGAATAAGGTCTTCATGGAGTACTTGGACAAGTTCATTGTGGTGTTCATTGACGACATTATGATATACTCAAAGGATGACAGGGAACATGAGGAACAATTGAGGCTTACGTTGCAGAATTGAGGGAGCATCAATTGTACGCCAAATTCAGCAAGTGCCAGTTTTGGTTGAAAGAGGTGTCATTTTTGGGTCATATCATCTCAGGAGGAGGAGTATCGGTCGACCCCGGAAAAGTGAGAGATGTGCTAAAATGGGAGCCACTGCAAAACATAAAGGAAATAAGTAGTTTTCTTGGGATGGCTGGATATTACCATCGATTCATCAAGGACTTTTCCATGACAGCCAAGCCAATGACAGAATTGCTAATGAAGGGAAAGGCTTTCCGATGGACTGAAGATTGTCAAAACAGTTTCTAGGAGATAAAGAAGAGGTTAACTACAGCCCCAATTTTGGTTATGTCGGATGTGAGTAAAAGCTTCGATATTTATTGTGATGCATCAAGATAAGGACTTGGATGCGTGCTCATGCAAGAAGGTCAAGTGGTTGCATATGCATCGAGACAATTGAAGAAACATGACCAGAACTACCCAACGCATGATTTGGAACTTGCAGCCATGGTACACGCATTGAAAATTTGGAGACATTATATTCTTGGACATAGGTGTGAGATTTATACGGATCATAAGAGCCTTAAGTATTTTCACGCAAACGGACCTGAATTTGAGGCGATGAAGATGGTTGGAGCTCATCAAGGATTATGAATTGGGAATCAACTATCACACGGGAAAACCCAATGTAGTGGCCGATGCCTTTAGTAGAAAAGGAGTAAGTCATCAACTCACAGTTCAAGGGCTGCTATCAGAGTTATGTAAGGAGTTTGAACGGTTAAAACTCGGATTCAGCCATGAGATGGGGATGATGGAGTTAAATCTGACTTTGGAGCAAGAAATTCGAGAGGGCCAAGCGAAGGATGAGGAAATTTAGGAGATCGAGGAAAGGACCCAAGAGGGAAGAGAATTTAGATTTCATGAGGATGAACATGGTACTCTATGGCTTGGTAAAAGGATTGTCGTACCTAATGTGAAGCATATTCGGGAGACAATGTTAAAGGAGGCACATGACTCATCATATTCAATTCACCCGGTTTGTACCAAGATGTACAAGGACTTGAAGACGTGCTATTGGTGGGCTAGCATGAAGAAGGACATAGTCGAATATGTAGCTTTGTGTGATGTGTGCCAACGAGTCAAGGCAGAACAACAAAGGTCACCCGAATTATTACAACCATTGAAGATTCTGGAGTGGAAGTGGGAAGAAATTGGTATGGACTTCATAGTTGGTTTGCCGCGTACGCAGTCCGATTATGAATCAATTTGGGTAATTGTGGATCGTTTAACCAAGTCAGCTCATTTTGTTCCTTTCAGGACCACCTATACCACCGCAAAGCTGGTGGAGTTGTACATGGAGCATATTGTGTGTCGACATGGGGTTCCGAAGAAGATAGTATCAGATAGAGGTTCTCAATTTACCTCTAGGTTCTAGCACAAATTGCATGAAGCATTGGGAACAAGATTGAATTTCAGTTCAGCATATCACAATCAAACGGATGGACAAACTCAGAGGAAAAATCAGATTTTGGAGGACGTGTTAAGAGCTTGTGCCTTGAAGCATGGGAAGAGTTGGGAAAAGAGCTTGCCATATGCGGAATTCTCATACAACAATAGTTACCAAGCAAGTTTGAAGATGTCACCATATGAAGCACTATATGGGAGGAAGTGTACGACGCCCTTGTTTTGAAGTGAGACAGGGGAGAATCAAGTATTTGGACCCGATGTGTTGCAAGAAGCTGAGAAACAAGTTCAAATTATTCGAGAGAACTTGAGGGATGCTCAATCAATACAAAAAGGCTATGCGGACAATAGGAGAAGGAAACTAGCCTTTCAAGTGGGAGATTTTGTTTACCTAAAGGTGTCACCAATGAGAGGTCATAAGAGGTCTAACATAAGAGGCAAGCTAGCACCTCGTTACATTGGGTCATTCAAGATTTTGGACAAAAGAGGAGAAATAGCATATAAGTTGGAGATCCCAGCTCATCTTTCTGATGTTCATGATGTGTTTCATGGTTCCCAGCTCAAGAAGTGTTTGAGAGTACCGAAAGAACAAGTGCCAATGGAAGAATTGGAATTAGAGGCAGATTTGGCTTATGCTGAGCAACCGATCAAAATCTTGGAAACTAAGGAGAGAGTTACAAGAAACAAGGTCAACAGATGGTGTAAAGTGCAATGGAAGCACCACACAATATCAGAGGCAACATGGGAGCTAGAAGATAATCTCAAGACGGAATTTCCCTATCTTTTCTCTTCCGCATCAAATCTCGAGGGCGAGATTCATTTTAAGGGGGGTAGGTTTGTAACACCCTCATTTTCATGCATCATGCCTTGCATCCATCATAATACATTGTTAACATTAATCCACATAAAAGAAATAACTTTAAAATGAATTAGAAACTAAACCACACTTAAGAATTCTGGGAAGTGCGGACTAGTCCGATTTTGTGCGTACTAGTCCGATTTCTCTTTGACTTCAAACGGACTAGTCCATTTTTCTGCGGACTAGTCTATTTTTCCATCTGGACATTTTTGGACTTGTCCGGCCCATAGCGGACTAGACCGGTATCCCAAATTGCTTGAAATTTTGTTAAGTTCCTGGACTTGTCTAGTGTTCCAGCGGACTTGTCCGTTTTTCACTCTGATTAAAGTCGGACTTGTCCGATTTTTTGGCCAGACTTGTCCGTTTTCCCCCTATGGATAAGTTTGTACTTGTCCGATGTCCAGTCCGGACCTGTCTCATATCTCTCTGTCCAACTTCGGACTAGTCCGGCCCTTTTCAGACTTGTCCGATAAATCACGACTCCGAGTTGATCTTTTGTTTCACGGCTAGCTTCTTGGTTTTGACGTTAAGTGGGCCTAGGAAAGTCGTGCCTAACTCTTTTAGAGCCCATGTGGCACTCCAAACCGGCCTCTACTCGTCTCAAACTCAAATTCATTGAAACCCTAGCCTCCACCTCTATATAAACAACCCCACCCCTTGGCTTGACACCTATTTGCCAATTTTCCACCACACCCAAACCCTAACTCGTGAATAGTTGCCACCAAGGAAAGAGAAGGAGATATAGAGCAAGAAGAATAGGAGGAAACGAAAGAGTATCAAGATCTCCATCAAGATTTGTTCTCCATCGCCAATTCACCATCAAGTTCTTCATCAACCGTAGATTGTCAAGATCCAAGTGTTGCCTCCAAGATCCTTGATTCATTGGAGTTCTAAACACCTGGTATGCCTTCTATTTCCTTTTCCTCATGTGAATTCAACCCCATTCCCCAAATTCACGTCGATCTAGAAAACCCTAACTTGTTGTTCTTGCAAAGTGCGGACTTGTCCTGTCCCTAGCGGGCTAGTCCGATTTCTCCTGGTTAATCTCTGTCGAATTAATTCTAAATTAGAATCAAATCAAATCCAAACCTGTATAAACATGTTAAAATCTATTAGAACGAGTTAGTGATCATTAAAAGCAACTCATTAACAAGTTCACCTTGCATTTGCATTAATCACGCATGTCATGTCATATTGAGTAATATTTGTGCACTTTTTGATTGTGTTTCTTATCTTGTATGTTTATTGTGCGGATTAGATGGATTTTCGCTAGAGGGTGCCACGGAGGAACCCCAGCACCAATAGTTTGAAGGCTTTGACCCGAACCAAGCACAAGAGCAAGGCAAGTGTCCTTGAGCATATTGATCCTATTTTAAAGTAAACGTTTTGTTTATAAAATTGCATGCTTGTGTCAATTTGATGGGAGATCCTATGGTAGGAAGTTTACTAGCTTTGTTTAACCACCCTTGTCACCTGGAATTCATGGTAGAGAGTCGGGATGGGCTTTTTACCGTTTTTGCTTTGCTTAATTAATTGGGATGGGAAGACAACTATACCACTTAACTTAATTATGCATTTATGAGATTATGATTAACATGAACTGGTTAATATGATATGGTAATGGGTGATCTAAGCAAGTCTGGTATGTGGATGGGTTGGATGTTATGGTGGTTGCTTGCTTTAGATCTAAGGACTGGTTCATGCGAGAATAAGTCAGGGCTATAGTGCCACCACGAGGCCAAGTATGGGTTCGGCGTAGCTAATTAATTAGGGCTTTGCCACTTCTATTTGGACCATTATGGATGCTCGGGAAAGGGGTAGTCAGATTGGGTTTGTTGATGATTGGTGGGACTACCCTGGGAGCCGAATGGATAAAGAGGGGGCCCTTGGTTGAAGATGTGCTCAGTTGGAGGCATCACCACAGGTGAAACCTCAGTGGGGTCTAAATAGGCTAGTAATCCCTTTGTAAAGGCTATTTTATGATCTATTGGCCATACACCAAAGGAAGTGTAATTGGCATTAGGGAGGTTCTTTAGTCGCCTACAGGTGATGGAATCACAAACACGTGGGTAAAGTGGTACAAACTCTACAGAGTCTAATAAAACTATTATGATAGTTGTGCTCCCGGTTATTAGCACTTGGATGACCTACATGATTAGAGGGTTTTGCTTATGGATATGGTTCGGCATGGGATGGTTTGGTATTGGTTATGGAATGGTAATTATGGTTCATGGCGATGAATATGATTAATGGAATGAGAAATCTGGAATATGGTCGATGGTGATGAAATATGGACTAGTATTATGATGATTACATGGTTTATGATGGGATTATTTCACATACTTATAATATATTGCTTTTCAAATGTTTTAATATACTTTTCAGCACTTAGTCATTCATATATTCAACATTTGAATCAGCTACATGTTATACTTTCCACACTTGCTGAGTACGACATGTACTCACCCTTGCAATTCCCCCACCAACAGTTGCAGGTCAGGATTGGGAGTATAACGATGATAATGCATAGTTGTAGGTCGTGTCTGCCGTTAGCTTTGCCCGTGGAGTGTTGGAGTTGCGCTATCCCTTTTGCTTAGTTGCTTAATTAGTTATTTCCGTTGCATTCGTTGAAACTTGTCATTAATATTCATTAGAGCTTGTATTCAAGGATAATATGAATTGTGTAATAAAATTTTGTTAATTAATCTTGTTTTGTGGTAATTTCTTGTATACCCTTTTGTGATTACACTCGTATATGTGTGTTGAACATTCTGGGCACACATATGCGTTCACTTGGTTCATTTTCGAAACCGAGTGTCACAAAGACCTCCTAGTACTCCACATTGTTGCCTGCGTCTGAATCTGTTGGGGGAATAGCAAGAGTGAGCATATATCGTACTCAACAAGTGTAAGAAAGTATGACATGTAGCTTAAACAAGGAATGATAATAAACAACGGCCAATTGCATAAAAGTACATTAGAAAAAGTTGAGAATGCAATAGTATTATCATTAAGTGTGGTCCTTCCCAAAATAACCCAAATAACATCAATTTCAACTTAAGTAACCAATACCAGCATTAATAATCTATAATCAACTTATAACCGCCCACCTGTCTCATTTTCATCAATTCCATTTACCAAAGCCAATTAATAAACCAATACCAAATCCCAATTCAATTCCATCCATTAAACCATGTTTAAGGTCCATAACTCTAATCATGTGAAGGTCCAGGTTGCTCATGACCGGGAGCACGACTATCATGATAGTTTTTGACACACTCTACAGAGGTTGTACACTTTACCCACAAGTTCGTGATTTCATGACCTTTTGATGACTATGGAATCTCAATTATGCCATGTCACACTTCCTTAGGTGTGTGGACAAGAGATCACAAAATAGCCTCTATTAAGTGATTACTATCCTATTTAGACCCCACTGAGGTTTCACTGGTGGTTGTTGACGGCTGTTATATACCAATTTCAGCCGCCAATATAACTCAATTATGTGACGGATTGATCATTTCTTGCACACATCACCTTTCTACCTTGACCTATTTCCACTTGTACTTGGAGAAATATGTGTATGCAGATATTTATACAGGAATTGAGGAAAAGTATGGGGAGCAATCCTATAAAATATCATCTCATCCAATCAGGCGACGACACGTGGAACCACATGGATCAAATGTCCCACAAACAGAAGTATTCGAGGCCATCCAACGGTGTAGCACCAATATCAGTCAATGGGACCCACCTGGCTGCCACCTGGAGGAAGTACGGGCCGTTTGGAGCCCTGACCAGGTCGGCCGACCTGGTCCTTGCGTCAAATGCGGTCAACTTCCACGTGTTGGCTCCTCCCAGCTCCCTGGAGTCAATGACGAATGATTCACGAGCTTTTGGTGGCGGGAACTGATCTCAACACTAGTATAAATAGGACCCCATACCCCTCACTTCAACACACACCACTTGGGCATCATTCTATTGTATACACTATCTTCCATAGTCCTTAGAGGAGTTAGGATGTAGAGAGGAGAGCCTCTAGTCCCATGTCCAAATTGGGAAAGGAGTAGAAGGAGTCTCTCTTCCCAATTCCACATTGGGAAAGGTATGTCTCATGTATTCCTTCTTGTATTTGTGACTTTGTGCTCAATAAAGATATTATCTTTAGTGTTCTTTTATACGTATACTTGGACAAAGCGTTTCTTGTTTGATTGTGGAGTCCATGTAAGTGGAAGGTATAGTCTTTATGATTCTGCTCTCATGATCACATCTTATGGTCATAAACACTATAGACCCCCACTATAGTCTATGTAGTTATGATATGATTATGTTAATATGGATAACTATGCTATGCAATCAACATTGGTTCAACGATGATTTAGTTCATTGCCTTAGGATGGGTTGTGCTGTAGCTCTTAAGGTATTTGCTTAGTATACTAGCATGGTGGTAGGGTATTTAAGTAGCATTGGAGGTCTCGTAGACCCACGGATTGAAGAGGTAGGCAGTAGGTGGTGACAACCATATTTGTCCTTTATAATCCTCCACGTTCGGCTATGCCACAGGCTCTTGGCGGGAGTCAACTTAGTATTGCTAGGGGTAAGCCCGTGCCCTATGTGTTTAATAGCATTGCATAGGAATTCATCATTCACATGACCATTAGTATCTACCTTAGGCTATGTATATGTATTACTAGCATTGTACGAGCAACTCTCTAACTCTTAATCCAATCTCCCTCTAGGACCCATTTACCCTTTAGAATTGATTGCCTAGGTGTGTGTCACACTACCCCTATTATCAACTTACCCCCTATCCGGATAATTGATTAGTATCCCATAGCTTGACCATAAGAGTAGTATATACTTTACTCCATTGTCTTCCTTTGGGATAAATACGATACCCTTGGGAATACTCATGGGTGAAATGCTACAACGGTATATTCCGTGCGCTTGCGGATCTCATCTCTTTACCGAAGATGCTCTGTGGTGTTAAGAAATACCAACAAGCATTTATGGCGCCGTTGCCGGGGATCATTTGATAATATATCTTAGGAGCCGTCAACAAGCATATCTGTGGCGTTGCGGGAAGGCAAAGGAAGTGAAGGATAGCTATCACTTGTGATTAAGCTATAGGTACTAATAGTTATTAGACAGGATTACCCTTGTTTGTTTTCTCCTTTGTGTGAAAACAGGGTAGTGTTGGCCAACCCATTGTATGGGATGGCCAACGAGGACGCAAGTGCTAAACTGCAAGATGATTTAAGGCGTACCTCAACAAATGTCCGCTAGGAAACACCATTGCCTTTTGCGGGAGAATTTCAGCTTTCAGTAGGAGCCAAAGTCATCCATACCCAAGCTTGGGGAATGCTCCAAGAAGTTCTTCTTGGTTTGCCTCCACCATGGGGTGGATAGTTGGCTCTTCATCCAACACTCGTGTCATGGGTTGGCTCCACCAATCCATGACCACATTCATGCTGGAGCTGAAGGAGTCCTATTCTCATTCATCATGGATGAGAAGAAGGTCTCCACTCAAGGGGTCGATTGAAGAATGCTCGAGTTCCATAGCTTGTCATGCACACCACTTCACAAGGTGGATATGCTAGTTATGGAACTACACCTCCCATTTAAGTGTCATGAATATCCAAGTCGTTGGAAATTTGTTTGGATAATCCAAGTCGTGGATATTCACATGATTTGTGAAAATCCATGTCATCATGGGACGCGTGGGAATTATTTCCCTAAGACCCATGAGGACCTTTTTCAAACAACAACTCCAATGGCTACCATTCACAAGGAGGTCAAGGGTGGAATTAACATCACCCTTGTATTCAAGGAGGCTATGCCTTTCCAAGGGATTTAAGTTCAACTAGCCTACCTTGAACTATTTTGGCCAAGCAGAAGTCAAGACAACATTCACATGAAGATATTGGCCAAGTACAAGAACTTAAGGAGCATTCAAAGTCCAAGATATCCCACATCACTTGTTGGGATTCCCACACTTCGACCAAACCCATTCAACCTAGGGCAAGTGACATTGTGGATGAAGCGTTTCTTGTTTGATTGTGGAGTGCACGTGTCATCATGCCCAAGGAAGCATTTGATCCATGATCAAGGAATACATTCAAAAGGGAGAACCTGTCGCTACAACAACATGTCTATATCAATACAACGGGGAGAGGCTAGGGCCACCATGTGGCCCACATGTCTGAATGAAAACCAAATGAGTTTGGCATGTCAAAACAGAAGAAATCATCCACATCTTCAACTCCGGGATTGGACAACAAATCATCTCGCTGAACAGAACGGAGGTAAGTCCTACTCATAGGACTCAAAAAATTTGGTGAGTCCTTGCCAATAGGTTAATTGGTAGTTATCTCATATTTGTTTTCCAAATTGCATCAACCCTTGCATTTGCATGTTTGAAATTCCACACTTGCATGTTGGAAAGTAAAATTTCCAACCATCATAAAACTAAAAATTTGAATTAGGGGAGAAATTTAATTGGATATGAACTATGTGCATGACCACTTGAATTTATCTTCCTAGTTCAAACCAAAAGGATTTGATTTGACCCTCATTGCATTTACAAGTTATTTCAAGCTGGGCAAGACAATTTGAAAATTGGGTTCAATTTGCTTTTGGCTAACGTAACCAGTTTTCAAGTTGTTTTGTGTGTTCTTGATTAAAGTGTATCTAGGTCAAAATTGTGAAGAGGTGGTATGGCAAGAAAGTAGAAGGTTTCATCAAGCTCAAGTCACCATTGGGAGGATTTGAGAACACTTCTCTCCTTCAAACTCATCTTGAGTTTGAGGAAGAGAAATGTTCAAGATGACTACCCAATGGAGGAGCCATAACCAAATCGATTGCCAAATCTAATCTCAACTTGGCATTTGACATCAACCATCAAGCCTACGCTGAAAATCAAGGTTGTGAGTTTCTCACACAAAGACCTTCGCCACCAACTGCTCTTCAAATGAGGTATGAGTTTAGAATTTTTCATTGTTTGGTTTGCCATAAAATTTAATGTATTTTCTTGCATTTGTGAGGAAGGTTGACACTTCCTCATCATTTAATTCTCATGCATCCTCACAAGAGTAAGTGTTGGTATTGACTTTTGGATCTCCAAAAGGAAATCCCACCTTACATGGAAAAATCTAAAACAAGTACCTATAATCCTTTAAGCATTGTTTTGTAGACTTAGTCATTTTTGTCTAGGTTTAGAAAATAAAACTTTTGGGCATGACTTAATTGGTGAATTGGCATATAGAAACTTGGGCATAGTGACAGCCATAATTTTTAATTGAGCTTCATGCATAGATGGTGTCACTAGAGTTCAAACTCCTAGGAATAAGTGATATCCTTGCTCTAAAATTGAATTGCATTTTTTGGAGGAGTCACTAAATTTTAAATTCCTAGTGAAGTTCAAGAGGATAAAATTGAGAATCTTGTTTGTCATGGTCTAAATGATAAAATTTTCTCTTGAAAGCTAAGATGGTTAGAAACTTTAAAAGATGTAGGGATCCATATAGTATATTTCTATCACATGCATTGCTATGAGTAGGACATTTAGAAAATATGCAACATGAATTATCCATAAAGCTCCACTCTTATCAATGAATAACACGTTGATCATGGATACACTTGACATTGAAACCAATGCATCTTTGATTTTGTTCTTCCCCGTATGTACAAATAAAAGTTTGGTTACCTAACCCGAACGTTCATTTGTACAAGTATCGGGAGATAACCATCCCTCTCTATTCAAGAGAGGATGAATGTAGGCCTAGAGGGGAGGTGAATATGCCTTTTTGAAAATTGTCAGGTCCTGCAACACTCAACAACTAGTTCAATACCAGAGATATCGGACTAGTCTGGTAAAGTGCGGACTAGTCCGGTGTTCACGGACTAAGTTGATTAAACTTGATTAATTGGGTTGATTCTTTTATGTGTACAGCGGAAATATAGAATCAAACAATAGTTTAACCGTTATATGCTGGATTATATCACAATTAAGTCTTATGTTCAACAATTTAACGTAAGATGAACAATGTGTATGAAACCCTAGATTAAGTTGATTAACTTGAATGATGAACAGTAAAACAAGACACAAGTGTTTATCCCGTGGTTCGGCTACCACAAAAGGCCACCTACATCCACGTTGAGGAGTCCACAAAAGGACCGGGTCTTCTCCAACCCTACCCTCGTTGGATCGCCACGAAGGCGAATCCTCTTCCACTAATCACAAAGGGTGAATAACCGAATTCAAGGGGCTTTCTCACACGTTGAGAGCTCCCTTAGTTTACAAAACACAATGCCACCGAAAAACACACTCAAAAGTTACAATTGAAACGCAGGAGTGTGTTAGAGAATCAAACCAAGACCTCAATGTGGTGTCGCAAGTGTCTCTCCAATGATCTAGAATGAATCCTCCAAGGATTGGACGATGTTGCACTTAATTTCGTGGAGAGAGGTCGTTTTTGAGGCTCTTGGGAGGTGTGACGGCGCTAGGCTTCGAGAGAGATGTAAAATTGGGTCGTGCACCTCTATTTATATGGGGTTTCTAAAGGTTACCGTTAGGGTTCAGAAAGTTCGGACTAGTCCGTGGTGGTCACCGGACTAGTCCGGTGTGCTGTGTGTAGCAAACCCTAAGTGTCCCGAAATATCGGACTAGTCCAGCTGAAAACGGACTTGTCCGATTTCGCTACTGGAAATCTTCGGACTAGTCTGATGTCCATCGGACTTGTCCGGACATGTGAAACCCTAAGTGTGTTGGATGACAAGTCTGCACTGAGGAGGACTTGTCCGATTTAGATCAGTGGGTTTTTCAGACTAGTCCGTGGAAATATCGGACTTGTCCAAAGTGGATCAGAAAGGATATCGGACTAGTCCGGTTGATAACGGACTTGTCCGATTTTATGTGACTTGTGTAGTGTTTTGAGGACTAGTCCGCACTGGGGAGGACTAGTCCGATTCTAGTCAGAAAGATATCGGACTAGTCCGACAGATATCGGACTTGTCCGATCTGGTACAGAAAGGTTATCGGACTAGTCCGGTTGTGAACGGACTAGTCCGGTCCTGTGCAACTCTGTGCAATGTGTGTGTTTAATAATCATTGAGCTCTTGGGGTGTGTTTCCTTAACACACTCCATACAAAATAATCTACTACTCTTTTTCCTTGAGCTCATTTCCACTTTGCTCCTCTTCATCCCTTCTTTTTGGTATTTTGCTCATTTATCTATTATAGGCCTGCATTCATCTCAATAAAGAGGTTAGGATCCCAATTGCTTGTCATAAATCATCCAAAACCTACAAGGGAGTCCTAGATGCACTTTCAATCTCCCCCTTTTTGGTGATTTATGACAACCAATTGAGATTTCACAAAATATGACAAAAATTGAGATTTTCATAAAGTATGCACATATGAATCAAAAATACATCAAGCAGTGAAAGAATTATCCATATGTGCATTCTTTATGGTGGGATGCATAACTAAGACATTAAGACATTGAGAGTGACATAATTTGCATTAATCAACCAAAACAAAGCACATATGTCATTTCAGGAGCAAAATTACAGATTTTAACAAAAACTTCTCAAATTAAGTAAGCATTGCATCACAGAACCAAAGTTCATTACAAACACAAAGATAGATAAAAAGAGCTCTCTCCTCGCATCCTACAGCTAAAGCTAAGACCCCCCCTCAATATCTCCCCCTTTGGCATCAAGACACCAAAAAGAAGGAGAGGAGGGTCCTAGGGTCTTCACTCTTCACTGTCGGTCCTCTCATCGTCATCGTCTTCGTCTTCTTCATCATCAGCTTGACGAGGAGGAGAAGGAGGAGGGACGGAGCCACACGAGCCCCCAATGCCAAAGTAGGCAAGCTCGGAGGGGTTCAAGGGCGCGAGCTCAGTGTAGTCTGGGTCAGAGTCCTCAGAGATCACTGGAGATCCAATGGGGTCGATCTCCAGCTTTTGGCAGATTTGCTTCACGTTGGCCATTATGTACTTCATGTCCTCCTTTCTCTTCTGGTTGAGCTTGTGGGCCTTCACTTCGGCTTTCTTGCAGGAGGAGAATATGGCAGCCAGACACTTGAGGATCCCACTAGCTGATCCTCTCTGAGGGGCTTCCCTAGAAGTAGGGACAGCTCTGGCACCTTCACTTGATCTTGCCGGTGCCTCAGGACTGGAGGCCGGCGAAGGAGCAGCCTGGACATTCACTGGTTGAGGCTTCAGAGGCCTCAAGGGAGTATGCTCCACATCCTTCACAAACTCAATCCATGTGACTTTCTCAATCATCAACATGAGATAGGGAGCATAGCCACATGACCTGTTGGGGGTGCTGGAGATGTTGACCATATCATTCCATATGTAGTCAAACACATCAAACTTTCTGTCCTTGCTTATGATCTACATTAGGGTCCGGAGGTATCCTTGTACACTCCCTGCGTCCCCATCCTTAAGGGCAATGGTCTTCCTCAAAACTCGATTTAGCACCACAAAGAATGGCTTCATGTTCTTTGTGGAGGGAGGGATGAACTTTGAATTTGGCTCATAGAGAAACTTCATCCTCTCCTTGTCGATGACACCAACATTGTGGATGACCACATTATCATTGCTGGAGGTGTCAAGATGCAGCATCCTAGCAAACTCTTCATAAGTGATAGTGTACTTGGATCCATGGGTCATCCAAGTCACTCTTTCCTCCTCATCGCTTGCAAAGTTGCAGGTGGCATAGAATTGAGCCACCACTTCATCATTCCAGCTGTACTTGAAGGAAAATAGATCCTTCAAGCCATGTCTCTCAGCTGCTGCAATTACTTCATCAAAAGCTGAGCACCTCTTCCTCTCAAGGTGTGCCCAGTCAATCCACTGACTGCGCACCACCAGTGTCTTCATTGGCAGATACACCAATCTGTAGAAATCAGCATGGAAGTTACTCCAGAACCTTCCATCAGCAGCTTGCTTCAGCTTATCATACCAGTCAATGCTTCTGAATTTTGCCGCCGAGTCACTGCCCTTGCCATTGAACTTCTCCTCAGTAGGGTCCCAGACCCCTTCCCTGGGAGCATGCAGCTTCGAAGGCCCGACTGGACCCGTCGCTATCCCTTTGCCCTTGCCCTTTGCTTGGCGAGGGCCACTTGATGATGCGGCTGCCTTCGAAACTGGCTTCTTTGCCAAGACCTTCCTCCGAATCTGAGAATGGGAAGGAGCTGGCTCGGAGGGTCTTTCATGGCGCTTCTTGCCAAGACCCGTTGTGGTCCGAGGTGCCACCTCGTGGCCAATCTCGGTCTCAAAGTCGGAGATTTCATCATTTGAGCTTGACATGATCTGAGAATGATTTGCAAGAATGATGATGAGTGATACAAGGCATATGTATGAAAAGATAGCAAGGAATTGCATTGAGGAATTGAGGAATTAGGTTTTAGGTTCAGAAACATCGGACTTGTCCGGTGCACAGGCACGGACTAGTCCAGGGGACCGGACTTGTCCGTGCATGGACCAGACTAGTCCGGTGTTCATCCTCAAAAACCTAACAGACTGGACAAAGGCTGATTCCTAATGCATAACAAGTCTAGCATACACGTAGTACATCAAAGAAGCATGTATCTAGTGAAAGATGCTAGGTTATTCGATCAACAATGGAGAAAAACAAGATTTCTAGGGTTTGGGAGACAATTACCGAAGAAATCGATTGAAGCTTGAGGATTAGGGAGTTGGAGCCCGGACAAGTCCGCTAGCTTCAATCCGCACGAGGTCAAGCTTGATTTCTGCCCAAATGTGCACCCTTTTGATGGAGGGATCAAGGAATCGCCTTGGGAGCTCGAGCGCAAGAGAGAGAGTGCATGAGCAAGAGTGGGGATGAGAGGAATTAGGGTTTGGTGGCGGCAAGGGTTATGGACACGAAAAATCGGACAAGTCCGGAGATGACCGGACTAGTCCGAACTCATCCAGAGAGCTATATCGGACTAGTCCGTGGTCTATCAGACTAGTCCGTCCTAACCGGCACTCAGCGGACTAGTCTGCAAGGGCGGACTAGTCCGGATAACCGCGGACTAGTCCGTGGTCACCAGGAGAAATTTGCATATCCCATTCATATATATTTGAAGGTTCATAAATAGAGAATAGAGGGGCAAAACAAATCAATTAATCTTGATGAATTTGACCAGTAAGCATACAACAATCAAACAATGATCATAATTCATCAAGATTTAGTAATTGACATAGTTTTTCGAGAAAAATTGAGAGAGATGATTTTCATAATTCAATCAACATTTTTGAAGAATTCATACAAGTATGAAACCTTTCAAGCCACACTCCGAGCATCAAGGATATTTAGTTCATTTCGGAGTTCGCAAAAACGCTTTTCATCAAGTGGCTTGGTGCATATGTCAGCCAATTGCTTTTGGGTGTTGACATGTGAGATGGTTATATCTCCTTTCATGGAATGGTCTCTCAAGAAATGATGTCTTATGTCTATGTGTTTAGTTCTAGAGTGCTCAACTGGATTGTGGGCAATTTTAATGGCACTCTCATTGTCACAAAGGAGAGGAATACGGTTCATATTGTAACCGTAATCCCTTAGAGTTTGTCGCATCCAAAGGAGTTGTGCACAACAACTCCCGGTTGCAACATACTCCGCTTCGGCTGTGGATAGGGCAATGGGATTTTGTTCCTTGGAGGACCAAGAAACTAAGGATCTCCCTAGGAATTGGAATGTGCCTGAGGTGCTTTTTCTATCTACTTTGCACCCGGCATAATCTGCATCGGAGTAACCAGTGAGATTGAATTTTGAGCCTTTTGGGTACCAAAGACCAATGTTGGGTGTATGAACTAAATATCTCAAGATCCTTTTTACGGCTGTCAAGTGACATTCCTTAGGGTTGGCTTGAAATCTTGCACACAAACATACACTCAACAGAATATCTGGCCTAGATGCACATAAATAGAGTAGAGATCCAATCATGGAGCGATATATCTTTTGGTCGACGTTAGGTCCATATTCATTGAGATCTAAGTGGCCATTTGTTGCCATGGGGGTCTTTATGGGCTTTGCCTTGTCCATGCCAAACTTCTTAAGTATGTCCTGCGTGTACTTGGTTTGGCTTATGAACATTCCTTCCTTTTGTTGCCGCACTTGGAATCCCAAGAAGTATTTCAGTTCTCCCATCATTGACATCTCAAACCTGTCTGTCATGATTTTGCTAAATTCCTCACATAAAGATTGGTTAGTTGACCCAAAGATTATATCGTCAACATAAATTTGACAAATAAAAAGATCATTATCTAATTTTTTTGTAAATAATGTATAATCTACTTTGCCAATTTGAAAACCATTCTCAATTAAGAAATCTCTAAGACACTCATACCAAGCTCTAGGAGCTTGTTTGAGGCCGTAGAGAGCCTTACGCAATTTATATACGTGGTCAGGGAACTCTTCATCTTCAAACCCGGGTGGTTGCTCCACGTACACCTCTTCCTTGATCGGTCCGTTGAGGAAGGCGCTTTTCACGTCCATTTGATACGGCTTGAAATCGTGGTGAGTAGCATATGCAAGTAATATTCTAATAGATTCAAGCCTAGCTACTGGAGCAAAAGTCTCACCGAAATCCAAACCTTCGACTTGTGAGTACCCTTCGGCCACAAGTCGTGCCTTGTTCCTTGTCACCACTCCGTGTTCGTCTTGTTTATTGCGGAAGACCCACTTGGTGCCGACGATGTTTGCATTGGGCCTTGCCACAAGTTCCCACACCTCGTTCCGCTTGAATTTGTTCAATTCTTCTTGCATTGCCACCACCAAGTCCGGATCCTTCAATGCATCCTCAATCCTGCGTGGTTCCAAAAAGGATACAAACGAATAATGCTCACAAAAGTATGCGAGATATAGTGGTTACTCCCTTTTGGATGTCACTGATGATGTTGCCAATTGGGTGATCCCTTTGGACGCATTGGTGTACTCTTGGGTGTGGCACTTGAGGAGTTGTGTCTTCATGATTGTCCGCTTCTCCCCCTAAGTGGTTTCCTTCATCGACTTGTTGATCATCTTCATACTCTTGTGGTTGATCTTGTGTTGAAGCTCCCCCTTGATTGATGGTCTCCTCTTGTGGTTCATTTTCCTCATGTTCGTGTGAAGGTGACTATTGTGGTCGAACTTCACCTAGAGCCATTCTTTTCAAAGCTTGACAAGGAGCTTCTTCTTTACCTAATTCACATGGATCAACTTGCTCCTTTTGGGAGCCGTTAGTCTCTTCAAACACTACGTCACGTGCTACTTCAACAAGTCCGGAGGCCTTGTTGAAAACACGATAGGCGTAAGTGTTCGATTCATAACCAAGCAAGAAACCTTCATCGGACTTCGAAGCGAACTTTGAAGTCCTAGGCTTCTTGTTCAGGATATAACATGGAGAACCGAAAACTCAAAAATATGAAATGTTTGGTTTGTTACCGGTAAGTAGCTCATAGGGAGTCTTCTTGAGTAGTCGATGAAGATAAAGTCGATTTGCGGCGTGGCAAGCGGTGTTAATAGCTTCCACCCAAAATCGATCTGAAGTCTTGTACTCATCGAGCATTGTTCTTGCCATCTCTATGAGTGTTCGGTTCTTTCTTTCGGCAACTCCGTTTTGTTGTGGCGAGTATGGCGCTGAAAATTCGTGTTTGATGCCCTCTTCATCAAGGTACTCCTCCACTTGTGTGTTCTTGAATTCCATGCCATTGTCGCTTCAAATACTCTTGATTGTCAATGAAAATTCGTTTTGAGCTCGCTTGAAGAACTTCTTGAGTGTTCCTTGTGTTTCTGACTTATCATGCAAAAATAAAACCCAAGTGAAGCAAGAAAAATCATCAATGATAACTAAACCGTATTTGTTACCGCCGATGCTTATGTAAGCAATTGGACCAAACAAGTCCATGTGAAGTAGTTCGAGCGGTCTTATTGTAGTCATGACGTTCTTTGTGGGATGATGTTCTCCAACTTGCTTCCCGGCTTGGCACGCGCTACAAGGCCTGTCTTTCTCAAAAACAACATCCTTCAAGCCTCGGATGTGATCGCCCTTGAGGAGGTTTTGAAGGTTCCTCATACCAACATGTGCTAGCCGTCTATGCCACAGCCAACCCATGTTGGTTTTTGCAATCAAGCATGTGTCGAGTTTGGCTTTATCCTTGTTGAAGTCAACAAGGTAAAGCTTTCCCTTCAACATACCCTTGAATGCAATAGAACCATCACTCCTCCTAGAGACGGTCACACCCTCGTTAGTGAACAAGCAATTATAACCTTTGTCACATAGTTGAGATATGGACAGCAGGTTATAATCCAAAGATTCAACATGTAAAATATGAGAAAGCGTGTGTTCAGAGTATATTGCAATTTTACCGGTACCGAGCACCCTTCCTTGACTATTATCTCCGAAGTAGATGCCCTCGTTTGGGTCCTCGTTTTCTTCATATTCCACGAACATCCTCCTTTCTCTGGTCATGTGGTTGGTGCACCCACTGTCTAGCACCCATTTGGATCCACCGGAGGAATAGGCCTGCAAAAACAAATTATGCTTTGGTTTTAGGTACCCAAGCTTGCTTGGATCCTTGGAGGTTAGTTACAATACATTTGGGCACCCACACATGGGATTTTGTGTTCCCATGGCGTAGCCCAACATAATGAGCACAGACCTTGCCAAGGTTGTTTCTCATTAACACATAGGAGGCATCAAAAGTTTTAAATAAAAGCTGCTGTTGTTTATGAGTCGAACTAGTCTGGGGGCCGGACTTGTCCGGATGACCGGACTTGTCTGGACACCGGCCGTACTAGTCCGTTATTCATGTGAGTTCAGGTTTTTATCCTTCGACTTACCAGTTTGAGAGGATCTTCCCTTCACAAAGGAGATCCTTCCCTTGTTATTCTTATGACTTCCAGCATGTTGCTTTTCATCATAAGAGTAACCAATGCCATACTTGACATTTGGAGGTCTTTGGACCAAGTATGCACTACGTGCATAGTTGATCTTCTCCTTGTCAAATATGCCACATTGGGTAGGATTTTTATCCTTTGTGGAGGTTGACTTCTCCTTCAGACTGTGTTAATTCTACTACATGTGCACATATGAGCAAAATCAGTTTTAGTGGGTTGAGAAGGTGAACTTGAAGAGGAGGAAGGTTCACCCAGCTAGAGTGACTTAACTTGCACTTCAAGGATCTTGTTAACCTTGATCAGGTCAGCAAGTTGGTCCTTAATTGCAACATTTGAGTCGGCTAACTCCAAGCAAGCTTTCTTGCTTGAAGCTAACTCAAGCTCTAGTGAACTGTTTTTCTCCTTTTCAAGCTCTAGAAGTTTCTCAAGTTCGACATACTCCTCCTTTTGGGAGATAATCATGTCCTCTTGACGATCAATTAACCTTTCCTTCTCAACAAGTTGGTCAAGTAAAAATTTCATTTTTGTTGCAGTTTTCTTATCTAGTCCACTAAACATATCCTCACCATCACTATCCATTTCATCATCACTAGAGTAGGAATGCATGGAAGGGGTTTTGATGTTTACCTTGCGTTTACCTTCCTTTGCCATAAGGCAAGTGCCATTTCCCTTTCTTGCAACGAGTGTGGGAAAGAGTGTAGATTTCTTGGACGTGTTCTCGATGGCTATGCTAGCCATCTCTTCTTCATCGGATGATGAGGACTCATCATTTGAGTCCCACTCCTTCCCAATGTGTGCTTGTTCGGCTTGTTTCTTCTTCTTGAAGAATTTCTTAGGTTGAGGCTTGGCTTCTTTGGTCTTCTTCTTGTTCTCCTCATATGGGCAATCAACTATAAAGTGGTTATACTCACCACAATTATAGCATGCCCGCCTCAACTTTGGCTTCGTTCTTTCCTTGTACTTGCCTTCACTTTATTTTGTCCCTTGCTTTTTCTTCATTATTCTCTTGAACGTTTTCATGAACAATATCAAATCCTCTTCATCTAGCTCATTGCTCTCGTCATCACTGTCCTCCTCTAGTTGTGCTTCTCTTGCTTCTTTGGATAGAGGCTTGAGGGTGGACTTTAAAGCAACTCCTTTCTTCTTAGCCGAGGTGAGGTCGGCAATTTCCTTGACGTGCTTTGCTTGTTTTTCCATCATTTCAAAGTTGATAATTTTATTGTAACACCCTCATTTTCATGCATCATGCCCTACATACACTCATATACATGTTTAACATTAACCCACAACAAGAGGAACAAGTTTAAAATTGATTTGGAGCATTTAAAATTGATTTGGAACAAAACCGCACTTAAAACGCGGGAAAGTGCGGACTAGTCCAACTTTACTGAGGACTAGTCTGATTTCTCTCTGACTAAAAACGGACTTGTCCGTTTTTGCTGTGGACTAGTCTGATTTTGCCTCTGGAAACCTTCGGACTTGTCCAATTTTGTGCGGACTAGTCCGATATTCCATGAATCCTTGAAAAATTGCTAAGTCCTTGGACTTTTCCAGACTAGTCCGGTGCTCCAGTGGACTTGTCCGTTTTCCTCTTTGTTTAAAGTCAGACTTGTCCGATTTTTGGCCAGACTTGTCCGATTTTACGACTTTTCCTCTCTAGACGACTTCGGACTAGTTCGGTCCTTTCCGGACTTGTCCGATATTTCGTGACTCCGAGTTGATCTTTTGTTTTACGACTTGTTTCTTGGGTTTCACGTTAATTGGGCCTAGGGACGTCGTGCCTAACTCTTTTAGAGTCCATGTGGGACTCTAAACCGGCCTCTACTCATCCCAAACTCGAAATCCATCTAACCCTAGCCTCCACCTCTATATAAACAACCCCACCCCTTGGATTGACATCTATTTGTCACTTTTCAACCCACCCAAACCCTAGTTCGTGGGGAGCCACCATCAAGGAGGGAGGAGAAGATCCCAAGCAAGAATAAGAAGAGGAGGAAACGAAAGAGGATCAATATCTCCACCAAGTTTCGTTCTTCACCACCAATTCATCTCCAAGTTCATCACCAACCCTAGATCATCAAGATCCAAGTGTTACCTCCAAGTTTCTTGATTCATTGGAGTTCTAAACACCTGGTATACCTTCTATTCTCTTTTCCTTACTAGAATTCAACGCCTAATCTCCAAATTCACGTCGATCTAGAAAACCCTAATCCGCTGATCTCGCAGAGGGCGGACTTGTCCGGTCCCTAGCGGACTAGTCCGATCTTCCTGGTTAAATTACATCAAATTAATTCTAAAATTTGATCTAATCGAATCGAAACCTGTATAAACTTGTTAAAAGCTATTAGAACTAGTTAGTGATCATTAAAAGCAATCTAGTAACAAGTTTTACCTTGCATTTGCATAAATCATGCATGTCATGTCATATTGAGTAATATTTGTGCACTCTTTGATTGTGTTTCTTGTGTTGTATGTTTATTGTGTGGATTAGACGGATATGCGCTAGAGAGTGTCGCGGAGGATCTACAGCACCAAGAGTTTGAAGGCTTTGATCCTAATCAATAGCAAGAGCAAGGCAAGTGTCCTTGAAGCATATTGATCCTATTTTAAAATAAATGTTTTGTTTGTAAAATTGCATGCTTGTCAAATTGATGGGAATCCTATGATAGGAAGTTTACTAGTTTTGTTGACCACCCTTGTCACCTGGAATACCTGGTAGAGAGTCAGGAAGGGGTTTTTACTTTTTGCTTCGCTTAATCAACTGGGATGGAAACCAACTATACCACTCAATTTAATTATGCATGGATGAGATTATGGTTAACATGAACTGGTTAAATATGATATGGTAATGGGTGATCTAAGCAAGCCTAGTATGTGGATGGGTTGGATGTTATGGTGGTTTGCTTGCTTTAGATCTAAGGACCGGTTCATGCGAGAATAAGCCAGGACTACAGTGCCACCACGAGGCCAAGTATGGGTGCGGTGTAGCTGATTAATTAGGGCTTTGCCAGTGCTATTTGGACCATTGTGGGTGCTCGGGGAAGGGGTAGTTGGATTGGGTTTGTTGATGATTGGTGGGACTACCCTGAGATCCGAATGGCTCAAGAAGGGGCCCTTGGTTGAAGATGTGCTCTGCGGGAGACATCGCCACCGGTGAAACCTCAGTGGGGCCCAAATAGGCTAGTAATCCCTTTGTAAAGGCTATTTTGTGATCTCTTGGCCACACACCGATGGAAGTGTGAGATGGCATAATAGAGGTTCTAGTCATCGAAAGGTGATGAAATCACAAATACGTGGGTAAAGAGGTACAAACTCTGCAGAGTGTGTCTAAAACTATCATGATAGCCGTGCTCCCGGTTATGAGCACCTGGACAACTTCCATGATTAGAGGGAATTTGGTATTGGGATGGTATTTGGGATGGTTATGGTTGGTATTATGGTTATGGATTAATTTCTGGTATTGAATATGATTTTTGGCAATGGTGAAATCTGGAATTATTGATGATGGTAGTGAATTCAGACTGGTATTATGATATTACTTATGATTATGATAGGTTTACTTCACATACATGTAATATATTGCTTTTCAAATGTTTTTATGTACTTTTCAGCACTTTGCCATTATTATTGTCGTCATTTGAATCAGCCACATGTCATACTTTCCACACTTGCTGAGTACGACATGTACTCACTCTTGCAATCCCCCCAACAGTTGCAGGTCAGGTTTGGGAGTTTAATGGCGATAATGCGGAGTTCTAGGCCGTGTCTACCGTCAGCTTTGCCTGTGGTGTTGATTGGAGCTGCGCTATCCCTTATGCTTAGTTTGTTTAGTCGCTTAGTTTGCTTAATTAGTTTATTTCTGCTGCATTAGTTGAACTTGTCATTAATATTCATTAGAGGTTGTATTCGGGGATATTATGGTTTGTTTAGTAAAATTAGGTTAATTAATCTTGTTATGTGGTAATTTTTTGTATACTCTTTTGTGAATGCACTCGTGTATGTGTGTTGAACATCCTTTGTCACACATATGCATTAGCTTGGTTCATTTTTCAGAACCGGGCGTCACAGATTGGTATCAGAGCCACAGGTTGACCGTAGGATGCAGCCTAGATAGAATGGACACTTTAGAGCACATAGGAGCACTTAGGAATCGATTTGATTTTGTTGGTGTGCTGTTTGCTATATATATTGCTTGCTTGTGTGCTTAATAGAGGATTTTGGGATGCTTTAGCATTGCCATGTCTACCTACGCTAGTGTAGCTAGTTGTTTAGTTTCATATCCCTTGATGCATATAGTTGGGGATGTTTTCTAATTCTTACCTATTGCTTTTCTTCATATGGTGAGGACTCGCAACCAGAGGGATGACAATGATGAGGTGGAGAACAATTGAGTGCCTCAAAACAACATTGGACAAGGATCTACTCAGGGATCTATCAACATTGAGCAGATATTGGCTATGCAAAACCAGCTCATGCAGACCATGATACAGACTATGGGACAGCTGCAGGCTGGCAACATCAACAATCAGCCCCACATGGCTCCACCGCCACCCCCGCCTCCTCATAACCGATTGGGAGAGTTTATGAGGACTAGGCCACCGACCTTTGCTCAAGCCGCTGACCCTATGGATGCGGATGATTGGCTCAAGTCCGTGGAGAAGAAGCTATCTATTGTCCAATGCAGTGTCTGGGAGAAGGTCTTGTTTGCTTCTCATCAACTAGTTGGAGCAGTTGCGGATTGGTGAGATGCTTATTGCAATGCTTATGAGAATCAAGAGAGGATCACTTGGGCCGAATTCAAGGAGAATTTTCATTCTCATTATGTGCCCGAGGGTGTTATGATCTTGAAGAGGCAAGAATTTGAGAACTTAAGGCAAGGAAAATCAAGCGTAAGTGAATATCTCAATAAGTTCACTCAACTCTCAAGGTACACGCCTGAGGATGTTAGTCAGGACAGCCGGAAGCAATATTTGTTCATGAGAGGCTTGAACAATGAGATCCAAGTGCAACTACTCAACTGCGATTATGCAGACTTTCAGAAGCTTGTGGACAAAGCAATTGTGGTTGAGAACAAGATTCGTGAGATGGAGCAAGAAATCAAGAGGAAGGCGCCATATCAAGGACAGCAACAAGGAAGTAATGTGCGCCCTCGCCTTGCTCCACCCAATGCGCCCCATTACATCTCTTCTATTCCAGCCCAGCACCCTGGTTATGCGCCACGCCCAACTCAGTATGTGCAGCAGCGCCCTGTTATGCAAGCAACTAGGCCTCCAATGCCTTATGCGCCTCGTGCTAATTTTCCTGCTGCAAATGTTCAAAACCAAGCTCGTCCCAGTAATTCTGCTGGAGTTAAGAAGTGCTATACTTGTGGAGAAGCTGGACACTTTACGCATCAATGTCCTAAGTCAGGCCTTGGTCAAGGAAGCAATGCTCCGAGGGAAAACCCAAGACCCAATGGAGGACAGCAGAATTTCGCTCGTGGCAACGTGAACCATGTCTCTACGGAGGATGCTCAACAAGCGGATGATGTGGTCATTGGTATGTTTCTCGCCAACTCCAACCCCGCGACTATGTTATTTGATTCTGGAGCATCGCGTTCATTCATTGCATCAAAGCATGTTGCCAAGTATAGTTTTCCTATCTCTCATATGAAGTTTACTCTATTGGTTAAGTCTCCTGGAGGAGAAATGAGGACAAATATAGTATGTCCAAAAGTAAGCCTTAGAATAAGGGGGGTAGACTTCTCCACCAACCTCATTGTTTTAGATTCCCAAGGATTGGACATTATACTTGGTATGGACTGGTTGAGGAAGCACAATGGAGTTATTGAATGTGCCACGAAGACGGTGAAGTTGACCAATGAAGAAGGGATCACCGTAGAATTTGAAGCATCTCAAACCACACCGAAGCAACTGGAGTTGAATCATATGGACGGTGCCGCAATTGAGGAGATTCCAGTGGTGTGTGAATTTTTGGATGTTTTTCCGGACGAGTTGCCAGGTATGCCACCCGATCGAGACATTGAGTTTGTTATTGATTTAATACCTGGAACTGCACCTATAGCTAAGAGGCCATATAGGATGCCTCCTATGGAATTAGCGGAGCTCAAGAAGCAAATTCAAGAGCAATTAGAGGAGGGTTTTATTCGCCCTAGCTCTTCGCCTTGGGGAGCGCCCATTCTATTTGTGGACAAGAAGGACGGATCCCAAAGAATGTGCGTGGACTACCGAGCTCTCAACGAGGTAACAATCAAGAACAAGTACACCTTGCCACGTATAGAGGTCTTGTTTGATCAGATGAAGGGTGCTTGTGTCTTCTCTAAGATCGACTTGAGGTCGGGATACTTTCAAATGAAGATTAGACCATCGGACATGCCCAAGACAGCTTTTACAACGCGGTATGGATCTTATGAGTACACCGTGATGTCTTTTGGATTGACAAATGCGCCTGCCTACATTATGTACCTCATGAATAAGGTCTTCATGGAGTACTTGGATAAGTTCGTTGTGGTGTTTATTGATGACATTATGATCTACTCGAAGGACGAGAAAGAACATGAGGAACACTTCAGACTTACGCTACAGAAATTGAGGGAGCATCAATTGTATGCCAAGTTCAACAAGTGTCAGTTTTGGCTGAGAGAGGTGTCGTTTTTGGGTCATATAATTTCGGGAGGAGGAGTATCAGTTGACCCCGGAAAAGTGATAGACGTGTTGAAGTGGGAACCGCCGCAAAACGTCAAGGAAATAAGAAGTTTTCTTGGGATGGCTAGATATTACCATAGATTCATCAAGGACTTTTCCAAGATAGCCAAGCCTATGACGAAGCTGCTAATGAATGGAAAGGCGTTCCAATGGACTCAAGCTTGCCAAGAGAGTTTTGAGGAGTTGAAGAAGGGGTTGACAACAGCCCCAGTTTTGGTATTGCCGGATGTAAGCAAGAGTTTCGACATCTATTGTGATGCTTCAAGACAAGGGCTTTGATGTGTATTGATGCAAGAAGGTCAAGTGGTCGCCTATGCATCAAGACAATTGAAGAAACATGAGCAGAATTACCCCACACATGATTTAGAACTCGCGGCCGTGGTACATGCATTGAAGATTTGGAGACACTATACTCTTGGACATAGGTGTGAAATTTATACGGATCATAAGAGTTTGAAGTATATTTTCACACAAACGGATCTGAAATTGAGGCAATGGAGATGGTTGGAGCTCATCAAAGACTATGATTTGGGGATCAACTATCATCCGGGAAAAGCCAATGTAGTGGCCGATGCTTTGAGTAGAAAGGGAGTAAGTCACCAACTCACAGTTCGAGAGTTACCATCCGAGTTATGCAAGGAATTTGAACGGTTGAACCTCGGGTTTGTAAATGAGATGGAGATGATGGAGTTAAACCCAACCTTGGAGCAAGAAATTCGAGAGGCACAAACCGCAGATGAGGAGATCAAGGAAATAAAGGAAAGGGTCGAGGAGGGGAGAGAATTCAGATTTGATGAAGACGAACATGGTACCTTATGGCTTGGAAAGAGGATTGTTGTGCCTAATGTAAAGCATATTCGGGAGACAATATTAAAGGAGGCACATGACTCGCCTTACTCAATCCACCCTGGTTGTACAAAGATGTACAAAGACTTGAAGACTTGCTATTGGTGGGATAGCATGAAGAAGGACATAGCTGAATATGTAGTATTGAGTGATGTGTGCCAACGAGTCAAGGCAGAACATCAAAGGCCAGCCGGATTATTGCAACCATTGAAGATTCTAGAGTGGAAGTGGGAAAAAATTGGAATGGACTTCATAGTTGGGTTACCACACACTCAGTTCGGGTATGACTCAATTTGGGTAATTGTGGATCGCTTAACCAAGTCGGCTCATTTTGTCCCTGTGAAGACCAAATATACAGCCGCACGATTGGCCGAAATATACATGGAACATATTGTGTGTCGACATGGAGTCCCTAAGAAGATAGTGTCGGATAGAGGTTCTCACTTTACCTCCAGATTTTGGCAAAAATTGCATGAAGCTTTGGGAACGAGGTTGAATTTTAGTTCAGCATATCATCCTCAAATGAATGGACAAACCGAGAGGACCAATCAAATTTTAGAGGACATGTTAAGAGCTTTTGCTTTAAAGCATGGGAAAAGTTGGGACAAAAGCTTGCCATACGCGGAATTTTCTTACAACAATAGTTACCAAGCAAGTTTGAAGATGTCACCGTATGAAGCGCTTTATGGGAGGAAGTGTAGGACACCTTTATTTTGGAATGAGGCAGGAGAAACTCAAGTATTTGAACCGGATGTGTTGCAAGAAGCCGAAAAGCAAGTCCAAATAATTCGTGAAAACTTGAGGGCTGCCCAATCAAGGCAAAAAGGCTATGCGAACAATAGGAGAAAGAAATTAGCCTTTGAAATAGGAGATTTTGTTTACCTCAAGGTGTCACCAATGAGAAGTCATAAGAGGTTTAACACAAGAGGCAAGCTAGCACCTCATTATATTGGACCACTCAAGATTTTGGACAAAAGAGGAGAAGTAGCATATAAGTTGGAGATGCCAGCTCATCTTTCGGATGTCCATGATGTCTTTCATGTTTCCCAGCTCAAGAGGTGCTTGAGAGTACCGGAAGAACAAGTGCCAATGGAAGAATTAGAACTAGAGGAAGATTTGACTTATGCCGAACAACCGATCAAAATCTTGGAAACCAAGGAAAGAGTCACAAGGAACAAGGTTATTAGATGGTGTAAAGTTCAATGGAAGCACCACACCGAAGAAGAAGCAACGTGGGAATTGGAGGATGACATCAAGAAGGACTTTCCCTATCTCTTCTCTTCCGCATCGAATCTCGAGGGCGAGATTCATTTTAAGGGGGGTAGGTTTGTAACACCCTCATTTTCATGCATCATGCCCTACATACACTCATATACATGTTTAACATTAACCCACAACAAGAGGAACAAGTTTAAAATTGATTTGGAGCATTTAAAATTGATTTGGAACAAAACCGCACTTAAAACGCAGGAAAGTGCGGACTAGTCCGATTTTACTGAGGACAAGTCCGATTTCCCTCTGTCTAAAAATGGACTTGTTCGTTTTTGCTACGGACTAGTCCGATTTTCCCTCTGGAAACCTTCGGACTTGTCCGATTTTGTGCGGACTAGTCCGATATTCCATGAATCCTTGAAAAATTGCTAAGTCCTTGGACTTTTCCGTACTAGTCCGGTGCTCCAGCGAACTTGTCCGTTTTCCTCTCTGTTTAAAGTCGGACTTGTCCGATTTTTGGCCAGACTTGTCCGATTTTCTCTCAGGACGACTTCGGACTAGTCCGATCCTTTCCAGACTTGTCCGATATTTCGTGACTCCGAGTTGATCTTTTGTTTTACGACTTGTTTCTTGGGTTTTACGTTAAGTGGACCTAAGGACGTCATGCCTAACTCTTTTAGAGCCCATGTGGGACTCTAAACCGGCCTCTACTCATCCCAAATTCGAAATCCCTCTAACCCTAGCATCCACCTCTATATAAACAGCCCCACCCCTTGGATTGACATCTATTTGCCACTTTTCCACCCACCCAAGCCCTAGTTTGTTGGGAGCCACCATCAAGGAGGGAGGAGAAGATCCCAAGCAAGAAGAAGAAGAGGAGAAAACGCAAGAGGATCAAGATCTCTGTAAGATCTATGTCTGCTGAATACATTGGCTTGTAGTGAATACACTTGGATTTGATGATAAAAGTTTTGAATATCACCAAAACACCTTTTTATCAAGGTCCGTCTCTAGCTCCGAGTTATAGCAAGGTCCGACCATAGGTCTGACTTGTTTTGGGTAGCTCCGGTTACGTTCGATGCTAGGTCCGACTTCTTGGTAAGGTCCGACTAGCTTTGGTTAGCTCTAGTGAGCTTTATCTTTAGCTCCGGCATATATTTGACAGCTCTGGCATATATTTGATAGCTCCGGAATGCTGTTGCTAAGATCCGACGTACTTTGTCTAGCTCCAGTTTTGGGTTGACTAGTTTTGACTAGTTTTTGGTAAGCTCCGGCGCTAGGTCCTCCTAGTATTGTAAGCTCCGGCGGGAGCTTGGTTGTACTAGTTCTGTTAAGTTCCGGCGCTAGGTTCTACTAGCTTTTGTTAGCTCCGGCTCAAGCTCCGGCTTGCTGTGGGATGGTCCAGAACTTGACCGCAGTGCTTCTGCTTCATTTGCAATGTTTCGTACTTGCTTTACATTGTTGGAAAGATTGCTTAGTATTCTTTTACTAAGTTTTTGGTGCGTTTTGGTTGATATGGATGATTTCGTTTTGATATGCTTTGCAACATGCTTATGTGAGGTGCTCACGTAAGGTGTTGTGTTCAGAACTAACTTGAGTCATGTCGAGGACTTGGACTCGTATGGATTGGTTGTTTATTCATGTGCAGGTGTTGCTTGAGTTCAAGACATGGCTGGTGACGGGATCCATTGGACTAGTCTCAGGGAGGAGATGAGGTTCCAACAACCAAATTCAAGAGGCATTGTGGTTGAGCTGATTAGGAGGTTGTGTAGCATGATTGAATCAATAACAATGCATATGAAGGTATGGTGGACGTCATTGGAAGATGTTTGCACGTGTGCAAGGAGGGCATGGACGTGGCTACATGGTTCTGAGACGTGATGAAGGGATGTGGACGTAAAGAATTGGTTGGAAAGGTCCAACCGACTAGGTTATGGACTCAGGCTGCGGCTGAGTCGGGTTTGACTCAAATATGGAAAGATTTGAGTTGGTTATGATAGGATTTCGTGTGGGTCACGAATTTGAGTTGGTTAGGAATGTGGGATACATTCCTAAGGTGTTTGGAAGTCTTAAGATTGCTTCTATCTGCGTATAGAAGAATCCTAAGAAGTTGTGGAAAGTTACGATTCGTGAACAGAGTAGGATTAGGTTCCTGATCTGAGTTGAGTTGGCTTTCGAGCTGGTTATATAAGCAAGGGAGCCTAGAGCTCGTGTTGCAAGACTTTGGGGCTGTTCCTCTTGTGTTCTATTGAATAAAATTCGTAGTTTGAAGGAACTTTTGTGCCTTGTTCGTCCGACTTGTTCCAGACAAGTTTTACTCGTCGAGTTTCTGGACAGCACTACCTTTCGTTGGTGGTTTTATCATAACTCGAGTTTTACATATCCAATTGACGTGATTCCATTTGGGTTGTCCTCACAACTTGATTATCTATCATCTGTCAAAATTTCAGGGTCATTGGATTTGTGGTCTATGATCTACACGAGTTTCTTTGCAGCATTCCAGAACTGTTTTTTCTCGGGTAGGGCAGATTGACTTTTGTTTGATCTTTTGATTATAACTTGAGTTTTTCTCGACGGATTTGAGTGATTCTTTTTTTGTTGTCTTCGTGACTTGATTCTCTTTGATATATATCACTTTTGTCACGGTGAAACACGTTTAGATTAGTCTCACACATGATTTCTTTAACAGATCGTTTTTCTACCAAAGGGATTGGGGTTTAATTGTTTCCGCTACGTAAGATTTTTAAATCTACCATTCACCCCCCCTCTGGTAGATTTTCACGTGCTCTTCGATCCTACAATTGGTATCAGAGCCACGGTGCTCTAATCTTTGTGAGTTGCACGTGTTTTTGACTAATCATTATGGAGAAGTACTCCGCCAAACCGTCTGTGTTTGCTGGTATTGATTTTCACGTTTGGAAGGCACACATGGAGGCTTTCATCCAGGCACAAGGCTTTGCTATATGGGAGAAGGTATACAAGCCTTACGAAGTGCCATCAAACGATCAATTTACAGCTACAAATCTGAGAGATGTCGACAACAACAACAAGGCTTGGAACTTGATCATACAAGGATTAACACAAAGCGACTTCGACCGTGTTGCACACCTCCGATCTGCATACGATGTGTGGAAAGCACTTTGTGACTACCACAAAGGATCCAACATGATCAAAGAGGTAAGGTAAGACATGTTCAAGAAAGAATACATGCGCTTCGAGATGCAATCCGGTGAGTCAATTGATGATCTCTTTACTCGCTTTAATAAAATTCTCAGCAACTTGCGTAGTGTCAATGTTAATTTTTCAGATGCTGAAAATGCTAGGCAATTGTTAAGTGCATTAGACATGTCAATTTGGGAGATGAAAGTTACATCTATTCATGAATCTACTGTCATGAGTACACTTACTTTAGATGTGCTATATTCCAAGCTAAAAACTCATGAAATTGATATAATATCACGTAAGAACCCCAACAAGTCTATTGCTTTTGTTTCTCAACGTGATATGCCTAGCTCCAGACAATCTTCATCTTGTAGTACACTTGCTTTGTTGTCCTCTCTAACCCTTGAATATATTGAGGAGTTTCCATAGGAGGAGCCAGCACTTCTCTCTACGAGGTTCTCAAAAGCATTGCAAAATGTGAGAACTAGATGAGAGGAAGCTCCGAACCTCAACGATGCTTCAAATGTGGTAAGACAGGACATTTTCGTTCAGATTACCCTAACCTTTCAGGTCCTACTTCCCAGGATGAAAAGAAAACAAGAACGAAGCACTCCTCTGCAAAAGATACGAAGAAAAAGAAGGGTACCATTGGACGCAAGATGATTAACAGCTTCATCACCGCACTTCAAGAACTTAGTTCAAGTGATGTAGACTTTGAAAGTGATGAAGATGATGACGATCAGGCCAACTTATGCTTCATGGTGGGCAAAACAAGATCAAGATCAAGTCAGGAGGATGCAGAACACAACAGTGAAGACGATGAGGTATGTTCTACCTGCAATGAAATGTGTGATGCTATTTCTCGTGCAACTATTATTGTCAAGAAAAAGGACAAAAAGCTTAGGGATAATGCTGCTAAAATTGAATCACTAGAATCTGAAATTAACCTTTTAAAAACTTTGATTCCTAGTGATGATGCATGTCCCTCATGTGACTTAATCTATGAACAATTGTCCACATTAAGAAGTGCACACTCCTCCACTCTTGATAAACTTGAGTTAGAAATTGAAAAGAACAAAGATCTTGCTGCACTTAATGATAAAAACTTGAAAGATGCTAGCTGTTCTACAATTGATTTGCATTGTTCTACTTGTGATGATCTTGATAGGAAACTACAAGATGCTATGAATGAAATTTCTATATTGAACAATGCTTTACGTTCTCATGAAGTTAAATTTTGTTCCAATTGCAAACTAAAAGGAAAAACTTCATGTGGAAATTGCCTTGATCTGTCCAACAAACTTGATGACATGCATAGGAAATTAGATTCGTTTTGTAATGGGAATAAGAACCTAAACTTGCTGCTGAATTCTTCCAAGTCTTGCAATGATAAAACTGGTTTAGGTTTTGATTTTCATGCTCATGCTAAGGCACATCCACCTCAAATTGTAAAGACATTAGGAAGTGGTTTGATTCAAACAGTTCCTAAACAAAAAGGAGTGGTTTTCAAATCTGCAGGAGTGTTGCCTCATTCGGTTTCAAATAAAAATATTGCTTGCTCATCTAGACATGAACACAAAGTTAAATTTCATTGTACCTTCTGTGGTAGAGATGGTCATGTCATAGATTTTTGTTATAGACTAGCTAAACAACAGAAAAGGGAAAGAATGGTTGCTAGATCTGATAACTTTCATGCAAAATTTGCTGCACACATTGAACCGAATGTACAACCTGTTGTTTTGAGTCAAAAACATTTAAAGTTTACCTCCGGACCTTCTGTTTTTGCCTCCGGAGCTAATGATTTTTGTGATACACAAGTAACACCTTATAGGTCAGTAGTTAAGAATAAAAAATCTCAAACTTTGACTCATAAACCTGCTGTTTTGTCTCAGCTTTCGCGTATTTTTCCTGCTGCACGTCGCGTGACTCGGTACTGGATTCCTAAATGCCTTTTGACTAACCCCAGTATTGAGTCATCGACATATTGTGCTTCTATGTACGTTACACATTTGAGGAAGGAGAACATTTGGATTGTGGATTCAGGTTGCTCATGCCACATGACCAGTAACAAAGATTGGTTCTCCTCCCTCTCTTTTGTGTCACGTGTAGAAAATGTTACTTTTGCCGATAATTCTTCAACTCCTATAATTGCTAAGGGTTCGGTTAGAGTAAATGATCACTACACTTTGAAGGATGTGGCACTTGTCAAAAATTTGAAATATACTTGCTTTCTGTTTCACAATTGCTAGATGAAAATCTAGAAATTATTTTCAATAAAAACTGTTGCAAAGTTGTAGGTTCAAATAGTGAGCTTATTTTTAACATGTCTCGGTTTGGAAGAGTTTTTAAAGCTGATTTTGATATGTCTTCCTCTAAGCATAGGTGTCTAGTTGCTAATGATTCAAATGACTTATATTTTTGGCATCGTAGACTTGGTCACGTAGGCTTTGATCACCTAATGTGTGTTAGTGCTCTTGATCGCATACGTGGGCTGCCTAAGCTTAAAGGGGACAAAGAAATTGTGTGCTCTTCTTGTAGACATGCTAAGATGGTTGCATGTTCACATACTCCTCTCACAATGATCATGACAACTGAACCATGTCAACTTTTGCATCTTGACACCGTAGGACCTTCACGTGTTCAATCCTTTGGAGGTAAATGGTACGTTCTTGATATTGTTGATGATTATTCTAGATACTCTTGGGTTTACTTTATGGCGTCTAAGAATGAAGTTTTTAGTCACTTTAGAACTTTATTTCTTAGATTATCAATTGATTACCCAAGATCTTTAAAAGCAATTAGAAGTGATAATGGAACTGAATTTAAAAATCAATCTTTTGATCACTTTTGTGCTGAAAATAGAATAGATCATCAATTCTCTTCACCATATGTACCTCAACAAAACGGTGTTGTAGAAAGAAAGAACAGAACCTTAGTTGAGATGGCTAGGACTATGCTTGATGAATATCAAACTCCTAGGAAATTTTGGGCTGATGCGTTAGCAACCGCTTGTTATGTCTCAAATCGTGTTTTCTTGCATGCTAAGCTAGGTAAAACACCATATGAGCTCCGGTTTGCACATAGGCCTAGTGTTACACACTTTCGGGTCTTTGGTTGCAAATGCTTTGTTAAGAAACATGGTAATCTTGATAAATTTGAACCTAGATCCATTGATGGCATGTTTCTTGGTTATCCATCTCATACTAGAGGCTACCGTGTGCTTTTACTTGACACTAACAAAATTGTGGAGACTTGTGAAGTGTATTTTGATGAAGCTAGTCCAGGTACTAGCTCCGGTGTTGCAGGACCAGATCCGTATCCTCAGGGGGAGGGTATTTTCGAAGAGGAAGAAGAGCCGGTGATATTGCCTGGTAGTTCCGAAGTTGACACGTGTCCAGCTCCGGACATTGAACAAGCTCCGGCTATCACCTATGCTGGTCCTGATCGTCCACAAGTCACAAGCTCATCAATCTACGATGAACCTAATGAAGAAGAAGCTTGTGAGACATATGTTCCCCTACGTTTTTACAAAGATCATCCCCCACAACAGATGATTGGAAGCTTGCACGAACGAGTCACACGGTCCAGGTTTTGCGATCCAAACTCTCATGCTCATTATGCTTTTGTTGCTTCTTTTGAACCCAAAGATATATGACACGCACTCACTAATGAATCTTGGATTATTGCCATGCAAGAAGAGTTAGAAAATTTTGAAAGAAATAATGTTTGGAAACTTGTACCTCCACCTCAAGGTCACACTTTAATTGGAACTAAATGGGTATATAAAAATAAAGAAAGTGAGGATGGTGTTGTGGTTAGGAATAAGGCTAGGTTGGTTGCTCAAGGTTTCACTCAAGTTGAAGGTCTAGATTTTGATGAAACTGTTGCTCCTATCGCTAGATTAGAAGCCATAAGAATTTTGTTAGCTTTTGCAGCATCTAAAGGTTTTAAGCTATATCAAATGGATGTTAAAAGTGCTTTTCTTAATGGCTACATAGATGAGGAGGTTTATGTCAAACAACCACCAGGTTTTGAAAATCTAGATTTTCCTAATCATGTTTATAAACTGTCCAAAGCCTTATACGGTCTCAAACAAGCCCCTAGAGCATGGTATGATAGGTTAAAAACATTCTTACTTGAAAAGGGGTTTACCATGGGCAAGGTTGATAAAACTCTTTTTGTGCTTAAACATGGCAATGACTCATTATTCATTCAAGTGTATGTTGATGATATTATCTTTGGTTGTGCTTCTCATGATCTTGTGTCCAAGTTTTCAGCAATGATGAGTTCCGAATTTGAAATGAGTATGATGGGTGAACTCACTTACTTTTTTGGGCTGCAAATCAAGCAAACCAAGGAGGGTACCTTTGTGCATCAAACGAAGTATACCAAATACCTACTAAGGCGCTTCAACATGGACAAAAGCAAGCCTCTTCGGACACCAATGGGAACAGCAACAACACTTGAACTTGATGAAGATGGTGAATCTGTGAATCAAAAAGAATATAGAAGCATGATCGGATCACTTTTGTACCTCACGACATCAAGACCGGACATACAATTTAGCATATGTCTTTGTGCACGGTTTCAAGCCTCCCCACGTGCTTCACATCATCAAGCCATCAAAAGGATTCTCAGGTACTTACATGGAACCCAAGAATTTGGCATTTTTCTTCCTTCTTCCTCAACCGTTACTTTGAAAGCTTTTTCGGATGCTGATTTTGGGGGTTGTAGGATTGATAGGAAAAGTACTTCCAGTGCTTGTCATTTTCTTGGTAATTCTCTTGTTGCTTGGTCCTCTAGAAAACAAAATTCAGTTGCACAATCCACAGCCGAATCTGAATATGTAGCTGCTGCTAGTGCTTGCTCACAAATTCTTTGGATTGTTCAAACACTTAAGGACTATGGGGTTCATCTAGATAGTGTGCCACTGTTTTGTGATAACACTAGTGCCATTTGCATTGCTAAAAACCCCGTGCAACATTCTAGAACTAAGCACATTGACATTAGGTATCACTTTCTCCGAGATAATGTTGAAAAAGGAAACATTGTGCTTCACCATGTAGATACCGAACAACAATTGGCTGACATTTTTACAAAACCTTTGGATTTCACTCGTTTTTGTTACATTCGTAGTGAAATAGGGGTTATGCATCCTCATGGCTTAAATTGAGGGGGAGTTTTGAAACTTGGGAAGTCTATGTGTGAATCTGAAATTAAAATAATATGAGCATAGTATTTCATACATATATGACTTTGTGATTCCTTTTACATGCTGAAAGTTCTTACTACATTACTCGTGTTATACATTTTGTAGTTTTTGCCATGTCTAGTAATTGGAATAATTACTTACACTAAAACTGGTCATGGTCGAACTTTCTTGCTGTTTTGAACTTGTTACATGTTCACAAGTGCTTTTAATCATTAAGAATTAATCAAGTAATCAACTCACATGGTGAGTTTTTATGAACAAATATAAATTGAGAAAAGATCAAGAGAATATGCATGCATCGCACTTCTTCTGTTGAGATAGCTTATCATTGCACTTAGATATGAACTTGGAAGAAGTTGTGTATGACTAAAACCATGTCCTTAAGCTTCTGATTGTCAAATGACATAGGCTTGGCTTGGTTGGTTAGAATAAGGCAGATGCGCATATAATCTCTTGCAAATATCATATGATCTAAATTTATGCTTTGAAAAAAATAAAATGCAGCAACTAGTGCCATGCTTTCAGGTTTTGAAATAGTTAAGTTTGTGAGATCATGATTTGCTTAAATTGAAAATTACATTTGATCTCTAGCATGGCTTACACTACTTTATGTATTTCATTAAGGTGATAATGTAAGGTACTTGATAGTATGACTTGGATGAGCTTTGTTTATATGTATATGTTATAATATGCTCATAACAACTAAAGGGGGAGAGATAATTTGTTTATATCTCATGACTTGCTGAATACATTGTCAAAGGGGTAGAGATAAGCATGAAGAGAAAGAGAATATGTGCATAAGGAGAGATAATAAAGGGGGAGAGATAATATGGGATAATTTTTTGGATTTTCTTCTCATTTTACTTTTGATTTACAAAGGGGGAGAAATTGCTTTCAAAACTTTTATGTGAATAAGCCAATGTTTGGATTTTAAATGGTGTTGCCAATGCATTCATCAAGGGGGAGATTGTAAGACCTATGTGTGCTGAATACATTGGCTTGTAGTGAATACACTTGGCTTTGATGATAAAAGTTTTGAATATCACCAAAACACCTTTTTATCAAGGTCCGTCTCTAGCTCCGAGCTATAGCAAGGTCCGACCATAGGTCCGACTTGTTTTGGGTAGCTCCGGTTACATTCGATGCTAGGTCCGACTTCTTGGTAAGGTTCGACTAGCTTTGGTTAGCTCTGGTGACCTTTATATTTAGCTTCAGCATATATTTGATAGCTCCGGCATATATTTGATAGCTCCGGAATGTTGTTGCTAAGCTCCGACGTACTTTGTCTAGCTCCGGTTTTGGGTTGACTAGTTTTGACCAGTTTTTGGTAAGCTCCAGCGCTAGGTCCTGCTAGTTTTGTAAGCTCCGGCGGGAGCTTGGTTGTACTAGTTCTGGTAAGTTCCGGCGCTAGGTTCTACTAGCTTTTGTTAGCTCCGGCTCAAGCTACGGCTTGCTGTGGGATAGTCCGGAACTTGACCGCAGTGCTTCTGCTTTTCATTTGCAATGTTTCGTACTTGCTTTACATTGTTGGAAAGATTGCTTAGTATTCTTTTACTAAGTTTTTGGTGCGTTTTGGTTGATATGGATGATTTCGTTTTGATATGCTTTGCAACATGCTTATGTGAGGTGCTCACGTAAGGTGTTGTGTTCGAAACTAACTTGAGTCAAGTCGAGGACTTGGGCTCGTATGGATTGGTTGTTTATTCATGTGCAGGTGTTGCTTGAGTTCAAGACATGGCTTGTGACGGGATCCATTGGACTAGTCTCGGGGAGGAGATGAGGTTCCAACAACCAAATTCAGAAGGAATTGTGGTTGAGCTGATTAGGAGGTTGCGCAACATGATTGAATCAAGAACAATGCATATGAAGGTATCGTGGACGTCATTGGAAGATGTTTGCCCGTGTGCAAGGAGGGCATGGACATGGCTACATGGTTCCGAGACGTGATGATGAGATGTGGACGTAAAGAATTGGTCGGAAAGGTCCAACCGACTAGGTTATGGACTCATGCTGCGGCTGAGTCGGGTTTGACTCAAATATGGAAAGATTTGAGTTGGTTATGATAGGATTTCGTGTGGGTCACGAATTTGAGTTGCTTAGGAATGTGGGATACGTTCCTAAGGTGTTTGGAAGTCTTAATATTGCTTCTATATGCGTATAGAAGAATCCTAAGCAGTTATGGAAAGTTACAATTCGTGAACAGAGTAGGATTAGGTTCCTGATCTGAGTTGAGATGGCTTTCGAGCTGGTTATATAAGCAAGGGAGCCCAGAGCTCGTGGTGCACGACTTTGGGGCTGTTCCTCTTGTGTTCTATTGAATAAAATTCGTAGTTTGAAGGAACTTTTGTGCCTTGTTCGTCCGACTTGTTCCAGACAAGTTTTACTCGTCGAGTTTCTGGACAGCACTACCTTTCGTCGGTGGTTTTATCATAACTCGAGTTTTACAGATCCAATTGACGTGATTTCTTTTGGGTTGTCCTCACAACTTGATTATCTATCATCTGTCAAAATTTCAGGGTCATTGGATTTCTGGTCTATGATCTACACGAGTTTCTTTGCAGCATTCCAGAACTGTTTTTTCCTCGGGTAGGGCAGATTGACTTTTGTTTGATCTTTTGATCATAACTTGAGTTTTTCTCGACAGATTTGAGTGATTCTTTTTGTGTTGTCTTCGTGACTTGATTCTCTCTGATATCTATCACTTTTTTCACGGTGAAACACGTTTAGATTAGTCTCACACACGATTTCTTTAACAGATCATTTTTCTACAGAAGGGATTGGGGTTTAATTGTTTCCACTGCGTAAGATTTTTAAATCTACCATTCACCCCCCCCCCCTCTGGTAGCTTTTCACGTGCTCTTCGATCCTACAATCTCCACCAAGTTTCGTCCTTCACCACCAATTCATCTCCATGTTCATCACCAACCCTAGATCATCAAGATTCAAGTGTTACCTCCAAGTTTCTTGATTCATTGGAGTTCTAAACACCTGGTATACCTTCTATTCTCTTTTCCTTACGAGAATTCAACGCCTAATCTCCAAATTCACGTCGATCTAGAAAACCCTAATCCGCTGATCTCGCAGAGGGCGGACTTGTCCGGTCCCTAGCGGACTAGTCCGATCTTCCTGGTTAAATTACATCAAATTAATTCTAAAATTTGATATAATTGAATCCAAACCTGTATAAACTTGTTAAAAGCTATTAGAACTAGTTAGTGATCATTAAAAGAAATCTAGTAACAAGTTTTACCTTGCATTTGCATAAATCATGCATGTCATGTCATATTGAGTAATATTCGTGCACTCTTTGATTGTGTTTCTTGTCTTGTATGTTTATTGTGTGGATTAGACGGATTTGCGCTAGAGAGTGCCGCGGAGGATCTACAACACCAAGAGTTTGAAGGCTTTGATCCTAATCAACAGCAAGAGCAAGGCAAGTGTCCTTGAAGCATATTGATCCTATTTTAAAATAAATGTTTTGTTTGTAAAATTGCATGCTTGTGTCAAATTGATGGGAATCCTATGATAGGATGTTTACTAGTTTTGTTGACCACCCTTGTCACCTGGAATACCTGGTAGAGTCAGGAAGGGGTTTTTACTTTTTGCTTCGCTTAATCAACTAGGATGGAAACCAACTATACCACTCAATTTAATTATGCATGGATGAGATTATGGTTAACATGAACTGGTTAAATATGATATGGTAATGGGTGATCTAAGCAAGCCTGTTATGTGGATGGGTTGGATGTTATGGTGGTTTGCTTGCTTTAGATCTAAAGACCGGTTCATGAGAGAATAAGCCAGGACTACAGTGCCACCACGAGGCCAAGTATGGGTGCGGCATAGCTGATTAATTAGGGCTTTGCCAGTGCTATTTGGACCATTGTGGATGCTCAGGGAAGGGGTAGTTGGATTGGGTTTGTTGAAGATTGGTGGGACTACCCTGGGATCCGAATGGCTCAAGAGGGGGCCCTTGGTTGAAGATGTGCTCTGCGGGAGACATCGCCACAGGTGAAACCTCAGTGGGGTCTAAATAGGCTAGTAATCCCTTTGTAAAGGCTATTTTGTGATCTCTTGGCCACACACCGATGGAAGTGTGAGACAGCATAATAGAGGTTCTAGTCATCGAAAGGTGATGAAATCACAAACACGTGGGTAAAGAGGTACAAACTCTGCAGAGTGTGTCTAAAACTATCATGATAGTCGTGCTCCAGGTTATGAGCACCTGGACAACTTCCATGATTAGAGGGAATTTGGTATTGGGATGGTATTTGGGATGGTTATGGTTGGTATTATGGTTATGGATTAATTTCTGGTATTGTGGTTTTTGGCAATGCTGAAATCTGGAATTATTGATGATGGTAGTGAATTCAGACTGGTATTATGATATTACTTATGATTATGATAGGTTTACTTCACATACATGTAATATATTGCTTTTCAAATGTTTTTATGTACTTTTCAGCACTTTGCCATTATTATTGTCGTCATTTGAATCAGCCACATGTCATACTTTCCACACTTGTTGAGTACGACATGTACTCACTCTTGCAATCCCCCCCAACAGTTGCAGGTCAGGTTTGGGAGTTTAATGGCGATAATGCAGAGTTATAGGTCGTGTCTACCGTCAGCTTTGCCTGTGATGTTGATTGGAGCTGCGCTATCCCTTATGCTTAGTTTGTTTAGTCGCTTAGTTTGCTTAATTAGTTTATTTCCGCTGCATTAGTTGAACTTGTCATTAATATTCATTAGAGGTTGTATTCGAGGATATCATGGTTTGTTTAGTAAAATTTGGTTAATTAATCTTGTTCTGTGGTAATTTTTTGTATACTCTTTTGTGAATGCACTCGTGTATGTGTGTTGAACATCCTGGGCACACATATGCGTTAGCTTGGTTCATTTTTCGGAACCGGGCGTCACATTTACCAAGCAATTCATCCGGAGTCATCCTTTTGTATTCGGGGCTTTCTCTAATCATGAAGCATAGCGTGACATTGCGAGGCATAAAAGCTCTAAGGATGAGCTTTACCACCTCGTGGTCATTCCACTTCTTGCTCCCATATGATCGAACTTTGTTGACGAGTGTCTTCAATCGATTGTACATATCCTGAGGTGACTCGTCTTCCTCGATTGCGAATCTTCCTAGTTCGCCTTCGATCATCTCAATCTTTGCTTCACGCACATGCCGGTCACCTTCATGTGCAGTTTGTAGTGTATCCCATATCTCCTTAGCAATTTCGAGTCCATCTACCTTGGTGAACTCGTATCGACTGAGTGAGGAGGTGATTACAGCTGCGGCTTGAGCGTTTCTATGAATGGCCTGCTCTTGACTTGGGGTGAGCTCTGCGTCGTCATCCGGAATATCTATCCCTGTGCATACAATATGCCATAAACTTGGGTTGAGGGAAATCAAATGCATTTTCATATTCTGCCTCCACAAAGAGTAATCACTTCCATCGAAGTGTGGGGCTTTTCCAAGTGGGATAGATAAGTAATGGTTGTTATTGGAATTTAGACGATCATAGTTAAAAGGATATCGGAAGTAGTCGGTGTGACTACTCCCCTTCTTATTCTCTTCAACCTTTGCTTTCCCTTTAGAAAGTGCCTTCTTTCTGAGGAGTGCCTTCAGCACCAGCGTCTCCTCATCGTCGTCCTCGATGTCTTGAATGGCTTTGAGGTACTTCTCCAGTTTTTGGGTCTTGTCGTTGTTAACCTCCTCTTGGTTGTTGATTTTGTGGAGTCCTTCATGTCCGACATGATCTCTTCGAGTGATTAGACTCTTCCTTGAAGAACCTGCTCTGATACCAATTGAATGTAGGCCTAGAGGGGGGTGAATAGGCCTTTTTGAAAATTGTTGGATCCTGCAACACTCAACAACCAGTTCAATACCAGAGATATCGGACTAGTCCGGTAAAGTGCGGACTAGTCCGGTGTTCACGGACTAAGTTGATTAAACTTGATTAATTGGTTTGATTCTTTTATGTGTACAGTAGAAATATAGAATCAAACAACAGTTTAACCATTATATGCTGGATTATATCACAACTAAGTCTGATGTTCAACAATTTAACGTAAGATGAACAATGTGTATGAAACCCTAGATTAAGTTGATTAACATGAATGATGAACACTAAAACAAGACACAAGTGTTTATCCCGTGGTTCGGCTACCACAAAAGGCCACCTACATCCACGTTGAGGAGTCCACAAAAGGACCGGGTCTTCTCCAACCCTACCCTCGTTGGATCGCCACGAAGGCCAATCCTCTTCCACTAATCACAAAGGGTGAATAACCGAATTCAAGGGGCTTTCTCACACGTTGAGAGCTCCCTTAGTTTACAAAACACAATGCCACCGAAAAACACACTCAAAAGTTACAATTGAAACGCAGGAGTGTGTTAGAGAATCAAACCAAGAGCTCAATTTGGTGTCGCAAGTGTCTCTCCAATGATCTAGAATGAATCCTCCAAGGATTGGACGATGTTGCACTTAATTTCGTGGAGAGAGGTCGTTTTTGAGGCTCTTGGGAGGTGTGACGGCGCTAGGGTTTGAGAGAGATGTAAAATTGGGTCGTGCACCTCTATTTATATGGGGTTTCTAAAGGTTACCGTTAGGGTTTAGAAAGTTTGGACTAGTCCTTGGTGGTCACCGGACTAGTCCGGTGTGCTGTGTGTAGCAAACCCTAAGTGTCCCAAAATATCGGACTAGTCCAGCTGAAAACGGACTTGTCCGATTTCGCTACTGGAAATCTTCGGACTAGTCTGATGTCCATCGGACTTGTCCGGACATGTGAAACCCTAAGTGTGTTGGATGACAAGTCCGCACTGGGGAGGACTTGTCCGGTTTAGATCAGTGGGTTTTTCAGACTAGTCCGTGGAAATATCGGACTTGTCCGAAGTGGATCAGAAAGGATATCGGACTAGTCCGGTTGATAACGGACTTGTCCGATTTTATGTGACCTGTGTAGTGTTTTAAGAACTAGTCCGCACTGGGGAGGACTAGTCCGACTCTAGTCAGAAAGATATCGGACTAGTCCGACAGATATCGGACTTGTCCGATCTGGTACAAAAGGGTTATCGGACTAGTCCGGTTGTGAACAGACTAGTCTGGTCCTGTGCAACTCTGTGCAATGTGTGTGTTTAATAATCATTGAGCTCTTGGGGTGTGTTTCCTTAACACACTCCATACAAAATAATCTACTACTCTTTTTCCTTGAGCTCATTTCCACTTTGCTCCTCTTCATCCCTTCTTTTTGGTATTTTGCTCATTTTTCTATTATAGGCCTGCATTCATCTCAATAAAGAGGTTAGAATCCCAATTGCTTGTCATAAATCATCCAAAACCCACAAGGGAGTCCTAGATGCACTTTCAGAGGAAGTTTGCAGGAGTAATATATTACTATGCAGGCGTTCAAGAAACTGATTGTTGGGATCCCTAGAGGATCCCATTTCAACATCACTTGCCCAAGGAGTACATGAGGATGGTTGCTACCTATCGGAAATTATGCCCGAAGGTCAATCATAACTATACGAGGCTAGAGATTTGAAATGGGAACCCTCCATGAGCAACCAATGGGCTGCTGCGAATGGGTGAGAGCATTATGCTCTCAAGTATTCTAAGCACTCATTCAAGCTCAAGGGATTTGCCACCATCATTGGGTGCAAGTTGTTCCTATGTGGCTAGAAGGTATGTTGTACCTTACCCTAGGAACAACTGATCATACCCAATGCATGTTGGGCACATGTCACTCCCTTATGGAAAAAAGATATGATACACCTTACCCAAAGAATGACGAAACATACTCAATGTATGTTGACTGCACGTCATTCCTTTGGATCTAAAGGTTATCATTATCCTAGCAAAGGAATGACAAATCACACCCAATACATGGAGACCCTAATGTGCGGACGATCAACATGGAAAACACTCTATTCAACCACACTCATGGTGTCCATGGGAGGCAACACAACAATCAACACTCAACACTCCATTGTCAAAGACACGCTGCAACAAGGATAGGCCAACTCATGGCCTACCTCTGTCGTTAGGGTTTCAACCCCTATCACGGACCTTGATCAAGAATAAGCTTGGGGGACGACCCCCACTTGAGGTAACTTGTATCACACCCACTGCATTTTTATTTCAAATCATCCATTGCATATTTACTTTCCATTCATCCACCATCCACCATGCATCTAAAAAAACATAAAAATAGGAACTTAGATTTGCTTTGCTTATCAAATAAAGATGTGCGATAAGAATGATTTAGAATTCACATAGATGAAATGATGAATAGTTGCTCTGTTTTATTTTTCCTAAGTCCCTAGTTTACAACTTGCTACTCTCCGAATATTGCTTAAATTGGCTAAAATTAACTTTGCCTTGATTTAGAAATTGTGGGTAGCAAAAGCTTAATCTACTTCTAGGTTGTTGGGAGATTTGAATTAGTAATAGGGCTGCTATTCCTATTTTGAAAGTGAAACTTAGATTTCCAGAGAAATTCTATCAAGATTTAAGTTTCCCTCATTTGATTGGAAATACCGACCAAAGCCATATGATATTCATACATAGACAACACCTTATGCATATGCTATTTGCTTTCACATTGAGCCTAGTCAAACTAGTATAGACCTATGTGAGAAATCATTCAATTCTTTTTGAATTCAAGACTTCACTTGCACATGCTATATTTTTACACTAGAAGGAAGCAAAATTCCATCATATCCACCATTCCACAATAAAAAGAGAAACTCCATGATATTCATAGTTAGAACTCTCTTCAAGTTATTGCATAAAAAAGAGTATAAGACATGGCTACAAGAAAAAGAAAAAAGAAAATGCATGCTTATATCATAATCATGAGAAAAAAAGAAGAAATAATATGCTTACTCCATAAGCATAAAAAAAGGGTAGCCATGTTTCATCCTTGCAATAAAGAGAGTCCACATCAAAAGAAGTCATCTCAATGTTTCCACATCCACCTCCATCCCATCACACATGCACAAGTCTTGATTCAAAAGTTTGAATTGATTTCTCCTAAGGCTTGCTCTTTTGACTTAGCAATATTATGTGTTGCAAATATGTCTACTTACTTTCCCTACCAAGCTCCACGTACAAGCCATATTCAATGAGTAGGAATAGTATAGGCATCATACCTTGGTGAGGACATATTTACACTATACACAAAGGAGTTATTGAGAGAATCAATTGAGGTACTTATAATCTAATTTGAATCTCTCCGGAATTTAAGTGGAACTTGATCTCTAGGCTATGCTTGCTCCATTTGTTGTTCTATCTTTCAATTACCCATGAATAGGAGAAGACATAACTCCCATAATGACTTAAGAAGGGTGAAGTACCATAGCCACTTTTTGCAATACTAGGTAGAGTATTTTGTTGTGCACTTGGTACTATTGAAAGGTAGAACATTATAGCAACTCTTGATCATCAACCTAAAGTCTTGACTTTGCTCGGGACGAGCAAAGGATAAGCTTGGGGGAGTTTGTTGACAGCTGTTATATACCAATTTCAGCTGTCAATATAACTCAATTATGTGAAGGATTGATCATTTCTTGCACACATCACCTTTCTACTTGACCTATTTCCACTTGTACTTGGAGAAATATGTGTATGCAGAAATTTATACAGGAATTGAGGAAAAGTATGGGGAGCAATCCTACAAAATATCATCCCAGCCAATCAGGCGACGATACGTGGCACCACATGGATCAAACGGCCCACAAACAGAAGTATCCGAGGCCACCCAACGGTGTAGCACAAATATCAGTCAATGGGACCCACCTGGCAGCCACATTAAAGAAGTACGGGCCATTTGGAGCCCTGACTAGGTCGACCGAACCAGGGGGTCGGCCAACCTGGTCCTGGCACCAAACGTGGTCAACTTCCACGTGTTGGCTCCTCCCAGCTCCCTGGAGTTAATGACGACTGATTCGCGCGCTTTTGGTGGCGGGAACTGACCTCAACACTAGTATAAATAGGACCCCATACCCCTCACTTCAACACACACCACTTGGGCATCATTCTATTGTATACACTATCTTCCATAGTCCTTAGAGGAGTTAGGATGTAGAGTGGAGAGCCTCTAGTCCCAAGTCAAAATTGGGAAAGGAGTAGAAGGAGTATCTCTTCCCAATTCCACATTGGGAAAGGTATGTCTCATGTATTCCTTCTTGTATTTGTGACTTTGTGCTCAATAAAGATAATATCTTTAGTCTTCTTTTATACGTATACTTGGACAAAGCGTTTCTTGTTTGATTGTGGAGTCCATGTAAGTGGAAGGTATAGTATTTATGGTTGTACTCTCATGATCACATCTTATGGTCATAAACACTGTAGACCCCCACTATAGTCTATGTAGTTATGATATGATTATGTTACTATGAATAACTATGTTATGCAATCAACATTGCTTCAATGATGATTTAGTTCATTACCTTAGGATGGCTTGTGTTGCAGCTCTTAAGGTATTTGCTTAGTATGCTAGCATGGTGCTAGGGTATTTAAGAATGTTGGATGTCTCGTAGACCCATGGATTGAAGAGGTAGGTAGTAGGTGGTGACAGCCCTATCTGTCCTTTGTAATCCTCTATGTTCGGCTATGCCACAGGCTCTTGGCGAGAGTCGCCCTAGTATTGCTAGGGGTAAGCCCGTGCCCGATGTGTTGAATAGCATTGCATAGGAATTCATCATTGACATGACCATTAGTATCTACCTTAGGCTATGTATATGTATTAGGAGCATTGTAGGAGCAACTCTCTAAATCTTAATCCAATCTCCCTCTAGGACCCATTTACCCTTTAGAATAGATTTCCTAGGTGTGTGTCACACTACCCCTATTATCAACTTACCCCCTGTCCAGATAATTGATTAGTATCCCATATCTTGACCATAAGAGTAGTATATCCTTTACTCCATTGCCTTCCTTTGGGATAAATATGATACCCTTGGGAATACTCATGGGTGAAATACTACAACGGTATATTTTTGGATCGGGCATTTTCGTTGTCAACGGAAGATATGGTGCGGTGCCCATGTAAAAAATGTCGGAACACCAAGTTTTTGAGAGGGTGGGAGCTTTCATTTCACTTATGTCAAAGCAGTTTCACTCCACATTATGAAGCGTGGACCTTTCACAGCGAGACTAATTCTCAAGTCATAGCAGAAGTGGATGAGGATGATGATATAACATAGGTTGATAGGATGGACGAGATGCTAGAAGCTCTGGAAGCGGAGGATCCTCTTACAAATGAGGCAGAGAAGTTCTTCGAGGAGCTGAAGAAATCACAAGAGTTGTTGCATGAACACACGGTTGTGACCGTACTTGCTTTCTTGACCAGATTTATGGCAATTAAGTCCAAGTACTTTTTTCCATCAACTGCTACAATGATCTCATGAAATTGATCTGTGATATCCTTCCACAACCTCACAAAACGCTACCAGATATGTATCAGTCAAAGATCAAGATATTTGGTCTCGGTATGAAGTATGAGAAAATCGATGTGTGCCCAGACAACTGCATGCTATTCTGGAAAGAGCACGGCACCTGGAATGAGGCGCGACAATGACTTCGACTTTAGAGGTGGCTTCGGAGGTGGCTACAGAGGTCAGACGGGCGAGTGAGCCCTTGTTTTGTTTGTTGATGGTGATGCCATGTTTCGATGATGTGTTGTGATGTTTTTTGAGACTGTTATGATGTTTATGTGTCTGTTTGTTATATATTACCTCTTGTGTGATTCAAGCCATCAAGCCGGGTAGTATTTTCTATTTAAAAAAACCTTATTTGCTACAGCTTTTTATACAGTACCATCGCAAATAATGTCCCAGGCTGTCGCAATTAAGCCTTTGTTATTTGCGACAGCCAGGCCGTCGCAATTAAGGCCCTATTTGCGACGGCCAGGCTGTCGCAAATGGTCGCGTGGACCCCGTCTGTTGACCACGTGGGACCCATTGGCTAGCCTTATTTGTAACGGTTCGCAAATAGGGTCTTAATTACGACGGCCAGGCCGTCGCAACTAGCCCTATGGGGCCCATCGGCCCCATGGCAATAATTTGCGACGGCTACTGTCGGCCGTCGCAAATAAGCTTATTTGTGATGTATTATTTGCGACGGCCAAAAGCCATCGCAAATAAGTAAAGCCGTCGCAAATAACTTATTTGCGATGGTTTCTAGCTTATTTGCGACTGCCCTGGCCGTCGCAAATCATCGGGAGGCCTCTGACTCTGAGTAGAGTAGTATTCAGAGCAGTTTTTCTTTTTCTTGTTTTCTATGTACTTTCGTAGTTCTTGTTTGTAATATATGTGTTGTTTTTATGTTAATGAAAAATATCTTTTCTGTTCATGAACAATGCATCCTATGCAGTATCAAAAAAGAACTCCTTTCGGGAAAAGGGGCGAGATAACTGGCATTCAATGTCTAGCCAAGAATTTGTTGTGTTGCGACAATCGATGATTCTTGGTTGGGACTCCATTGAGAGCATGGTTGAGGCAGCATTTCTCCTTTTTGTGTTCTTTCACTCAATTTTTTCATTTGTAGTCAGCGGTTTACGTACTGCAATTGTTATAATCATCTTTCCAAAAAAAAGATCGATGGTGACCAATTTTACATAATCTTAGCCCGTTGATGATATGGCGATCAAACTTCACCAAAGCTAAGATTACTTCTGTCTTCATACTAAAAGTTCATGAAGAACATACTCATGGATCAACATTAAGGATGGGTGGCCACTTATCGGTTTGGGGTTCAATATCTGAATCGGGCTCCCGATGTTCTCATCGGTGCATGTCTACAACAAATTTTAGTTATTGCCTCTCACGCGTGGAGCCACAAAGTGTGACATCCCTGTGACGCATCAGATTCTAAGGATTTCGATGATCTCTTCAAGGACGTGATTTCAAAAAATTGCTCATGTCGACGTTTGTTTCTTGGGACCCTTCCCATCCACACCAGCATGAACTCCGCAGCGCCGGCCACTACTGCTTCGGGTTAAGCTTTGTGGCCGCTCGTCTCGACGCCCTCCGTGAAACGATTGCGGAGGTGGCTGGGGTGGAGGGCCACCGGCACCTTCTGCACACTGTCGCCCAAAAGCTTCGGACTCAGGTGCCGAAGGAGGAGGAAGAGGCGGCGGCAGCGGCGGCGGAGGTTGAGAAGACCTCCTCCTTGTAGAGTAGGATTAGGAGTAGTTTTGCGTTTTCTTGTTTTCTATGTGTTTTCGTATTTCTTGTTTGTAATATATATGTTGTTTTTATGTTAATTAAAACTATCTTTTATGTTCATGAACAATGTGACCTATGCAATATCATAAAATATCTCATGTTTGTTTGTAACTTGGGACCATTTATAGTGCATGTGTCTGAAAGAATGAAATCCAATAAAAGTTCAGACAACCTTAGGTAACACTAATCTGGTAAAATTTCATAATTGACGAGATTATTTTTTTTCTATAGCTCATACATTGAAAAAAAATCATGGCGCATGTGAAAATGTATTTTAGTATCAGTATATACTATATGTTATCATTTCATTGAGATCAATGTTATAGAATGTTGATTGATTACCTTTCACTATAGCATGGATTTTCCATTGTGCTTTTGTGGACTTGGGTGTTCTGTATTTGCATGTCTTTGCATTAGCACACATATATTTAGGATTCATATTTTTGTTCTTATTTTTTGGAACGTCCCACTAGCTAGCACATGACTGCTTTTAGATTTTGATCTCCATGCATGGGAACAAAGATGAAGAAGAGCTAGCGGTCGCACGGCGAGCAAGCAGCTAGGCCATACTGTAATTAAGAAGCGAGCAAGTTGTCCGAAGAAGTCTACCCCTCTAGCTACACACACCATGTGCAAGAATCGATGTGACATGACATGTAATTAGTCACGATTGCATGCGTGCACAAGGGCACGGCTAGCACCAAATTCTCCATGCTCGCGAAAAGTTTTTCGTTCTTCTTGGCGTGCCACGAATGAGATTTTGACAATTCAATTTTCACCCCATGCGCCTCCAATTTCAGTCCCGCTTATTATAACCCTATTTCAGCCGCGATGAGTATAAATGGAAACAATGGCCTTTGTTTCCGACACAACGCTAACCCGCCTTTCCGGTGATATCGCAGTACTCCAAATATGTTGTACTTTCTGTCCTGTGTTCTAAACTTGTATTCCTAAGAAATTCCCATGTTTTCATTTCCCATGGTTTTTACAATTTTTTTCCCATGGATCTCGCAGTGACGCATCAAAGCTCTTGGTGGTGGTGACTCGTGGTTACAACGCCAGGCGACCAAGTTTGACGGGCTGTACCAAACCTCTTCTTCGCCGACACCTTCCTGCGACATCCTGGACTCCAGTTTTGTGCTAGGTAAGTTCTACACGATCCATGCCGTATTTTTATAGAGCTATATTGGCTAGGTTCTACACGATCCATGCAGTTTTGGGCTTGTTATGTTCTACACGATCCATGCTGATATACAAAGATTAAATAAATTTACAAAGAAGAAATGTGCTTTTCTATCTTACGAATATACTACATCTGTCCCGAAATAAATGTCGCTCCAACAGCTTATTCATGTAGTGTATTTCTAGTTCAATTCCTTGCCGGGAATGACAAATATTAAAAACCAAAGGTAGTATGTCATTTCTGGATTTAGAAGTAAATGACGCACGGGTTATCTAATCAACCACTCCAAATGTTGTACTCTCATTCCTGTGTTACAAATTTGTATTCCTAATATTTCCAGTTCCCACGGTTTTTACACTTTTTCTTTCTTGTGGTTTCTCGGATTGTACGTTTTTCCTATTCCTTCATTTCTAATTCCTATGTTCCAAACAAACATTCTCAGTTTATAGAGACCACATCGTTCCATCCAAAATCTATGTCGGTCATGTAATCTGACGCTATCACTGTTATTTGGAATGACTACTCACAATATACTTATGCTCTTTACTTTAGGAACAAGACAACAAACCATGATGTCGTCTACAAGTGTTCATAGTGGCCAACAAGCACCTCGTATAACTATAAAATGTGTTTACTATCAAAATTAAAACCATTTAGAAAACATTAATTTCTTTGTATGGTATGCAGAGAATATTGTAGTAATGATGTTCAGGAACCCCGATATTCTTCATTCCCTGGTACTATGTTGCATGAACCAACAACAGGTATATATATACAAACCATATATACCCCCTCCATCCCAGCGTAACTTTACTTTTGGAGCTTAAAAAATGTCCCACTCTAACTCTATCGGTAGCTTCCAACCACCCATATCACATCACATTACTACCTGCCTCTCTCCCGTGCCATTTGTTTTGGCAGAGCGTGTTAGTTTTTTACTCCTTTAGCATTGAATTTGGAGCATTTTGAGAGACTATGTTCTGTCCTCTAAATGTATTGATGATGGGTATCATGGTTATTTGCATTCTTTTCTGAGACGATGTATGAATCCTAGGAGTAGAGATGAGTTGGAATGGAGGGAGTATGTACTAGGCTCTACTAATTGTTTTAGCATGCCTTGCGATTCTATTTTCCTAGTATTTATAGTTAACTGTTCATCAGCCTGTGTAATGGCGTAATTTTTTTATGCCTCCACGCTATGCTCTCTCGCTGCTGGCCACTCCGGCCGGCACCAGTGCCCACGCCCTGCTGCTGGTCACTTCAGTGTCCTCCCCAATGTGTCTCCCTTGCCCATCTTCACATCCCATCCTTCGCATGCCATGATGACCCCGCCGCCAGTGAATCCCTGGCCATTACTCGCCCTGCCACCAATCCTCCTCGATAGTTGCTCCGGGTGATCTCGGCCAGACCAAACCCTCGCTTTGTTAAGCGTCGCAAGCTGGGACTATGCAGTATTGTACCTGTAGTAGCTAGCACTAACAAGTGGACCCAATCTCTCATGGGCCCACATGTTAGTGGCAGCTACTGCAGGTGCAGTACTACAGAGGATTTTAATCCCGCAAGCTGCCCGTCTTATCTATCTTGCATTCACCACCTGCTACCATTGGCGTTTATTACTCGCCCTGCAACCAATTCTCTTCGAGGCGCGCTGCAGCTGATGTCTGTGAGACCGAACCGGCGAACCCTACCTTTGTCTAGTCTAGTGTGTCCAGCTGCATGTCGGCCCCCTCAGCCTTGCCTAAATGTGCAGTAGCGCCACTGACAGGTGTACATGATGGCTCATTTAAGGGTATGAACAGCAACAAAGAAGTGAACAATGTATTCCCTCCCAATCAAAATAATTATCGTTCAGACAGTCCTAACTTGTTCATTTTTAATTCATTTGTTGGTCTGATATGATAATTAATATAAACCAGAAGGGAGTAATACAGAACAAAATGCTGTTGGGACGCGGTCGTCCCACGCTCGTATTTGCCTCACTCATACTAAAGATGGTACGAACATCAGACTTTTCTTCTTTTCACACTATTCGTACATGATACTAAACTTGGTCAGGCAGTAATTCTCTTTAATTGTTTACTGTTTGTATCAATGTAACAGAAGGAAGGATGTTTGGAAGAGGTGTGACTAAAGGACTTAAGGTTGCCAGCATAAGCTATGCATCCCAAGTTAGTAGAATGGAGAATGTGAAGCTACCAATTCAGTTCTCCAATAGGTTGGGTGTTGCGGTTGGTATTAATCAGCGACACTTTGTCAATGATGTGGTTATGTTTACAAAAAAACGTGCACCCCTCAGTAGTGCAAGGAAGTGGGCAGAGGTTGGCGATACTAACAAGAGAGAAATAGTACGAGACATTCTGGTTAGTGTTGTAACACCCCCAAATAAGTAATTTATTTCTTACAATCTCCATCTTATACGTTTACAACAATGTGTTATACAATGTACAGAATTTTTGGGACATGGAGGACTCACGGGAGAGCGCAAGAAAAATTTTGAAAAATTGCTGGGGAGCGGTATAAAGGGTGGCGCTCGACTTTGCATGCCACCTATAAGAGTTATTCAACCAATGAAAAACGTATATGAAACAAGCCTGATGATGTACCAGCTCCTGAGTGGTCGTACCTAATAGAATATTTTAGGTTTGAGCGATTCAGGGTCAGCTAACTTTTTAATAGCTTCACATCATACAAAAACTATTTGATTTACATTCATTCTTGGAATTAATTCTTAAAATTATTGCAGTCCATAAGTAGGACCAATTCTCAAAATCGAAGAAGACAAAAGACGAAACACTTGCTTGGCTCCAAATCCTACGCCCAACTTAGTTACGAGAAGGTATGAAAAATAAATCATGCTTTTACTTTGTGCTGCAATCAATATGTATACCTACATGTTGAATTTTACTTGTATTTTTTGTATCGAGACCCAGAGGCCAGAAAAGAACCCAATAATATACAACTGTGGGAGGCAAGCCATTTGAAAAACGGTGAATGGGCAAACGAGCAGGCAGAAGTTGTACATGTGAGTAACACTTCAAAAAATCCTAAGTAAATAAATATTTGCAATGTACCTGTGACTTTTCTTTTCGTATGCAGAGCCAGGCACGTGCCCAAGTGAACGACAAGGAAGCTGAGCAGAGAGGCCCAATTCCAAATGAGGAGAGAAACTACATCTTCCAGCGTTGTTATAGATCCTCAATCGGTTGTGCAGGATCACAGGTTCAGGGGCGTGGTTATATGGCTAACCCTACTAGTCCCAGACGTGAACGTATGCGTATCCATATGGATGAACACCTCAAAGACCAAGTTCGAAACTTAGAAGATAGAAATGGAGGCCTCAATCACCAAGTGCAGGAGTTGGAAGGAAGAAATGATAGCTTAACCACCTAGATGGACTACAGAAACCAGAAAAATGAAGAGTTAAACCTTCAAGTCCAGAACTTAAAAGGTCACATACTAGCTGATCGTGAACAAAGAGCTCAGGAAATGAAGGACATGCACCTCTCAATGATGGCTAAAGTATGCAAAATATTGGAGACTCCACAAAAGGGCCAACAAAAGGCACCTGTTCCAATTAGTCCCCGTCATCTTAGACAAACTATAAACATGCATAAACGTTGTGTTAGTAATTCTTGAGTGTTGTTATGCATATTGCATCAATTGATGGATGTTTATTGTTAAACTCGACATATGTATCATTTGTGAAAAAATTGATTCTGTTGCCATTAATTTTCAAACCTGGTGCATTAGGATTTACTATCGCTAATTATAAAATGTGGCATTATGAATTTCTTGTCACGAGTGATAAATTATTGCAATAGGAAGCTATTGCCACAAATTACAAAATGTTGCAGTATAAACGTTTGGCTTGGCTTCTTGAAGAATTTCTTAGGTTGAGGCTTGGCTTCCTTGGTCTTCTTGTTGTTCTCCTCATATGGGCAATCAACTATAAAGTGGTTATACTCACCACAATTATAGCATGCCCGCCTCAACTTTGGATTCGTTCTTTCCTTGTACTTGCCTTCACTTGATTTTGTCCCTTGCTTTTTCTTCATTATTCTCTTCAACTTTTTCATGAACAATATCAAATCCTCTTCATCTAGCTCACTGCTCTCGTCATCACTGTCCTCCTCTAGTTGTGCTTCTCTTGCTTCTTTGGATAGAGGCTTGAGGGTGGACTTTAAAGCAACTCCTTTCTTCTTAGCCGAGGTGAGGTCGGCAATTTCCTTAACGTGCTTAGCTTGTTTTTCCATAATTTCAAAGTTGATAATTTTATTGTAACACCCTCATTTTCATGAATCATACCCTACATACACTCATATACATGTTTAACATTAACCCACAACAAGAGGAACAAGTTTAAAATTGATTTGGAGCATTTAAAATTGATTTGGAACAAAACTACACTTAAAACGCAGGAAAGTGCGGACTAGTCCGATTTTACTGAGGACTAGTCCGATTTCTCTCTGACTAAAAACGGACTTGTCCATTTTTGCTGCGGACTAGTCCGATTTTGCCTCTGGAAACCTTCGGACTTGTCTTATTTTGTGCGGACTAGTCCGATATTCCATGAATCCTTGAAAAATTGCTAAGTCCTGGGACTTTTCCGAACTAGTCCAGTGCTCCAGCGGACTTGTCCGTTTTCCTCTTTGTTTAAAGTTGGACTTGTCTGATTTTTGGCCAGACTTGTCCGATTTTCTCTCTGGACGACTTCGGACTAGTCCGGTCCTTTCCGGACTTGTCCGATATTTCGTGACTCCGAGTTGATCTTTTGTTTTACGACTTGTTTCTTGGGTTTTATGTTAAGTGGACCTAGGGACGTCGTGCCTAACTCTTTTAGAGCCCATGTGGGACTCTAAATCGGCCTCTACTCGTCCCAAACTCGAAATCCATCTAACCCTAGCCTTCACCTCTATATAAACAGCCCCACCCCTTGGATTGACATCTATTTGCCACTTTTCCACCCACCCAAACCCTAGTTCATGGGGAGCCACCATCAAGGAGGGAGGAGAAGATCCCAAGCAAGAAGAAGAAGAGGAGGAAACGAAAGAGGATCAAGATCTCCACCAAGTTTCGTCCTTCACCACCAATTCATCTCCAAGTTCATCACCAACCCTAGATCATCAAGATCCAAGTGTTACCTCCAAGTTTCTTGATTCATTGGAGTTCTAACCACCTGGTATACCTTCTATTCTCTTTTCCTTACGAGAATTCAACGCCTAATCTCCAAATTCACGTCGATCTAGAAAACCCTGATCCGCTGATCTCGCAGAGGGCGGATTTTTCTGGTCCCTAGCAGACTAGTCCGATCTTCCCGGTTAAATTACATCAAATTAATTCTAAAATTTGATCTAATCGAATCCAAACCTGTATAAACTTGTTAAAAGCTATTAGAACTAGTTAGTGATCATTAAAAGCAATCTAGTAACAAGTTTTACCTTCCATTTGCATAAGTCATGCATGTCATGTCATATTGAGTAATATTTGTGCACTCTTTGATTGTGTTTCTTGTCTTGTATGTTTATTGTGTGGATTAGACGGATTTGCGCTAGAGAGTGCCGCGGAGGATCTACAGCACCAAGAGTTTGAAGGCTTTGATCCTAATCAACAGCAAGAGCAAGGCAAGTGTCCTTGAAGCATATTGATCCTATTTTAAAATAAATGTTTTGTTTGTAAAATTACATGCTTGTCAAATTGATGGGAATCCTATGATAGCAAGTTTACTAGTTTTGTTGACCACCCTTGTCACCTGGAATACCTGGTAGAGAGTCGGGAAGGGGTTTTTACTTTTTGCTTCGCTTAATCAACTGGGATTGAAACCAACTATACCACTCAATTTAATTATGCATGGATGAGATTATGGTTAACATGAATTGGTTAAATATGATATGGTAATGGGTGATCTAAGCAAGCCTGGTATGTGGATGGGTTGGATGTTATGGTGGTTTGCTTGCTTTAGATCTAAGGATCGGTTCATGCGAGAATAAGCCAGGACTACAGTGCCACCACGAGGCCAAGTATGGGTGCGGCGTAGCTGATTAATTAGGGCTTTGCCAGTGCTATTTTGACCATTGTGGATGCTCGGGGAAGGGGTAGTTGGATTGGATTTGTTGATGATTGGTGGGACTACCCTGGGATCCGAATGGCTCAAGAGGGGGCCCTTGGTTGAAGATGTGCTCTGCGGGAGACATCACCACTGGTGAAACCTCAGTGGGGTCTAAATAGGCTAGTAATCCCTTTGTAAAAGCTATTTTGTGATCTCTTGGCCACACACCGATGGAAGTGTGAGACGTCATAATAGAGGTTCTAGTCATCGAAAGGTGATGAAATCACAAACACGTGGGTAAAGAGGTACAAACTCTACAGAGTGTGTCTAAAACTATCATGATAGCCGTGCTCACGGTTATGAGCACCTGGACAACTTCCATGATTAGAGGGAATTTGGTATTGGGATGGTATTTGGGATGGTTATGGTTGGTATTATGGTTATGGATTAATTTCTGGTATTGTGGTTTCTGGCAGTGGTGAAATCTGGAATTATTGATGGTGGTAGTGAATTTAGACTGGTATTATGATATTACTTATGATTATGATAGGTTTACTTCACATACATGTAATATATTGCTTTTCAAATGTTTTTATGTACTTTTCAGCACTTCGCCATTATTATTGTCGTCATTTGAATCAGCCACATGTCATACTTTCCACACATGCTGAGTACGACATGTACTCACTCTTGCGATCCCCCCCAACAGTTGCAGATCAGGTTTGGGAGTTTAATGGCGATAATGCGGAGTTCTAGGTCGTGTCTACCGTTAACTTTGCCTGTGGTGTTGATTGGAGCTGCGCTATCCCTTATGCTTAGTTTGTTTAGTCGCTTAGTTTGCTTAATTAGTTTATTTCCGCTGCATTAGTTGAACTTGTCATTAATATTCATTAGAGGTTGTATTCGAGGATATTATGGTTTGTTTAGTAAAATTTGGTTAATTAATCTTGTTCTGTGGTAATTTTTTGTATACTCTTTTGTGAATGCACTCGTGTATGTGTGTTGAACATCCTGGGCACACATATGTGTTAGCTTGGTTCATTTTAAGGAACCGGGCGTCACATTTACCAATCAATTCATCCGGAGTCATCCTTTTGTATTCGGGGCTTTCTCTAATCATGGAGCATAGCGTGACATTGCGAGGCATAAAAGCTCTAAGGATGAGCTTTACCACCTCGTGGTCATTCCACTTCTTGCTCCCATATGATCGAACTTTGTTGACGAGTGTTTTCAATAGATTGTACATATCCTGAGGTGACTCGTCTTCCTCGATTGCGAATCTTCCTAGTTCGCCTTCGATCATCTCAATCTTTGCTTCACGCACATGCCGGTCACCTTCATGTGCAGTTTGTAGTGTATCCCATATCTCCTTAGCAATTTCGAGTCCATCTACCTTGGTGAACTCATCTCGACTGAGTGAGGAGGTGATTACAGCTGCGACTTGAGCGTTTCTATGAATGGCCTGCTCTTGACTTGGGGTGAGCTCTTCATCGTCATCCGGAATATCTATCCCTGTGCATACAATATGCCATAAACTTGGGTTGAGGGAAATCAAATGCATTTTCATATTCTGCCTCCACATAGAGTAATCACTTCCATCGAAGTGTGGGGCTTTTTCAAGTGGGATAGATAAGTAATGGTTGTTATTGGAATTTAGACGATCATAGTTAAAAGGATATCGGGAGTAGTCGGTGTGACTACTCCCCTTCTTCTTCTCTTCAACCTTTGTTTTCCCTTTGGAAAGTGCCTTCTTTCTGAGGAGTGCCTTCAGCTCTAGCGTCTCCTCATCATCGTCCTCGAAGTCTTGAATGGCTTCGAGGTACTTCTCTAGTTTTTGGGTCTTGTCGCTGTTAACCTCCTCTTGGTTGTTGATTTTGTGGACGTCCTTCATGTCCGACATGATCTCTTCGAGTGATTAGACTCTTTCTTGAAGAACCTGCTCTGATACCAATTGAATGTAGGCCTAGAGGGGGGTGAATATGCCTTTTTGAAAATTGTCGGATCCTGCAACACTCAACAACCAGTTCAATACCAGAGATATCGTACTAGTCCGGTAAAGTGCGGACTAGTCTGGTGTTCAAGGACTAAGTTGATTAAACTTGATTAATTAGTTTGATTCTTTTATGTGTACAGCGGAAATATAGAATCAAACAACAGTTTAACCGTTATATGCTAGATTATATCACAATTAAGTCTTATGTTCAACAATTTAACGTAAGATGAACAATGTGTACGAAACCCTAGATTAAGTTGATTAACTTAAATGATGAACACTAAAACAAGACACAAGTGTTTATATCGTGGTTCGGCTACCACAAAAGGCCACCTACATCCACATTGAGGAGTCCACAAAAGGACCGGGTCTTCTCCAACCCTACCCTGGTTGGATCGCCATGAAGGCCAATCCTCTTCCACTAATCACAAAGGGTGAATAACCAAATTCAAGGGGCTTTCTCACACGTTGAGAGCTCCCTTAGTTTACAAAACACAATGCCACCGAAAAACACACTCAAAAGTTACAATTGAAATGCAGGAGTGTGTTAGAGAATCAAACCAAGAGCTCAATGTGGTGTCGCAAGTGTCTCTCCAATGATCTAGAATGAATCCTCCAAGCATTGGACGATGTTGCACTTAATTTCGTGGAGAGAGGTCGTTTTTAAGGCTCTTGGGAGGTGTGACGGCGCTAGGGTTCGAGAGAGATGTAAATTGGGTCGTGCACCTCTATTTATATGGGGTTTCTAAAGGTTAGCGTTAGGGTTCAGAAAGTTCAGACTAGTCCATGGTGGTCACCGGACTAGTCTGGTGTGCTGTGCGTAGCAAACCCTAAGTGTCTCGAAATATCGGACTAGTCCGGCTGAAAACGGACTTGTCCGATTTCGCTACTGGAAATCTTCGGACTAGTCCGATGTCCATCGGACTTGTCCGGACATGTGAAACCCTAAGTGTGTTGGATGACAAGTCCGCACTGGGGAGGACTTGTCCGGTTTAGATCAGTGGGTTTTTCAGACTAGTCCGTGGAAATATCGGACTTGTCCAAAGTGGATCAGAAAGGATATCGGACTAGTCCGGTTGATAACGGACTTGTCCGATTTTATGTGACTTGTGTAGTGTTTTGAGGACTAGTCCGCACTGGGAAGGACTAGTCTGATTCTAGTCAGAAAGATATCGGACTAGTCCGACAGATATCGGACTTGTCCGATCTGGTACAAAAAGGTTATCGGACTAGTCCAGTTGTGAACGGACTAGTCCGGTCCTGTGCAACTCTGTGCAATGTGTGTGTTTAATAATCATTGAGCTCTTGGGGTGTGTTTCCTTAACACACTCCATACAAAATAATCTACTACTCTTTTTCCTTGAGCTCATTTCCACTTTGCTCCTCTTCATCCCTTCTTTTTGGTATTTTGCTCATTTTTCTATTATAGGCCTGCATTCATCTCAATAAAGAGGTTAGGATCCCAATTGCTTGTCATAAATCATCCAAAACCCACAAGGGAGTCCTAGATGCACTTTCAGAGGAAGTTTGAAGGAGTAATATATTACTATGCAGGCGTTCAAGAAACTGATTGTTGGGATCCCTAGAGGATCCCATTTCAACATCACTTGCCCAAGGAGTACATGAGGATGGTTGCTACCTATCGGAAATTATACCCGAAGGTCAATCATAACTATACGAGGCTAGAGATTTGAAATGGGAACCCTCCATGAGCAACCAATGGGCTGCCGCGAATGGGTGAGAGCATTATGCTCTCAACTATTCTAAGCACTCATTCAAGCTCAAGGGATTTGCCACCATCATAGGGTGCAAGTTGTTCCTATGTGGCTAGAAGGTATGTTGTACCTTACCCTAGGAACAACTGATCATACCCAATGCATGTTGGGCACATGTCACTCCCTTATGGCAAAAAGATATGATACACCTTAGCCAAAGAATGACGAAACATACTCAATGTATGTTAAGTGCACGTCATTCCTTTGGATCTAAAGGTTATCATTATCCTAGCAAAGGAATGACAAATCACACCCAATACATGGAGACCCTAATGTGCAGACGATCAACATCGAAAACACTCTATTCAACCACACTCATGGTGTCCATGGGAGGCAACACAACAATCAACACTCAACCCTCCATTGTCAAAGACATGCTGCAACAAGGATAGGCCAACTCATGGCCTACCTCCGTCGTTAGGGTTTCAACCCCTATCACAGACCTTGATCAAGAATAAGCTTGGGGGAGGACCCCCACTTGAGATAACTTTTATCACACCCACTGCATTTTTATTTCAAATCATCCATTGCATATTTACTTTCCATTCATCCACCATCCACCATGCATCTAAAAAAACATAAAAATGGGAACTTAGATTTGCTTTGCTTATCAAATAAAGATGTGCGGTAAGAATGATTTAGAATTCACATAGATGAAATGATGAATAATTGCTCTGTTTTATTTTTCCTAAGTCCCTAGTTTACAACTTGCTACTCTCCGAATATTGCTTAAATTGGCTAAAATTAACTTTGCCTTGATTTAGAAATTGTGGGTAGCAAAAGCTTAATCTACTTCTAGGTTGTTGGGAGATTTGAATTAGTAATAGGGCTGCTATTCCTATTTTCAAAGTGAAACTTAGATTTCCAGAGAAATTCTATCAAGTTTTAAGTTTCCCTCATTTGATTGGAAATACCTACCAAAGCCATATTATATTCATACATAGACAACACCTTATGCATATGATATTTGCTTTCACATTGAGCCTAGTCAAACTAGTATAGACCTATGTGAGAAATCATTCAATTATTTTTGAATTCAAGACTTCACTTGCACATCCTATATTTCTACACTAGAAGGAAGCAAAATTCCATCATATCCACCATTCCACAATAAAAAGAGAAACTCCATGCTATTCATAGTTAGCACTCTCTTCAAGTACTTGCATAAAAAGGAGTATAAGACATGGCTACAAGAAAAAGAAAAAAGAAAATGCATGCTTATATCATAAGCATGAGAAAAAAAAGAAGAAATAATATGCTTACTCCATAAGCATCAAAAAAAAGGGTATCCATGTTTCATCCTTGCAATAAAGAGAGTCCACATCAAAAGGAGTCATCTCAATGTTTCCACATCCACCTCGATCCCATCACACATGCACAAGTCTTGATTCAAAAGTTTGAATTGATTTCTCCTAAGGCTTGCTCTTTTGACTTAGCAATATTATGTGTTGCAAATATGCCTACTTACTTTCCCTACCAAGATCCACGTACAAGCCATATTCAATGAGTAGGAATAGTATAGGCATCATACCTTGGTGAGGACATATTTACACTATACACAAAGGAGTGATTGAGAGAATCAATTGAGGCACTTATAATCTAATTTGAATCTCTCCGAAATTTAAGTAGAACTAGATATCTAGGCTATGCTTGCTCCATTTGTTGTTCTATCTTTCAATTACCCATGAATAGGAGAAGGCATAACTCCCATAATGACTTAAGAAGGGTGAAGTACCATAGCCACTTTTGCAATACTAGGTAGAGTATTTTGTTGTGCACTTGGTACTATTGAAAGGTAGAACATTATAGCAACTCTTGATCATCAACCTGAAGTCTTGACTTTGCTCGGGACGAGCAAGGATAAGCTTGGGGGATTTTGTTGACAACTGTTATATACCAATTTCAGCCATCAATATAACTCAATTATGTGAAGGATTGATCATTTCTTGCACACATCACCTTTCTACTTGACCTATTTCCACTTGTACCTTGAGAAATATGTGTATGAAGATATTTATACCAGAATTGAGGAAAAGTATGGGGAGCAATCCTACAAAATATCATCCCAGCCAATCAGGCGACGATACGTGGCACCACATGGATCAAACGGCCCAAAAACAGAAGTATACGAGGCCACCCAATGGTGTAGCACCAATATCAGTCAATGGGACCCACCTGGCAGCCACCTTGAAGAAGTACGGGCCGTTTGGAGCCCTGACTAGGTCGGCCGAACCAGGGGGTCGGCCGACCTGGTCCTGGCACCAAACGTGGTCAACTTCCACGTGTTGGCTCCTCCCAGCTCCCTAGAGTTAATGACGACTGATTCGCGCACTTTTGGTGGCGGGAACTAACCTCAACACTAGTATAAATAGGACCCCATACCCCTCACTTCAACACCCACCACTTGGGCATCATTCTATTGTATACACTATCTTCCATAGTCCTTAGAGGAGTTAGGATGTAGAGAGGAGAGCCTCTAGTCCCAAGTCTAAATTGGGAAAGGAGTAGAAGGAGTATCTCTTCCCAATTCCACATTGGGAAAGGTATGTCTCATGTATTCCTTCTTGTATTTGTGACTTTGTTCTCAATAAAGATATTATCTTTAGTCTTCTTTTATACGTATACTTGGACAAAACGTTTCTTGTTTGATTGTGGAGTCCATGTAAGTGGAAGGTATAGTATTTATGGTTGTACTCTCATGATCACATCTTATGGTCATAAACACTGTAGACCCCCACTATAGTCTATGTAGTTATGATATGATTATGTTAATATGAATAACTATGCTATGCAATCAACATTGCTTCAACGATGATTGGACAGCATTGCATAGGAATTCATTGCATAGGCATTGCATAGCATTGCATCAACTAGCCCGATGTGTTGAATAGCATTGCATAGGAATTCATCATTGACATGACCATTAGTATCTACCTTGGGCTATGTATATGTATTAGGAGCATTGTAGGAGCAACTCTCTAAATCTTAATCCAATCTCCCTCTAGGACCCATTTACCCTTTAGAATAGATTTCCTAGGTGTGTGTCACACTACCCCTATTATCAACTTACCCCCTGTCCAGATAATTGATTAGTATCCCATATCTTGACCGTAAGAGTAGTATATATATTACTCCATTGCCTTCCTTTGGGATAATGATACCCTTGGGAATACTCATGGGTGAAATGCTACAACGGTATATTTTTGGATCAGGCATTTTCGTTGTCAACGGAAGAAATGGTGTGGTGCCCATGTAAAAAATGTCGGAACTCCAAGTTTTTGAGAGTATGGGAGCTTTCGTTTCACTTATGTCAAAGCAGTTTCACTCCACATTATGAAGCGTGGACCTTTCACGGCGAGACTAATTCTCAAGTCATAGCAGAAGTGGATGAGGATGATGATATAACAGAGGTTGATAGGATGGACGAGATGCTAGAAGCTCTGGAAGCGGAGGATCCTCTTACAAATGAGGCAGAGAAGTTCTTCAAGGAGCTGAAGAAATCACAAGAGTCATTGCATGAACACACGGTTGTGACCGTACTTGCTTTCTTGACCAGATTTATGGCAATTAAGTCCAAGTACTTTTTTCCATCAAATGCTACAACGATCTCATGAAATTGATCTGTGATATCCTTCCACAACCTCACAAAGCGCCACCAGATATGTATCAGTCAAAGATCAAGATATCTGGTCTCGGTATGAAGTATGAGAAAATCGATGTGTGCCCAGACAACTGCATGCTATTTTGGAAAGAGCACGGCACCTGGAATGAGGCGCGACAATGACTTCGACTTTAGAGGTGGCTTCGGAGGTGGCTACAGAGGTCATACGGGCGACTGAGCCCTTGTTTTGTTTGTTGATGGGGATGCCATGTTTCGACGATGTGTTGTGATGTGTTTTGAGACTGTTATGATGTTTATGTGTCTGTTTGTTATATATTGCCTCTTGTGTGATTCTAGCCATCAAGCCGGGTAGTATTTTCTATTTAAAAAAACCTTATTTGCGACGGCTTTTTATACAGTACCATCGCAAATAATGTCCCAGGCCGTCGCAATTAAGCCTTTGTTATTTGCGACGGCCAGGCCGTCGCAATTAAGGCCCTATTTGCGACGGACAGGCTATCGTAAATGGCTGCATGGACCCCGTCTGTTGGCCGCATGGGACCCATTGGCTAACCTTATTTGCGACGGTTCGTAATAGGGTCTTAATTGCGACGGCCAGGCCGTCACAACTAGCCCTGTGGGGCCCACTGGCCCCCTGGCAATAATTTGCGACGGCTACTGTCGGCCGTCGCAAATAAGCTTATTTGTGACGTATTATTTGCGACGGCCAAAATCCATCGCAAATAAGTAAAGCCGTCGCAAATAACTTATTTGTGATGGTTTCTAGCTTATTTGCGACTGCCCTGCCCGTCGCAAATCGTCGGGAGGCCTCCGACTCTGAGTAGAGTAGTATTCGGAGCAGTTTTTCTTTTTCTTGTTTTCTATGTACTTTCGTAGTTCTTGTTTGTAATATATGTGTTGTTTTTATGTTAATGAAAAATATCTTTTCTGTTCATGAACAATGCATCCTATGCAGTATCAAAAAACAACTCCTTTCTGAAATAGGGGCGAGATAACTGGCATTCAATGTCTAGCCAAGAATTTGTTGTGTTGCGACAATCGATGATTCTTGGTTGGGACTCCATTGAGAGCATGGTTGAGGCAACATTTCTCCTTTTGGTGTTCTTTCACTCAATTTTTTCATTTGTAGTCAGCGGTTTATGTACTGCAATTGTTATCATCATCTTTCCAAAAAAAGATCGATGGTGACCAATTTTACATAATCTTAGCCCGTTGATGATATGGCGATCAAAATTCACCAAAGCTAAGATTACTTCTGACTTCATACGAAAAGTTCATGAAGAACATACTCATGGATCAACATTAAGGATGGGTGGCCACTTATCGGTTTGGGGTTCAATATCTGAATCGGGCTCCCGATGTTCTCATCGGTGCATGTCTACAAGAAATTTTAGTTATTGCCTCTCACGCGTGGAGCCACGAAGTGTGACATCCCTGTGATGCATCAGATTCTAAGGATTTCGATGATCTCTTCAAGGACGTGATTTCAAGCAATTGCTCATGTCGACTTTTGTTTCTTGGGACCCTTCCCATCCACACCAGCATGAACTCCGCAATGCCGGCCACTACTGCTTCGGGTTAAGCTTTGTGGCCGCTCGTCTCGATGCCCTCCGTGAAACGATTGCGGAGGTGGCTGGGGTGGAGGGCCACCGGCACCTTCTGCACACTGTCGCCCAAAAGCTTCGGACTCAGGTGCCGAAGGAGGAGGAAGAGGTGGCGGCAGCGGCGGCGGAGGTTGAGAAGACCTCCTCCTTGTAGAGTAGGATTAGGAGTAGTTTTGCCTTTTCTTGTTTTCTATGTGTTTTCGTATTTCTTGTTTGTAATATATATGTTGTTTTTATGTTAATTAAAACTATCTTTTATGTTCATGAACAATGTGACCTATGCAATATCATAAAATATCTCATGTTTGTTTGTAACTTGGGACCATTTATAGTGCATGTGTCTGAAAGAATGAAATCCAATAAAAGTTTAGACAACCTTAGGTAACACTAATCTGGTAAAATTTCATAATTGACGAGATTATTTTTTTTCAATAGCTCATACATTGACAAAAAATCATGGCGCATGTGAAAATGTATTTTTAGTACTAGGATATACTATATGTTATCATTTCATTGAGATCAATGTTATAGAATGTTGATTGATTACCTTTTACTATACCATGGATTTGCCATTGTGCTTTGGTGGACTTGGGTGTTCTGTATTTGCATGTCTTTGCATTAGCACACATACATTTAGGATTCATATTTTTGTTCTTATTTTTTGGAATGTCCCACTAGCTAGCACAGGACTGCTTTTAGATTTTGATCTCCATGCATGGCAACAAAGATGAAGGGGAGCTAGCGGTCGCACGGTGAGCAAGCAGCTAGGCCATACTGTAATTAAGAAGCGAGCAAGTTGTCCGAAGAATTCTACCCCTCTAGCTACACACACCATGTGCAAGAATCGATGCGACATGGCACGTAATTAGTCACGATTGCATGCGTGCACAAGGGCACGGCTAGCGCCAAATTCTCCATGCCCGCGAAAAGTTTTTCATTCTTCTTGGCGTGCCACGAATGAGATTTTGACAATTCAATTTTCACCCCATGCGCCTCCAATTTCAGTCCCGCTTATGGTAACCCTATTTCAGCCGCGATGAGTATAAATGGAAACAGTGGCCTTTGTTCCCGACACAACGCTAACCCGCCTTTCTGGTGATATCGCAGTACTCCAAATATGTTGTACTTTCTGTCCTGTGTTCTAAACTTGTATTCCTAAGAAACTCCCATGTTTTCATTTCCCATGGTTTTTACAATTTTTTTCCCATGGATCTCGCAGTGACGCATCAAAGCTCTTGGTGGTGGTGACTCGTGGTTACAACGCCGGGCGACCAAGTTTGACGGGCTGTACCAAACCTCTTCTTCGCCAACACCTTCCTGGGACATCCTAGACTCCCAGTTTTGTGCTAGGTAAGTTCTACACGATCCATGCCGTATTTTTATAGAGCTATATTGGCTAGGTTCTACACGATCCATGCAGTTTTGGGCTTGTTAAGTTCTACACGATCCATGTAGTTTTGGGCATTGAATTTGGAGCATTTTGAGAGACTATGTTCTGTCCTCTAAATGTATTGATGATGGGTATCATGGTTATTTGCATTCTTTGCTTAGACGATGTATGAATCCTAGGAGTAGAGATGAGTTGGAATGGAGGGAGTATGTACTAGGCTCTACTAATTGTTTTAGCATGTCTTGCGATTCTATTTTCCTAGTCTTTATAGTTAACTGTTCATCAGCCTGTGTAATGGCGTAATTTTTTTATGCCTCCACGCTGTGCTCTCTCGCTGTTCGCACTCCGACCGGCACCAGCGCCCACGCCCTGCTGCTGGTCACTTCAGTGTCCTCCCCAACGCGTCTCCCTTGCCCATCGTCACATCCCATCCTTTGCATGCCATGATGACCCCGCCGCCAGCGAATCCCTGGCCATTATTCGCCCTGCCACCAATCCTCCTCGATAGTTGCTCTGGGTGATCTCGGCCAGACCAAACCCTCGCTTTGTTAAGCGTCGCAAGCTGGGACTATGCAGTATTGTACCTGCAGTAGCTAGCACTAACAAGTGGACCCAATCTCTCATGGGCCCACATGTTAGTGGCAGCTACTGCAGGTGCAGTACTACAGAGGATTTTAATCCCGCAAGCTGCCCGTCTTATCTATCTTGCATTCACCACCTGCTACCATTGGCGTTTATTACTCGCCCTGCAACCAATTCTCTTCGAGGCGCGCTCCAGCTGATGTCTGTGAGACCGAACCGGCGAACCCTATCTTTGACTAGTCTAGTGTGTCCACCTGCATGTCCGCCCCCTCAGTCTTGCCTACAGGTGCAGTAGCGCCACTGACATGTGTACATGATGGCTCATTTAAGGGTATGAACAGAAACAAAGAAGTCAACAATGTATTCCCTCCCAATAAAAATAATTATCGTTCAGACAGTCCTAACTTGTTCATTTTTAATTCATTTGTTGGTATGATATGATAATTAATATAAACCAGAAGGGAGTAATACAGAACAAAATGCTGTTGGGACGCGGTCGTCCCACGCTCGTATTTGCCTCACTTATACTAAAGATGGTACGAACATCAGACTTTTCTTCTTTTCACACTATTCGTACATGATACTAAACTTGGACAGGCAGTAATTCTCTTTAATCGTTTACCGTTTGTATCAATGTAATAGAAGGAAGGATGTTTGGAAGAGGTGTGACTAAAGGACTTAAGGTTGCCAGCATAAGCTATGCATTCCAAGTTAGTAGAATGGAGAATGTGAAGCTACCAATTCAGTTCTCCAATAGGTTGGGTGTTGCGGTTGGTACTAATCAGCGACACTTTGTCAATGATGTGGTTATGTTTACAAAAAAACGTGCACCCCTCAGTAGTGCAAGGAAGTGGGCAGAGGTTGGCGATACTAACAAGAGAGAAATAGTACGAGACATTCTGGTTAGTGTCATAACACCCCCAAACAAGTAATTTATTTCTTGCAATCTCCATCATATACGTTTACAACAATGTGTTATACAATGTACAGAATTTTTGGGACATGGAGGACTCACGGGAGAGCGCAAGAAAAAAATTTGAAAAATTGTTGGGGAGCGGTATAAAGGGTGGCGCTCAACTTTGCATGCCACCTATAAGAGTTATTCAACCAATGAAGAACGTATATGAAACAAGCCTGATGATGTACCAGCTCCTGAGTGGTCGTACCTAATAGAATATTTTAGGTTTGTGCGATTCAGGGTCAGCTAACTTTTTAATAGCTTCACATCATACAAAAACTATTTGATTTACATTCATTCTTGGAATTAATTCTTAAAATTATTGCAGTCCATAAGTAGGACCAATTCTCAAAATCAAAGAAGACAAAAGACGAAACACTTGCTTGGCTCCAAATCCTACGCCCAACTTAGTTATGAGAAGGTATGAAAAATAAATCATGCTTTTACTTTGTGCTGCAATCAATATGTATACCTACATGTTGAATTTTACTTGTATTTTTTGTAGCGAGACTCAGAGGCCAGAAAAGAACCCAATAATATACAACTGTGGGAGGCAAGCCATTTGAAGAACGGTGAATGGGCAAATGAGCAGGCAGAAGTTGTACATGTGAGTAACACTTCAAAAAATCCTTAAGTAAATAAATATTTGCAATGTACCTGTGACTTTTCTTTTTGTATACAGAGCCAGGCACGTGCCCAAGTGAACGACAAGGAAGCTGAGCAGAGAGGCCCAATTCCAAATGAGCAGAGAAACCACATCTTCCAGCGTTGTTATAGATCCTCAATCGATTGTGCAGGATCACATGTTCGGGGGCGTGGTTATATGGCTAACCCTACTAGTCCCGGACGTGAACGTATGCGTATCCATATGGATGAACACCTCAAAGACCAAGTTCGGAACTTAGAAGATAGAAATGGAGGCCTCAATCCAAGTGCAGGAGTTGGAAGGAAGAAATGATAGCTTAACCACCCAGATGGACTGCAGAAACAAGAAAAATGAAGAGTTAAACCTTCAAGTCCAGAACTTAAAAGGTCAGATAGTAGCTGACCGTGAACAAAGAGCTCAGGAAATGCAGGACATGCGCCTCTCAATGATGGCTAAAGTACGCAAAATATTGGAGACTCCACAAAAGGGCCAACAAAAGGCACCTGTTCCAATTAGTCCCCGTCATATTAGACAAACTTTAAACATGCATAAACATTGTGTTAGTAATTCTTGAGTGTTTTTATGCATATTGCATCAATTGATGGATGTTTATTGTTAAACTCGACATACGTATCATTTGCGAAAAAATTGATTCTGTTGCCATTAATTTTCAAACCTGGTGCATTAGGATTTACTGTCGCTAATTATAAAATGTGGCATTATGAATTTCTTGTCACGAGTGATAAATTATTGCAATAGGAAGCTATTGACACAAATTACAAAATGTTGCAGTATAAACGTTTGGCCATGACTCAAAAAAGGTTGCACTAGAATGCTATTGCCACCACTCAGAAGACATTTGCATTACAACACTATTTGCCACGGATGAGAAAATGATGCATTGCACCTCTATCACCACAAATCAGTAAGCGTTGCATTACAACTGTATTGCCACAGATCAGAAAATGCTGCATTACGAACCTATTGCCCACTACCAGGATTTCGGGTTATTGCGACGAAAAAAATCGTTGCAATAGGTCGAAATTCGTCGCGATAGGTTGTTGTTGCAACGAAATAGAACGTCGCAATAGTTTTTCTGACTCGTGGCGATAACAGCCATGGCAATAGGTTATTGCGACGACTTGACATCCGTGGCAAATAGTATGGTATTGCGACGACTCCACGTTGGTGGCAAATAGTATGGTATTGCAACGGTTTAACGTATTGCGACGATTTAACGTATTGCGACGAAAATATCGGTGTTGCAACGATGTCACATTCGTGGCAAATAGTATGGTATTGCGACGACTCCACGTTGGTGGCAAATAGTATGGTATTGCAACGGTTTAACGTATTGCAATGATTTAACGTATTGCAACGAAAATAACGGTGTTGCAACGATGCCACATTCGTGGCAAAAAGTATGGTATTGCAACGACTCCACGTTCGTGGCAAATAGTATGGTATTGCAATGTTTTAACGTATTGCGATGATTTAACTTATTGCAACAAAAATAACGGTGTTACAATGATGCCACATTCGTGGCAAAAAGTATGGTATTGCAACGACTTCACGTTCGTGGCAAATAGTATGGTATTGCAACGGTTTAACGTATTGCGATGATTTAACGTATTGCAACGAATAGTACGTTATTTGCGACGATTTCACATTTGTGGCGACAAGTACGGTATCGCGACGATTTCATACTCGTGGCGAATAGTGTGGTATCGCGACGTTTTCACATTCGCGGCGAATAGTATGGTGTTGCAATGATTTCACATCTGTGGCGAATAGTACGGTATGGCAACGTTTTTACATTCGTGGCGAATAGTATGGTGTTGCAACGATTTCACATCCGTGGCGAATAGTACGGTATCGTGACGATTTCACACGCGTGGCGAATAATATGGTATCACGATGTTTTCACATCCGCGGCGAATAGTACGGTATCGCGACGATTTCAGACTCGTGGTGAATAATATCGTATCGTGACGTTTTCACATTCGTGTCGAATACTACGGTGTTGCAACGATTTCACTTCTGTGGCGAATAGTACGGTATCACGACTATTTCACACTCGTGGCGAATAATATGGTATTGCGATGATTTCACAGCAGTGGCCAATAATACTGTAATGCAACGATTTCACATTCATGGCGAATAGTATGGTATTGCAACGATTTCAAAACCGTGACAACAGTATTGTATTGCAGCGATTTCTGATGTGTGGCAATAGGTTCGTAATGCAACATATTCAAATCTGTTGCAACAGGGTCGTAATGCGAGGTTCTCTGGGTGGTGGCAATAGCAGTCTAGTGCAATGCTTTTTGGTCGTAGCCAAATGTTTGTAGTGCAACGTTTTATAATTTGTGGCAATAGCTAGCTTCCTATTGCAACAGTTTATTTTCGTCGCAATAATCTGTTAATGCCACGTTTTATAATTAGTGGCACTAGAATCCTAATGCACCAGGTTTGAAAATTAGTGGCAACAGAATCAATTTATTCGCACACGATACGTCTGTTGACTTAAAAACAAACATCCAGCAATTGATGCAACGCTCAAGGACCCTTGCATCGTTGCGAGACGATGTTATTTACAGTTTTTTCAGGTTGCAACATTGTACCCACTAAAAGAGCACCGCGATGAGTTGTAGTATTAGGAATAGTTTCTCGAACATCCAGATTCAACTTGGTGCGAGCAGAAGCCTTTTGTGGAGTTGCTGCTAGACGTTGTTGATTTTGCAAGCTCTCCATCATTCTGCGCATGTCTGCTAGCTCCTTTTCTTGCCGTGCAGAATTTGCTACCATCTGATCATGTAAAGCCTGGACTTCCTGGTTGAGCTGTTCATTTGCCTGGACAAAGCCATCCATCTGGGAGGTCATATAATCATTTCTTCCTTCCAACTCTTGCACCTGAGAGCTGAGGTCTTCATTTTTATTTTGCAAGGATCGAACTTGCTGGCCGAGCTGGTTAGACATCTAGATACGCAGTCTTTCAGAAACATTAGGTTTAGCCATATAACCACGCCCCCGAAACTGTGATCCTCCAGAACCGGTTGCGGATATATAAGTAAGCTGGAAGATGTTGTTTCTTTCCTCATCTGGGATTGGGACTCCCAGCTCAGCTTCCTTGACGTTGATTTGGGCACGTGCCTGGGTCTATATACAAAAATAAAAGTCACATGTAAAATGCAAATATTTATTTAAATGGGGACTGTTTGAAGTGTGTCTCACATGTACAGCTTCTGCCTGCTCGTTTGCCCATTGACCATTCTTCACATGGCTTGCCTCCCACAGTTCTATGTCATCGGGTTCTTTTCCGGTCTCTGGGTCTCGCTACATCAAATACAAGTAAAATTTGATTGAATGATTGTAGTCCAAAGTAAAAGCATGATTTAGTTTTCATACCTTCTCGTAACTAAGTTGGGCGTAGGATTTTGAGCCAAGCAAGTGTTTTGTCTTTTGAGTACTTCGATTTCGTGAATTGTTTCTGCTTATTGACTGGAATTTTAAGAATTAATTTCATGAATGGGTGTTATCAAATAGTTTTTGTAGGATATGAAGGTATTAGAAAGCTAGCTGACCTTGAATCGCTTGGACCCAAAATAGTCCATAAGCACCAACCAATCGGAATCTGCTACGTCAACAGGCTTGTTTTGTATACGTTCCTCATCGGTCAAATACTTCTTATAGGTGGCATGCAATGTTGATCGCCACCCCTTGTAGCGCTCACCAGCAATCTTCAATATTTTTCTTCTGGTATCATTTGTGTCCTCCAAGTCTCAGGCATTCTGTACATTGTATATCACACTGTTATAAACGTACCAGATGGAGGTCGCTAGAAAAAAATACTTATGTGGGGTGTCACAACACTAACCAGAATGTCTCTCACTATATCGCTCTTCGAAGTATCGCCAACCTCTGCCCACTTCCTTACACCAGCGAGGGGTGCATTTTTTTTGTTGTAATAACCACATCATCGACAAAGTGCCGCTGATTAGGACCAACCGCAGCACCCAACCTATCGGACCACTGAATTTGTAGCTTCCGATTCTGATCATTCGTTCTATTTGCAGATGCTAGATAGCACAATTTAGCAACCTTAAGTCCTTTAGCAACCCCTCTTCCAAACTTCTTTCCTTCTGTTAGTGTCATTTAAATGGTAAATGTTTAAAGCAAATTAGCAACTGACCAGGCCTAGTATCATGTACAAATAGTGTGAAATAAGAAGAAGTCTGATGTTTTACCATCTTCAGGACGAGTGCGGCAAATATGAGCGTGGGAACATCGCGTCGCAACAGCATTTTGCTCCATATTGGGCGATGCATCGACTTGTTGACTTCTTTGTTGCTATTCATACCCTACAATCAGGCATCGGGCAGTAGTCAGTGGTGCTACAGCACCCGTAGTACTGCAGGGGATTTTCATTCCAGCTGCGAAGCAGGCAAGACAGTAGCTGGCAATGCTAGAGAAAGAGAGGGTTCACCGGGTGCTCATCCTCTGCAGTACTGCCGGTTCGGTCTGACCGACATCAGCAGGAGCACATCTCGAGGCGAATTGGTGGCAGGGCGAGTCATGGACGTCAGCGGTATTAGCAGGTAGAGGATGCAAGACAGATGAGGTGGGCAGCTTGCGACGTTTAACAAAGCTAGGGTTCGGTCTGGCAATGCAGTGACCACATTTAAGTCAGAGGATCGACGTCCAGATAACACCGGTGATCTCACGTGACTTACGTTTTTACAGCAGGCGATGTAGTAAAGATCCAACGGTGTGATTCCGTTGGATCTTTACTGCATCACGTGCAATAAAACGTATAAGTCAGGTGATCTGCGTCCATTGATATCACCCCGGAGTAAGTCTCGAGGCTAGGACAGTGTGGCGGATCTAGGAATTAAATTTAGGTGGATTGCATACTGATATTTTGCTCTGCATGTTAGTATCTCGCCCCAAAGTGCTACTAGAACGGATACATGAATATAATCTTGCGTTAATTACCAGACATCAGCAACGCATTTGGCAGTGTAAAAAACGGAATTGAGATCATATAAGCAGCAATGAACCCTCATGTACATGCATCTCTAAACTATATGATGCTAACATTTCTTAGTGGACAGGGGTTAATGATATTGGACTATTTTTTCCAGGGTATGCCATGTCATATGGGGCATAGCATGTAGGTACGCCGTAATGGCCAGGGGTTTGCGGGCGGCAGGGTCATCATGGCACGTGAACGATGGGACGTGGAGATGGAGGGAGACGCGTCGGGGAGGACAGTGAAGTGACCACCAGCAAGGCGTGGGCGCCAGCCGGTGCCGGAGTGACCGGCGGTGACATGGGTTTGCGGACGGTGGGGTCACATGACACGCGAAGGATGGGATGTGGCGATGGTCGAGGGAGACGCGTTTCTGAGGACACTGAAGTGAGCAGCAGCAGGGCGTGGTCGCCGGTGCCAGAGTGGCGGCGGTGAGAGAGCCCAGCGTGCGCGTGTAGGCATTAATAAATCACGCCATCACATATACTCACCAGCAGGGCATGGGCGCCGGCCAGTGCCGGAGTGATCGGCGGCGACAGGGGTTTGCGGGCGGCGGGGTCATCATGACACGCGAAGGATGGGATGTGGCGATGGTGGAGGGAGACGCGTCGGGGAGGACACTGAAGTGAGCAGCAGCAGGGTGTGGTCGCCGGTGCTGGAGTGGCCGGCGGCGAGAGAGCCCATTGTGCGTGTGTAGGCATCAATAAATCACGCCATCACATATACTGATTAACTGTTAATTGGGACTAGGAAACTACAATCGCAATGCTAAAATATTTAGTAGAGCCCGGTACATATTTATACTCATAGTACCAGCATGGGATGACGAATCTCGGGGTTCCTGAGCATCAGGTGCTGCAATATTCTCTGCATACGATGCAATGAATTAACGTGTTATAAATATGTGTATTTTGATAGTAAATACATTTATAGTTATACCAGGTGCTTGTTGCCCATCACGATTACTTGTAGACGACATGACGGTTTGGTGTCTTGTTCCTAAAGTAAAGAGTATATATAGTAAGTAAAAGTGATAACGTTAGATTACATGAGGATGTATATTTTAGATCGGGCGGTGTGGTTGCTATGAACTGAAAATGTTTGTTTTGAACGGAGGAATTAGAAATGAATGAGTAGAAAAAAAACCGTACAATCCGAGAAAGAAAAACAAGAAAAACGTGTATAAACCGTGGGAACTGAAAATCTTAGGAATACAAGTTTGGAACACGGGAATGAGAGTACAACATTGGGAGTGGTTGATAAGATAACCCTGTTGTCATTTACTTCTAAATCAAGAAATTACATAGTACATGCGGTTTTTAATAGTTATCTTTCCTGACATGGAAATGTACTAGAAATACACTACCATAAACTGTCGGAGCGACATTTATTTCTGGGCAGAGGTGTAGTGTATTTTATATATGGAAAAAAGTAGAATGCAATCAGATGCTAGGGTAAAATAAAAGATGAATCGACTGTAGGATGCAGATCTAACGATTGAGGATAGTTGATTGCACGATTGCACCATTGATCAGATTTTATACTAGACATTCATGAAACATAAGAGCATATAAGAAGGAGTTGGGACGACAACTAGGAATGAACTGGCTGCAGCTGTTGGGACGACAACTAAAGCGATAAGGAGGGAGTAGCTCTATAAAAAGACGGCATGGATCGTGTAGAACTTACGTAGCACAAAACTGGAGTCCGGGATGTCGCAGGACGGGGTCGGCGACGAAGAGGTTCGGTAGAGCCCGTCAAACTTGGTCGCTCGACGTTGTACCCACTGTCACCACCACCACTCACACAGGAATTTCTTAGGAATGCAAGATTGAAACACAGCACTAAGTGGAGAACATGTGTGCCGGGAACGGAAGCCACTGCGGGATTAGAGGGAGACGCACATTTATATTCGTCGTGGCTAGCTACAAATGGGCGGGACTGGAACTTTGGGCGCACGGAGTGAAGTTTCAATTGTGAAAATCTCAATTGTGCACGCCAAGAAGAACGAAAAAAATTTCGGGGGACCGCTACCTGCCGTTCATCTTTGTTTTCATGGAGATGTAAAAGCAGTCATGTGGTAGTGGGACATTCCAAAAAAAATACGAACAAAAATATGAATTGCCAAATGTATCATTGTGCTAATGCAAACGACATGCAAATACAGAGAACACCCAAGTCCACGAAAGGAGGACGGGAAATCCATGGTCTAGTAAAAGGTAAACAATCAGCATTTTATATATAACATTCGTTGCAATGAAATGATAACATATACAGAGTATATATTACTACTACAAAAAAAACATTTTCTCTTGTGATGTCTAATCTTCAGGTCGTCGATCCAAAGCCGCCTGTGATACGAGTATCACAGGTACATACGATATATATATCAGCAATGTCATCGGATATTAGTTACAACGGATAAAGTACTTTTCATGCACCTGTTGCATCAGGCGATGGACTAGTTAGCAATTTAGATGGCGTAATTTCCTAATCTAGTTAATTATGCATTATGTCTGTTGTTAGTTCTATTACTTGTAAGGATAATGTTTACCGGATTTCATTCATTCAGCCACAAGAAATATAGACGGTCCCAAGTTACAAACATATAGGAGATGTTTTCGATAAAAGAAGTTTTTCGATACTGCATATATAGAACACATTGTTCATGAACATAAAGACATATTTCATTAACAAACAAGTAATAGGAAAACACGTAGTAGACAGCAAGAACAAGATAAACTACAACTAATACTACTCTACTCTGAGATCACGAAATAGATAAACCACTCCTAATACAACTCTACTGGGAGAAAACCACGTCCTCCTCCTCCGTCGCTACCGCCTCCTCCGCCTATGCCGCTGGTGCCGCCTCCTCCTCCTCCTCCTCCGCCGCTGCCGCCGCTGCTGCCGCCTCCGCCTCCGCCGCGGCTGCCGCCTCCTCCTCCTCTGCTGCTGCCGCCGCCTCCATAGCCGTGTCCACCTCTGCCTCAAGAGACGCCTCCTGCTCTGCCTCCTCCGCTGCCGCCGCTACCCAAGCCGCCTCATACTCCTCAACCTCCATCACAGTCCGAAGCTTCCCGGTGACGCGGCGCTTAATCTTCAGGAGGCCCTCTACCCCAGCAACCTTCACAATCGTCTCGTGGAGGGCATCGAGACGACCGGCCACAGTCATCAACCCATAGCAGTAGTGGCCCGCGGTGTCCATGCTCGTGTGGAGGGGAAGGGTCCCAAGACCCAGGTGGCAACACGAGCGATCTGTGTTGGAAAAGACCTTTCGCGCCACTGCGTTGAGCGCTAGTGCGCTATGAGCGGCGGGGGACTTGGCATCGGTGGCCACCTTAAGGCACCGATCGACTTCGTCGATGCAGTTGGTGAGGAGTCTGAGAGTCTGCTCAACCCAACCGGGATGAGGAAGTGTAAGCGCCGCGAGAGGAGATGCGGGCACCGCCATCAGTTCCACCGGCATTGCCGGCAGCGATGGAAACGGAGAAGGAGGTTTGGAGGACGTCGATGGCCTAGAGCGCTTCGGCGCGGGGCTACCCATTTGTGTGGCGACGGAGGTGCAGAGAAAGAGCGAGAGGTGGTCGACGGTGGCGGGGGGAGAAGTTTAGAGGCTAGGATCTAAAGAGTGGTGCGGCGGAGAAGCAAGAGGATGGTGAGCCTTTATAGCGGGTCGTCGTCTAAGCGGGCGTGTCGAGATGATCGGATGCTAGAGGAAACGGCGCTTAATTATGAACCGATCGGTGGCCCCGGTTTCCTCGAAACCGCGGTTTGCATCCTCTCGGTCCCAACGGCTCGACGCGTCCCATTAGGAGTAAATTTACACGTGGGGAAAAACAATTTTTCGTTATATAAAAAAATCCGTCCGTACACGCCTAAGCCAACTTCGTGACTGCGCGTCTGTGCCAGGGGACGCCTTGCAGCGAACATGGGCCTAGTCCTGCACGCATTACCGAGGTTTGAGGTATATATATATGCATGCATGTTAGTGTTGTTAAACATGACAGAGGTGTTTTAATTCTAGCTATGTCTAACATGCACGGACCGCAAACATGATCAATCAATTAAACTACGTAAGAAATCCAAATAGGAGACAACAATGGGCGACAGATCGGGTGTCCATCGATCACAAAGTGATGCGAGACGCGCTTAAAGTCATTGTTTGTCTCCTTTAGCTTTGCAATTACAAATCGAGACGAGCTTCAAACCCTAAGATCTTTTGTTTTTGTCCAATTTGCTCAGTTCACTTGTGACAGATTAACACATCACTAAACTTAAAGCACATTCACTTGATTGAAATCCAGAAACTCTAACACACCAGTATTCATTGACACGAATGAACACATATATATTACAAAACACAAGAAATATGTACAAGAACAGAATTGAAGCTAAACTTGTACAAGAACTCCTAAAACTACAAAAGAAATATGTATAAGAACTCCTAAAACTACTATGCCAGCCTCGCCTCCTCCGTCCTCTCCCCTAACTTCTCAAACCACGACAAGCGGTCCTCATCCTCATCGTCGTCGTCGTCGTCGTCCTCCTCCTCCTCCTCCTCCTCCTCTTCCTCCTCTGGCTACGATGCAGCAGGAGAGTGGGCCGGCTGCTCTGGCTGAGCCGATTGCTCCGGCTGCACCGGTGGCTCCGGCTGCACCGGCGGTGGAACCCCGTCGCGACGGAAGTTCCTCTCCGTCGCCGCCACCAGGGCACTACGGCCCTCGGCGCCGAGCTCCTGGGCCATCGTCCCGGACAAGATGTCCAGGCGATCGGCCACATCCGTGAGGGCGTAGAGGTAGCGGTCGGTGGTATCCATTCCCGAAAACTCGGGAAGGGTACCAAGACCCAAGGTGTCCAAGGCCCGAGACATACTGTTGTACGCCTCTCGTGCCATAATGAGGCGCTGGTCGTCGTTCACCCTCTCGGGGGAGCTGCAGCATATCCGCTTGCAGGGTGGCTGCCTCGACGGGCTAGGAGGCGGAAGGTTGGCCATGGCTGTGGTGGTTCGTCGGCGCCGTGCTAGGAGGTGGAACGATGGAAGAAGAAGAAAGGAGTGCAAAAGTTTTGTGCTTGTACATAACCGACGACGCGCCTATATTGTCTGTGCGGAGTAGACGAGGGAGCGGTTCGTTTCCCACGCATTGAACTCTTTGCAGACCTCGTGCGACGTAATTAAACCACTGTGGAAGACGATCTTCAGAGATCCTTCCGTCTATCCATGGGAACTGAATCCCCTGCAGTACTGCAGGTGCATTAGAGGTCATTGACATGTGGGCCCTATGCTCTGTGGGACCCACATGTCAGTGACTTCTAATGAACCTACAGTACTGCAGGGGATTTCAGTATCCATGTGGAACGTTGCACACGCGTCCCTGCACCACAGCTTCTTAACTTCTCCATAGACCTCGTGCGGCGCGTCAGTTACTTGGCGCACTGGAAAGGCCAGCGGCGAGATCTCCGGGCCCGGCGAGCCCCGCCACGGCAGCGCCGTGTGCGCGCCCTCGGCGCAAGGAAGAAAGGGTATGTGATGTTGTTTTTCTTGTTTTGTAGTAGTATTGTTTTATGTTAATGAACTCAATGTCATTGTTCCTCTGTGAAGACCTTTTACCGTGGCCAGTTTCTACCATAACAGCAACCGCTTGAGATAATTAGGTTATCACAGATGGTTCTTTACTTGTATCTAGCCGTCTTTGATAATTGTTTTTCACAGACATGCCTAGCCATTGGTTAATAACCGCCTATAATAAGGTATAACCTATGCAGTACTACTGCTGTTATTTCTAATTTCCAGGTCAATTCAATATAATCACAGAACAAAAATCAATAATATCATCACAGAACAAAAGTCAACAATATTATCATCACATAAGTCAATTTCACTAAAACAATATACATATGTACAAGTTACAGATACAATTCATCTCAAAGTTTACAAGTTTTCACTAAAAACTGTTTCTATTGGCATAGTCGCAAAGTTCTGGCACATCAGTTGCTGCACCATCCTCATCAAAGAACTCCCCTCTTTTGTGCAAAATTTCGTGACGAATGGATTGACAGAGTTCAGCGGCAATCCTATCGGCTCCTCCACTAGGAATACTTCTACAAACAGGCCATTCTTCGTTCAGATTCTTCGTGTGCTGCAATATGACACATAATAAGGTTTATAATGTATTGGTTTGAACAATCTCAAAGTATAGATCAAAGTGAGAGTATACATGAATTTATTTGGTATTTTTGGAGCAGTTGTACTATGAGCAATTGAATTTTGAAGTTGTAATCAAAATATTAAAATAATGTTTCTGGTAATATTGAACAGCAGAGAATATAAGTATTAAACTATGCTAGTTACAATGAAAATGAAACACAAAAGTAAGAAAATAAGGTATCGACATTAAAGATAACTTACATCCTCACGATTCACTCTATATACGCCGGCGGTCCGATGATGCTCGCATACATAATACCCGCATAAGACACTCCCAGCAGGCTACTTCGGACAAGCATAATACGTTTTAATGTCCAATGCATTCGTATTGTAAGGTCTCTCACCGCCAAGCCGTTCCGCGTAAAACCACCAAGCGCTGTAATACAACAAATGTCATATAAAACTTGTCAAAACATTCTAAATGTGCGCAAATTAAAATTATTGAATAAACATACGATTTCAAAATGGAAAGGAAATCTTTGTAACGATCTGGTGAGAAATCGGCCGAGTCCAAGATTGTTGCCATTCCCTGCGTTGGCTTGATGAAGATCATTATGTAGTGATTACTGCAAACATACAAACACACATGTTAACAATTACCAATAATTGCTATTTCAATGTCATGTGTCGAACATACTCGAAGTAGTATGGAGCCTTTACGAGGTCCTTGACGTCTCTGACAAAGTTAAACATCGCATGTCCTATGTAAGCTGCAACTTCTGTCCTTTTATCCTTCTTAAGTTTTGCGATTGCTTTTTCAAAATCTTTTCTTTTCATGTGTTTGAACTGTTCTGAGTCGTGATCCGCCTTAACGTCGAATAGCACCTTTGCAATCCTAGTAGGGTCAAGGATACTTGTCTTGCGCTCCAACTTTTCATTATCCATGTATTGCATCCTATTGAAGAAGTCCAGAATTGTTATAATCTCATGAAATGCGTATGCGTGTAGTAAGAAAAGCAAATACAAAATATTAGAGCACTTACAAGCACCAGATGAGCAGCAGGTTGATTTCGAGCATGCCCCGATGGAAAAGGGCATGCAGCTCTTCAAATAAAATGACTCGTCTATCCACTCCAGTGCTCCAGAATGCTTCTTTTGGAATACGAAATGTGACGCAATTAAGACCATATTTTGTGCTGGCAAGTATGTACCACTCATGCATTCTTCTGAGCTGGACGGGTTGTTTGCTAAGTTGTACGGATGTCATGAATGGCTTCCCATTCTTAAATTCAGGAGGAACATCCTAAAGCTTGTATATTGGAACTCCTGGTTTAACTAAAGCTGTCCGCCTATTATACATGACACCGTCTTCTTCCCACTCCTTGATATCTCCTAATGATGGCTCATGAGAAGAACGAGATGCACTCGATTTTATAATATTTTCCTTCATAGTTTCCAAATATTTTGACACTTCTGATGAAGGTTTCTTATTTTCGTATGAGGTAACTTTGATAGGCACTGATGATCGAGGAGTAGTCGTCGGAAGTTGGACACTGGCTTGTTGTTGAACCTTTTGTTCAATTGATTGCTCTTTACTCCCAGCAGTTGGCTCTAGTACTACTTCAAGCCGTTGCTCAACAAGTTGCTCTTTACTAGCAACAGCTTGCTCTGGTACTGCTTGAAGCTGTTGTCCAACTTGTTGCTCTTGGATATCATCCTTGCTGGGACATAAGGGGAGTGGATCTTCCTGGACTGGGAGTGGATCTTCATGCACTTACGCCTTAGAAGATGGGGTTGCAGTATTTGGAGATGCGACGGGGCTAGAAATTTGCTCATCGTCCAACACGATATTGCGTCAGTGCCAAAGGATTAATTGGTTGACAGCCTGCCCCAGAGTCGTGATCCCCTCAGGTGTGACGTGGTCTATTTCATAATCTTCGTAATCATTATCAATGATCTGAAGAACTTGCACCACAGCATAATACAACGGAAGTGGATTCGTGTTGAAGTCACGATCAGTCTTTGCCATAGCAGTGGCAACCTGTTTGGTTTTGTTCCCTGCTCTGCCTATCGGGACAAGAAGGCGACAAAATTTGTCGTTAGAAATATCATCGACAGGGAACTTATGGGTTGACCCTGAGCCTGGCACGGAACCAACGCTGCTAGGGTAGGCAGTTGGAGATACTAATTGCTCATTTTGCACCGGAACCATCACTGTACTCGGTGCCACTAATTGTCCCGATTGTCTAAGTTGTTCCATTATTTATTGCATATTTTCTTTGACCTTTTGAGCAATCGTTTCATCAAGTGTTTTCTTAAACTTCTCACGTCTTCTATATGTGTCTTTATATTTAGGGAAACCATCTAGCCAAGACATTTGAGAAGAGACCGCTCGAACCCGTCCGCTGTGTTCAGGGTTTCCTAAGATAGCGGTAAGTTGGTCATTCTCCCTCTTTGGCTTGAAGAGACCCTTCTGTTGCTTTTCAATTACTTCTTTCATTTTATCCTCTACTTCATTCAGAGAGTCGGGCTTTTCAAGTTTGTCCTCGCTGGTCAAACCTGACCGAGCAAAGATCCAGCATTGAGTTCGCTCATCGCACCCTTCTAATGGGTGAGGATCGCCCTTACTGGTAATTTCGTCTAATATTTTATTCCATTTTTGGACTTTGGGGTCATATCCGGCAGACCCCAAGCGATGATGGTATTTGTTCTTTTTTGCAAGCTATGACCTAGTTGCACTTAGAGCTTTAGCATCAGGTGTGCTCTTTTGACGAACAAACTCTTGCCACTGAGCTTGTGTGATTTTTCCCATCTTCCTCGGGCTAGGGACCTTATCGGCCTTAACATAAGCATTCATTTCACTCTTCCAGCATCGAAACTTCTTGCCGCAAGAGACCAATGTTGCTTTCTTTACAGCTTCTTCTGTGCCTTTCGGGAACTTGACTTGTTTCTTTATCCTTTCCCACAACTCATTCTTGGTCTGCTCGGGTAATTTCCTCCAATTCTCGGTTGTGATCGGCACAACCTCCCTAACAAGAAAACCGCATGCATTACGGTACTTGGTAACTGAATCCAGTGGTTCATGGGGAAGCCCACCTGGACTGACCCTTGTTATGTACATGATGCGGTCCAATGGATCCTTATTGGGACCTCGTTGCCCCCGTTTCCGCTTGAGTGAAGTTGAGGATTCATCCATTGGAGAACCTTTTGCGGTTTTAGGAGCCGATGTCATCTCATTGTCTTCGCGATTAATCTAGGTAGAAAAAAATTATAAGACTTCGTATACTTGACAACCAACATTAACTTGAACTGCTGAAGTTAAGATCCGTGATCCATACCTCGTCGGCAGGATCATATTCCGGGTCTAGATCCACTGAAGTCTTTTTAATTTTTATATTAGGAAAAGGATCTGATGGACTGTGATAGGAGCCTGAACTGCTGGACTCAGTAAACTCCATATTGTCTTCTTTATTATTACTACCAGGACCAGTCTTCTTAGGGCTTTCCATGCTAGAACTAATAAGACAAAAAAATCTAATAAATGGCATATTAACTCAACATGAAGTGTTGCATGAAGAAAAAGATGGAAGCATTCTAGGATTTGATAAGGCATTCTAGGGTTTAAGGCGACTGACCAAAAGGTTCCAATACATTGCGAGGGTGACAAGCATGTTAAAGTTGCTCACCAGCAATGGCAATTTTATCTTCTTATTCTAAATAGGCTAGCTTCGTTCAGAGTGGCGACCACGTTCTTGAGGTTTACTAGGCGACGCCTAGCTCCGGACCTATAACTGATCAAGCAAGGGACAAAAAGCAAATCCTCCAGCCTTTTTCTAGTATCAAGAATCGCAAAGTGTGGCACTTGGATTTGGATGGTGAGGTGAGGCGAGGCAAGGTAGCTGCAGGCGAGAAGAGACACTCTTTTTCAGCGATGAGGGTGTACCTGGAAGTGACTAGGGCGAAGCTCGGTGGCGACGGGGAAGCTCGGCGGCCTACCTGGAAGTGACGAGGGCGAACACTTGGCTGCCGAGGGTATATATAAACTCCAATTTTCTCAGGCGGATTTTAAGTACCGACCGTCTCAGAGGATGGTTACCTCAGGCAGGTTTTACTTACCAACCGCCTGAGAAGATAAACATCTTAGGCGGTTGGTTAGTAACATCCGAGATAAACATCTTCTCAGGCGGTTATTAAGTACCAACCGTCTATGAAGATATTTACTTCTTCTTAATTAATATTCTTGATTAAATGTGGGTCCTTCAAAAATGCAAAATTCCACTTTCTTGTAATATTATTGATATGTAAAGGTACCATTAAATTTCACTTCATAAATCATTTGAAATTGGTCAGAACATAAAAAACATACAACAAATTCTATTTTTCATTTTTCTACCTTGATGAACATAATGCTTTTTTCATTTATTTTTTCAGTGGACATTTTACTGATCATACCAACCTCTATTAATTTTTTCAGATTTTTTAAATTTTTTTGAATCAATGTGTGTTCATAATTTGATGAACGCCTACATAAAGACCCCTCACCAACCTCCTGTGAAGACGTGTCGACGACCGTGCACGACCTTTCTTTTCCCCGAGGTGCGACCTTTCAATGCGCGGTAAACCAACTGCTCCATCTTCCACTCCACGCGGCCTTAAAGATGCGCTATCACCCGTTAGTTCTCCACAAGCGTGTCGCTCACTTTGAATCCACTTCTTTTCTTCGTCTTCCTCCACTCTGACGACCCAACACCACTATGGCCGACCTTCCGCCACCAAGCCCTCCGAAGGAGCCACCTTGAAAGAAACTATGTTGCATCTCCCCCGAGAGGTTCAACACCCAGCAGCGCCTCCTCATGGCGCGAGAGGCGTACAACAATACGTCTCGCGCCATGAGTGCCTTGGGGCTGGGTACCCTTCCAGAGTATACTGGAATGGGTACCATCAGCCACTACCTCTACGCCCTCACGGGGGTGGCTGATCGTCTCAACATTCTGTTCACGACGATGGCCTAGGTTCTTGGCCCCGAGGGCCGCAGAATGCTGGTGGAGGCGACGGCTAGTAACCTCGGGGTTGCACTGCCGGTGCAGCCGGTGCAACCGGCCCCTATTGCACCGGCGCCGGAGGACGAGGGGGAGGAAGAGGAGTACGAGTAGGAGTAGGATTTAATTAGTTTTTCTTTGTTGTTTTTAGTTGCTTTTGTTTTGTAAATATTGTTAATGAATGAAATCTATCTTTGTTCATCTATGTCACTGAATATTACTTGTGTATCTTGTGTTCTTTTGTGAGATGCGTGATTGAATATTGTTAATGAATGAGTATCTTGTGTGTTCTTCAACTGTGTGAATGAATGAATGTGTAGTGTGTTCATCGTGTTCCTCAGACTCGGGTATCATAAGGTAATTATCTTAGGCGGTTGGTAATTCAAACTCGTCTTAGAAGAAGATTATCTCAGGCAGTTGGTAAGTTATACGCAACTGAGATAAACATCTCAGAAGGTTATTAAGTACCAACCGCTTGTGAAGATATTTACTTCTTCTTAATTAATATTCTTGATTAAATGTGGGTCCTTTAAAAAGGCAAAATTCCACTTTCTTGTAATATTATTGATAAGTAAAGGTAACCATTAAATTTCACTTCATAAATCTTTTGAAATCGGTCAGAACATAAAAAACATACAACAAATGATATTTTTCATTTTTCTATCTTGATGAATATAATGCCCTTTTCATTTATTTTTTCAGTGGACATTTTTACTCATCATACCAACCTCTATGAATTTTTTCAGATTTTTTTAAATTTTCTTGAATCAATGTGTGTTCATAATTTGATGAATGCCTCATATGTATATGAGCATTTAGTTAGAATGATGGATAATTTGAAGTTTGACATGTTGGAATGCTTTTAAAAAAATTAACAAAATTCATACATGTATAAATGATACAAATATGTTCATACAAACAAATTTGAGTGAAGGATCTTTTTTTTACGAGATACACAAATGTGAATAATATCTGAGTAGAAATTAATTTGATATTTACCAAAACATTACAATGTCAGCTATACAAGTTTTAAAAGTTTTGTTCAGGTGGTAGATGTTAATTTTATACAAATGTAGAAGAAAGAATCATATAATTTGGAAACAATTTGCAGAATCTAAACATATTTGAGTATTTATATTGGAATCTAAATAAAAAAGAAGCAAAGGATAAGGAAACTGAAGAACCGTATCGGGCATTATCTCAGACGGTTGGTAAGTAATACCCGACTGAGATAAAAATCTTCCTTGACGGTTATTAAGTACCAACCGCCTGTGAAGATATTTACTTCTTCTTTAATTAATATTCTTGATTAAATGTGGGTCCTTTAAAAAGGCAAAATTACACTTTCTTGTAATATTATTGATAAGTAAAGGTTACCATTAAATTTCACTTCATAAATCTTTTGAAATCGGTCAGAACATAAAAAACATACAACAAATGATATTTTTCATTTTTCTATCTTGATGAATATAATGTCTTTTTCATTTATTTTTTCAGTGGACATTTTTACTCGTCATACCAACCTCTATGAATTTTTTCAGATTTTTTTAAATTTTTTTGAATCAATGTGTGTTCATAATTTGATGAATGCCTCATATGTATATGAGCATTTAGTTAGAATGATGGATAATTTGAAGTTTTACATGTTGGAATGCTTTTAAAAAATTAACAAAATTCATACATGTATAAATGATACAAATATGTTCATACAAACAAATTTGAGTGAAGGATCTTTTTTTACGAGATACACAAATGTGAATAATATGTGAGTAGAAATTAATTTGATATTTACCAAAACATTACAATGTCAACTATACAAGTTTTAAAATTTTTTGTTCAGGTGGTAGATGTTAATTTTATACAAATGTAGAAGAAAGAATCATATAATTTGGACACAATTTGCAGAATCTAAACATGTTTGAGTATTTATATTGGAATATAAATAAAAAAGAAGCAAGGGATAAGGAAACATAAGAACAGTATTGGGCATTATCTCAGACAGTTGGTAAGTAATACCCGACTGAGATAAAAATCTTCCTTGACGGTTATTAAGTACCAACCGCCTGTGAAGATATTTACTTCTTCTTAATTAATATTCTTGATTAAATGTGGGTACTTTAAAAAGGCAAAATTCCACTTTCTTGTAATATTATTGATAAGTAAAGGTTACCATTAAATTTCACTTCATAAATCTTTTGAAATCGGTCAGAACATAAAAAAACATACAACAAATGATATTTTTCATTTTTCTATCTTGATGAATATAATGCCTTTTTCATTTATTTTTTCAGTGGACATTTTTACTCATCATACCAACCTCTATGAATTTTTTCAGATTTTTGTAATTTTTTTGAATCAATGTGTGTTCATAATTTGATGAATGCCTCATATGTATATGAGCATTTAGTTAGAATGATGGATAATTTGAAGTTTGACATGTTGGAATGCTTTTAAAAAAATAAAAAAATTCATACATGTATAAATGATACAAATATGTTCATACAAACAAATTTGAGTGAAGGATCTTTTTTTTAAGAGATACACAAATGTGAATAATATATGAGTAGAAATTAATTTGATATTTACCAAAACATTACAATGTCAGCTATACAAGTTTTAAAATTTTTTATTCAGGTGGTAGATGTTAATTTTATACAAATGTATAAGAAAGAATCATATAATTTGGACACAATTTGCAGAATCTAAACATGTTTGAGTATTTATATTGGAATCTAAATAAAAAGAAACAAGGGATAAGGAAACTGAAGAACAGTATCGGGCATTATCTCAGGCGGTTGGTAAGTAATAACCGACTGAGATAAAAATCGTCTCGGAAGGTTATTAAGTACCAACCGCATGTGAAGATATTTACTTGGGACGGAGGGAGTATAAGATGGTCACCCGCGCCATCGTCTTTTCCGCACAACCGTTCCAACATCCTCTCTTCTCTCCACAAAACCTAGCCGCGGCTAGTATACAGCAAATGCTTTCGAGCTCGAGCAACCCTCCACCACCGAGCCCGCCAAGGAACCCGGCCGCCGGTAAGCGGCCGCGGCTGGACCCCCCCCCCCCTCGCCGCCGCGCATGAAGGATACCCTCCTGTTTAACATAGCCCGAGATGTATTTACAGATACATCTCACTCCATAGAACGCCTTGGGCTCGGTACCCTTCCACAAAGTACTGGAATGGACACCACGGGCCACTACGTCTTCGGCCTCTCGCACGTGGCCTCTCGTCTCGACTCCCTCTGGGAGACGATGGCGGCCAAGCTCGGCGTCGTGGGTCGTCGCAACCTCGTCGTGGTGGCGGCCTTGAGACTGGGTCACCTTCCGCCGCTGGAGCTCGAGGCGCTAGAGGAGGGTCAGGAGCCTGAGGACCCACCCGAGGAGGAGGAGGTGGAGGCTGAGTAGAGTAGTATTTAGGTGTTTTCTTTTCATGTTTTTAGTTGTAGTTTTTCGTTTCATGTTTTTAGTTGTAGTTTTTCGTTTCATGGTTTTAGTTGTAGTTTATCTTTTCTTGTGTTTGTAATATACTCCCTCCATCCAAAGCAACAAGTATTTTGGGACTGAGATACTCCCTCCATCGAAAGGGACAAGTAGTATTATGGGACGGAGGGAGTAATGTTTTTAAGTTGAATGTACTTGGTGTTCTTGTTCATGGATGTACTATCTGTGCAAAATTAGTTCAAATTTTCCGATCGCCAAACCCTCCTTGTCCCCAAACCGGTGGAGTTGCCAGGAGATCGCCTGCAGCGGGGCCCACAAAGTGGTATGTAAAGTAGTAGTAACAGGAAAATGCAACAGGCCGGTAGCTAGGACTGGAAAGAAAAAAGTGACGGTTATTAAGTACCAACCGCCTGTGAAGATAGTTACTTCTTCTTAATTAATATTCTTGATTAAATGTGGGTCCTATAAAAAGTCAAAATTCCACTTTCTTGTAATATTATTGATAAGTAAAGGTTACCATTAAATTTCACTTCATAAATCTTTTGAAATTGGTCAGAACATAAAAAACATACAACAAATGCTATTTTTCATTTTTCTATCTTGATGAATATAATGCCTTTATCATTTATTTTTCAATGGACATTTTTACTCATCATACCAACCTCTATGAATTTTTTCAGATTTTTTTTAATTTTTCTGAATCAATGTGTGTTCATAATTTGGTGAATGCCTCATATGTATATGAGCATTTAGTTAGAATGATGCCTAATTTGAAGTTTGACATGTTGGAATGCTTTAAAAAAAATTAACAGAATTCATACATGTATAAATGATACAAATATGTTCATACAAACAAATTTGAGTGAAGGATCTTTTTTTTATGCGATACACAAATGTGAATAATATGTGAGTAGCAATTAATTTGATATTTACCAAAACATTACAATGTCAGCTATACAAGTTTTAAAATTATTTGTTCATGCGGTAGATGTTGATTTTATATAAATGTAGAGGAAAGAATCATCAAATTTGGACACAATTTGCAGAATCTAAACATGTTTGAGTATGTATATTGGAATCTAAATAAAAAAGAAGCAAGGGATAAGGAAACTGAAGAACAGTATCGGGCATTATCTCATACGGTTGGTAAGTAATACACGTATGAGATAAAAATCTTCCTTGACGGTTATTAAGTACCAACCGTCTTTGAAGATATTTACTTCTTCTTAATTAATATTCTTGATTAAATATCTTATCAGGCGGTTGGTAAGTAAAACCCGCCTGAGATAAACTTAAAAACCGCCGGTGAAAAACCGAGGCCGAGACGGGGACCCTCACCACAAGCCCGCTATTAGACGACGACCCGCCATAAAGGCTCACCGTTCTCTTGCTTCTCCGTCGCACCGCTCCTTAGATCCTAGCCTCCAATCTCCCCCCCCCCCCCCCCCCCCCGCCACCGTCGACCACCTCTCGCTCTTTCTCTGCACATCCGTCACCACACAAATGGGTAGCCCCCCACCGAAGCGCTCTAGGCCATCGACGTCCTCCGAACCTCCTTCTCTGTTTCCATCACCACCAGCAATGCTGGTGGAACTGATGGTGGCGCCTGCATCTCCTCAGCCCGACTGGTTACAGGAGACTGTCTACCTCTCTACCGCCTGCATCGACAAATTAACGCGCTGAATTAAAGATGTCGAAGACAACGTGTCCTCCGCCGTCGAACATGCAAGAGCACTGGACACAATGTCGCGGGGTGCATTTAACAATACATCTCTCATCTATCGCCGTCTGGGTCTTGGGAGGCTTCCCCAGCTCCCCAGCATGGACTCCGCCGGCTACTACTTGTTCGGGTTAAGCTTTGTGGCCACTCGTCTCGATGCCCTCCACGAGACGATCGCAGAGGTTGCTGGGGTACAGGGCCGCTGGAAGATTCTGCACAGTGTCGCATGTAAGCTTGGTGTGGAGACGGAAGAGGAGTCGCCGCTGCCGTCGGAGGCGGGGGCGGAGCCGCCAGAGGATGCGTCGGTCGCGGCGCGCGCGGCGGCGGAGGTGGACAAGGCCTTCGAGTAGAATAGGATTAGGAGTAGTTTTTTTCTTGTTTCTACGTGTTTTTCGTCCATGTTTTCTTTACTCTTGTTTGTAATATATGTGTTGGTAGTATGTTAATGTAATATGTCTTTTATGTTCATGAACAACGTGTCTGATGTATTATCGAAAAATTCTCCTTTTATCAAAAAACATCTCCTTTAACGACGCCAAGTTTTAACCTTTAACCCACTTCGTGCGTGAATCGAAAAACATCTCCAGTCGTGATGTTGTATTTCTCTTGTTTTTTTTTGATATTTTTCTTTTCACGTTTTGTCATGTTGTTTTGTTTGATGCAAATGGGGCTAAACAAAAGACGAGCGCGCATAGGGGAAACACAACAAGTGCAACATTCATCAGAGATGAGCATGCATATATAGGAGAAACACATCAACATGCTTTATACAAGTCTATTTTATATACAGTACTCCCTTTGTTCACTTTTCATTGGCATTGGGAGAACTAGGGGTAGCGCATCCAAAAGGGAATGGAGGGAATATAACCCATAGAGTACGACAAGTTATGGCGGAACAGGTCATACTCGCGCTCAATCCTACAGTTCTCAATACAGAAGACGGTCCACTCATACCACCCTCGCCGGCCGCAGCGGGCAGGCCCCTGGTTCCCCCCTGTTGGGCAGCGGCAAAATTAATCGTCAATTTCGGGCAGCGCCACCGGTGGCGGTCCTGGTGGAGGCCTACGCAGAAACCTCCAGCTCACGAAACCGTCAAGCCTCTGCATGGCTTCATTCCGACACTGGCAGCACTCCGTGTTGGTCCTCTTCATTGCGACGAACCCGGCCGCGTTGTCGCCGACGTGGGCCTCGCCTTTGACCTGCCGGATATACTCGAGGGTGTCGCGGTCCCTGCGGTCGGCGTTGTAGCGGAGCATGGCGAGGACGTAGGCCGCCACCTTGTGGTCGTTCGCAGCCGCCCGGGCAAGGAACTGGGTGCCCCGCTGCGCCTGCGCGCGACCGTAGTTGAAGACGAGGTCGAACCCGGTGATGTAGCACGCATGAGGGTTGCCCACGTTGGCCAGGCGCTCTACGAGGGCGTCGTAGCTCCCGTTCCCGTGCCGTTGGAACCACTCCCAGCTGCTCTCCCACTCCAGCGCCACACGCCTGCCCACGGCAGGATCACGGCACGCTGCATGCATGGCCTTGCAGGTGACGTGCAGACTGGTGAGGTCGTCCATGGGCTGGGTGGAGGTTGCGGCGACCCACCCCACGATCAGGACCGCAATATCGTGTGGCAAGGGGAACTCCATGGGCTTCGAAGGGAACCAATGAGGGCGAGCGCGATGGAGAGGAAGAGTACGTGCGGAGAAGAGGATGGTGTGTGTGGCGGAGTAGAGGATGGTGTGTCGTCCTACTACTATTTATTAGTACGCGCGGAGAAGACGATGAGACGCCCGGTGATTTTTAGTACGCACAGAGAAGAGGGATGGTGGTGTGTGGGCAGTTATTTCCAGCCAATTTTTTTGTCCCAGCTCAACTTTACTTTAACTGTATGGTCATGTCAGCTGTGTTCTCTGCACATTTTCACCTATTGTCCTTTGTTGCCGTAGCAACTTGCTGGCATTGAATGGAAAGTGGGAGGATATGTATTGATGAAGGGTGTTACGGTAAGTTTATGTGTTGACTAATGTGCGGTTTGAATCCTAAAAATTAGTTTTTCTTTCTTGTTTTTAGTTGCTTCTGTTTTGTAAATATTGTTAATGAATGAAATCTATCTTTCTTCATCTATGTATCTTGTGTGTTCTTCAACTGTGTTAATGAATGAATGTGTAGTGTGTTCATCGTGTTCCTCAGACTCCGGTATCATAAGGTAATTATCTTAGGCGGTTGGTAATTCAAACTCGTCTAAGAAGAAGATTATCTCAGGCGGTTAGTAAGTAATACCCGACTGAGATAAAAATCTTCCTTGACGGTTATTAAGTACCAACCGCTTGTGAAGATATTTACTTCTTCTTAATTAATATTCTTGATTAAATGTGGGTCTTTAAAAAGGCAAAATTCCACTTTCTTGTAATATTATTGATACGTAAAGGTTACCATTAAATTACACTTCATAAATCTTTTGAAATCGGCCAGAACATAAAAAACATACAACAAATGATATTTTCATTTTTCTATCTTGATGAATATGATGCCTTTTTCATTTATTTTTTCAGTGGACATTTTTACTCATCATACCAACCTCTATGAATTTTTTCAGATTTTTGTAAATTTTTTGAATCAATTTGTGTTCATAATTTGATGAATGCCTCATATGTATATGAGCATTTAGTTAGAATGATGGATAATTTGAAGTTTGACATGTTGGAATGCTTTTAAAAAAAATTAACAAAATTCATACATGTATAAATGATACAAATATGTTCATGCAAACAAATTTGAGTGAAGGATCTTTTTTTTACGAGATACACAAATGTGAATAATATGTGAGTAGAAATTAATTTGATATTTACCAAAACATTACAATGTCAGCTATACAAGTTTTAAAATTTTTTGTTCAGGTGGTAGATGTTAATTTTATACAAATGTAGAAGAAAGAATCATATAATTTGGATATAATTTGCAGAATCTAAACATGTTTGAGTATTTATATTGGAATCTAAATAAAAAAGAAGCAAGGGATAAGGAAACTGAAGAACAGTATCAGGCATTATCTTAGACGGTTGGTAAGTAATACCCGACTGAGATGAAAATCTTCCTTGACGGTTATTAAGTACCAACCGCCTGTGAAGATATTTACTTCTTCTTAATTAATATTCTTGATTAAATGTGGGTCCTTTAAAAAGGCAATATTCCACTTTCTTGTAATATTATTGATAAGTAAAGGTTACCATTAAATTTCACTTCATAAATCTTTTGAAATCGGTCAGAACATAAAAAACATACAACAAATGATATTTTTCATTTTCTATCTTGATGATTATAATGCCTTTTTCATTTATTTTTTCAGTGGACATTTTTACTCATCATACCAACCTCTATGAATTTTTTCAGATTTTTTTAAATTTTTTTGAATCAATGTGTGTTCATAATTTGATGAATGCCTCATATGTATATGAGCATTTAGTTAGAATGATGGATAATTTGAAGTTTGACATGTTGGAATGCTTTTAAAAAAAATTAACAAAATTCATGCATTTATAAATGATACAAATATGTTCATACAAACAAATTTGAGTGAAGGATCTTTTTTTAAGAGATACACAAATGTGAATAATATGTGAGTAGAAATTAATTTGATATTGACCAAAACATTACAATGTCAGCTATACAAGTATTAAAGTTTTTTGTTCAGGTGGTAGATGTTAATTTTATACAAATGTAGAAGAAAGAATCATATAATTTGGACACAATTTGCAGAATCTAAACATATTTGAGTATTTATATTGGAATCTAAATAAAAAAGAAGCAAGGGATAAGGAAACTGAAGAACAGTATCGGGCATTATCTCAGACGGTTGGTAAGTAATATCCGACTGAGATAAAAATCTTCCTTGACGGTTATTAAGTACCAACCGCCTGTGAAGATATTTACTTCTTCTTAATTAATATTCTTGATTAAATGTGGGTCCTTTAAAAAGTCAAAATTCCTCCTTGTCCCCAAACCGGTGGAGTTGCCAGGAAATCGTCCGCAGCGGGGCCCGCAAAGCGGTCTGTAAAGTAGTAGTAACAGGAAAATGCAACGGGCCGGTAGCTAGGACTAGAAAGGAAAAAGTGAAGAAAATACGAGGAAGAAAATGTTTGAAAAAAGGAAGGACAACAGAAATGTTAAACAGGAAATATTTTCACGGAAATTAATCCAGTCGTAATCCTCTCAAACATAGGCTCCCTTTGAAGGATAGGATTTGTAAAGGTTTTTAGTTTCCATAGGAAACGTAACACATGAGCTAGGACACTTTGGTAGCCATACTAAAAGAGCTGCTTATCCGCCTCATCCACTTCCCCACGCCGCCAGTAGAATCTCTTTGGCTGCGGGAAGGTGTCCCCCGAAGAGTTCGAGGACACCGAGGAGTGTCCGTCAGAAGAGTCGCCTGATGACGAGGAGGCCGGGGAGTTGGGGTGGACCGGCGGCGTATAGTCGAGGTAGTGATCCAGGTGGATGATGAGCTCTGTCGTGAGGCCGCCAGGCCGGACCACTGCGACATGGTTGAAAGGTTCCGCCGGCGGCCCGCCGTCACTCCTAGTCCGGCCATCACTTCCTGCAAAGAAGGTGGCCATTTTGGCCCGAGGTAGGAGTCTTGGGTCTTTCATCCACCCAACGACTGGCACAGGTCAGCACGCTCCCGGTGGTAAGTGGAAGCATTGAAGTGATCAAAGAGGAAGACGTCACCCAGAACCTGTCTGATGCCCTCCGCAGACCAGACATGCAGAGGGAGGTTCTCGATGACAACCTGCACATGGAGGAACCACCCGACGATCGACACACCGACGCCAAAGATCCATGGCCAGAAGTAGTGGTTATCATCCGGCATGGAGATGATTGCCGTCTCGATGGCGAGCTCCCGATAGTCATCACGGGTGAACCGCACCAGGAACTCACCATCCCCAAACGTGGACACGGTGAAAGCCCAATGCGGGATTTCAAGTTGGTGATGGATGGCCAGGGTGATCTCCATGGGCGTCGCCTCGCTGCGACCTCCTCTGGGTCCCAGAACAGCTGCTTGGCGGCACAAACGAATAAACTTCGTCGTCATTAGGCGGTTGTTGACCAATGTGCATTGCCCCTCACGAGGGCGCAGGGACGATGAACCTGCAGGTACCTGCTCGCGTCTAACATGGTTGCGAGGCATGACGTTGCGACAACAGAGGCAAAGGACTTCTCAGGCAACACACGGCAGCATGGATGGGAATCAGTCGGGAACTTGAGCCTGGAAGCAATAGGGGGGGGGGGGTTAAGAAGGCGAGGATGAAGAGGCCAAACATCGGAAGCAGCTTCCCTTGATGATCTCACAAAAATCCAGTGATAGGACCGGACCTTTCGAGGCCTTTGGCTCTGTGCAAGTGTCATGAATGCGCGAAGGCCCAGCTTGAATATAAAGTGAATCAGCACAGTTTCAGCCCACAAATAACAAGCGGCCCAGCTTTTTCGTCCTGCCTGCCTGCCCGCGGAGGGAAATTTTTGTCACGCCGAATGAAGAAGGAAAATAAGAAACGAAAATAATATTTTATTATGGTACCCTTTGACCCGCAACGACGGCCCCCTCTCCGCAACGCGCTTGTAGGAGCATCCGCCGGCCGCCATGATTGTAGGAGCATACGCCAACTGCCACGCTTTAGGAGCATCCGCGGGCCGCCATGCTTGGAGGAGCATCCGCCGGCCGCCACGCTTGGAGGAGCATCCGCCGGCCGCTACGCTTGGAGGAGCATCCGCCGGCCGCAACGCTTGTAGGAGCATCCGCCGGCCGCCACTCTTGTAGGAGCATCCGCCGGCCGCCAAGCTTGGAGGACCAACCGCCGGCCGCCATTCTTGGAGGAGCATCCGCCAGCCGCCACGCTTGTAGGAGAATCCGCCGGCCGTAGCGCGTAGAGTAACAACAGCTAGGTACAATTGCTCACAAAATGTGTTCTTGTACATCTATCCTCTTACGGATAGGCTGATGGCTGATTGAATTGTAGGAAGCGATGTTTGAAGATAAGACATGGATGGGAAAAGACAGGCATACGAGGGAGTGGCGGGATGGAATGAAGTCATTTTTAAATTTTGCATTTCAGGGCACTCGTGAAGGAGGAACTATGCCTTGTCCTTGCACGAGATGTCGTAATATTTGCCACAAGACACGCAAGGGAGTTCATTTACACTTGCTCAGAAATGGGATGTTATTGGATTATACTTGTTGGATACACCATGGTGAAATACGAGTTCAGGAAAATATTGTTGAGTAATCAGCAAATAATGAGGAGATAATTTCTGATGATGGTGCTATGCAAAATATGTTGTCCAGTCTACTTAGAGGCACTGATCATGGTGGTACTTGATGATCAAGAAAATGCTATAAACCAGCAGGAGCCAACTGGGGATGCAAAGAAATTCTATGACTTATTAACTGATGCCAAAAAGGAGTTGTATCCAGGTTATTCGCAGCTGACCCAATTATCCTACATTGTCAGGTTCTACCAAATAAAGTGTTTAACTGGTATGAGCAAAGTAGCTTGTAAGATGTTTCTTGAACTATTCTCATTTGCGGTTCCAAAGGGCCACTGCATTCCTAATACACTTGATAAACTTCAGAAGGTTGTTCGCGACCTCGGGCTGGACTACCAAAAGATTGATGCATGTGTCAATGACTGTGTGTTATTCTGGAAGGACTATTCTCTGCTGAATAGTTGCCCAAAATGTGGTGAATTAAGATGGAAAAATAGTACTGATGGGGATGCAAGAGAGGCTTTACCTTGTGGAAAAATCCAAGAAGCTTGTAGCACGCAAGGTTCTACGTTACTTCCCCCTTATTCCCCGTCTACAAAGGTTTTATATGGGAGAATCAACGGAAACAAACATGCGCTGGCACAAAGAAGGTCGTACTAATGATGGAATATTACGCCATCCCGCCGATTCGAAAGCATGGAAGCATTTTGATAGCATTCACCCAAATTTCTCATCTGATCCTCGCAACATAAGACTTGGGCTAGCATCTGATGGTTTCAATCCTTTTGGAGTAATGAATGTTTCTTACAGTACATGTCCTGTGATTCTAATCCCTTATAATCTACCACCTTGGTTGTGTATGAAGCAGTCTTATTGGGTGATGTCAATGATAATTCCTGGGCAAAAGTCACCTGGAAACAACATTGATGTGTATCTGCAGCCTTTGATTGATGAGCTACTGAAATTATGGTCTGATGGTGTTGAAACATATGACAGTTTAAAGAAAGAGACATTTGTCATGCGAGCTTCTTTATTGTGGACAATAAATGATTTTCTAGCATATTCAATTCTATGTGGATGGAGCACAAAACGGAAGCTAGCATGTCCATACTGCCATATAAACACTGACGCCTTCTGGTTGAAATATGGACGAAAGCATTGTTACATGGGTCATCGTCGTTTCCTACCTCAGGATCACAGATGGCGTCGAAACAAAGGTTCTTTCAACAACAAGGCAGAGAATAGAGAGGCTCCAACATCACTCTATGGTGACGAAGTACTCCAACAATACGAGTGTTTTGATCAAGTGAGTTTTGGACCGACAAATAATAAGATAAAGCACACCGAGGAAAATAGATGGCATAATTGGAAGAAGAAAAGTATATTTTTCGACCTCCCTTATTGGAAGACATTGCTAATAAGGCATAACTTGGATGTCATGCACATTGATAAAAACATTTGTGATAGCATATTGGGGACATTGCTTGCTATGGATGGTAAAACAAAAGATAGTCTGCAAGCTCGTCTTGATATGAAGGATATGGGTATACGGCCAGATCAACATCCGAAGTTCATAAAGAGCAAGTACACATTCCCACCAGCATTATATACTTTGGGCAAAGATGAGAAGACCACCTTGTGCAAGTTTTTGGGGAATGTGAAGGTGCCCGATGGTTATGCCTCAAACATCAAGAGATGTGTGGACATAAAAGCATGTAAGGTATCGGGTCTAAAAACTCATGATTGCCATATTATATTTCAGAAGCTCCTTCCTATTGCAATACGTAACATATTGCCTGAAAAGGTTATTGCACCTTTAATTGAGTTTAGCACATTCTTTTCTGGAATTTGTTCTAAAGAATTGGCGAAACCAGATTTGGACAAGATGAGCAAACAAATTCCTAAAACAATTTGTAAGCTTGAGATGTTGTTTCCTCCCGCTTTCTTTGATATCATGGTACATCTTCCAACCCATATTGCCGAAGAAGCACGGTTGGGTGGACCTGTTTCTTACAGATGGATGTATCCAATTGAGAGGTACCTTGGTACATTGAAGAGGTATGTACGTAACAAAGCTCACCTGGAGGGTTCTATAGCTGAGGGATATATTGTCGAAGAGTGTATGACTTTTTGTAGTCAGTTTTTGGATAACATCAGCACCAAGCGTAATAGGCCAGAACGTCATGAAGCTGCAGCTACAAATGAACCTTCTGTTGATAATTCTAACATATTTACAGAAGTTGATAATTCTAAAAAGTGGGTATAAATGGGACCAACTTACTATGGTGGAACTACATAACATCGGGCATTATCTTATTACTAACGTTGAAGAGGCCGTGGATCAAGTACTAACGTATAACTCAGATGTTGTATACTATATATATGGCTTATTGTAGATGGCTAATTTAATTTTGTACCCTTTTCAGTGAGCATATTGAAGAGCTGAAAAAGATTCATTCTCGTGATGTTGATAAACGCCATAGAGATGAGTTTGTTGATTGGTTTCAGAAATGAGTAAGTACATGCAAGTTTGCACTTTGATGAAATATTGAACAAATATGTGCTCTGAAATTGGTTTGTCGTCGATAACCCCTGTTATACTAATGTGTAAGATTACGACATTACACAAAGAAGGCAAAGCAACCGATTATCTGTATGCATTATCTAGAGGACCTGATCGTTGGGCACATTTTTTTAATCGGCTATTCATCAATGGCTTCTTCTTTGGAACTGCAGATGTGGAAAAAGATTTACGGACCCAAAACAGTGGTATTGTTGTTTGGGGCACTGATCATGATTGGTTTGGAGTAATCAAGAAAATCATTGCTGTTGATTTTGAGAAAAAACAAGAGGTTCTGTTATTTCAGTGTGAATGGCTTGATCGGCCTTTTGGAAGCAGTCAGAACCAAAGTAGATGCTACAAAAAGGATCAATACGGAATGATAGATGTTGACACTACTCTGTTTCGATTCCAGTATGAGCCTTACATTCTAGCCACCCAAGCAGAACAAGTTTTTTATGTTCCAAGTGTGAAGCATCCTAAATGGGCTACAGTTGTTAAAACGAAGCCATGGAACCTTTTGCCATGCCCCCTGGAGAGAGTGAAAATAATGTGACTGAGACGATGGAGGCTCAGACATTTCATGATGATCTGCTTACTGATGATATCAATAATGAGGATACGATCGCATGGGCTAGGAATGACATTGAGGGAGCCAGCGGCGATGCTTCCACTCTTATAATGACAACGTCAGGTGATCGGTTTGAGGTAGATGGAGTCGCATCAGAAAATGAAGACGACGACGACGACGATACATATACCAATGATGGTCATGTAGCTCCATTGTGGGGGGACGACAGCGAAGATGATGATTTTTAGTATAATTAAGTACGTGACATGTAGCTCCACAATGAATTCATCCATCCGAACCCGACATTTATTTTTTAGTTATTTATATTTGCTACCCGAAAAGTACCCGATACCCGATATTTCGGTCTTTTCAGTTCCGGTATTGGTTTTATCGGTTTTGGTTTTTCGGTCTTGGTTTATTTGCCCACCCCTAATTTACGTAGTAGTAGCATATATATGGGATATACAGTATAAAACTTTTTCAAAGGGAAGTCTTAGGTTTTGTCAAATCTATCTTTCAGATTTACGCAATTTTGATCTGTTTTAACAATACAAGAATTGTACTTTTAGATTCACCATGAAAAATATTTCCATAATATACAATCTAGTACTACATGTTATTGAAGTTAATAAATTCCATATAAATCATTTTTCAAAGGTAATTATTCGACCAAAACAGAAATAGAGTTGAGTTAGGGCGGAGGAAGTATTATACGTTGCTGTTTGCCGCATAAGGTTTCGTCCTTCGTTGAAGCCGTAGCCATTTGTACAGGTGGCTGATGCGACCGGGTGCACCGAGCTTACGTGCGCGCCAGTCACCGAGGCGCCTTAGACGCGCGCAGCGCATGCGTTGAAATCATCTGCGGTACTTTTAAATCTACGTGTTGGTATTCTCCCCCTCATATTTGTTGATGCATTAATACCTGATGTTTTACATTGTTGATTATGTTACAGATCATCAGCGTCGTTAGTCCAGCACTGAGTCGTCAGGAGGCAAAAAGTAATGAACATCATTGATCAGCACTGCGCCGAGGAGAACGCGAAAATTGTTTGCTGATTCTTGGTAACAGATTCTAATGCAACGACTGTGTTTCGTGGCAATAAAGTTGTAACACCACGAACCAGTATTTCGTGGCAACACATCCTAATGCAACGATTTTGTTTCGTTGCATTACGGTCCAAATACAACTGTTTGCTGATTCGTGGCAACAGATCCCAATGCAATGACTATGTTCCGTGGCAATAAAGTTGTAACGCCACGAACCAGTAATTCGTGGCAACAGATCCTAATGCAACGACTGTGTTTTGTGTCAATAAAGCTGTAACGCCACTAACCAGTAATTCGTGGCAACGGATCCTAATGCAACGACTGTGTTCTGTGGCAATAAAGCTGTAACGACACGAACCAGTATTTTGTGGCAAAACATCCTAATGCAATGATTTTGTTTTGTTACATTACGGTCCAAATGTAACTGTTTGCTGATTCGTGGCAACAGATCCTAATGCAATGACTGTGTTCTGTGGCAATAAAGTTGTAATGCCACGAACCAGTATTTCGTGGCAACAGATCCTAATGCAACGACTGTGTTCCGTGGCAATAAAGCTGTAATGCCACGAACCAGTAATTCGTGGCAACAGATCCTAATGCAACGATTGTGTTCCGTGCCAATAAAGTTGTAATGCCACGAACCAGTATTTAGTGGCAACACATCCTAATGCAACAATTTTGTTTTGTTGCATTACGGTCCAAATGCAACTGTTTGCTGATCGTGGCAACAGATCCTAATGCAACGACTGTGTTCCATGGCAATAAAGTTGTAACGCCACGAACAAGTATTTCGTGGCAACAGATCCTAATGCAACGACTGTGTTCCGTGGCAATAAAGCTGTAACGCCACGAACCAGTAATTCGTGGCCACAGATCCTAATGCAACGACTGTTTTCCCTGGCAATAAAGCTATAACTCCATGAACCAGTATTTCATGGCAACACATCCTAATGCAACGATTCTGTTTCATTGCATTATGGTCCAAATGCAACTGTTTGCTGACTCGTGGCAACAGATCCTAATGCAACGACTGTGTTCCGTGGCAATAAAGTTGTAACGCCACTAACCAGTAATTCGTGGCAACAGATCCTAATGCAACGACGATGTTCCGTGGCAATAAAGCTGTAAGGCCACGAACCAGTATTTCGTGGCAACAAATCCTAATGCAACGACTGCGTTCCGTGGCAATAAAGCTGTAACGCCACGAACCAGTAATTTGTGGCAACAGATTCTAATGCAACGACTGTTTTCTATGGCAATAAAGTTGTAATGCCACGAACCAGTATTTCGTGGCAACAGAACATAATGCAATGATTGTGATCCGTTGCATTAGCATCCTGACGACACGAACTAGTGAATCGTGGCAACATATCCTAATGCAACAATTGTGTTCCGTGGCGATAGATCCTAGTGCCACGAACTAGTGAATCGTGGCGAAAAGCCAAGCTTACTGCAACGATTTAGTATTCATTGTAGTACAATCGTTGCAATAGGTCAGAATCCTTGTAGTGGCCACAAATTAGGAAACATCGCATTACAAACCTATTGCCACAGATCAGGAAACATTGCATTACGAACCTATTGCCACAAATAAGAAATCGTTGCAATACTATACTATTAGCCATGGATGTAAAATCGTCGCAGTACCATACTATTTCCCACGGATATGAAATCGTTGCAATACAGTACTATTCACCATGCTTGTGAAATCATTCTAATAACATACTATTTGCCACAGACATTAAATCATCGCAGTACCATACTATTTGCCACAGATGTGTAATTGTTGCAATACCATACTATTTGCCACGAATGTGAAATCATTGCAACATACTATTTGCCACGAATGTTAAATCATCGCAATACCATACTATTTGCCACGAATGTGTAATCGTTGCAATACCATACTATTTTCCACAAATGTGAAATCGTTGCAATACCATACTATTACCAGGAATGTGAAATAGTTGCAATACTGTGATATTCGTTGCAATACATTTAATCATCACAATACATTAAATTGTTGCAATATCCTACTATTTGCCACGGCTGTGAAATGGTTGCAATACCATACTATTGCCACAAATGTGAAATCGTTGCAATACCGTGATATTCGTTGCAATACGTTAAATCGTAGAAATCTAATACAATTTGCCACAACTGTGAAATTGTTGCAATAACATACTATTGTCACGAATGTGAAATCATTGCAATACCCTGTTATTCGTTGTAATACGTTAAATCGTTGCAATACGTTAAATAGTTGCAGTACCATACTATTTGCTACGAATGTGAAATCGTTGCGATAACATACTATTGCCATGAATGTCTAACCATCGCAATACCATGCTATTCGTTGCAATACGTTAAATCGTCGCAATACGTTAAATCATTGTTGTCAGAGTGTTTTTCTAGCAATTCTCCCGATACTACCGCTAGTAGCTCGCGGAGTTTGTAGTTGGGTATTGGATGCGCAGAGATTCCAAAGAGTATGGCAAATGGACACAAAGATTTATGTGGTTTGAGCCGCCTGAGCGTAATACCCTACTCCACGGGGTGTGTAGCTATTGTATTGAGCGTCTAAGAGCTTCAGCCCAGAGACTGTGTATGTGTCAGAGAGCGTAAAAGTCCCCCTGTGTATCATCGACCAGTCCTTTTATAGTTCAAGGACTGGTCGTTATACCGTTAGCCTGGCCCGACATGTGGCCACGGCGGTTACTAATGTTTAATACATAATTAATGAGATTAATTACCCTTAATAGCATGGTAATAGGACCTGATAGTGCCGTTACTAGTATTAAGGGCCTATTGATCGTGTGTCATTAATATGGTATTAATGACACTTAATCAGGTCTTGAAGTCTTTGATTGCCCCTTGGAAGTCCGAGCCGTTGGGGGTTCACCAGCTTGATTGCCAAGGTTGAAGGTCCGGCGGTTCGGACACGTGGCAGCTTTGGAGCTATTCTTCTAGGACGAGTAGGTCCGGTGTAGATGTACACGTGTTGATACTGGAGCTTCCCTCTGTCAGAGGTTAGGTCTGGGGGTGTCGCACAAGTGTTTAGCCAGGAGCTATCCCATGTGAGGGATATAGGTCTGGCCGCAGTGTACACGTGGCAGTACCGGGACTTACCATAGATGGGAGGCATGTCCAGTCCCGTATGACATGTGGGGCCTTCGCAGGTCTTCAACTCAGACAGGTGAAGTCCCTTTGGTCTTTTTGTAGTCCCAAGGGGTATACGGTACGCAGGGTACCGACAGTGGCGCCCTGGGCCCACCTCTGGAAGAGACCTTTTGGATGGAGTCGTTTTGCCGGAGGTGGGTCCATCCTTTGATTTTTTGTGTCGTGTCTTCAAGGATCTTCGGATGTGCCGTTGGCGGTAGTTCGTAGTTAAACCAATGTCGCATGGCATATCCTAGATGCGGCGGGTGAGATCTTAGCGTACAGATCTCACGTAATTGAAGGTCACCGGTTCCCGATACGAAAATCGTATTGGTTCCGCGCGCCTTGTCAGGCCGCCACCTTCGGGTTTCCCGCCTTTCATGATGACAACAGTTCACCTGGGGTAAGGATCTCGACTTGATCTTCGGGGTGGCCCTGGGCCCCCTTGTCATTGACAGGGTGAAGTTTTTGACTTGTATCATCAGCTCCTCTGCGATTTCTAGCCAAGCGTTGCGGGGGCTTACTTAAGAAGGAAAGTGTGCACCGTTTGGGGGTTCTTTACGTCTTCATTCGATCTTTTGCTCAAATCCTCCAAACTTCCGCTTGCTTTTCGTCCCTAGCCCTGCTTGTGCTGCGATGGAGTTGGGTCTCCGCGAGAGCTGACTTAAGACCAACGGCAACTTGAAGAAGGTACGGGCCCTCATGGGGTGGTCCAGTGACTTCTTCAACCACCAAGTCCGCGCCGGCAAGCTTCCATTGGAGAAGGAGCACACCGGCGACATGGTGTACTTCTCTGCGTATGCCATGGTGGGACTGATCCCACCCTTTTCTTCTTGTCTCTTGATGCTACTAGACTTCTATGGTTTGCAGCTGTACCACCTTGGCCCCCACTCCATTCTTTTGGTGTTGATCTTTGTCCACTTCTGCGAGATGTGGGTGGGTATTCCTCCCTACCTCGAGCTCTTCCGCACCTTCTTCACCATCCACACCACCGGCAAGAGTGACGAGTACCTTGGCTTCTATTACTTTGTGAAGCGAAAGAAGTGCCCGTACAAGTACTTGCGGTCGTTCCCTTCTGGCAAGTGGGACGACTGGAAGAAGGATTGGATCGTCAACAGGGCAGAGGAGCATGAGAAGCTGGAGTTGCCCGTAGGCCTCCCCAACGTCGACACTGAAGCTTGGAGTGATGTTCCAGTGTTGTCGGACGCCTTCAACCCTGCATTGAACAGGATCCGCCAGTGCGTGGAAGAAGGGGTGACTCCTTAGGCGGTATTTTGCAACTTCCTGGCCAACAGGTGGGCTCCGCTGAAGAAGAGGGAGAAGCTTGCTTGGGCCCTCAACAGTGTGATGGACGATGACCGGATCGAAACTGGTTTGAAGTCCAATCTGGAAGGTGCAGCCTTGGAGCTTCACCTCAAGAAGTTCCAGCACGGCATCGACGTCGAGGGCGACTACTTGTCTCCACCGGCGGCTTTCCTCCCTCTGAACATGGAGGCAGAGTTCAGCAGGGTGATCCGACGAAAGATGCCGGTGCTTGATGACCTCGGTGTCATTGAGAGGCATTCGACCACTGGGTTGATGATCTCCGGAGCTTCCGAGGGTGGTCCCCATTCCGTCCTGGAACAGATATTTGAAGTCGCGGGCAAGGGAAAAGAGTTAGTCGAGCCCTCGAGCCGGAAAAGGAATCTGAAGCATTCTGATGGGAGGTTTGTCAGGCCTGCTCCTTCCACAGCGTCTCCTTCTCCCTGGAGGGGGAGGTCTTCAACGGCGGCAACCATTCCAGCATTGGCACCTCCCCGAGGTGCTAGTTCCGGCAAGGTGGCTACAGTACAAGGACCAGCTAAAGGCTCTGGGTCCAGAAGTTCTTCCCGATCGAGGGAGACCTCGACCAAAGCAGTGCCGACGATTGCAGCAAGCTCCGGGGAACCTTCCGGAGCAGACATGCCAGTGATGCCAGGGTCCAGTCCGGAGAAGAGGTTCTGTGCTAATTGGTGCGGAAGCCTTCCGAGGTAATTTTTGTTTTTTACCTCAATTGGTTGTTTTGTGTTGTAACTGCGTTTTAAGTGTCTTCGTTCTCCATCCACAGGATACCCAAGAGAAGAGTTGAAGCTCCTGTTCCTGCCACAACATCTGAAGCTGTGCAGGTGGAGGCTCCAGCGCCAATCCCAGGGCCGCCCCAAGGAGTGGTTGAGGCTGCGATAGCTCCAGCGCTGGCTGTCGTAGTCTTGGACCTTGACTCATCCTCAGAAGCTCCCGTGGTAGCACCGGACCACGGGAATGAAGATGTACCAGCGGCACCTGCCCCGGAGGTTGAAGCTTCGGGTTTGGACGCTGGAATGGTGGTCACTCTAGCCCTAGAACCGGAGACATCTGCGATTCCGGTCCTAGAATCAGAAGTTGTTGGAGCCTCGGCAGTGGAGCTGGTGTTTGATGATGCCCCGGCGGTAGAGCCGGTGGTTGATGAAGCTCCGGTGCCTGAGCCGGTTATCGAGGAAGTTCTGGCGGTAGAGTTGGTTGCTCCAGAAGATCCGGCACCTGGGCCAATCGCTGCAGAGTTGCCGGCGCACGAGCCCATGATGGTTGAAGCGTCAGCGCCTGGGCCGGCAGTGGAGGAGACGCCAGCGTCGGAGCCAGAAATGGCTTCAGCACTGATTGAACCTCCAATGCCTACCTCAGATGGGGTGGTCTCGAAAGTGCCCGCGCCTGAGCCAGGGTGCCTAGATGAAGTTGTTGGCCCCCTGCTTGAGGGATCAATGGTTGACGACCTGGCGGCGGGACCTTCAGAACCAACTCCGGAGGTTGAAACTTCTATAGCAGGACCTTCCTCGATGGCGGTAGAGGCTATTCTGGAAGGCGTCCCTAGTGCCGCGGAAGCTCAAGAAACCGCTCTTCTAGAGTGGGACCCAATTTTTGTCATGGAGAATCTGCTGGAATCGGCAGAGATGACCCCGACAGGTCCTGACCCAATCCCTCTGTCATTGTCTATTGACAACGCCTGATCCAGTCTTCGCCAAGTTCAGCTGGCTTTTTACCACGACAGCAAGGCTCTCGAGGAGGAGCGTCAAACTCTTAGGAGGTTGCGCAATCGGCTCCAATTCGAGACCAAGCTAGCGCAGTCGAGGCTGGCTGATGACAAGGAGTGGGTGAGGAAGGGAAGATCCATCTGGAGTACTGGGGTAAGCTGCTGGATGAGAGGGAAAGCATGACGCGATCCCTTGACAACCAGTCCCGGGCCATTTACGAACAGGCCAAAGCTGCTAATAGCGCAGCAGATGATCGCCAAGAGAGGCTCGACGCCATCCACGCCAGTCTCGTCAAGCACTGGGAGGCTCTTGAGGAGCGGGAGAGAAAGCTCGAGGATGAAGAGCAAAAAATCTTGGAGCTGTGGGACGACGTCGTGAAGAGGGAAGAAGAGCTTACTCAGAGGCTAACTCTGGGTGACAAGAGTCTTGAGGAGCGCACCAAAAAATTGGACGAGCACTACGAGAAAGAGGAGAAGAAGGCCTGGCAGCGAGGACAGGAACTCCACAGGAGGGAAACTGACATTGCTGCCAGGGAGAAGAAGGTGTGGGGCCGAGAGAAGGACCTGGTTAATCGCCGGAACGAGATCCACCTCTGGGAGGAAGAGCTCAGTAAACTCAAAAGGCAGGTTGCTGAAAAGATTCAGCAGAACGCCAAAGAGGTGGAGCGTCTTGCTCGGGATAACTCGGAGCTTGCGGCGGCCAGAAGATCCTTGGAGGAGATGCGAAGTGGCAGCGTTACAGAGTCCCAACAAGTTTGGGACTTTCTGGGCAAAGCCAACGACGCACTGACGCCAATGGATTTTAGTGTCGTGCGTCCGGATGATCCGAAAGCAGAGCTGGACCAGGCGTTGCAGGCGCTGAGTTCGGCAGGAAACAAGCTCTCCAAGATGGGCGATGTCATTACGAACCAGCTGGAAACCGAGGGACAATCCTTGGCCAAGAGCGTTGCAGAATTTATTTTGTCATGCTACACAAGCTGGGACCCCCAATTCCCTCTGGACCCGGTGCTCAAAGGTCCCATCGACGGAGAGGGAGAAGCTGCCTAGGCCAGCGTTTCTGAGGTTGACCAGAAGGTCGCCTCGTTCTTCCATAGGGTCTAGGACCATCTCTTTGTAGCTCCCGCTTGTATCCTCTCTTCTTTTTCTCCAATTTTGTAATCTCTTGTCTCCAAATGAATGAAATCCAAGTTCATGAATGAAATCCAAGTTTTTTATGAATTTCATTTTTTGTCTTCAACACCTTTGTCCCACTTGGCCCCCTGGTAAATGTACGCAATTTGATTGTGAACATGTACCAAGAGGATGTAACAGTTGTTGAAGACTCGTGTGCTTCAGACTTTTAGAGCTTAGGTCTGAAGTCTTCGGTAGTGAAGGCTCCCTGAGGTTGTCGGAGCCTATGGGCTCCAACCTTGACCATCATCGGATCTTCGTAGCTCCAGCAGTGGTCTCCATCAACACGTAGAGTGTCAACAGTTAGTCCCCTGAAGTCTTCCCACCATCTTTTGTTCACTTTGACGGCTAGCCCCATGGATTTACCGGAGCTGAGTAGCTCCAGCGATGCTATCTAACAATGTTTAAAACATCGACTACAAGCCATATAGGGGATGTCGGAGCTTTAGTAGCTCCGGCTTAATTCACCATCATCATGAGATCTTTATTTTTCCTACACACTGAAGTCAAGAAAAATAGTAAAATTTGTTTCCTATCTATAACTCAGTTGTGAGTTACTATTCTCGTAAGAAATTTTTGGGTCGAGCACAATTCTTCATACAATCAAGTGCACTGAGTTGTTTTCTCCAAGTCCAATTGTTTTCAGGACCCGCCTTACTTCGGCCTGCCGGGGTGTAGGTAGAGTGGCGTACTTAGGGTGCAGGACCAGGCTAAGTCGATAGCACACTCCGGACCTAGATTGGCTGGCGGCATTCACGCGAGTGAGCCATTCAACAACATGAAAACCCGAAGGAATTAACAATGCAACTCAAGTTGTACAAGAATTAGTCGATCTAAAAAATTATTGAGAATCGCACAACTTTGTTGTAGACAAGAAAGAGAAAATAAAAAATAATGAGCTTGTACAAAGTAAATGCACGTGGGGTCTGTTTTCACACAAAGATGTCTTTCATTATGGGTCCGGGGTACAGGGGAAACCAGTACACCCTTAGGGTATGGAACCAGGCTAAGTCTGTTTTGTTTCTTGTTTGACCCAAGGTAGGCAGCTACACTTTTAGTTCTGAGACTGTGACAAGTGTTGCCTGAACTTTATGGACCTTCCAGAGAAGGTCCGACTGTTCTCCCGGAGGAGCTACCCGACTCTGTACAATGACTCTATAACATACATCACGTGTAATTACAGGCTCACCTCCGTGATATTAAGCGTAGAACTTACGGAGGTGCTCAATGTTCCAAGGATTAGGGAGAGGTGTCCCATCCTTGGTTGCCAAGTGAACGCATCCGGATGGGTTATTTTAATCACTCGAAAGGGTCCTTCCCAGATGGGGGAGAGTTTGTTTAACACTTCTCTGGATTGTATTCTCCATAGTACCAGATCACCTTCCTCGAGCTGTCGGCTGTGAACATGCCTTTGGTGATAGCGTCGGAGAGCTTGGTGGTATCGAGCATTCCGAACAGCTGCTCGGCACCTTCCCGCTTCAAGGAGGTCAAGGTCTTCACGTCGGAGCTGGTCCTGCGCGGCATCGTCGAAGGTCCGAACCCGGAGTGACCCAAGGTGATTTCTGGAGGAAGGACTGCTTTAGCTCCATACACCAGGAAGAAGGGTGTCTCTCCAGTTGACCAGTTTAGAGTTGTCCTGTTGGCCCATAGAGTGGGCGGAAGCTCTTTGATCCAGTTGGCTCCATGTTTTTTCAGACGCTCATATGTGCGTGTCTTGAGTCCTTTTAGGATTTTTGCATTTGATCTCTCGGCTTGGCAATTGCTTGCCGGGTGAGCTACGGAAGCGTAGCTGACTTGAATGTCGAGATCTTCGCAATACCTTGGAATGCAGAGCTTGTGAATTGGGTCCCATTATCGGTTATGATTTTGTTTGGGACTCCAAATCTGCATACGATGGACTGTAAGAAGTTGATGGCTGATTGCTTGTTTATTATCACAACTGGAGTTGCATCCGGCCATTTGGTGAATTTGTAAATGGCGACGTACAGGAACTTGTAACCTCCGACGGCTCATGGGAAAGGTCTCAAGATATCCATCCCCCACACAGCAAAAGGCCACGTAGGAGGTATCATTTGTAGAGGTTGGGTCGGTGTGTGAATTTGTTTTGCATGAAACTGGCATGCTTCACATTTCTTCACCAGCTCAATTGCATCCTGGAGCGCTGTAGGCTAGTAAAAGCCATGCCGAAAGGCTTTACCGACCAGCGTGCGGGAAGACGCGTGGTTCCCACACTCGCCTCCATAGATTTCTACAAGGAGCTCGCAGCCTTCTTCCCTTGTAATGCACCCCATTAGGACGCCGTTAGCAGCGCGCCGGTAGAGATCCCCTTCTACCAGCGTGTATCTTTTAGCCAATCTGACTATCCGGTCAGTGGATACATTATCTTCAGGAAGGAAGTTGTATTTCAAGTAGCTCCGGATCTCCGAGATCCATGCATCGGAGCTAGCTTGAGCATTTGAGTCTTGCGTGCTGGGTTGCTCGGAGCTTTCAGCAGCACCTACGACCCTTGATGGCTGCCATGGTAACAGGGCCATCGGGACTGCCAGCTTTGAGGTGCTTGTCTTGCCCCCTTCGCTCAGTTCGGCAGGCTGAGCTGTCAGTTTAGACAACCTCCGGACGAATGTTCCATCGGAGGCTGGAGCTCCGGTTGACGCTTTCGTCGAGAGTTCGTCAGCTTCAGCGTTATGGAGACGTTGTACATGGTGGAGGTCGAGGACTTTGAAGTCCTTCTGAAGCCTCTGGACTTCAAGGAGATAGGCAGCTAGTTGGGGATGGTTGCAGGAGCATTCACACTTCACCTGTTTAATGGTGAGCTGCAAATCTCCCTTGACCAATAGCTACTTGACAACATATGATAGTGCCACCTTTAGTTCGTAAATGAGTGCTTCATATTCCGCCATGTTGTTGGTCGCCTTAAAGTCAAGGTGCACCATGTATTTAACCTTCTCCCCGGTCGGACCGAGGAGAAGGACTCCAGCTCCGGGCCCCCTGCTTCTGCATGGAGCTGTCAAAGTAGAGAGTCCAGTGAGGCTCGGTGAAGATTGGAGCCTTGAGTTCCAGCTTCTGCTCACTAGGGCCTCCAGGGTTTGATGGAGAGGGGGTCCATTCCGCCATAAAGTCCGCCAATGCTTGACTTTTGATTGCTTGTCTTGGGTTGAATTCAAGGTCAAACTCAGCCAATTCCGCTGCCCACTTTGCAATGTTCCTAGTGGAGTTGGGATTATGCAAAATCGCTCGCAGTGGATATGAAGTCGCCACTGAGACCTTGTGAGCTTGGAATTAGTGTCGGAAGCTTCCTGGAAGCAATAAGAACTGCGTATAGCAGTTTATGTACTTCCAGGTACCAAGTTTTGGCATCATGGAGTACTTCACTGATGAAGTACATTGGGCGTTGGACTGTCTGGACCCCCCCCCCCCCCCCCCCGGAGGGGCCCTGAGCCTCCTCCTCATCGACCCGGACCCTCCTGGAGGGTCTGGACCTTCTTCGGGATCATCAGGTCCATGTTGGAGGAACCCGGAGCTTCTTCAAGAGTGACCTGGACTCTCCCAAGGGGGTCCGGCTCTTCTTTCTCAACAAGAGTAACTCCTTGTTGACTCAAGTCTGGGGGTTGGGACCCAGACTCGCCTTCAGGAACCTCCTGACTCTCCCGGTGGAGTCTGGATTCCTAAGCTTGTAGCGGTTCTGGTCTCTCTGCAACAAGAACCATGCTGACAACCTCGTCAGTTGCCGAAATGTAAAGCAGTAGAGGCTCACCAGGGTTCGGAGCTACCAAGGTTGGTAGAGTGGTGAGGAGCTGCTTCAGCTCCTGAAACGCCTTTTTTGCTTCTTCAGACCATTAAAATGGTTCGGACTTCCTCAATAGCTTGAAAAAGGGTAGTGCCCGTTCCGCCAGTCTTGAGATGAACCAGCTGAGGGCAGCTAGAGATCGAGTCAACTTCTGGATGTCCTTGACGCGGGCTAGTGGCCGCATATCTTCAATGGCTTTAATCTTCGCTGGATTTGCCTCTATGCCTCGGTGGTTTACCAGGAAACCGAGAAGCTTCCCGGAGCTAACCCCGAAGACACATTTGTCCTGGTTCAGCTTCGTGCGAGTGACTCGCAACTTGTCGAAGACAGCTTGCAAGGTGTCAAGAAGTGACTCCTTGTCCTTAATCTTGACGACGATGTCATCAACATACACTTCCACTACGTCTCTGATGAGCACTCCAAAGGTTTTGTACATAGCTTGTACAAATGTTGAGGCCACATTTTTGAGACCAAATGGAATGGCAGTATAACAATACAATCCATCTATTGTGATGGAAGAAGTATGCTCTTCATCTTCCCTAGACATTCTGATTTGATGGTACCCAGAATATGCGTCTAGGAAACACAGTAAATTCACAACCGGAGGTGGAATCCACTATCTGATCTATTTAGGTAGTGGGAATGAATCTTTTGTACATGCCTTATTTAGTGTTGTGTAGTCGATACACATCCAAAGCTTCCCGCCGGCCTCGGGTACAACGACTGGGTTTGCTAGCCATTTTGGGTGGAAGACCTCTCGGATGAATCCAGCTTCAAGCAACTTCTTCACTTCTTGTCGTATGAAGTTTTGTCGCTCTACTGATTGCTTTGAAGGCTTCTGACGTACAGGCCGAGCGTCAGGGTAGATCTTCAGATTATGATCGATCACTTCCCTAGGGATCCCAGGCATTTGTGACGGTTGCCAAGCAAACACGTCGACATTAGCCCGGAGGAAAGTGATGAGCACGAGTTCCTATTTGTCATTTAGACCTCCCGATATACGAGTGGTCTGAGCGGCGTCGGAACCGATTTGGACAACTTTGACGGGAATGTCAGTGTCGCCACTTGGTTGCACGCGAGGTGCAGAGGTTGAGCCTCGATGATGAATGCTCGATGGTTTCGGAGCTTGCTCCCTTCCAGATTCTTCTTCTTGAATTGTGGCAAGGGCGTGAAGTTCTTCCAGAGCTGTCACTCCGGTGGTGCGATCTCCACGGATCCGGAGAACACCAGCTGGTGTTGGCATCTTCAATGCCAAGTAGCCATAATGAGCAGCAGCCATGAACTTGTATAAGGTTGGCCTGCCTAGAATGGTGTTGAAGGGTAAGTTGATCTGAGCAACGTCAAAGACCAGCTTCTCAGTGCGATAGTTGTCTCGAGTCCCAAAGGTTACGGGGAGAGTAATGGCACAAAGTGGGGTTATGGCCCCCGGACCTACTCCGGAGAAAGGTCGGGAGGGGCGAAGGTCCAAAGGTCGAAGCTGAAGCTTGACGAAAGCTTCGAAGCTTATGAGGTTCAGCCCCGAACCTCCGTCTACCATTACATGGTGGAGTTGGATGTTTTTGATGGTCGTAGATACCATCAATGGGAGTTGACCTGCTCTGATCATATTATGAGGGTAGTCTGACGCGTTGAAAGTGATGGCAGTATCCATCCACTTCCGGTGCAGCTCCGCCCTGGCAGTGGGAGCAACCAAAGCCATGTCCCGCCGCATGGTCTTGAGGACACAGCGGGAGGTGATGTCCCACGAACCACAAAAAATGGTGTTCATGGTTTTCCGACATTCATTGTCAGAGACGTCGGGGTTATCATCAACGGAGGTGTAAACAGCCTTCAAGACCTTTTTAGGGTCCTGAAAGCCTAACTCCTCTTCAGCTGGAGCTTCGTCGACTTTCTGTTTTCCTTCCCTTTGCCAGAAAGGAACTTCTTCTCAGCGCTTGTTGCGGCGCTCGGCAAGGTTTTGGACCTCTCGGAAGTCTTCCAAATTGTGGTTGTTCGAATTATGAATAGGACACCACACTTTGGAGTTTTCGCCATCTTCTGATGATGGCCGAGGTCATTTCTCGGGGCATGGCCCCCGGCCACCCGGAGCTGCGGCAGCTGCAGCAGTAGGTGTGCCGGCCGACGGCTTTTTCTTGCCGTTGGACTTTTTCTTCTTTTTGCCACTCCCGGAGGTAATGTCTTCGCCCTTGGAGGATTTTTATTATCCTCCGGAGGTGGTTTGGAGTGCATTTCACGCCCCTCCGCAGCTTTGGCACACTTGTCTGCCAAGCTGAAGAGCTCCATGACGCTGGTGATCTCCTTGATCGCCAGCTTCTCTAGCATCTTCTTATCTCGTACGCCCTGTCTAAATGCCATAATAACAGAGGCGTTGGAGATAGAAGAAATAGTATTTCATACCTGGGAGAACCTCTGGATGAAGGAACGCAGGGATTCTCCCCCCTTTTGTGTGACAGCAAAAAGGTCAAGTTTGGTGCCTGGTCGGGTGTATGAACTCCCGAAATTGGCGGTGAACTGTTGGCATAATTCCGCCCAACTATTGATGGAGTTAGACGGTCCCAGTTAAATCCACTGGGAAGTAGTTGGCCATTACGGCCTCGTTACCTCCAGCCGCAAGGATTGCAGTAGAGTAAATCTGGAGAAACTCAGCGGGATTGACAGTCCCGTCAAATTTCTACAGAACTTTTGTGGCCATCTGACCATGCGTAGGTGCATGGCCAGGGCAGAACAGCCTCCTCCTACTCCCTCGGGAGCAGGACTGTCTCGAGCCTCTCGTCTTTCTCGAGCACGCTCGATATGGACGCGGTCGTCCTGCTGACGATAACGGCGATCAAGCTCCGCCCGGAGGTCATGAGTTGAATGCCTGGTTACAGTATGGGTGCGCCGCTCCCTGGCAGGAAACAACGTCACTTGTTGAGACGCGGTACGCCTCCTATTTTGGGAAGCGTGCAGACCAAGTCTGCCCGACAAAGTCCGATGTTGTGATGGGGCCCGTTCCGAGGGCGGAGGACCTTGGTTGCTGATGCGATCGGCTGCTGCTGCAACCAAATGTTCCACATCAGCCCTCCACTGCTCCATTGCATGCACTCGGAGGTGGTGGGTGTTGGAGGAGAGCACGTGCAGCATGGATGCGTGTTTAGGATCGTTGTTATTCGTCGATGCTGTGACCGACGCAGATGCACCGTCCCGTTGTCCACCTTGATTTGCTAGTGCAGATGGTGGCGGCGGAGGCATGACTCCTGCTGGAGCCACGACACCTGCTGGTTGCTGCATGTTGGAGGGATTGCCTCCAGCAGGTTGCATAGCAGGGTTTCCGTTGGACGATCCAGCAGCTGAGTTCACCATTCTTTAAATCTCGGGCCCCCCTTCCTGGCGCGCCAGCTGTCGGAGTGTTTTTTTGGCAATTCTCCCGATACTATCGTTGGTAGCTCGCGGAGTTTGTAGTTCGGTATTGGGTGCGCAGAGATTCCAAAGAGTATGGCGAATGGACACAAAGATTTACGTGGTTCGAGCCGCCTGAGCGTAATACCCTACTCCATGGGGTGTGTAGCTGTTGTATTGAGCGTCTAAGAGCTTTAGCCCAGAGATTGTGTATGTGTCAGAGAGCGTAAAAGTCCCCCTCTGTATCATCGACCAGTCCTTTTATAGTTTAAGGACTGGTCGTTACACCGTTAGCCTGGCCCGACATGTGGCCCCGGCAGTTACTAATGTTTAATACATAATTAATGAGATTAATTATCCTTAATAGCGTGGTAACGGGACTTGACAGTGCTATTACTAGTATTAAGGGCCTACTGATTGTGTGTCATTAATATGGTATTATTGACACTTAATCAGGTCTTGAAGTCTTTGATTGCCCCTTGGAAGTCCGAGCCGTTGGGGGTTCACCAGCTTGATTGCCAAGGTTGAAGGTCTGACGGTTCGGACACCTGGCAGCTTCGGAGCTATTCGTCTGGGATGGGTAGGTCCGGTGTAGATGTACACGTGTCGATACTGGAGCTTCCCTCTGTCGGAGGTTAGGTCCGAGGGTGCCGCACAAGTGTTTATCCCAGAGCTATCCCATGTGAGGGATATAGGTCCAGCTGCAGTGTACACATGGCAATACCAGGACTAACCATAGATGGGAGGCATGTCCAGTCCCGTATGACATGTGGGGCCTTCGCAGGTCTTCAACTCGGACAGGTGAAGTCCCTTTGATCTTTTGTAGTCCCAAGAGGTATACGGTACGCAGGGTACCGACAATTGCAACACCATACTATTTTCCACTGATGTGAAATTGTTGCAATACCGTACTATTTACCATGAATGTTAAATCATTGCAATACCGTACTATTCACTAAATACGTTAAATCCCCACAATATGTGAAATTGTTGCAATAACATACTATTTGCTAACGATGTAAAATTGTTGCAATATCATACTAATTGCCACGGATGTCAAGTCATAGCAACAACCTATCGTCACGGGACTTATGCCAAGGATTTGTAAAAACTATCGCCATGTTCTTTTTCGTTGCAACAGTGACCTATTGCGATGAAAAATGACCTATTGCGACGAATTTTTTCGTTGCGATAGGCCATAATCCTTGAAGTGTTAGGATACTAATAGTATCAACATGTGTGTGATTCTTTCTTGAATTTTCAGGGAGGAGAGTTTTATCCCACTATCAGTGGAAACACGAACCATAGTTGAAAAACAAAAGCAGTAGTTGAGACGTCCTCACATCCAAAATGTGTTGGGTGAGAGAAACTAACGGCATTAGCTGAACTCATTTTACGTGTTGTGTGTGCAACCGTATCGATCTTGAGAAAAAAAGAACAACCAATAGAGTCACGCCATGTATCGCACTACTACAAAAAGCATTTTCACAGGCACCTCGATTTTTGAAACACAGGCGGCCCGTAAAAAAATGCGACTGTTATTTCGAATGAAACAATAACCGCCTGTGATGACATCACATCACAGGTGGATTTTAAAAACCAACCGCCTCGGTAAATACATGATTTTCTCAGGCGGTTATTAATTAAGAACTGCATGTGATGTAAGAAACTTCACAGGCGGTTCTTAATTAATAACAGCCTAAGTAAATAAGTGATTTTCACAGGCGGTCGTTGTTTAAGAACCGTATGTACTGGTTCAATCATTACAAGCGGTTTTATTCAAGAACCGTCTGGGGAAAGTCATTGTTTTCACATGCTGCTTGTTAATTAAGAACCGCCTGTGATGCTGATAAGCTCCTGTATGGCTAATCCCAGCACAACAAGCTCTTGTAGATGCAAGTAACACTCGTGGCTCACTATTTGACTATTGAAAGCATCAATTGAAGCCTGACAATCTTTGGAAGGATTTTCCTATCCATTTGAAGGATTTCATTTCCTCCTGTCCATTGAAAACTTAGGAAGATGCTCCTTTCTCAGTTTTAATGCCTAAGTATATTGACTAAAAATCAGTACCTACCCTCCTAGTGCTTCACACAAGGAAACTAATAACTTCAATCACAAATCTTGTTTTCACCCTTTCATAGGGATTTCACCTTAATGTTTCAAGCATAGATTTATCAATAAGTGAAGATTCCTTTATCACACATGTTAATGATAGTTATAAGCGAAGGATGTGCTAAAGCTAACGAAATCTAAATTGGAATGAAGATAAAGAGATCCTGCATATGAGTGGCAATGTCCAGGTTAGCGTGAAGATATGATGAAAACCTTCAACAACATGAAAAGTGATGTTAAGGTTATGCTTGCATCAATCAAGGCATGTTTTGAGGGTATAACACTTGTTGGGACAAGCATAACCGTGATGTTGTAATAAGTGTTATGCCCTCACAACATGCCTTGGTTGATGCAGGCATAACCTTGGCATCACTTTTCATGTTGTTGAAGGATGCCATCATAGCTTCATATTGTCTAACCTGGACATTGTCACTCATATGCAGCATCTCTTTGTCTTTAGTCCCATTGAGATTTTGTTAGCTTCGACACACCCTTCGCTTGTATCTGCCATTAACATGTATGATGAGGAAGCTCCACTTATTGATAAATCTATGGTTGAAAGATTAATGTCAAATTCCTATGAAAATGGTAAAAACAAGATTTGTGATTGAAGTTGTTCGTTTTGTCGCTTGTGTGAAGTACTAAGAGATATGGTATTGATTTGTAGTCAATATATTCAGCCATTAGAACTGATAAAGTAGCATCTTCGTAAGTTTTTAAAATGGAGAGAAGAGAAAGAAATCTTTCATGGCTTGTTTGAGTGTACTCAATCTAATTTGATTGAAGTGGATTGGAGTGAAGAATGAACTAATTTTCTTCTCAATCCACTTATATTGATGTGGATCCACTCCTATCCAAACACACCCTCAAATGGATGGGAAGTATCGTCAGACTTCAATTGAATCTTTTCAGAATCCAAATGATGAGACTCGGGTGTTACTTGCATCTACAAGAGTTTGCTTTGAAGGGATTAGCTTGACAAGAGCTTCAAGAGTTGTGCTTCTAGATGTTGTTTGGAACCAAGCTGTTGGAAGGAAAGCCTGATCATCATAGGTCAGAAGAAATTTATATACACATACAATTTGATAACTTATGGAATAGGTGAAGGTGATAAATATAATAATGTAACAATGTTCGAAACAGAAGCTAAATTTAATAATGTTCGAAACATGCTATCTAAAGCTGAAATAGAGCATTGTTCTAAGTTGATTTCAGAGGATACAAATATATACAATATATGTCATACATTTTTTCCAGCATTGACATTGTCGGTACCCTGCAGACCGGGTACCCCTGCGCACAGGAGAAAACCGCTAAGGACTCCGCCTCTGCCTAAGAGGCCGAATCCGAAGCTGCCACGTTGAGGAAGGAAGGACCAAATCCTACCTCCCCGTCGGGGGAGGCTCCCAAGCTGCCACGTGGCCGGCAGGACTGGACCCATGCCTCCCCACTGAGGCGGGCTCCGGAGCCACCACGTGGCCAATCGGGACCTCAGGGCCAAGCCCGCGTCCTCGCAGGGAAAGGCACCAGAGCTACCACGTGGCCTGCAGGGCTGAGCCCCCACCCCTCCATAGGGGTGGGCTCCGAATGCGCCATGTGACCTGTTCTGTCAAGTGCTTTACTTCCTGCAGAGGCAGGCTCCGGCGCAACCACATGGCGGACGGCCAACTCAGTGCTGTAGGAAGCCGCAGTAAAGGGACGCGTGCGCTGCTTAGACAGGCATTAAGTACGCGCGCCTTCCCCAGGCAGGCTGAGTCGCGCTTGCGAAAGTCAAGGCTCTAGTATCCTGTCTTGTCCGAGTAGCCGGTACAGACCCACGCCGCAAGACGGACGAATGGGCCGCGAGGACAAGACGAATGAGACGTGCACGACCATCATCACCAGCTATGTGTAGCCCTGGTGCACGACGCGGCGGGACGGCGCATTGACACCCCTGACAAAGGGAAGTAGATAGCAATTAATCCTAGATCTTGTATAGGATTTGGCTCTCCCCAGGACCACCTATCGGGTACTGGGACCCACCTTGTGACTGCAGAGTCCTTGAACTATAAAAGGGCTCTGCAGACGACCTTCACGGAGGACGGAAGAAAAATTAGATCAAGGCTCATACACGCTCAAGTGAGGCAATACACAAACACTCCCGTGGACGTAGGGTATTACGCTCCGGCGGCCCAAACCACGTAAATCCCCTGAGTTCACCATCCTGCTATGTTCGATCTCCTGGGAATAGCCCTCGTGAATCCAAAGAACCTCCGCGGGCTGCTCTCTAAGAAGGTCCGGGGGAAGTGTCGTTTACGACCTTCGACATTTGGCGCGCCAGGTAGGGGGCAGGTCGTACTCCCCCCAGAAATTACCATGGGCTCCCCCCGTGCCTGGAGGTACGACGAAGCCACACAGGACCAGCTCCGGCGTGAAGACCTGGACCTCGTTGACGAGGGACGAGTGTGAGCGGCTCTCCGAAATGCACGGTACAGGCAGGCGCTCCAGCGCTACCATCAGAGGATCGTGCGGAGTAGCGAGCCAAAGGTAGACGACCTGGTGTTGCGCCGCATACTCTCCCGGGAAGGGTCTAACAAACTCTCCCCCAGCTGGGAGGGTCCCTTCCGGGTAACAGAGGTTTGCCGCCCAGGATGCGTCCGCCTGGCTACGGAGGATGGACAGCGATTACCCAACCCATGGAACATCGAGCACCTCCATAAGTTCTACCCCTAGACCAGGGTTGTGGCAATACTATTTCATTGTAAAAGTTACATATTGTCTCAGGACAGCACTTAGGATAAGGGGATGGGGCTCCGAGTGCACATTCCGCTTAGCCTGGTCCAGAACCCTAAGTAGGTGCACTCGACTCCATCTAACACCCAGGCCGGGTTATTCCCCTTGTAAAGTCTGCTCCATCTTATGAGAAACTACGATGAAAGAATGTTGCCCTGCCTGGTATAGGGTTTGTCAATTCAAAAATTATCTTTAATTTTTATGATGGTGCTGTAAGCCCGCCATAGCTCGTGATCTATCATGACCGCTGTCGTTTTTCCCCTGCTTTAGCAATAGTGGGAGCCTTGCTGTCTGGACTGCAGGTGGGGTTGCTTGAGGTACCTGCAATGCGCCTAGGGCCTCGGATGTTCCAATACTCGGGGGCCTTTGTCTCTAGATGGTCTCCCCCAGAAAAGGCTTACGCCGAGCGGGAGGTCCAGGGCCACAGCCTGCTTAGTCTGGTCCCGTACCCTAAGCCTGTGCGCTCTACCTCCCCAGCGCTACAGCCGAGTACTGGGGGCCAGATGGACCACCCTTGGGTAGTATGGACGACGAGTCCTAGGTGCAGGAGCACTGAATTACCCAAGCCCCACGAGTCAGCCCAGGATCGTAAGTCAAGCGACACTACAAAAAGAGCAGGGGTAAAGTGACCAGCGGACAGAATTACTTCTCTTTTTTGATCTATGTACAGGTCTTTGAGGAAGTTATTCTAGCAACCACCGTCAGAGTACCCGCGAAGACAGTGGGCACCGCCGGACTGGAGCTCCGGCGACACCCCCAGGGGGCCCGCTATCGACCTCTCACTGAAGATGGCGGGCACCGCCGGACTGGAGCTCCGGCGGCACCCCCAGGGGGCCCGCTGTCGACCTCTCACTGAAGATGGCGGGCACCGCCGGACTGAGCTCCGGTGCCACCCCCAGGGGGCCCGCTCTCGACCTCTCACTGAAGATGGTGGGCACCGCCGGACTGGAGCTCCGGCGGCACCCCCAGGGGGCCCGCTGTCGACCCCTCACTGAAGATGGCGGGCACCGCCGGCCTGAAGCTCCGGCGGCACCCCGAGGGGGGCCCGCTGTCGACCTCTCAATGAAGATGGTGGCCACCGCGCACCCCCAGGGGGCCCGCTGTCGACGTACCTGCATACTCAGCTACGGCAATGCAACCTACGCATCCTAGACTCCCCCTGCACCCGTCCGCCCTAAGTCCTGAGTGTATGACAAGTGTGCCCACAACAACTGGCCACGCCTGTCAGGGGGCCATACTTTGGGGGACGGCAGGTCCTGGAAGTTAAGGAACAACAAGCAGCTGGAAGACATTGCTGGAAATAAAAGCAAGCTGAGTATAAAAGGGCACCATAGACAGATTTTTTATCACACAAATAAAGAGTTTGTCACCACAGCCAGCCACAAGACAAAAACAGAAAGACAAAAACTTAAACAGACGCCCGGGGAGCCCTCAGCCGCTCCGCTGGAACCTTGAGGCGATGAGTTCCACCGCATCTGAGACTTCAGACTTGGCGGCCTCTTCCCTCTCGACGATGGGCCCCTCGAGGACCGGCTGCAGGGAGACATTGGGGTACCAGCTCCGGTAGTAGGACAGGATGTGTGTCGCCACCTCCTTCACCAGCATCCGTCCCTCGGCCTCCAGCTGGTTGTCGAGGATGGCCCCCAGCGAGCGCATCCTCGAGCTGGTGGAGTCAAGCGCTGGGAACACCTGACTCACCTCCTGCGACGGCTCCCCCACGCGCGTCGGGCTGAAGCCGAGCGGCACCAGAGCCGAGTCGGCACCGCCAAGGAACTCCCAGACCTTCCGGGCCTCGGCGGAGCGCGCCGCCCGGAGCTCCTCCACCTCCTGCAGGGCCGCCGCCAGCGCCCGGGGGCCGCCGTCCAGGAACCGCTTCTCCTTGGCCGCCAGGGCCCTCTCGCGCTCGTCGACCCCCGCCTCGTGGCGGTCCAAGTCACCCTCCTTGAGGGCGACGTTGAACTCGCGGTCCAGGAGGGCCTGGTGCTCGACGGACTGGGCATGCTGCGCCTCGGCCACGGAAGATTCCCGGCGGTCCAACTCGGCGGCGCGGACTCTCGCCCCTTCCTGCTGGAGGATGAGCCTGCGGCAGGTCGCCTCCACTTTGGCCTGCTTCGCCACCAGCTCCTGCTCCCGTTCAGCTATAGCAGCCTCCCGGAGGGACAGCAGGTGCTGAAGGTCCTCACAGGCCTGGAGGCGGGAGCTGGCCTCAGCGTGGATGGCCTCGCTGTCTGCCTTCAGCTTCTGGGTGACGGCGTCCAGCTGGGCGATGAGGTCGCGCTCCTGCTCGAGGATCTTCATCTCCTCCCGAACGACCGCCTCCCGTTGGGCCGCTTGGCTCTTTGCCAGTTGGGTCCGGTCCTCCAGGGTCCTAGCCCATTCCCAGAGCCGATCGTCCTCGTCCTCGAGCCGCCCTTTCTCCCGAGCAAGGGCCGCTTGGACCTGCCGGAAGCCGGAGTAGGCCATGGCCATAGCCTCGGACAGCGGGAGAGGCTCCACCGTAGCAGCGAGCCTTTGCCTCCCCACTTCCTCAATGTCGTCCTCCATTTGGAGGACCACTGGGGAGCCGGGGACTAGGGCCCCCTCCTGGATGGCAGCACCCGGGGCGGCGGCGCCAGCCGACGTAGCAGTGTCGGAGGGTGCGGCAGCATCGGCCGACACGGAGTAGCCGGTGGACGCGGAGTCGTTGGCAGGCGCGGCGGCGGTCGTCAGCGCGCGCGGCTGGGCTTCGGTAGCCGCTGCGGGGGCCTCGGGCACGGAGGCCCGAGGTGCCCCGGCGGCAGCAGCCTGGTGCATCGGAGCAGGGCCCGAGGCAGCAGACGATCCCCGCGAGCCGGCTGGAGTGGCAGGCCCCCCAGCAGAAGTGCCCGCGGGTGGTGGAGTAGCTGTGGTGGCGCTGGAATCAAGCAAACTCAGAGCATAAGAGGTTGACAGGGTAGGCGCACAGCAAAGAACACCCAGGGTAAAATCTGAGCAGGCTTACCAGGGGACGCTGAAGTTCCACCGCTTCCCGAAAGGGTTGGGGGGGTTTGGACCCCCCGAACCCGCGGCGGGGGCCCTTGTGGTGGTGGTGTCGGCGGCACCCCTGAGGTCTGGCGCCCCTCCGAAGGGAGAGGGAACACTGGGGTCCCGTCGGCGTTGAGGAGCCTCGTCCTCTTGCGCGTGGAGGATTTGGGCGGCAAAGTGGCGCCATCAGCGCCCCCTGGCGACGAGCGCGGCAGGGCTCTGGAGTCCTGACGAGGGGCAGAAGAGGTCGGCGGCGGCGACTGGGCGCGCTTCTTGGGGGATGGGTCCGGCACCGGAACCGGCACCTTCCCCTTCCCCTTGTCGGCGGGGGCGACGACGCCACCCCATGGATGGTGCTGGGGGCCGCTCGAGGAGTCGTCGCTTGAAGAACCAACATCGCTTAAGGGAGCCTCGCCTCCCTCAGCGTCGTCGGCAATGTTGACCCCCCGGAATGGGTCCCCGATCTGGCGCCGCGCTAGCCCGGACTCGTCAAGGGTCGGCATCGTCTTCAGCAGCTGCCTCCTCAACTCGGAGCCATACTTTGGGGGACGGCAGGTCCTGGAAGTTAAGGAACAACAAGCAGCTGGAAGACATTGCTGGAAATAAAAGCAAGCTGAGTATAAAAGGGCACCACAGACAGATTTTTTATCACACAAATAAAGAGTTTGTCACCACAGCCAGCCACAAGACAAAAACAGAAAGACAAAAACTTAAACAAACGCCCGGGGAGCCCTCAGCCGCTCCGCTGGAACCTTGAGGCGATGAGTGCCACCGCATCTGAGACTTTAGACTTGACGGCCTCTTCCCTCTCGATGATGGGCCCCTCGAGGACCGGCTGCAGGGAGACATCGGGGAACCAGCTCCGGTAGTAGGACAGGATGTGCGTCGCCACCTCCTTCACCAGCATCCGTCCCTCGGCCTCTAGCTGGTTGTCGAGGATGGCCCCCAGCGAGCGCATTCTCGAGCTGGTGGAGTCAAGCGCCGGGAACACCTGACTCACCTCCTGCGCCGGCTCCCCCACGCGCGTCGGGCTGAAGCCAAGCGGCACCAGAGCCGAGTCGGCACCGCCAAGGAACTCCCAGACCTTCCGGGCCTCGGCGGAGCACGCCGCCCGGAGCTCCTCCACCTCCTGCTGGGCCGCCGCCAGCGCCCGGGGGCTGCCGTCCAGGAACCGCTTCTCCTTGGCCGCTAGGGCCCTCTTGCGCTCGCCGACCCCCGCCTCGCGGCGGTCCAATTCACTCTCCTCGAGGGCGACGTTGAACTCGCGGTCCAGGAGGGCCTGGCGCTCAGCGGACTGGGCCTGCTGTGCCTCGGCCATGGCGGCTTGCCGGGGGTCCAACTCGGCGGTGCGGACTCTCGCCCCTTCCTGCTGGAGGATGAGCCCGCGGCAGGTCGCCTCCACTTCGGCCTGCTTCACCGCCAGCTCCTGCTCCCGTTCGGCTAGAGCAGCCTCCCGGAGGGACAGCAGGTGCTGAAGGTCCTCGCAGGCCTGGAGGCGGGAGCTGGCCTCAGCATGGATGGCCTCGGTGTCTACCTTCAGCTTCTGGGTGACGGCGTCCAGCTGGGCTATGAGGTCGCGCTCCTGCTCGAGGATCTTCATCTCCTCCCGAACGACCGCCTCCCGGTGGGCCGCTCGGCTCTTCGCCAGCCGGGTCCGGGCCTCCAGGGTCCTCGCCCATTCCCGGAGCTGGTCGTCCTCGTCCTCGAGCCACCCTTTCTCCCGGGCAAGGGCCGCCTGGGCCTGCCAGAAGCCGGAGTAGGCCACGGCCATAGCCTCGGACAGGGGGAGAGGCTCCACCGTAGCAGCGGGCCCCTGCCTCCCCACTTCCTCAATGTCATCCTCCATTTGGAGGACCACTGGGGAGGCGGGGACTAGGGCCCCCTCTCGGATGGCAGCACCCGGGGCGGCGGCGCCAGCCGACGTAGCAGTGTCGGAGGGCGCGGCAGCATCGACCGACACGGAGTAGCCAGTGTACGCAGAGTCGTTGGCAGGCGCGGCGACGGTCGTCGGCGCGCGCAGCTGGGCTTCGGCAGCCGCTGCGGGGGCCTTAGGCACGGAGGCCCGAGGTGCCCCGGCGGCAGCAGCCTGGTGCACCGGAGCAGGGCCCGAGGTAGCAGACGATCCCCGCGAGCCGGCTGGAGCGGCAGACCCCCCAGCAGAAGTGCCGGCGGGTGGTGGAGTAGTTGTGGTGGCGCTGGAATCAAGCAAACTCAGACCCTAACAGGTTGACAATGTAGGCGCACAACAAAGAACACCCAGGGTAAAATCTGAGGAGGCTTACTGGGGGACGCTGAAGTTCCACCGCTTCCCGAAAGGGTTGGGGGGGGGGGGGGGTTCAGACCCCCTGAACCCGTGGCGGGGGCCCCTGAGTGTGCTGGGGGCCCCTGTGGTGGTGGTGTCGGCGGCACCCCCGAGGTCTGGCGCCCCTCCGAACGGAGAGGGAACACTGGGGTCCCGTCGGCGTTGAGGAGCCTCCCCCTGTTGCGCGTGGAGGACTTGGGCGGAAAAGTGGTGCCATCGGCGCCCCCTGGCGATGAGCGTGGTAGGGCTCCGGAGTCCTGACGAGGGGTAGAAGGGGTCGGCGGCGGCGACCGGGCGCGCTTCTTGGGGGACGGGTCCGGCACTGGAACTGGCACCTTCCGCTTCCCCTTGTCGGCGGGGGGCGACGATGCCACCCCATGGATGGCGTTGGGGCCGCTCGAGGAGTCGTCGCTTGAAGAACCAACATCGATTAAGGGAGCCTCGCCTCCCTCAGCGTCGTTGGCAATGTTGACCCCCCGGAACATGTCCCCGATCTGGCGCCGCGCTAGCCCGGACTCGTCAAGGGTCAGCATCGTCTTCAGCAGCTGCCTCCTCAACTCGGAGTCCGAGCACAAGGGGCAACAGGCCGACGGAAGAGCCAGTGCATCAGCGGAGATGTCGTCGGGGCAGACCCGGGTCAGCATGTCGAGCAGCTGCTGCTTGCCCAGGTTGGAGTCGGGGCCGGTCTCGAGCCGGGTGCAGTCCGACAGGCTGGTGAACATCGACGCCGGACGGGCGCGGTGCTGAAGCGGAGCTATGCGGCGGGACATGAAGTCCCTCAGCACCATGGCAGACGACAGCCCGTGGTCCGCCATCATTTGGATCCTCTCCAGCACCGGGTTGAACACCTCCTCCAGCTCTGGGCGCTCCTCCCAGAATGATCGCTCGGAGTAGGGGATCCCGGTGGGGAGGCACATCCGGTCATGGGCCTCGACCTTGGCGATCATCCAATCTTCACGCCACAGCTCCCACCTCGCAGAGTTGAAGGAAGCAATGTACCTCGTGGGGACCTTTGTCCGGTGCTGGAAATAGTAGGCGCCGAGGTGCTCCTTCGAACTCCTGCCAGTGGCCCTCAGTACAAAAAAGTATCAGAAGAGCTTCACTGACGGCATCACCCCCATGAACATCTCGCAGAGGTGTGCGAAGACCGCCAGCATGGCGACCGAGTTCGGCGCGAGGTGGTGGAGTTGGAGGCCGAAGGTCTCCAGGAGCATGACCAGGAAGGCGGATGCTGGCGGGACAAAGCCGGCCAGCACGTACGACGAGAAGAGGACCATCTCCCCGGCGGAGAGGCTCAGTGGGAGCCTCCCGGGACGGAGCCACGACTCCCGCTCAGGAGTATGCCAGCCGAGAAGCCGGCGCATGGGGGCCAGGTCAGCGGAACTGGACAGCCTGGACTTGGGCAAGATGCTCGCCATGAGGGTTGAGGGAGGAGGCTCTGGACGAGGAGACTGGGAACTAGAGCGCAAGAACTGGACTTGAGGCAAAAGCACGAGCGCATGGATGCAGAGGCGGGAGAAAGGACCCTCAAGGGGAAAGTTCTCTTTTTATGCACCCCTGCAGGCCTGCAGGCGCAAAAGTGTGGATCGCTACAGCCTTAGTAGAAGAGTAATGAACCCGTATGGGCAATGACATGAGGGCCCGGGTCGCTCGACAAAGAAGGTGAGCCGGGCAGCTAGCTATGCGGGAGGTAACTCGGCGGTTTCCGAAAGGGCAAAAGCAGCGGAAGTGCAGGAGCCGCCTTGGGAACCACCGCAGTTAAAGCACGATTGAAGGCAGGAGTCACGTCGCGTGGCGCCTATTCAGCACCTTCACTTACCGGAAGGGGACACATCGCCTCAACGGCAGGGGCGTGTCGCCTGGGGAACTGCCTCGAAGTGGAATCGGAAGAGTTGCGCGGGAAGAAAAGGGAGAAGACCCCACCTGCGGTATCGACGACTCTCCCGAGGTGGGCTCAGGGGCCACTGTCGGTACCCTGCAGACCGGGTACCCCCGCGCACAGGAGAAAACCACTAAGGACTCCGCCTCTGCCTAAGAGGCCGAATCCGAGGCTGCCACGTTGAGGAGGGAAGGACCAGATCCTACCTCCCCGTCGGGGGAGGCTCCCAAGCTGCCACGTGGCCGGCAGGACTGGACCCACGCCTCCCCGCTAAGGCGGGCTCCGGAGCCGCCACGTGGCCAATCGGGACCTCAGGGCCAAGCCTGCGTCCTCGCAGGGAAAGGCACCGGAGCTACCATGTGGCCTGCAGGGCTGAGCCCCCACCCCTCCATAGGGGTGGGCTCTGAATGCGCCACGTGGCTTGTTCCATCAAGTGCTTTACTTCCCGCAGAGGCAGTCTCTGGCGCAACCACGTGGCGGACGGCCAACTCAGTGCAGTAGGAAGTCGCAGTAAAGGAACGCGTGCGCTGCTTAGACAGGCATTAAGTACGCGCGCCTTCCCCAGTGTAAGGATCGAAATGCCCAAGAGGGGGGGGTGAATTGGGCTTTCTTTCAAATTTTAAAGCAATTTAAGATTAACAACCTAAAGCCCAATTCCCTATGCAATTTAAACTATGCAATCAATATAAATTAGAGTTGCGGAATGGAGATTGCATAAGAGTAAAGGAAGAGGGATGCAAACGCTCAAAGGACACGGAGTTTATCCCGTGGTTCGGTAAGATCACAAGGATCTTCCTACGTCCACGTTGTGGCACCCTCCGATGGGTTTTGCCACTCCCAAGTCACCGAGACTAGGGGCTTCTTCACTATTCTTCTCCGTTCGCCAACCTCGGCAAGGTGGAGCTCAAGCCTTGTACACTTTTGGGATCCTCCGGGCTTCCACAAACCACTTGGCAAGCTCCGGAAGTTACACACACCAAGGGACACTCCCTTGTGGCTCTCACTATGCTAGAGACTCCAATCACCTAGAGTGGAGGCACCCAAGCACTATCTCTAGCTAGTTCTAGCCTATCTCTTGGTGTACAATTGATGTGAAATTGATGTGAAAGTGGTAGCTCTCTTGCTTGAATGCTCTAGGATGTGTAGAGTATGTCTGGGCTTCAAGTCATGTCGATTTGACAGGTTGAAGGGGTATAAATAGCCAGCCTCCACGAGATAGCCGTTGGAAAAGTAGGCTGACATCACTTGTCTGCGAACACCGGATGATCCGATGTCTCCCCTTCAGTTATCATCGGTCAAAGCCAAATTAGCTGATGTCACTATGTCAGATATGACCGTTGTTAGACCGATGTTGAACTGTCTTCTCATCGGATGATCCGGTGGCTCTTCCTCCAGAATTCTGCTTGATCTTGAAGCTTCCTGGAGTGATCGACCGATGTGTACAAACCTGCACATCGGATGATCCGGTGCTTCACTTGGTCCAATGGTGTTGCAATCTGTGATGATGGACCGATGCACTAAGCCACTTACATCGGATGATCCGGTGAGTTCAACTTGTTGACTTCAAGTTGTTTTGAGTTGTTCTTTTTGGAATTTTGAACTTGTGACCTCTTTGACATTTGTTCGAAGTGTTGTTCTGATTGTCTTCAAGCATTGATTGATGTCAAGTTAGAGCTTTCACTTCTTGTTCTTCACATGATTCGTTTTGATCTCATTTGTTGATTTCAGATGGGTCTCCAATGTAATTTTGATTTTATTTGATTGAGTGCTATTGAGACCTTGCATTCACAAATTCATTAGTAATATTGAATGGTTGTCATTAATCACCGAAACCGTACCTCATGGGGCCTAGATGCTTTCAATCTCCCCCTTTTTGGTGATTGATGACAACACAAAAATTTAAAGCACAATAATAATGAATTTGATGATAGTGTTCAAGTAGATATGCAATGAATACAAGATAAGACACATTAAGCTTGTAAAACGCAAATGAAAATTATGGTGCGAAAAGCTCAATCGATTAAAATCATAAGCAAATGAGACAAGTGAAGGAGTGCTTATTTAAAATTACAAAAGAGTATGAATACAAAGCATGAAAACAAAGATACAAAGGATAACCACGCAATCACGCACTCACACTCCCCCTGAAACTACTACTCCCCCTGACTCTCCTACACCTTCTCCCCCTTTGGCATCAAGACACCAAAAAGGGATCAGAACGCCTACTGACCCTGAGAGCTAGGCGCGAGGACGAACTGGGCACCGTCGCAGTCGTCGGAGCTGGAGTCGCCGGTCGAAGGGGCTGCCGGAGCGGTGGAAACTGGAGGGTCTGCTGCCGGTGCTGGAGGAGAGGAAGCAGGGACCGAAGGTGCTGGAGGAGCTGGAGGAAGTGGAGCGCTCACCACGGACGCCGGTGTCTGCTGGAACAAGGTCGTCGCCGGCAGTGGTGAGTGAATCGGTGCGCTAGGTGCCAGAAGAGGTGACATACTGATCGAAGGGATAGGAGTAGTAGGCACCTGAGCGACACCTGGAGCCAGCCCCAGTCCAGGCTGCTGTGAAGGAAGGGCGATCCCGGTCTGAGTGTATAGGTTGGTGATCAACCCTAGGATCCCCATCATGGCCTGCTGGGTCTGCTGCTGCTGGTCGAGGGTACGGCGGTGCATCTGATCTACCAGGTTGGTGAACCTGTCCGTATCCTCTCGCCTCTGACGGGCGATCTCAAGCTAGAGCTCCTGCTGCTGCCTCTGCAGCTGTGCCAAGTGAGCAGCCTGCTCTGCCCTGGCCTGCTCAGCAGCGAGCCTGTCCTGGCGCTGCTGCTCGATCATCTGCTGGAGAAGCGACGTCAGCTCAGACGGCTGCGTCACCTGCGCCTCGGACACAGGAGGTGGTGTCGGTGGCGGAGCAGCTGATCCTCCTGCCTCGGCGTCGTGCGGCCTCGGTGAAGGTGGAGGGGGAGGGAAGTACTCCTCGACACTGTCGTCGGTGTCGCTCTCAGACCAGATATGCTGCAGGTCCTCCCCCTGAGCCTCAGCCTCAGCAAGTCTCTCGTCCTCCCGCTCTAGGTCGGACCAGTCTTCCTCAGTCAAGCGGGCCCGGACCTGGCGCTCAACTGGACGGCCAAGACGGCGGTCTCCAGGAGCGGACGCACGGTAGTGACCGAAGCGGGTCACGCTCTCGTCTGCAAGTCGGGCCTGTGCTGAGTGCTCCTCTGGCACTACCATAGAGCAAATAAAACTGATCCAGTGCCCATAGACCACCTGTCTCATCATCCCAACCCCATCAGTGATTACGTCCTCCATCTCGCAGAGAAGTATGTCTATGATATCGAAATCCATCCCGTTCATTATGTAGAACAAGAGGGTCTGCTGGAGACTCGTGAACCCTTCCAAGTACCCTGACCTCGGCAGGAGCGTGCGGCGCAAGGCGAGGTGCACAATGCGCGCAGCTGGAGTCAGGAGGGCTGGGACTCTCGGCTGGTCCGGAGAGAAGGAGGAGCCAAACAGGGAGCGGATCTCGTCTAGCTGTGGAGCTACCCCTCCAGTAAGTGGCCTCCTCGGTGGATCTGCCTGCCCATAGACCTTCTCATGTATGCTGGTGTCGTGCAGCTCCAAACCAAGAATGTGCCCCAAGGTCTGCCTCGTGAGGTGGTAGTACTGGCCATTGAACATGAAAGCAATGGACCGCCTGCCTTCCGAGATGTACAGGGTCGCGTAGAAGACACGGACCCATTCTTCCACATAGGCACTCCTCTCATAGTCCAGTAGATCCACCAACCCTCTGTATCTCTCAAAGAAGGGGCGGACATCAGTCTCCGCGGCCACTGCAAGCTGCCTCCAGTCCAAGTGGTTGTGCTGAAAGAGCTTGTGGCCACGGCGTCTGTAAGTCTCGTAGAGAGACGCCTGCGTGACCGTCCAGAACCGACTATCCACAAGAAGCTCTCGGGGCTGTGGGTACCATTCCTCTAGCAGTACACTCCATCTGAGCTTCCGTAGTTGCTTCGCCTTCATCTTTCTGTAATCCACAAGACGGACTCCTTCACGGACCAGGACGGCCGTGTCCATCTCATGGATGTCCCTCTCAGCCTCCCTGTCCTCACGACGGTCGGCAGCCGTCGGTCTTGGACGAGGAGGAGCCTCGGCGTGACCCCCACGTGTCCGGGCTGAGCGCCGGCGGACGAGGGGCGCGACCGGCTCCTCTTCGACGTCGGAGTCGTCGACCACGGGAGGCGGCCTCGGTCGGGCCTCGCGGATCCTCAAGGAACCCCCACGGCCGCGCTCACGCTCCTCGGCGGCGCGAGCGGCCATCAAGGCCTTCTTCTCGTCCTTGGATAGCTTCTTCTTCTTCGCGGCGGGCTCCACAATGGCCTTTCCTTTGTTCTTCCTGTCGCGACCCATCTAGTCGACGGAGAGCTAGGGTTAGGCGACGATGACGAAAGAACGACGAGAGAAGCAAATGAGATATGTCGCATGGCACGGGGCTCACCTTAGCGACGATGATCAACCGGGCCGAGAAACCCTAGCGAGGAGGTGACCGGAGATGGCGTTGCTTGGGTGGAGGTGCTTCGACGGAGGGAGAGAAGCGTGGAGTGCTTGGGTGCTGGTGGAGCACGGCGGCGGCGGCGCCTAGGGCGGCGGCGGCGGCGGCTGGCGATGGAGGTGCGCGAGCACGGGCGGCGATGGCGCGTGGGGAGGCAGCGGCGGCGGTGCTGCGGGTGGAGGTGGCGCTGGGCGGCGGCGCTGCGGGCGGCGGCGCTGGGCGGCGGCGCTGCGGGCGGCGGCGGCGGCCGGCGGCGGCGCTGTAGGCGACGGAGAGGCGGCGACGTGAGCACGGGGGCGCGAAGGGTCGGGGAGAGAGAAGGTGGCGGCGGCGCGGGCGATTAAATAGTGGGGCCCAAACCCTAACCGTTTTTAAAACACCGGATGGTCCGATGATAAGTACGTTGCACGTCGGTCAAATGCCACAGTAAGGATATTCAAGAATTGCTGTTGACATCGGATGGACCGACGTTTAGGGTTTGGGACATCGGTCGAAAGGCACAGTAAGGGTGTTCAGCCGAGTGAAGTTGACACTGGATGATCCGACGTAGGGGAGAGGTAAACATCGGTGGAATTGATCACAGCTCCAGAAGAGTGAACATCGGATGGACCGATGTTTTTCAGGATGAACTCGTCGGATCATTTTGAGGTTCTGACTGAAATTGGCTTTGAAGAATGAACACTTATTGGACCGATGAGGGTTAGACAAAGGCATCGGATAATCCGATGACAACAGAACTAAAACATCCCATATATGTCCTTTGACCGAACAAACAATTGAGAAGAAAACACATGTCTTAGGACTTTTTGGGCAACCCCTTACCCCTCAAAAAGCTAATATGCCAATAGCTTGGCTAGGCCTTAATGCAAATGGAACACCGAGAAAAATAGAGGAAAAATATCCAAATAAAATGTAAGGCCCATGCTTTGTGAGGTAGAGTATGAAAACTTCTATCTCATTAAAGCGTGTTCCTTTAGAATTTTGCTCTTTCCACATCATATGAGTTGAGATATTGCATTTCAAACAAGTCTCCTTCTCATGATGTGGGTTCCCCTTTGTGACAATTCTACCGTATGCAATGCCAAACAAATTATAGTGCAAGACATTAAATGAGTGCAAGTTTATATGGCAGGGATCATGCAAGGCATAAAATAAATCTATCTTGCCAAGTTTAAACCTTCCAAAGGCTTCCTCAGGGAAAACTATTTCTAGCTCACCCCTATCCTTTGGGAGTTAGATAAGACCTATATGATATGCAACCTTACATGACCATGGCAACTTACATGACGTTAGATGCATCTAGCACATTTAATTCACTTCTAAGTCTAGAAAAGGTTTTCTCATCAAGTGGTTTCGTGAAGATATCTGCCAATTGTTCTTCGGATCTAACACCTTGCAAAGAGATGTCTCCTTTAGCCTCATGATCACGCAAGAAGTGATGGCGAATATCAATGTGCTTAGTGCGGGAGTGTTGAACGGGGTTTCTAGCTATCTTAACCGCACTTTCATTGTCACAAAGGAGAGGCACACAACCAAACTTAATTCCAAAGTCCAAGAGGGTTTGCTTCATATATAGGATTTGGGCACAACATGCACCAGCCGCTATATACTCCGCCTCCGCGGTGGACAAAGCCACGGAATTTTGCTTCTTGCTCGACCAAGAAACTAGGGAACGCCCAAGTAAGTGGCAACCCCCGGAGGTACTCTTGCGGTCAACACGGCATCCGGCAAAGTCCGAATCCGAGTAACCTAAGAGATGAAAACTAGCGTTCTTGGGGTACCACAAACCTACACTTGGGGTATGCTTGAGATACCGAAGTATCCTAAAGACCGCCTTCTTGTGCGATTCTTTAGGTGCCGCTTGAAAGCGAGCACACAAGCACACACTAAACATAATATCGGGCCTAGATGCGGTAAGATATAGCAATGAACCAATCATGGAACGGTAATGAGATTGATCAATAGATTTACCGTCCATGTCCGCGTCGAGATGACAATTTGTCGCCATTGGAGTGCTTCTTGAGCTACAATCTCCCATCTCAAATTTCTTCAAGAGGTCCTTAGTGTACTTCTCTTGATGGATGAAGGTCCCCTCTTGAAGTTGCTTGATTTGAAATCCTAGGAAGAAGTTGAGCTCTCCAATCATCGACATCTCGAATTCCCTAGACATCATTTTGCCAAACTCATGGCTAAGAGCTTTGTTAGTTGAGCCAAAAATAATATCATCGACATAAATTTGACAAAGAAATAAGTCTCCGTCGATGTCCTTGGTGAAGAGTGTAGTGTCCACCCTCCCAATCTTGAAACCTTGCATGACGAGGAAGTCCCTTAAGCGCTCGTACCATGCCCTTGGAGCTTGCTTGAGTCCATAGAGTGCTTTGTTTAGCCTATAGACATGGTTAGGGTTTCTTGGGTCCTCAAACCCGGGAGGTTGCTCAACAAACACAAGTTCATTAATATAGCCATTGAGAAATGCACTTTTAACATCCATTTGATAAAGCATGATATTATGATGAGAAGCAAAAGCAAGGAGTATGCGGATAGCTTCTAACCGTGCTACCGGGGCGAATGTCTCCCCAAAATCCAAACCTTCAACTTGAGCAAATCCCTTCGCCACAAGCCTAGCTTTGTTGCGGACCACCACGCCATTCTCATCTTGCTTGTTGCGGTAGACCCACTTGGTTCCAATCACATTCTTGTCCTTGGGTCTCTCCTCCAACACCCAAACTTCATTGCGGGTGAAGTTGTTGAGTTCCTCTTGCATAGCCATCACCCAATTTGAGTCTTGGAGAGCTTCCTCAATGCTTTTGGGTTCTACACACGACACAAAAGAGTAGTGCTCACAAAAAGATGCAACATGACGTGAACGAGTACTTACTCCCCGTGAAGGACTTCCAATGATTTGATGCATTGGATGTGCCTTGGAGATGCGCCCATGTCTCATCAATGGTTGTGAGTCACTTGGTGGTGGTGAAGCATCTTGCTCGTCTTGTGGTTGGACTTCATCTTGGACTTCATCTTCTACTTGGTGTTGTGTGGCTTGTTGGTCTTGCATAGGCAATGGATCATCTTTGTCTTCTTCTTCATCCACTTGAGGCGCCATGGAGGTGTTGATGTTCGGACTTGAAGCTCCCCCTTGATCATGGCTCTCCTCAACTTTGGGCTTGATGTCTCCTATGGTCATATTCTTCATAGCTTCTCGTAGAGGCTCATCATCTATATCATCATGACCAAAACTCTCCTCTTGGGAGCCATTAGTCTCATCAAACTCAACGTCACAACTTTCTTCAACTAACCCGGAGGTTTGGTTGAATACTCGATATGCCTTTGAGTTTGACGCATAACCAAGGAAAATACCAACATCGCACCTTCTTTCAAACTTACCAAGTCTTTTCTTGCGGTAGATGTAACACTTGCATCCGAAGACCCGGAAGTAGGAGATGTTGGGCTTTCTCCCAATGAGGAGCTCGTAGGGAGTCTTTTGGAGAAGTCGATGAAGGTAGACTCTATTTGCGGCATGGCATGCCGTGTTGATCGCTTCCGCCCAAAACTTCTCCGACGTCCCATAATCATCAAGCATGGCTCTCGCGAGGGTGATTAGTGTCTTGTTCTTTCTCTCAACAACACCGTTTTGTTGAGGGGTGTATGTAGCCGAAAATTCGTGCTTGACTCCTTCACGGTCACACCACTCCCCAATATTGTAATTCTTGAACTCGGTGCCGTTGTCACTCCGGACCTTGATGATGGGAAGTTGGAATTCCCGTTGAGCTTGTTTTGCAAAGGTCTTGAAGACTTCCGGAGTTTCACCCTTGTCACCTAAAAACAGAGTCCAAGCATAGCGAGAGTAATCATCAACAATAACGAGACAATAGAGATTACCGCCAAGGCTTTGGAAGGTGGACGGTCCGAAGAGATCCATGTGAAGTAGTTCGAGCGGCTTGGAGGTAGACACCATTGTCTTCATCGGATGGTGCGAAGCCACTTGCTTCCCGGCTTGACATGCGCTACATAGCTTGTTCTTTTCAAACGTCACGTCCTTTACGCCGGTCACCATCCCTAGCTTGAAGGACTTCTTGAGCTTGCTCATTCCTATGTGAGCAATCCTCCGATGCCATAGCCACCCCAAACTTGTCTTGGTGAAAAGACAAGTGGTTAGGCTTGCGCTCTTGTTGGAGAAGTCCACCAAATATAGATGACCATGCCTAAAGCCCTTGAATATTAGCTCTTTGCTAGCTACGGTAGTCACCACAACACCATCTTTGTCAAATGTGCACGTCAGTCCAAGATCACAAAGTTGAGCAATAGAGAGTAAATTAAAGCTAAGAGACTTAACGTAAAGCACATTCGAGATGGACAAGTCATTAGAAATTGCAATTTTACCTAAACCAATTACCTTCCCCTTTGAGTTATCACCAAAGGTGACTTGTTCATGATTGCCGGGGTCTTCTATGGAGGTGAACATACCATCATTGCCGGTCATGTGTTGAGTGCACCCACTATCGAGTACCCAATGTTTTCCTCCGGCTTTGTAGTTCACCTACACACATGAATTTAGTTTTTGAGTTTAGGAACCCAAGCCAACTTAGGTCCTTGTATGTGTGATACAAGTGATTTTGGGACCCAAAGTTGCTTGGGGAGCTTCCCCTTCATGCCCTTGATGTTTTTGCCAATGAACTTCGCTTTCACCTTTCCACCTACTTTGCTCAATAGATAGTGACAATCATTGAAAGTAGATGAATAGCTAGGAGGTAATTTTGGAGAAGGACGAGTGGGAAGAGGGCACTCCCTAGTGTGATGTCCGGTGACCTCACAATGTTGGCAATAGGATCCCACTTCCTTGATGAAGCTTGTCCTAAGCTCCGGTGAGGGCACCTTCCATTTGTTGGGCGTAGGGAAGGTCCCAAGTCCCCTCTTGTTGAAGCCTTTAGCTTGTTGGAAGAGGATCTCCTTGTGCTTGTCCTCTCCCTTGGAAAGTCTAGCCACACTAGTGCGGAGACTTTCGATCTCGTCCATTAGCTCCTTCTCCCTATTAGCTTTCAATGGCAAAGACTTATGCAAATTGTTAGTGGCATGTGAACTAGCGGGTGTTTTGCCATCAAGAGTTTCTTTCTTCAAGTTATTCAATTTTAGTTCCATTGCTTCATAGGAAAGACTAAGTGTCTCATGCTCTTGAACTAACTCGTTATGCTTAGCCAATAATGCCGTGTTAGCTAAGTCAAGCTCATGGAACTCAAGCTTGATTTGAGCCTTCTCCTCCTCGATTTGCTTGACATGTGACTTGAGCGTTTCATGCTCATTAAGTATGGTGACATACTTGTCTTGCAAATCGAGGTTGGCACCCTCTAGCTTGGCGCGAGTTAGCTCAAGTGCCTTAACCTTAGCCTTTTCCCTTTTGATAATGGCATGATATTCATTGATCATAGATGCTAGTTCATCGGGAGAAAGTTCATCATCACTTGAGTCATCACATACCTTTGTGTTACCTTTCGCCATGAGGCACATAGGCGGTGGAGGAAGGGGTGAGTCATTCTTGTTGACGATAGCGAGGTTTGCCAAGTTTTCTTCCTCATCTTCACTATCATCACTTGTTTCTTCATCGGTGACCCACTCATTTGCTTCGCACATGAAGACCTTTTGAGGTCCTCTTCTCTTCTTTGGAAAGAGCTTGGTCTTCTTGCCTTTGTCAAGTTTCTTCTTTCCAAAGGTGCGCTTGGGCTTTGCATCTTCATCATCCTCACTCTCTTCTAGTTTGCGATGCTTGCCCTTGTCCTTCCTCTTGTCCGGTTTTGGACAATCATATGATATGTGGCCTTGATCGCCACAATTGTAGCACGTCTTGTTTTCATCTCTCTTTGGCAAGAAGGCTTTCTTCTTGGGATCAAACGAGTATCCCTTCTTGGCAATCTTTGAGTTGAGACGTGAAAACTTCCTCATCATCAATGCAAGCTCATTGTCATCATCATCTTCACTTGTAGCTTGTTCTTCCTCACTTGAGCTAGGCTCAATCACTTTCTTTTTCTTGATATGTGTCTTCTTGGTTGAGGCCTTGAGAGCAATGGTCTTTGATGATGATGACTCCTCCATCATTCCAAGCACACTCATCTCATGAGCATGTATCTCTCCAATGAGTTCCGAAACCTCAATGTTGTCAAGTGACTCCTTTTGGAGCATTGAGTTTATGATGTTGTACTTGGGCTTGGGAAGTAGCATGAGGATCTTGCGGTTGATGAGTCCCTTGCCAAGAGAAGCAATGTCAAGAGCATTAATTTCCTCAATGAGTACATTTAAGCGAGAAAACATTTGATTAACATTTTCATGAGGAAGCATTTTAAAATCATCATACTTGGATTTAAGCAAGTGATATTTGAGCTCTTTGACACGAGAGGAACCCTCATGGATCTCAATCAAGCAAGCCCAAATTTCACAAGCTTTTTCCTTACTTGCAATTCTAGCAAATACATCTTGACTAATGCACTCATAAATAGCATTCCTAGCCTTAGCATCCCATTTTAGTTGATCACCAATATATTCATGGTTGCCAAACCCCGCATGGGTCGCTTCCCACACTTCGGGAGAAATTGCCTCAAGGTAAGCGCGCATGCGTGCTTTCCAATAAGCAAAATTCTTGCCCTCGAAGGTAGGAACCGAACCCCCATTCTTGGCCATTTTTGCTCTCTAGCGGTGAAGCTAGAATGATCCAATGAGCAACCTCGCTCTGATACCAATTGTAAGGATCGAAATGCCCAAGAGGGGGGGGTGAATTGGGCTTTCTTTCAAATTTTAAAGCAATTTAAGATTAACAACCTAAAGCCCAATTCCCTATGCAATTTAAACTATGCAATCAATATAAATTAGAGTTGCGGAATGGAGATTGCATAAGAGTAAAGGAAGAGGGATGCAAACGCTCAAAGGACACGGAGTTTATCCCGTGGTTCGGTAAGATCACAAGGATCTTCCTACGTCCACGTTGTGGCACCCTCCGATGGGTTTTGCCACTCCCAAGTCACCGAGACTAGGGGCTTCTTCACTATTCTTCTCCGTTCGCCAACCTCGGCAAGGTGGAGCTCAAGCCTTGTACACTTTTGGGATCCTCCGGGCTTCCACAAACCACTTGGCAAGCTCCGGAAGTTACACACACCAAGGGACACTCCCTTGTGGCTCTCACTATGCTAGAGACTCCAATCACCTAGAGTGGAGGCACCCAAGCACTATCTCTAGCTAGTTCTAGCCTATCTCTTGGTGTACAATTGATGTGAAATTGATGTGAAAGTGGTAGCTCTCTTGCTTGAATGCTCTAGGATGTGTAGAGTATGTCTGGGCTTCAAGTCATGTCGATTTGACAGGTTGAAGGGGTATAAATAGCCAGCCTCCACGAGATAGCCGTTGGAAAAGTAGGCTGACATCACTTGTCTGCGAACACCGGATGATCCGATGTCTCCCCTTCAGTTATCATCGGTCAAAGCCAAATTAGCTGATGTCACTATGTCAGATATGACCGTTGTTAGACCGATGTTGAACTGTCTTCTCATCGGATGATCCGGTGGCTCTTCCTCCAGAATTCTGCTTGATCTTGAAGCTTCCTGGAGTGATCGACCGATGTGTACAAACCTGCACATCGGATGATCCGGTGCTTCACTTGGTCCAATGGTGTTGCAATCTGTGATGATGGACCGATGCACTAAGCCACTTACATCGGATGATCCGGTGAGTTCAACTTGTTGACTTCAAGTTGTTTTGAGTTGTTCTTTTTGGAATTTTGAACTTGTGACCTCTTTGACATTTGTTCGAAGTGTTGTTCTGATTGTCTTCAAGCATTGATTGATGTCAAGTTAGAGCTTTCACTTCTTGTTCTTCACATGATTCGTTTTGATCTCATTTGTTGATTTCAGATGGGTCTCCAATGTAATTTTGATTTTATTTGATTGAGTGCTATTGAGACCTTGCATTCACAAATTCATTAGTAATATTGAATGGTTGTCATTAATCACCGAAACCGTACCTCATGGGGCCTAGATGCTTTCACCCAGGCAGGCTGAGTCGCGCTTGCGAAAGTCAAGGCTCCAGTGTCCTGTCTTGTCCGAGTAGCCGGTACAGACCCACGCCGCAAGATGGACGAATGGGCCGCGAGGACAAGACGAATGAGACGTGCACGGCCATCATCACCAGCTATGTGTAGCCCTGGCGCACGACGTGGCGGGACGGCACATTGACACCCCTGACAAAGGGAAGTAGATAGCAATTAATCCTAGATCTTGTATAGGATTTGGCTCTCCCCAGGACCACTTGTTGGGTACTGGGACCCACCTTGTGACTACAGAGTCCTTGAACTATAAAAGGGCTCTGCAGACGACCTTCACGGAGGACGGAAGAAAAATTAGACCAAGGCTCATACACGCTCAAGCTAGGCAATACACAAACACTCCCGTGGACGTAGGTTATTACGCTCCGGCGGCCCGAACCACGTAAATCCTTTGAGTTCACCATCCTGCTGTGTTCGATCTCTTGGGACTAGCCCTCGTGAATCCAAAGAACCTCCGCGGGCTGCTCTCTAAGTAGGTTCGGGGGAAGTGTCGTTTACAACCTTCGACAGACATATTCTCGTATATAGGGTTTCAAATCCTTTTTAGTGCTTCTCTCTACGTGGTTGATGTTTTCTGGTTTGGTGAAAAGGTACATCTCTTCATACTGATTATATTCCTCTTCATTATCTCCCACATTCTCAACCCTAACAATATTTTGCTTTCCAGAAACAACTACGTGAATCTTCTCAGTTTCTGGATCTTGATCATAAAAAACTTGTGCAACACTATCGGCGAGAATCCACAGGTCATCTTTATAACCCACTTTATTCAACTCTACTAGTGTCAGCCCGTAATTGTCCACTTTCACACCATCAGGATGTTTGACCCATTGGCACTTAAATATGGGCATTACCATTCTTTCGCCATAATCAAGTTCCCATATTTCCTCTATGAACCCGAAGTATGTGGTCTTTCGCCCTTGTGAATCATAAGCCTCAATACGAACACCACTATTTTGTGCAACACTCTTACCGTCTTTTTCTTTAGTGTAAAATGTGTAACTATTGATGTCATATGCTTGCCATGATGTCACCAAAGCAGATGGGCCAGAAGCTAACTTCTTCATTGTTGCCTCTTCTATAGAGTTTCCGTATGGTATATTTTTGTCCATTAACCATTCAATGAAACATCTTCTGTGCTCTTTTATGATCCACTCCTCTGTGCGGTCTTGGTTTTTTTCATGAAGCTCAATTTGGTGTTCCTCGATGTACGACACAGCTATTGCGAGTTGTTGTAGTACACCAAAATGTGCACAGTGTACATTCTTGTAATCTTGAACGATAAAAGTTTTCTTACCCACTTTGCCTCTCCCATGTAGTCTACCCTCATGTACTGGTATAGGCACACCTATCAGTTTTCCATCTTTGATGTAATCAGCGCAACCCTCAATCACTTCTTCAGTGGTTTATCCTTCCATATTGAACCCTCTGGGTGAGCACCGTTCCCACATAACCTTTTAATACTCCTAAATATCTCTCCAACAAAAACATATGATGTAAATATAGTGGCCCCAATGCTTTTATCTGATCAACAAGATGTATGATTAGGTGTACCTGCATATCAAAAAAGGATGGTGGGAAACACATCTCAAGCTTGCACATAGTCTCGACGATGTATGTTTTCAGATAGTCTAAATCTTCACATGCTATCACCTTTTGTGATACTGCATTGAAGAAGTAACACAAACGTGTGATGACAACTTTTATATGCTCAGGTTTAATGACTCTTATTACAATGGCAAGGAACACTGTCATCATCATGTGACAGTCGTGAGAATTATAACTGAATAAAGACAAGTCTTTCATCGAGACTATTTTGCGGATATTGGATGAGAAAATCGTGGGCACTTTGATCCCACGCAAGCATTCGCAAATTGCTTTTTTCTCTTCTAGCGTCAAGTTGTAGCTGCCTGGGGAAGGTAATGCTTCCCATTCGCCTTTTCTACTGGATGAAGCTCTAGTCTCAAATCAAGATTTACTAGGTCCATACGTGAATTTAGTCCATCCTTTGTTTTCCTCGGCATGTCCGGCAAGGTCCCAATGATGCTGTCAAATGCATTCTCTGTAACGTGCATCAAATCAATACTACGACAAAATTCCAGATTCTTCAAATACGGAAGATATTTGAAAAAATGTGACTGTTTCTTGAAAGCCATGTAAGTTGTATCACCCGAAGATGTACTTTTCTTTGTCTTGATTCCTTTACATTTTTTGCCCTTACCAAAAGCAATATGAATGTTCTTGACCATTTCGAACACAAGTTTTCCACTGTAAGGTTTTGGTGCAGTATCTTTTTCGATTTTGTTATCAAATTGTTCTTTCATCTTCCTATACTTGTGTGTATCTGTCAAGAACCGTCGGTGCCTCATGTACACCGTCTTTCACGATGAAGTGAGGTATAGAAATCCAGTTCTATCCACGCACCTTACACAACCTTTCTTCCCTTTCATTTGTCCCGATAATGTAAACAGTCTGGGGTAATCATGCACGGTTACGAATGTCATTACTCTTAGCGTGAAATACTCCCGCTTGTACTCATTCCATGTATGTACTTCTTCATTCCACAATTTTGCCATATCTTCCATTAAAGGTTGCAAGAACACATCAATTTCGATGTCGGGTTGTTTTGGACCTTGGATTAGAACAAATAACAAGATATATTTTCTTTTGTGACACAACCACGTCAGTAGGTTGTATATCGTTAAGACCACGGGCCGTGTGCTGTGTATACTCCTTTTTTCACCAAACGGATTCATTCTGTCTGTACCCAAGGCAAACCTCACATTTCTGATTTCCGTTGCAAATTCTAGATACTGAATATCAAAATTTTTCCACTGTGTTGCATCACCAGGGTGTCGAATATGTTTTTCATTCTTCTTGCGTTGCTCGGAATGCCAACGCATAAGTTCAACCTCCCTAGGGTTTGAGAACAAACCCTTCAAGCGATCAATTACCGGAAGGTACCATATCACCAAAGAAGGAATTTTCTCTTATTCTCCCATCTGCATCGCCGGAAGTATCATCATCATCATCACCTTCAGGACCAATAATAAACTTCTTATTCTTCTGACACTATTTCATGTTGGTAACATAATGGTGATTGTAGTCCTTCTTATATCTACGGACACCACAGATGGGGCATCTAGTTGAGAGCTCATGCTCTTTGCGATACAGAATACAATGGTTCACACAAGCGTGTATTTTTGTCACACCTAGTGCCATCGGGCAAAGAAGTTTCTTCGCTTTATAAGTGCTTCTGGGCAGTTTATTTGGATTTGGAAGAATTTCTGCTATAAGATTCAAAAGATCAAAGAAACTACAATTGGACCATCCGCTTTCAACTTTAGTAGTTCTAAGACTGCACACAATGTAATAAACTCTTTATCACAATTGTTTGACTCATCATATAAAAGCTCTGTCGCCGCATTCTGCAATTTCTCCATTTTACTTAAACCTTTACTAGCTCCCATAAAAGTCAATACATATGGTTCAATGTGTTGCAACATCTCCTCACAATCGAACTCATCATCATCATCACCATCTTGATTGTCACTACCATCATCGATATGAACATTATCGTCATTTGAACCTCTCTCATCATCTTTATTCACATCATGTGTATCTAACTCACCATGCTTTGTCCATATTGTGTAGTTTTTTTTAAACCTCTTTTCACCAAATGAGATTTGATTACTATAGTATCCGTCCAAGTAATCTTATTTTTGCACTCGATACATGGACATAATATGTTATCTATCTTTTGCAACTTCGCATGTCTCTTGGATGCTTCAATAAAATTTGCAACATTATGAATGTACATAGGATCGGATCTTGGCTTGTTATATATCCACGCTCGACGGTCCATGCTTCAATAACAGATTTTTTGTAAGATTTACAAAATTTGGCCACAAATATTCCCTAAAGGTCTTCTATAAAATGAATTTAAAGAGACATAACAAGACTGTATCATATGAGTGAATACTTGTATCATGTAGGTATGTTCATAAGGGTTCCAAGCAATTTTTTCAAGTTGCCTACTCGACCCTAGTCGCCTAAGGGGCGATAAGGATGACTAGGTCGATTAGTCATCGACTAGGGCGACTAATCGCCCTCTAGTCGACCCTAGTCATCCTCTAGTCCTCCACTATTTTTTTTTGGAAAAAAAACTAGTCGACAGTATATATACGTACATATATATCTAGTATATAACTATATATTGTTATATGCTCCTAGATTGAATTAAACAGGTGAAAAGCAGCACTACATGCTTCATATTGGTAAAAACCAGAGCAATAACAGAGCAAGGAGAGAGCATCATTGGAGGAACAGAGACTTATCACCAGAGCTGGAGGAGGAACTCATCACTGGCCGGTGCTGATTGCTCGGGAAAAGAGGAAGACGGACAGGGCAGTGCGGGCGACCGGCGCTGTGCAAGGGTAAGGAGGGGGACGAGTGGCCATCGTCCTGGAGAGAGCGAAAGGGGTGGCTGGCGGCCTGGCACACAAGCCTGGCGAATCGACGGTCGAGCGGTGACCAGGCGGATGGAGTGTCGGGCGGTGGCTCGATGTTGAGTATAGGATTGTCCAACGATGGATCGAGTATCGTGTGCACGGGAGAAGAGACAGGGATGGAAGGGTGAGCTCAAGGGGAGACTAAACTACATCTTTCAACCTTTAATCATTCAAATCTACTACAAATCTCAAGTGGTTGGGGGTGGGGGTGGACGCATATGCAAACACAAGAAAATGAAACTGTGAAAAAAGAACAAATTAAACTCATGATAGTGAAGAAGAAGTCTCTTCTAACCTTTTCTCTGTTTGAAGGTTGATCAACTGGTGAATGCAGTATCGGCCGACCCACGATGGAAAATTTTGGCAGCCTGGCGGCGTTGATGGAAAATCTGCAGGGTTAGGTTTTTTTTGTGCCCGAGGGGTCTTTATATAGGCATCCATTTTCACAGGCAGTTTTTAACTGCTTCTCAGGCTGTTGGTACTTAATAACCGCCTGAGAAAAAGTTTATCTCAGACGGTTATTACTTACCAACCGCCTAAGATAATTGCCCGAGCCTGTTCTTCAGTTTTCTTTTCCCTTGCTTCTTTTCTATTTAGATTCCAATATAAATACTCAAACATGTATAGATTCTGCAAATTGATTCCAAATTCGATGATTCTTTCTTCTATATTTTTCAAAAATTAACATCTATCATCTGAACCAAATATTTTAAAACTTGTATAGCCGACATTGTAATGTTTTGGTAAATATCAAATTAATTTATACTCACATATTATTCACATTTGTATATCTCCTAAAAAAAGATCCTTCACTGGAATTGGTTTATATGAACATATTTTATTATTTGTACATGTATGAATTTTGTTAATTTTTTTAAAGCATTCCAACATGTCAAAATTCAAATAATCCATCATTCTAACTAAATGCTCATATACATATGAGACATTCATCAAATTTTGAACACCCATTGATTCAAAAAAAAAATCTGACAAAATTCATAGAGGTTGATATGATGACTAAAAATGTCCATTGAAAAAATAAATGAAAAAATTATTATATTCATCAATATAGAAAATTACAAATAGCAATTGTTATATGTTTTTTATGTTCTGACCAATTTCAAAGGCTTTTTATGAAGTGAAATTTAATGGTAACCTTTAATAATCAATCATATTACAAGAAAGTGGAATTTGGGCTTTTGAAAGGCCCCACATTTCATCAAAAATATTAATTAAGAAGAAGTAAAGATCTTCTCAGGTTGTTGGTACTTAATAACCGCTTGAGAAAAAGGTTATCTCAGGCGGGTATTACTTACCGACTGCCTGAGATAATTGTCCGAGCCTGTTCTACAGTTTTCTTTTCCCTTGCTTCTTTTTTATTTAGATTCCAATATAAATACTCAAACATGTATAGATTCTGCAAATTGAGTCCAAATTCGATGATTCTTTCTTCTATATTTTTCAAAAATTAACATCTACCATCTGAACCAAATATTTTAAAACATGTATAGTCGACATTGTAATGTTTTGATAAATATGAAATTAATTTATACTCACATATTATTCACATTTGTATATCTCCTAAAAAAAGGATCCTTCACTGGAATTGGTTTGTACGAACATATTTGTATTATTTGTACATGTATGAATTTTGTTAATTTTTTTAAAGCATTCCAACATGTCAAAATTCAAATTATTCACAATTTTAACTAAATGCTCATATACATATGAGGCATTCATCAAATTTTGAACACACATTGAATCAAAAAAGTTAAAAAATCTAAAAAAATTCATAGAGGTTGGTATGAAGACTAAAAATGTCCATTGAAAAAATAAATGAAAAACTTATTATATTCATCAAGATAGAAAAATTACAAATAACAATTGTTATATGTTTTTTATGTTCTGACCAATTTCAAAGGCTTTATGAAGTGAAATTTAAAGGTAACCTTTAATAATCAATCATATTACAAGAAAGTGGAACTTGGGCTTTTGAAAGACACCACATTTAATCAAGAATATTAATTAAGAAGAAGTAAAGATCTTCTGAGGCGGTTGGTACTTAATAACCGCCTGAGAAAATGGTTATCTCAGGCAGGTATGACTTACTGACCGCCTGAGATAATTGTCCGAGCTTGTTCTGCAGTTTTCTTTTTCCTTGCTTCTTTTTTATTTGGATTCCAATAGAAATACTCAGACATGTATAGATTCTGCAAATTGAGTCCAAATTCGATGATTCTTTCTTCTATATTTTTCAAATTAACATCTACCATATGAACCAAATATTTTAAAACTTTTATAGTCGACATTGTAATGTTTTGGTAAATATGAAATTAATTTATACTCACATATTATTCATATTTGTATATCTCCTAAAAAAAGATCATTCACTGGAATTGGTATGTACGAACATATTTATATTATTTGTACATGTATGAATTTTGTTAATTTTTTTAAAGCATTCTAACATGTCAAAATTCAAATTATCCATCATTCTAACTAAATGCCAATATACATATGAGGCATTCATCAAATTTTGAACACACATTGATTCAAAAAAGTTAAAAAATCTGAAAAAAATCATAGAGGTTGGTATGATGACTAAAAATGTCCATTGAAAACATAAATGAAAATTTTAATATATTCATCAAGATATAAAAATTGCAAATAGCAATTGTTATATGTTTTTTATGTTCTGACCAATTTCAAAGGCTTTGTGAAGTGAAATTTAAAGGTAACCTATAATAATCAATCATATTACAAGAAAATGGAATTTGGGCTTTTGAAAGGCACAACATTTAATCAAGAATATTAATTAAGAAGAAGTAAAGATCTCCTCAGACGGTTGGTACTTAATAACCGCTTGAGAAAATGGTTATCTCAGGCGGGTATTACTTACCGACCGCCTGAGATAATTATCCGAGCCTGTTCTGCAGTTTTCTTTTCCCTTGCTTCTTTTTTATTTAGATTCCAATATAAATACTCAAACATGTATAGATTCTGCAAACTGAGTCCAAATTCGATGATTCTTTCTTCTATATTTTTCAAATTAACATCTACAATCTGAACCAAATATTTTAAAACTTCTATAGTCGACATTGTAATGTTTTGATAAATATGAAATTACTTTATACTCACATATTATTCACATTTGTATATCTCCTAAAAAAGGATCCTTCACTGGAATTAGTTTGTATGAACATATTTGTATTATTTGTACATGTATGAATTTTGTTAATTTTTTTAAAGCATTCCAACATGTCAAAATTCAAATAATCCATCATTATAACTAAATGCTCATATACATATGAGACATTCATCAAATTTTGAACACCCATTGATTCAAAAAAATTTAAAAAATCTAAAAAATTCATAGAGGATGGTATGATGACTAAAAATGTCCATTGAAAAAATAAATGTAAAAATTATTATATTCATCAAGATAGAAAAATTACAAATAGCAATTGTTATATGTTTTTTATGTTCTGACCAATTTCAAAGGCTTTAGGAAGTGAAATTTAATGGTAACCTTTAATAATCAATCATATTACAAGAAAGTGGAATGTGGGCTTTTGAAAGGCCCCATATTTAATCAAAAATATTAATTAAGAAGAAGTAAAGATCTTCTCAGATGGTTGGTACTTAATAACCGCCTGAAAAAAAGGTTATCTCTGGCGGGTATTACTGACCGACCGCCTAAGATAATTTTCCTAGCCTGTTTTTCATTTTTCTTTTCCCTTGCTTCTTTTTTATTTAGATTCCAATATAAATACTCAAACATGTATAGATTCTGCAAATTGAGTCCATATTCGATGATTCTTTCTTCTATATTTTTCAAAAATGAACATCTACCATCTGAACTAAATATTTTAAAACTTGTATAGTCAGCATTGTAATGTTTTGGTAAATATGAAATTAATTTATACTCACATATTATTCACATTTGTATATCTTTTAAAAAAGGATCCTTCACTAGAATTGGTTTGTACGAACATATCTGTATTATTTGTACATGTATGAATTTTATTAATTTTTTTAAAGCATTCCAGCATGTCAAAATTCAAATTATCCATCATTCTAACTAAATGCTCAGATACATATGAGGCATTCATCATATTTTGAACACACATTGATTGAAAAAAATTAAAAAATCTGAAAAAATTCATAGAGGTTGGTATGCTGACTAAAAATGACCATTGAAAAATAAATGAAAAAAATTATTATATTCATTAATATAGAAAATTACAAATAGCAATTGTTATATGTTTTTTATTTTCTGGCCAATTTCAACGGCTTTATGAAGTGAAATTTAATGGTAACCTTTAATAAGCAATCATATTACAAGAATGTGGAATTTGGGCTTTTGAAAGGCCCCACATTTAATCAAGAATATTAATTAAGAAGAAGTAAAGATCTTCTCAGGCAGTTGGTACTTAATAACCGCCTGAGAAAATGGTTATCACAAACGGGTATTACTTATCGACCGTCCGAGATAATTGTCCGAGCTTGTTCTTTAGTTTTCTTTTCTCTTGCTTCTTTTTTATTTAGATTCCAATATAAATACTCAAACATGTATAGATTTTGCAAATTGAGTCCAAATTCGATGATTCTTTCTTCTATATTTTTCAAAAATTAACATCTACCATCTGAACCAAATATTTTAAAACTTGTATAGTCGACATTGTAATGTTTGGTAAATATGAAATTAATTTATACTCACATATTATTCACATTTGTATATCTTCTAAAAAAAGATCCTTCACTGGAATTGGTATGTATGAACATATTTGTATTATTTGTACATGTATGAATTTTGTTAATTTTTTTAAAGCATTCCAACATGTCAAAATTCAAATTATTCATCATTCTAACTAAATGCTCATATACATATGAAGCATTCATCAAATTTTGAACAAACATTGATTCAAAAAAAAATCTGAAAAAAATTCATAGAGGTTGGTATGATGACTAAAAATGTCCATTGAAAAAATAATGAAAAAAATCATTATATTCATCAAGATAGAAAAATGATAAATGGCAATTGTTATATGTTTTTTAAGTTCTGACCAATTTTAAAGGCTTTATGAAGTGAAATTTAATGGTAATCTTTAATAATCAATCATATTACAAGAAATTGGAATTTGGGCTCTTGAAAGGCCCCACATTTAATCAAGAATATTAATTAAAAAGAAGTAAAAATCTTCTCAGGCGGTTGGTATTGAATAACCGCCAGAAAAAGAATATTAATAAATGAAAAGAATATTAATTAAGCTTACGTAAAGATCTTCTCAGGCGGTTGGTACTGAATAACCGCGTGAGAAAAAAATTATCTCAGGCGGGTATTACTTACCAACCGCCTGAGATAATTTCATCTTCTCAGGCGGTTGGTAATTTTCACCCACTTGAGATAACTCTCGTCGCAGGCGGTTGGTACTTAAAATCTGCCTGAGAAGGTAGGCGTCTATATATACCCCTCGGTTGCGTTGGAAAAACCTAACCCGGGCGAAATCACTTAGACGCCGTCAGGCTGCCAAAATTTTGTTTGCTGCCAAGTCTTCGCCGCTCTCACCGCCAAGCTTTGCCGTTGCCGCCGAGCTTCGTCGTTGTCCGTTTGCTTCGCCCTCGCCACTTCCAGGTACGCCGAACGAAGCCCTTGCCATCGCCGCAGAGAACTTCACGGTAAATCCTAAACTCTTCGACATTCCCTCCTCTGTCCCGTGCCGCCACCCTCCTTGGTTAGGGTTCCTTGGTCAGGGTTCGGTAAATAAATTTCTAAAACTAAATATTTTCTGCATCCCAAATGTTTGACGTTTTTTAGAACTAATTTTAGGCATGTGTTGCGGTGTAGGTAGTGACCATGGGGTGTTACATTGGTTGATCTGCTCCACTTTTTCAATTCCTTTAAACAGTTTCTTGAACTTGTTAGATATTCTAAGTGCAATACTACAATTTTTGGTGCTTGAAGACCATGCTATGAAATGAGTTTCTTTGGTTGTAGAGAGCAAAGTTGGGAAAGTGTTGTGTGGATACTATGTTTTGGGAGACGATGTTGTCGACCCTGCTTGGATACAGGAGAACCAATAAGTCGCTTTTTATAATCTAGTCACGGCACCAAATGAGCTAGCTGGAGCCTGGAGAGGGTACTTGGGTCACGTCGTTTAAGCCGGCTGCAGTTAGGCCGTGCCACTGAATATGAGGAACATTACAAAAATTATTGATTTCAATTGTTTTACGAACCTGCTTGTAAAATTGGATATTTTCTACTGATAGCAATAATTTGACATGTTATATAGTTTTGGCATGATTGAATTATGAAATGATCATAGGCGCTGGATTAACAGATTGGTTTGTCTAAACCAAATTGTGTATCAAGTAGTGGGAGTAGCTAATTAATTAGTTGAATACAGTTAGTTCTTCATTACTAGTTTGATCATACTTGATGAGTTAATATTAACTCATGAGCCTTTCCATCATTTTTTTAAAAAGAATGTCAATAATCTCATCATACTCCATACTCTTTCCAGAAGATTAAAGGAATCTGGTTGCTCGATCCAGAGGTACTCAAATCTAAACAATTGACCCTTTGGGATATTTGAGTCAATTTGGATATGGTATATTATCTGAAACAGATATGGCCAGTGGAAACATAATAGTTTCAGGGCACAAAGTAAGCCAATCTGGACTGCTAACACATCAATCGAGCTGCTCTAAGAGGGGCTCCTCCTGCATGTTACTTCAAGCAAAATTATGACCTTTGAGAGTAACTTCCACTAACCCAATCATACTATTATATCATTCATTATGAATTTGTTCTCTCCAAGTTAATAGAGTATTCCATCCAACTAGAATTCCACCAGAAGCCCCAAATGAGGAAGAGAACACATAACCATTATATGTTTTTGGTGCTAGCTTTCATATATAGGAAAACTCAATATTCACTTCATAAATTGTTTGACACGCACAAGTGGTTGATGGTTCTGCGGGACACTTCATGTAGAGTTAATATGCCATTCATTATATTTTTTGTCTTATTTGTTCTTGCATAGAAAGCCCTAAGAAGACTAGTGCTGGTAGTAACAATAAAGAAGACAACATGGAGTTTACTGACTCCAGCAGTTCAAGCTCCTTTCACAGTCCATCGGATCCTTTTCCGAATATAAAATTAAAAAGACTTCAGAGGATCTAGACTCAGAATATGATCCTGCCGACGAGGTATGGATCACAAATCTTAACTTCAACAGTTCAAGTAAATGTTGGTTGTTAAGTATACGAAGTCTTATAATTCTTTTCTACCTAGATTAATCGCGAGGACAATGAGGTGACTTCGGCTCCTAAAACCGAATAAGGTTCTTCAATGGATGAATCCTCAGGTTCACTCAAGCGGAAACGAGGGCAACGAGGTCCCAATAAGGGTCCATTGGACTGCATCATGTACATAACAAGGGTCGGTCCAGGTGGGCTTCCCCAAGAACCACTAGATTCAGTTATCAAGTACTGAAATGCATGTGGTTTTCTTGTTAGGGGGCTCGTGCCGATCACAGTCGAGAATTGGAGGAAATTACCCGAGGAGACCAAGAATGAGTTGTGGGAAAGGATAAAGAAACAATTCAAGTTCCCGAAAGGCACGAAAGAAGCTATAAAGAAAGCAACATTGGTCTATTGCGGCAAGAAGTTTTGTGGCTAGAAGAGTGAAATGAATGCATATGTTAGGGCCGATAAGGTCCCTAGTCCAAGCAAGATGGGAAAAATCACACAAGCTCAGTGACAAGAATTTTTCGTCAAAAGACCACACCTAATGAAGCGCTAAGTGCAACTAGGTCAGAGCATGCCAAAAAGAACAAATACCATCATCGCTTGGGGTCTGCCAGATATGCCCCCAAAGTCCAGAAATGGAATAAGATATTACATGAAATTACCAGTAAGGGCAATCCTCACCCCTTAGAAGGTTGCGATGAAAGAACTCAACGATGAGAGAACTCATTTTTTCTTGTATTTTGTAATATATTGTATTAATGAATGAATATGTTATCATTGTTCATCTTTGTGAATGAATGTTATCTTGTGTGTTCATCTGTGTTAATTAATGATGTGTCGTGTGTTCATCGTGTTCGTCACTAATTCATTCAGTGAAGGTGCTCTACATCGGAATGACAATTTATTTAGTTGCCAAGTGAATGTGCTCTATTCATTCAAAGAACGTGTTCATGTCTGTGTGATCAAGTGAACGAAGCAAAAGAGAGAAAATCATGAATCAAAAGGAGATGAGCTTTCTGTAAAGCTCGTCTCATTTCATTTTGTAAATAGGAGACGCGGTTTGTGCTAAGATCGTCTCTCTTTTGTCAGAGGAGCGGGCGCGTCTCGAATATTAACTTAAATGAGACGCGCCTTATAGTAGCTCGTCTCCTTTTACACTCAACCGAGTCATGTTAAATCCTCGCTGAAGCGGGCTCGTCTCGTTTACCCTTATCAGAGAAGATCTCTTTTGCATTCATCGCCGATCTTTGTCTCCTATTTTAGTTTCTTATATACTGAATTTATGTTTTACAATCACAGCTTTTAACTTTCTATAGTCCACACAAAACCTCCAATTCCCATCTTTTTTTCTGACCAATAGTACAGGAAATGCAAAGGGACTGGTGATGGTAGTAATGAGTCCTGCCTTCAGCATTTCATTAACTTGCTTCTCTATCTCATTTTTTGTTCTGGGAAATATCTATAGGGCCTACAGTTAGTAGGAGCAGTATTTGGGAATAGGGATATAGCTCTCTAGGTTCTTGAAAAAATTCACCATATTGCTGAATAAGGTCTTTCACTTGTTCTGGTATAGATGAAAACTTCATGAGATCTTCTTCAGAAGCATTCTCTGAAATGTGTTCCATGGGAACAACATCCCATAATTCATTGCATTTGATACATTTTGCAATACGATCTCCTGAAACTGCTGACGGACAGTTTACAACAATTCTAACAATTCCTTGAAGGGTAACATATTCACCATTATAACTGAATGACAACGTCTTCTTTAACCAATCACAAGACATAGGGCTGTATTTCGTTAGCCGATCCATTCCTAATACCATATCATATGCCCCATATTCAAAATCTTGACAGAACTAGAAAATGTATAGCACTGTAAATACCATTCAAAGTTCTGCAATGTAGTGTTGCAAACTATAGTCTGACCATTTGCTACTTTAACATAGAATGGTTTGATTGCAGAAACTGATAAAGATAATTGAGGCAGCTGGTTGGAGTTAAGAAAGGTGTCTGAGCTACCTGAATCAACCAATATGATGATGGTTTTGTTCTGCACTAATGCCTGCAATTGCAGAGTATTGTTATCAACACCTCCTGACAGAGCATTCAGAGATAGAAAATGAGGTGATTCAGTTTCAGCCGATTCAGACTCCATGGCTTCTAATATCTCCTCAGGCAAAAATCCTCCACCATCCACTGAATGAGCCAGGGTTGTAAATCCCCGTCTGGACGCCTAGGCGCCCGCTGGCCGCCGGGACGCCTAGGCGCCTAGGCGGGCGACTAGGCGACCGCCAGGCGGGAGCAGCGGAGACCAGGCAGGGAGGGAGAGAAGGGGACGGGAGAGGGAAGCATAGGCGCGAGGAGAGGAGGCGCTGCGCCGCAAGGGGAGGGGGCGGCCGCAACGAGCGGTGGGACAGGGCGGCGATGGATGCCGGCGCAGGGACGGGCGTGGCGCTGGAAGCGCGACGCAGAGCATGTATGCGGCGGCTGTGGCGGTTGGGGAGCGGGGGCGTGAAACCTAAGGCCCAAAAAGCCCAATAACATTTACAACCTAGAGTTTCTCTTTCTTTAAACGGTACCGACTCCTATCCAATACGAGCCGCAGCGCACCACGCCTCCACTCCCTCTCCTTCTTCTGGGCGCGCTGCCGCTCCCCTTCTTCTGCGCGCGCCGCCGCTTCCCTTCTTCCACGCGCGCCGCCGCTACCCTTCTCCCAGCTCGGTGCGCCGCCGCTACCCTTCTCCCAGCTCGGCGCGCCGCCGCTCCCCTTCTCCCCGCCTCCTCTGTCCACGGCAGGCGGCATAATCGTCCACGACGGGCGGCGGAACCCACCATGGCGGGCAGCCAGGCGAGACGACCGGACATGGCGTCCAGTCTCGAGCGACTGGACGCCTAGGCGCCGCCTAGGCGACGCCTAGACAACACTGGAATGAGCCCAGAGAGCATTCAACTATCCTGGAACTCATTTGCACATTTAGGAGCTGGTGAATATTTATCACCACATTTGAAGCACAAGCCATTAATCCTTCTGTACTCTTTAATTTGTTTAGCCTTCCACAAATCTCCAGCAGTGAATTTTGACTTGTGATCTTTCAACAGTGTGTTAGCAGCAGTTTTATACCCAAACTTAGAGTTACTCTTTCTCTGCTTACTTATCATTTGTTCATGTACCGAAGCATGCAATGCAGCTTTAGAAACAGAGTCAGGAAGATGTAATTCTACCACATTTCTTACATCATCTTTCAGCCCGATTAAGAACTGTGAAACAAGCATAGTTTCATTGAGGGAAGGAATACAGCCTGATATTGTATACTAACTGCTCAAAAGCTTTTCTATAATCCTCAACTGATCCAGTTTATTTAAGACTGAGTAACTCCATTGTTTTGTTACGATGCACATCTACATCAAATTCTTTTTACACTGCTATAGCAAAGTGGTCCCAGCCCTTACAGCCTACAGTTTGTTTGTTTGATTTGAACCAATGAGCAGCTCTATCTATCATATGAAGAGATGCAGCAGTGACTCTAAAATTGTGAGGTACTTGATATAACCCAAAATATGTGTCACACTTATCCAACCAAATTGAGACACCCGTACCATCAAATACAGGAAAATTGCCCTTAGGCATCCAACGTTTCTTACTGTCATCACCAGAACTGAAATCCACCACAGATCGATGGGGAGGTTGCGAGGGATATACCTTAGCCTCCTGATGAAGTTGATCAGCAAGATGAACTGTCACTCTTGGTGCAGAAGAGGGACAGTGTTAGCAATCTGGCTAGAATCAGAAGAGAAAGAAGAGAGAATTCAGAATTGGCTTGAGGAGGAAGAAGGTACACAGGAAGAACAAGGAGAAGACAAGTGGTTCACGATAATAGTGTTATGTTCGATGCCTTTCCCTCTCTTCTCATCTCTTTTTAATACATCACAGGTAATTACAAATAGGTCCAGTCAGATCCTGCATAATGTGTGTTCGGTATCTTGGGCCAGACTTCTCTCCATAGAACGTGGGCTTCAGTACTCGGCGACGGCTCGGCGCGGGAACAGCCGGAGTAATCGAATGTACAGCAGGTGGGTTGCTGACATCTCTCCCCCTCTTGCGAGCCTGCTTGCCCCCAAGCAGGAGCTCGAGAAAAAATTAACATAGAGAATCGAGATTTTCCCAGGTTGCGAGCTTCTTGGGTGAACGATACACCACCAAATGAGGACTTGATGTGCCGTATAACCCCCACATGAAATATGTTGTTCCTGCAGAATGTGCTGCAGAAACTGAAGTGAGGAACATTTGTCAGGTATATTGGCCGGTGAGTAAGCCGCAAGCTGAAAGTGGCTGGCGTTAGCATCAATCTGAGCAAGCTCAAGGAGGAACCACTTCAGAATTTCCTGGATGCTTCTTAGCGCTTCAGCCTTTGGGACTTTCTTCTCGCTCACATGAGCTGGAGCTGGACATAAAACCGGAAATGCAATAACTCCAAACATACCAGGCAGTCCATAGTCCAACTCATGTACCAGATCAGTTTCATTTGCATGGAAGAGCAAAAGAATACGGGCAGAAAAGAGGGTTTCTTGTAACTGCTGCACATTCACAAGCTGAGTAGACACATGAGCTATGTCATATTCAATTGCATCTTCCGCGAAGTCCACCTCCGCAAACTCAAAGCTATGAGTAGCAACTTTCTGTGCTTTCATTGTTGCCTGAACTTTGGAAGCCCTTCCAGCAACATCCAGAGCAGCAATGATATTTATCTTGAAATCCATAGAGTCGATCTTCAGTTTTAGAAGCTTCTCATAGCAGTCCATGCATTCATTCATTCTTCCAAGTTGGTGAAAAATCTGGGATTCAAACTGGGGAATGGCAGAGTTTTCTTCTTTACCGTCAAAAGCCCTTAGCTTCCTGCAATTTGTCCTTTAATTCCGCAACCGGGCTGAGTCCTTTCATTGCTGCTCCGACTCCCATGCCATTAAAAGAGTTTTCAGCAGTATGGGTATCAAGAACACGGAGATCTCAAGCATCTCAGCCAATCTTTTAGGCACCTTGCAGGAACCCCTATAGTGATCAATGTTTTCACCCATATGGCATACAATGGGATCCAGTTTCATCTCTTCGATCAAGGCTTCACGAAGGGTTTCAGGCATCAGCAGCTTATGACTGCTTGACTTGGATCCTGCCGCTAAGGACGCCTCATCTCCATTATAATTTTTGCAAGCCCATACATAGCCTACTGCACTCTTGACAGCATAGGTAACCACGTCATCATTAAGATGATGTAACATACCATATTCCAGCAGCTGCGAATTTGGATTTCCAGTCAGCCTCATAAACCTCTGGGAAGATGTCCTTAAACCTGCCATCATAATTCTTCAGGATTGTGTTTTTGGTGATAAGGTAAAGTGTCTGTTTCTCCTCGCAAGCCATGGTCATAGAAGCCTCAGTGAAAGCTCTAAATTATTCATAAGTGTTGTACATACATAAGGCAACTCCTCCAGCGTTAGTAGAATTGAACACCTCCAAATCAATTTGTTCTTGTTTCCCCTCAGAAATTAGCTTGAGCTTGCCAGATCCCTTGGGGCTCATAGTGACTTTGACTGCATCATCCAACTCTGCAATGCTCAGCATCAGGCTTCAACACCCAACCTGATGTCCATGGCAGCATAGTGCCTGCTCCAGGTCAGCCGGCTGCCAAATGTGTCCCTCATGGCCATTTCCTCGAACAGTTGCGCGCGAGTCCGAGCTCGCCAGTCTTGGCCGACGCCTTGAGCAGGAGCAGATGTAGACCGATGGTGTTGAGCCTGTAGGCGCGGAGACGATGCGGGTGGTGAGCAGCACCATCGTCGGGAAGCCCGCCGGAGTCGAGAACGGCGTCGCAGGAAGGGGAGAACGCCACGGAGCTCGACATGATGCCCGTGGCGGACATTTTCTCGAACAACTTGCGCGCGAGCAATGGTGGAGGCCATGGCTGACGAAACGCAGCGGACGTCACCTCGTCCTTGAGGTGGTCGACATCGTCGGCGCCAGAGACAGGGAGGAATGAGTCGAGGTCGTCCTGCAACAGCTTGTACTTGAGCGTGGGTTCCTGCGCGCCGGAGGCGAAGAGGTTGGGCGCCATCCTGGTGAGTGCGGCGACGGGGGTCGCGTACGGGGCGGCGACGTGCGGGAAGGTGATGATGTGGGCGACGTTGCCCTGGGCGCGGATGTCGGCGGGGAGGAAATTGCGCGTGCCGAGGAGGCTCATGAGCACGGCGACGTTGGAGACGCGAGGTGGCAGGGCGAGGTCGACGTAGAGATTCCCGGGCTCGTCGATGGAGTCGTACTTCACGCCGGCGACGATGGAGGACTCAGATCGGCCGCGCTCTAAGGCCTGCGGCGCGGGGGTGTTGAGGGTGTTGAGGAAGTCCACCAAGAGATGATGAGGGACCAGCGCGCCTTCATCATCCAGCACGCGTGGCTTGACGTCCTCGTCGACGAACTCGTCGGCCATGGTCTCGAACAGCGTCAAATCATCGACGCCCGATGCGACCTGCGTCTGCGGCTACTGCAGCGGCACACCCGTCAGCTTGGTGAACTCTTCGCGGAGCTCCTCATGAAACTTGCCGAATTGCTCACGGAACATTATTAGCCAAGGAGCAGCTTCGTCTTGGAGTCCATAGTGCCAAGGATACCAATTGTTAGCAATCTGGCTACAATCAGAAAAGAAAGAAGAGAGAATTCAGAATTGGCTTGAGGAGGAGGAAGAAGGTACATAGGAAGAACAAGAAGACAAGTGGTTCACGATAATAGTGTTCTGTTTGATGCCTTTCCCTCTCTTCTTAATACATCACAGGTAATTACAAACAGGTCTAATCAGATCCTGCATAATGTGTGTTTGGTATCTTGGGCCAGACTTCTCTCCATGGAACGTGGGCTTCAGTACTTGGCGACTGCTCAGCACGAGAACAGCCGGAGTAATCGAATGTACAGCAGGTGGGATGCTGACACACAGGAGTAGTGACAGATGTAGAAGGCAGAGTTCCAGGAGCAGCACCCATCAATCCATTTTCTGGCATCATAGGAGAACAGCCCAGAGCATGCCTGAGTTTCTTAGCCACTTGAACTTGCTCTTGTTGAACAAGGCTTAGAGAAGCGACAACCACTTCGATCTTAGCATTAACAGCGTTCAACTCCGTAGAAAACTTAGCATCCAGAGAGTCAAGTTTCTCTGTGATTTTAGCGAGGGACTCACGAACAAAAGTATCAGATTCTTCCATCTTATCAGCGAGAAAACGTGTCTGAGCGTTGGGTTTAAAAGGCCTCGTGGTGATATTTTCACCTCCAAACCGATCTAACCAGGGTAGCCGATTTCTAACAACCACAACAGTGATCACAACCTTCCCAGTTATTTTACAGATCAAGGTCAAAAGTTTAACGAGAAAATCCACCAAAACCCGTCACCAGTGTAGTATCCCGAGAACAATCGTCACAGAACACCAGCAAAGAGCAAGACAAAGATGCAAGAAATTCAGATAGAGCACGCACGATAACACAATGCAGAGCAATCACTAGCAAACACCAGATATGGGAGGCAATTAAGACTCCATTTCTCTCTTCCTCACTATTTAATTCAGCGTACGGGATACATGGTGAAGATCATCAGAGGAGGATAGACTTGGGGAAGAAGAACAGAGGGGTAGTTGAGAGTAACAGACTTGATTCCTTTTGCCTCCACGAACGCGCTTTATACCGGCAGCTCACTCGCTGGCTCTTGGGCCGCACCCTCTTCTTTTCCTATGGTGATGGTTGGGCCTCCAATGAACTTCCCGCCGACACTTGAATCATCTGCGCTTCCCGCCATGTACTGGCTCGTGCCCAGGTCCTGAGGCCGAGACATGAAACGAGGCCGACGCCAGCCGCCGTTGTCGGAGAAGAAGATAAATTTTTTTGTTAATTGTTAAACTGTAATAGTTAATTCATAATTTGTAGGGTTATGTAATTGTAAAATGATAAAGCAAATTTTTTTGATTGATTAAACTATGGAATTAGAAATTGACGGTTAATTACAATATTAGTGGCTAATGACAGTAATTAGCTACTAATTACTCGGTGCCTGAAATTTTCTCAAATTTCAAGCGTCTGACAAATAGACATGCTCTTCCTTTTACCATCATGATCGCTATTGATATAGAGTTCGAAACTTCTACGGAGTGTAGGCGAATTTCATCTCTGCTACGGTGGTGATTACACAAGTGTCTAAACAACCCATTTAAGGACTACTATTGCTCGGAGGGCACCAAATGTCTTCAATTTTTCTGGAGAAACGTTGTCCTAGCCAAGGAGAATCCGAGTGACGACGTCCACGAACCATATGGGGTCGCGGGTTGCGCGACCACGATAGTGATTGCACGACCGGAGGCGCGCAGTGTCTCAGCACACGATGAAGGGACGCACGAGCCGTACGTTATGCTGATCCGGGCACTGATGGAGGGGCATGAAGATGACTCTACAACTAGCTAAATCGTTAGAGGCGGCGGCCAAAGTATTCGTAATATCCTCTTTTTAGTAGTATAATGCATTATAATGGGACTCGATCATATACCTTTTTGTGTGGGGCAGTGTATTGAGGTAGTAGGTTTCGGCATTCCGTTTATTCGATTAAGTTAATTCAGTTAAAGAAAACTCCGTTTTTGAAGAACTTATAATCTAACATAATCCAAAAATAAAATGTATAATTCATTTATGGTTAATTCAATTTAGTTTTACGATTAATCACATATTTGTGTATTGCATGATTTGTTGCATAAAATGTCAATAAACACGTAATACAATAGCAATAAACTAATAAAAATAACATGTATCTACCAGTGGTGGTGTGGAGATTGCCAAGACTGAACCAGGCTGTGAGAAAAAAATCCATGACTGTGAAGATCAATATTATTGGACTTGGTTTTTGTGGATACTGGGTAGTGTTGGTTGAAAATTTTGTTTGGTAATTAGGTTAATACAACATAAAAACTGAATAAACTTCGGTTAATCATAATAGACAAAATTGAAAACCAAATTGAATTGTAAATTTAGGTTAAATGTATATTTTGTTTGTTTGAGTCAGTTTTCGATTTTACGGTTAACCGTACCCACCTCAATCACCTTATACCAATATAAAGAAGGGCACAGTTATTTCAAGTCAACAGATATAACATTTGATCTGAAATAATGCCAAAATTGCTACAGGAACTCAGTAAGTTTGTGTGAAAGAAATCAAGATGCTAAGGAACACGTGTTCTGTCCTCCCACAGCATTGCTCTTATGTGTGCTCGTGCGGACATGTCAAATTCTTAATAGATTCTGTGTCTTCGTGGACCCAACACAATATCCAGCGCATACAATTCAATGAGTCTATAAAGAAATAAAAACAATAAAATTTAACATGTTTGCAAAAGCAAGCATAAGAGCATGTGGTGGGTGAAGTGAAGCGCATCCACAAATAACTGTGCTGACTGTGCCACAGCGGAACACTGCACTGTAAAGCGAGTTACGCTCCTAGAGGGGGCCCTTTGCCATATTTATTAATGATAATTGTGTTTCGACTGCAATTTTGAAGGTCAATTGTGATCTAGTCCCTGATTTTTAATTTTATGTTTTAGTCATAACTTGAACCTCCCCAACCCATCATTTACCACAAGTTTCTAACTCCTTTACATGATTTGGAATAAACTGAATAAAAAATTGTTGGAAAAGCATAGGGTGATCAAAATAACCCTCACTACCACTACGTGAGAAAAGCTCATTTGAGACGCGCCCACACGAAGAACGAAGACACGCAAAATGCGCGTCTCCGTTGTCTCGTCTCGCATTACAGAGTAATCGGAGACGAGCTGTTGGGCGCATCGCCGATCAGTACACATGGAAGACAAGCTTTAAGAATGCCCATCTCTTTTCTCTAAGAAATCTGAGACGGGCTTTAAGACAGCACGTCTCCTTTTTGCAAGAAATCTGAGACGTGCTTTAAGGCAGTCCGTCTCCTTTATGTAGAATATCCAGACAATCTTTTTGTCAGACTAACGCAGATCTAACGACTAATCCGAGACGACCCTTTAGGCTGCACGTCTCCGTTTTGTAAGAAATCCGAGACGGTCTCTATGACAGTCCGTCGCAGATTTAACGACTAATCTGAGATGAACTTTTTGGTTGTTGTCTCTTTTTTGTAAGAAATCAGAGACGATCTTTAAGGCAACCCGTCTCCATTATGTAAAAAATCTGAGATGAGCTTTTAGGACATCGTCTCCTTTGTTTATGATATCTGAGATGAGCTTTTAGGACATCGTCTCCTTTGTTTATGATATCTGAGACGGTCTTTATGTCAGCTCGTCTCTTTTTTTATAAGAAATATGAGACTAATCCGAGACAGGCTAAAATTGTGCCCGTCTCATTTATGTATGAAATCCCAACGTTCTTGATGTTAGCTCATCGCGGATTTAACTACCACTTGGGTCAATGTGGCACTAATAGGAGACACATCCTACTAAATACACGTCTCCTATTAGAAGCCCTCATCTTTATCCTGGTTGCCAGCAACATCCTGGAGCGAGCTAGCATTTTGTAGAAGCATTGCCAGGTTCAACAACATACTCATACAAAAACATATGTATAGCCAAATAGAGATCACAAATTAAATTATATTGACCAATCAAATATAACAAAATGTCAATCATAGTTAGCAAGTAACTATTTACACAGAAAATGCTCCCCTGTTCATACTGCTTATAAACCAAGTAACTATTAGACAAAGAATATCTTCTGTTCAATCTGCTTAACAAATAACTAATTACACAAAGAATAACTATCATCTAATCCTGTATATTGTAATAAAATTCTCTATTTGAATCAATGATTTCAGACATGATGAACTTGCATAGCCTCTCTCTAATGTGCTCGAGGCTAGAATCTGTTGCGTTCCTCAAAGCGGCACCTGCCATATATGCTAATAACATCCTTATATAGACATCAACACTAATATAATCCTTGTCGTAAACACATTTATAAAAATAAGTCACTTTTTAATATGCAATTAACCCAACCTGTTCTTGTACCACGCTATGACGGTCGGCTGCTCGAAAACGACCAACACGTGCACGCCGCAGGATCTTATTTGGACCGGTGCCGCGCGCTGAGATACCACATTGCATATTGCAAGTGACATAGCTTTAAAATACATAAACAAGTTCATTATCTTGAATTTAAGTTTGCTTTTTGACAAAATATCATATGCAGCAGAAATACGTGATATAACGATAGTATAACTCTCATAATAGTCAAATGAGCAAAAGTGATGTGCTTAGCCCACAAGCACACCACACTAGCAACACTCACAACTTGCAACGGCATGGGAGGGCTTCATATACTCTTAGCACCTGAAAAAGGTTAATCAACAAGCGGTGAGTCCTAATGACTAAGCAAGGCTTACCCGACAAAATAAAACACTATACACCTATCCAACATGCAGGGTATATCTACATAATAATAGGTTGATTTGCATGTAAAGCACTAAGCGTGGGTCCTTATTTTTATATTTTAGCAACAAGTTAATGGTTCACATTATTATAAACTTTAGTTAGCACTATGTCTAAATATACAAGGTTGCAAAACAATAATTTAAAATACGAGTACCTGATCACATTTCATAATATGACAAGTTCTTACTACGTGCCGACTCAGTGAACAAGTGGACTCATTTTAACCGCGATTGAACGGCGATTCGAATTGATTTTTAACCCTGCAGGGAGAAACCCGAGTGCACGACACGTACACCCGTTCGGAAGTGGCGTATGACACACTTCACTTCACGTCATATGCGGCAACCTTTCCCAAGCTGCCCAAGCCGAAAGAATAGCTACCATCCTGAACAGTAGGTCCTCTACGTGATAGGTACGTTTCTCACTAGAGGATTTACACCCAAGCTGTCCTCCTTAGCGCCAATGGGGACGGCGGCAAAGACGTTCGACTTAAGTGTTATGGTACATTGGTTTACTAGGTCAACTAGCATGCACACGGTACTGTTCAATACTTGCACAAGGGGCCGACTACGACGCGGTCCTTAATCAATACAAGCAAGCCTATGCACACAGAACCCATGTCCCGCTGCCCTACTACTTGCTCGGTCTCAATTTAATCAAGGTGATCCATGTTCTCAAGTGACCTCCCAAATTTTTCCAACAACCTGCAATCTCATGAGTGGATTCCAACCACTCGACTTCTAGCAATCATCTAAAATTGGCAAGCATCTAACAACGTAGGTGATAACTCTTTCCCATTCCCAAAAGGTTTATTTGTCTATGCAAGTGGAGTTCCAACCAAATCCGAGACCTAATGCACATTAAACAATAAACATACACTAATTGTGTATAAAGAATTTTAAAATGGCTTATGATCAACCCGGGGCTTGCCTTGCTCAAAGTTAGTAGTTATCATCTAGGTCAGTAGCTTCATCCTTCGAGTTGAGCTCTTCGCCATAGAGTTCAGCTCCTCATCGCGTCATCAACCGCTATGAATATGTAAATGCATAATTAGTAATTTAGTACCTGCTGAATAAATAATATGGATGAATGTTTGCTTTCATTAAAGAATCATAGTATACTTGTTAGGTGCTTAGATGATATGAGAGGGATCAGATTTTGGTTACCCAAAGATATGTTTAAAATTATATGAGCTAGATACTGAACACTTATATGGTAAAAAATATTCTTAAGGTTCAAATGATTAGATGAAGGTTAATTTTTTTTGTAGGAATAGAAGTGCCATCAATAATAACAAAAAAATCACTTGCAGATACAGGTGTGTAATATAAATGCTGTTGTGCTTGAAGGACATGAGGATCACTTGCATGCATACAGTAAGTGCACTTCTACCTTCTGTACTAACAGAAGCATAGTTAATCCATTCCCGCAAGTGTAAAATTCATATATGCTTGACCTTTATGCAGCTTGAGGTGTTTTTCACAGGGTGAACATATGATGCAACGGGCTATTGTGGCGGTGGTGGTGGAGCTGGATCCCTATCAGGTGATGGAGGTGGAATACATGTCACCAAAATGCAAAGCAATACAGCTCGAAAGTCTGAACAATCGCTGAGCAGGGAGCATTAAGTCTTGCATTTGTCCAAACAGACAGAGGGCAAACAGGAACCGTGAACCAAACGCACCTCACAGATTTCTTGGTGAGGAGGAGCGTGGGGGCTTGGTGCTGCTCTCAAGCCGACGACGGTGCCGTACTGCTGTCGGAAAGGCCGAATGAAAAGCAAGAGAGCTTTGATGTGGCGCAGCTGCTGGTCTGCGTGCCGAAGCTACAGGACCCTAGGCTTACCATCGCCCGGGCTGTCTCGTCATGGTTTTTTCACAGCGGTCGGACGGGCAGGGACTGGGCCGCTGCTGCACGGCGCACGGATGACCGGCGGATGTGACACCGCAGCTGACGAGCACATCGAGGGAGGTGGTGAGGGAGACGTCACCGCGGCATCGGGGGAGAGGCCATCCATCGAACACCTTGTGGGCAGCCCGTGTCTGAGCGTGCTAGTGCTCAAATGTACTCATTGGGTACCGGAGGCCGCTGTGGACACCACGCAGTCATCCACAGCGGAGGCGCAGCAACGGAGCTGCAGCGGCAGCGTGGATGGTAGGAAGCGATGAAGTTTCACTTTTTCTTGCTCCGTGATTGCTGAAATTTTAGCTAGAAGCCGGAACATCCCCATTCGCTCCGCTTGTGGCTGGAGGGTAAGAACAGAGGGCCCTTATACTTTCTAAAAAAAAGAATAGAGGGCCCTTCAGGCAGATTTGCATCAGCAGGAGGAAGGGAACGGGGCGACACTGGTTGTCCTCCACGCTCAATAGTCAGGAAGAGCTATGGTCAATGGTGGGGAGAAGTTCAGTTCACTGGATTCTTGAAGGCAAGGAATATGTCGAGTGAAAGAGGAAGAAGCTTTGTTCTGTTTGCTGGGTGCGGGAGGCAAGCGTAACAGAGAGAAAAATGAGGGAGGTAAAGTAGGTTGCAGTTCCATCAAGAAGTAATGGATACACAGTGTTGCAGGCTCGGTGGCACACATGGGGGAGGTCATACACGTGCGGGTTTTGTTCTGGCAAAGAGAGAAGGCAGGAAAAAATAGGAGAATGACGTCTGGATCCCACACACCATGCTTGATTTACTAAATCAAAAACGAAAACAAGGTCAAGGTCTCAAAATCAAAAAGTTGATCAGCAGGTTGCTCCTAGATTTGAAAATTCAACTTTATGATCCTATTTATTTATTAATTTTGATTTTTGGGATAGGACTGTCACCACCTACTGCCTACCTCTTCGATCCGTATGTCTACGAGACATTCAACACTACTTATCTATCCTAACACCATGCTAGCATATTAAGTAATTACCTTAAGAGCCTAGGCACAAGCCATCCTAAGGCAATGAACTATCATTGAATCAATGTTAATTCATATCATAAGTGATTCATATTAACATAATCATGTCATAGCTAGTTACACTATAGTGAGGGTTTGCAATATTTATGATGATATAATGAGAATGATATAGCATAGTCATAACTATTACTCATACAATATATATGGAATCCACAATCAAAGAAGAAACACATCATCTAAGTATATGAACAATAGAGGACTAAAGATAACATATTTATTAAGAGCAAAATCACAAATACGAATAGAAATATGAGAGTCATACCTTTTCCAATTAGGAATTGGTAAGATACTCCTTCTACCCCTCTCCTACTTGGACTATGGACTAGAGGCTCTCCTCTATACAGCCTAAACTTCTCAAAACCTATAGAGAATAGTGTATACAATGGATGCATATTCAAGTGATGTGTGTGTGAAGTGAGGATAGGGGGTCCTATTTATTGCTAGAGAAGGATCGATTCCCACCACCAAAAGTGTGTGAATCAGTCTTCATCATTGTCGGGGCACCACAAGGAGTTAGCACGTGGAAGTTGACCGCGTTTGGCGCCAAGACCTAGTCGGCCGACTAGGAGGGGTCGGCCGACATGGTCTTAGCTCCTTTTATGGTGTGCTTCCTTCAGGTCACTTTTAGGTGGGTCTCTTTGACTGATATGGGTGATACACCGTTGGATGGCCTCGAATACTTCTGTTTGCAGGTCATTTGATCCATGTACTGCCACATGTTGTCGCTTGATTGGCTGAGATGGTATTTTATAGGATTGCTCTTCCTCTTTTACCTCATTTCCTGTAATAATTCCCTGCATGCACTATTTCTCCAAGAACAAGTGGAAATAGGTTAAATAGAAAGGTGATGTGTGCAAGAAATGACAATTCCTTCACATAATTGTGTTATATTGACGGGTAAAATTGGTATATAACAGCCGTCAATAGCTACTTTTTCTGTTTTTTTATCATGCTTTTGATGTAAGCATGCATTTTCTTTTTCTTTTTCTGGTAGCCATGTCTCCTACTCCCTTTTTATGCAATAAATTTGGAGAGAAGTACAAGCTCATTACATTTTTACCTTCTTGTCTATACTAATGTTGTGCAATCCCTTTGAAATTTAGTCTGGAGTATTCATGTGACATATAAGTTGTGTTGTTAATCTTCTTTTGAGGCCTCAGCATTGCTGTATGGTCTACTCGCCTGAAAACCAATGCCAATGACAGGTATTAGACTGGTCAGACACCCTAACTATGCCACTCTACCTATATTCTGGCAGGTCCCAGTAGGGCGGATCCAGAAGACATTCGGACCTAAAGAGATTTCATCAATACACTTATGATGTCACGTTAAATTCCTTAGGATCTAAAATTCAAAGAAGGATAACAAGCCGCAAATAAGTTATAGACAAGATGACGAATTTTACTGTTTTTCTTGTTTTTTATGCGCGGGAAAAATGAATACTCGATGGCAATTTGTTGGGTGATGGTGGATGCTGCCGGAGCACTAGCTCTGACAACCCCAGAGGGGCCCGTCGTCGACGTTCTATACGTTGACAGTGGGCGCAGTCGAAGCTACCAAGCTCCATTAACCCCCGGGAGCCCGCCGTCGACGTTCCAAGTGTTGACAGTGGGCGCCATCGAAGCTACAAGCTCCTACAACCTCCAGGGGGCCCGCCATCGATGTTCCAAGCATTGACAGTGGGCGCCATCAAACTTACCAAGCTACGACAACCCCTAGGGGGCCCGCCATCAACGTTCAATACGTTGACAGTGGGCGCCGTCGAAGCTACCAAGCTCCGACAACCCCCAGAGGGCCCGCCGTCGATGTTCCATGCATTGACAGTGGGCACCGTCGAAGCTACCAAGCTCCAACAACCCCCAGGGGGCCCGCCGTCCACGTTCCAAGCGTTCAGTGGGTGCTGTGAAAGCTACCAAGCTCCGACAACCCCCAACAGGCCTGCTGTCGATGTTCTATGCTTTGATAGTGGGCGCCGTCGAAGCTACCAAGATCCAACAACCCCTAGGGGGCTCGCCATTGACATTTTATACGTTGACAGTGGGTGGCATCGAAGCTAGAAGGCTCTGACAACCCCCAAGGAGCCCGACATCAACGTTCCACGTGTTGACAGTGGGCGCCGTTGAAGCTACCAAGCTCCGACAACCCTTAGGGGGCCCGTCGACGACGTTCCAAGCATTGACAGTGGGTGCCGTCGAAGCTACCAAGCTCTACCAACCCCTAGGGGCCCGCCGTTGACGTTCAATACATTGACACTGGGCGCTGTCGAAGCTACCAAGCTCCGACAACCCCTAGGCGTCCCACCGTCGATGTTTCAAGCATTGATAGTGGGCGCCGTCGAAGCTACCAAGCTCTGAAAACCCTAGGGGGCCCGTCGTCGACGTTCCAAGCGTTGACAGTGGGCGCCGTCAAAGCTACCAAGCTCTGACAACCTTCAGGGGGCCCGTCGTCAACGTTCTATGCGTTGATAAGTGGCACCGTCGAAGCTACCAAGCTCTGACAACCCCCAGGGGGCCCGCGGTCGACATTCTGTATGTTGATAGTGGGCGTCGTCGAAGACACTAAGCTCCGATAACTCTCAGGGGGGCCGCTATCGACGTAACAAAGGGTCCTTGGAGATATTGGATGCAATACTCAAAACTCGAAGCTATAGTACTGGCTACAAATTTAGAACTATTGAGTTTTCAAGACATTGTTTGAATCCTCATGAGTAGATGTCTTCAATTCATTAAACACATCTACTAGGGGCCCAACAATATAAAAGGCAATGCATTAAAGACACAAAAAAATAGAATTTGGAAGGACTTCAGATTTCATTCATTCAAAATCAGAGGATTACAAGATGAATGCAAAAAAGGAAAAGTCCTAACTACTAGAGTTCCTATTGAAGAAAGAGGCAATTGTTTGGGTTGCTTCTTGAATGCTGGCCCTAGCGGCTTCTTCCTCCTCAGCAAAGGGTCCTTTGAACATCGGAGCTAAAGACATCTAGGGGTCCCATCTCTTGAAACATGCCAACACATATTCGACAAACGTTCTTAGCCAGGGTCCATCCTTCCGTCTCCAGTTCATTAACGACCAAGTCACCCACGGCTTCAAGCTTCTTGTCAGCGGAGGTCAATGCCATCTGTGCCTTGTCCATTTCTGGCTTCGGGTCAGCCGAACATACCGGGCTGAAACCAAATGGCACCAGAGCTTCATTAGCTTTCCCCAAGAAATCCCAAACTTGCTAGGACTCAGTTGCTCTCAAGCTCCTAAGTTCCTCCAGTAACTTTCTGGCAGCCAAAAGTACCGCAAAACCTTCCTTGGAGAAGCGCTCGACTTCCTTAGGGTGCTGCTGGATACTTTCAGCCATCTGCTTTTCTTGGTCGCTGAGCTCTTTCTCTTGGAGGTATATACGGTTCCTTTGCTCTGCCAAGTTCTTCTCCTTGGCCTTCACCTTATCCTCCCTGGTGGAGATATCAGTCTATCTTTTGGAGACGTTTACCCCCACCTGCCATATCCAATCCTTCTCTTGATCGCACCATAGATCAAACTGTGCTGTGCGATCAGCCAAGCTCCGCTCTCCCAGTGACAGCCTCTGGGCGAGCTCCTCCTTCCTCTTTATGAGGTCTTCCTCTTTCTCTAGGAGCTTATCCTTCTTTTGATTGAGGGCTTCCCAGCGCTTGAAAAGTTGCTCATTCAGCTCATTGAGGCTATATGAGCGATTGTCGGCCGCTTCACTGGCCTCCTTAGCATGCTCAAACACCTCCCGGGTTTTATCATCAAGATCCTTAATAATGGCCTCTCTTTCATTGAGCGCACAATCTAACTGCGCCTGTCGGGCCTTCTCCATGTCCACCCACTCCTTCTGGTCAGCCAGCCAAGACTGCGTCAGCTTCGTCTCGAAATGAAGCCTATTGTTCCAATGCCTTAGGGTGTTGTGCTCTTCTTCGAGAATCTTGCTTTCGTAGTTGAAGGTAAGCTGGACCTGGCGGAGACTTGAGCAGGTATTGTCGATAGACAACACCAAATGAATCGGCTCTGGGCCCGCCTAAAGAGCATCTGCAGGCTCCAAGGGGTCTTCCAAAATTACTATCGGGTCCCACGGCACGAGCGTGTTCTCCAATAGCTCTGCATCACCTGGGCCGATCTCCAGGAGCTCATTAATATCGCAGCTAAAGAAGGTCCCACCACGGGAGCTTAAACCTTTGGAGCTGATGAAGAGGGTCCCTCAGCCGAATCTTCAATCATCGGCCCAGAGGATGTAGGACCCGCAGTTGGATCCTCTAGCTGCGCCAGCTCGGACATAATCACCTCCGGAGTTGTCACTATCGGAGTTGGCACTGAAGCATTCACCGGAGCTTCACCCACTTCCGGCACCGATGCTGGAGCTTCCACCATAGGCTCCAGAACTACTGGGGCTTCTACAAACTCTTCCTCCACGTGGTCCAGCACTACCACGAGATCTTTGGTCGCTGGCTCTGGACTTGTCTCCACGACAGTTGGCGCCGTAGTTGTCGTGTCATCTACCACTACCACTGGGGGAGAGGCAGGAGCAAGGGCGAGAGTTTTAGCCGATGCAACCTTCGGAGCCGCAGTAGGCACAGGAGCCGCTGTGCTTGTTCTCGACATTCTGGAAATAGAAAGTAGGGAATTCAAGACAAAGCAAGGAACAAAATCAAGACAAAATCTAAAGAGCCGATCCTTACCTAGGAGTATTGCCGCTCCAATCAGCGCGGATCTTCTTCCTTGGGCACCTGGAGCTAGAGACCGCCATCATCGGTGTGGCGGATGCTCCGGGACCCAAACCTAGAGTTGAGGCGGCTGCCGGGGCTGCCACCTCTGGTACCTCCACAGTCGGAGGATGTACTCTGGACCTAGAGCCACCAATTGGCATCGGGGCAGGAGTTGAATCTCCGGAGCCAGTGCCCCTTGAGAGCACTGGAGCCGAAGCACTAGCTAGAGTTGGAGGCACGATCACCACGGACCTAAGCCGAGGTTGAGGGGTCACTTCAGTCGGGGCTTCTGTCACACTGCTCCCATCGCTCCTTGTCAGTTTCCTCTTGTGACTCGGAACTTCGACGGGAGCTTTCTCTTTGCCTCGGCCGGAGGTTGACTTCTTGGGAGGTGAAGTTGCGGGGCCCTTGCCTTTACCACTGACTGGCGCAGGTATGGAGCCTTCATGGGAGCAAGGAGATCCGGGGATAACAATTCCCACCAGAGGAGTGCTCCGACGCTTATCCAGAATACCCAGTAGGTATGGAGCCTTCATGGGAGCAAGGAGCCCCGGGGATAACAATTCCCGCCAGAGGAGCGCTCCTACGCTTATCCAGAATACCCAGATCATCAAGTGCTGGCATCTTCTTCCGCAACTCCCTCCTAACCTCTAGAACCATGTTTAGGGGCAGGAACTCCACCGGAGGAGTCAGATCATCAGGAAAAATGGCCCTGTGGTGCAGCTTCTGGAGATGAAGCTTGAAAGCTTCTTCATTTAGATTGGATCCAATACCGGTCTCAATCCAGTTGTGATCCATTTCTCCACCGAACGCCCATGCAGGCCACTTCCTCGTCTTCAGCAGAGCCCACTAGTTAGTCAGGAAGTTGGTGATGACCATCAGGGGAGTCACTCCTCCTTCGACACACTCCGGGATCCTTGTCAAGATCGGGTTGTACTCATCTAATAGCATCAGAACCACCTCCAAAGCATTGGTCTCGACGGCCGAAAAGCTGTCAGGCAGCTCCAGCATATTGTGTAAATCCACTGTCATGGCCACCTAATCCTTCTTCAAGCCGTCCCACATCCCAGAAGTGAATGTCTTCAGGTACTTGAGGGGCGAGTTCTTGCGCTTCACAAAGTATTAGAAGCCAAGAAACTCGTTGCTCTTCCCGGTTGCGTGGACTATGAAGAAGGTACAGAAAGGTCGATGCAGGGTGGCACACCCACTCACATCTCGCAAATGTTAACAAATGTCGCCACCAGCAAGAAGGAGCGGGGGCCAAGGTGATGAAGCTGCAGACCGTAGAAGTCTAGCAGCATCAGCAGGAAGCTTGAGAATGGTGGGATGAGCCCCACCATGGCATACGACAAGAAGTAGACGATTTCACTGGGATTCTCCTTCTTGAAGGGGAACTTGCCGACGCGGATCAGGTTGTTGAAGGAGTCGTTCAACCACCCCATGTAGGTGTGGACCTTCGACAAGTCTTCATTTTTCTTGATCCAGCTCCGAGGAAGTTCCAACTCCATCGCCGCAAAGTGGAGTAGAGGAGGAAGAAAGGTTGCAAGGGAGGAGAGCTCTAAGCGCAAGATAGATGAAGGTGTAAAGAGTTCTCTCACTCTGCAGACTTTCTCCCTTTAGTAAGCCTCTGCAACACTTGAATGCAAACTACCTCCGAACCCGAATCACAGATGACTTCATCATTGACAAGGGGGCCCAGGTCCACTTTTCTTAAAAAGTTACACTAGGTGAACCGTTGTCATGATCAGAAGTTGGAAGCCCGAGGGTAGACGCCTGACAGGGTTACAAAGATTACGCTGGGAACTGATACAAATTCCGTATTGGGAACTGTAGACCTTCAATTGCGTGAGATACGCACACCAGGATCCCACGCGCCATGCTAAAAAGGGCCATGTTGCAACGGCATAACTCTTTGTTGTCGCCCCAACTGCCCAAAAAAAGACTTTGAAGTCGCAACGCGTGAATCGAAGATGGCCCCACCTCTGGTAGTATAATTTCACCCAGAGGGTCTCTCCCAGAGGTGGGCCCGGGGGCCACTGTCGGTACCCTGGATACCAGGTACCCCCTGATACCGCACTTAAAACTAAGGAGTTCTTATGTACGAATTGAAGACTTCCAAAGGCAACACGCGTCCTGCAGTTCTGGGTTTGCATCCCTCGTTTTCGTAGCTCCGATGCCACCACGTGTCCTGCGGGACTGGATCTACCTCCCTTCATAGGGAAGCTCCAGTACCGCCACGTGTCCAGCAATCCCGGACTTAACCCCCAGTAGAGGGAAGCTCTGGTGCCACCACGTGTCAAGTGGCTCCGGAGCTACCACGTGTTGGAACTCCGGACCTAAGTCTGCAACGGGAAGACTACAAGATCTCCAACGGCACCGACATTCAAGAGGCTATTAAACAGCCGTTACAAGACCTTATTAACATGTCATTAATTCAATATTAATGACACACAATCAGAGGACTATCAAGACATGTAACACCGCCATTAAGGCACGTTATCACATTGTTAATCACATATTATACATGTATATGGTGTATAGGTGGTTAATTATAGTAGGGGCCACCTGTCGGGCCAGGATTATACTATAACGGCCAGTCCTCAGCATATAAAAGGGTTGTGTCGCACTGTAGAAGACAACTAAGCTCATACAATCAACAACCACCCTTGGAGTAAGGTATTACCCTCAGGCGGTTCGAACCATGTAAAAACTTGTAGGATCAAAGAGCACATGTAAAGCTACCAGAGGGGGTGAATGGTAGATTAAAACTTTTCAGCGGAAGCAACGAAACACCTCGGCAGAAAACTGATTTGTTCAAGAAATTGTGTGTGCGACTAATCTAAACGTGTTCAACTATGACAAAACTAGTATAGATTGTAGAGAATCAAGTCACGAAGGCATCACAACAAGAATCACGAAAATCTATCAAGAGAAACTCAAGTTATGATCGAAAGATCAAACATAGGTCAATCTGTCCTACCCGAGAAAAACAGTTTTGGAATACTGCAAAGAAACTCGTGTAGATCAAAAACCACAAATCCAATAACCGTGAAATTTTCACAGATGATAGAACGTCAAGTTTTGAAGACAATCCAAAAAGAATCATGTATATCAGATCTGTAAAACTCGAGTTATGATAAAACCACTGAAGAAAGGTATTGATATGCAGAAACTCAACAAGAAAGCTTGAACAAAACAAGTCGGCGAACAAGGCACAAAAGTTCCTTCAAACTATGAATTTTATTGATAAAAACACAATAGGAACAGCCTCCAAAGTCGTGCACCATGAGCTCTGGCCTCCCTTGCTTATATAACCAGCCCTTAGGCCAACCAAAACCTAACTAGGACTCTAATCCTACTCAATTCACGAATCGAAATTTTCTATAACTGCTCAAAACTCATCTATACGCAGATAAAAGCAATCTTAAGACTTCCAAACACTTTAGGAATGTATCCCACATTCCTAAAACAACTCAAATTCGTGACCCACACAAAATCCTATCATAACCAACTCAAAACTTTTCATATTTGAGTCAAACACGACTCAGCCGCAGCCTGAGTCCATAACCTAGTCGGTTGGACCTTTCTGACCAATTTTTACGTCCACATCTCTTCATCACGCCTCGGAACCATGTAGCTACATCCATGCACTCCTTGCACACGTGCAAACATCTTCCAACGATGCCCACAATAACTTCATATGCAATGTTCTTGATATAAACATGTTGATCTGGAGGTTGCGCAACATGTTTGAATCAAGAATTGTGGTTGAGTTGATCGGGAGGTTGTGCAACATGTTTGAATCAAGAACAATGCATATGAAGGTATCATGGACATCATTGGAAGATGTTTGCACGTGTGCAAGGAGTGCATGGACGTGGCTACATGGTTCCAAGGTGTGATGAAGAGATGTAGACGTAAAGAATTGGTCGGAAAGGTCCAACCTACTAGGTTATGGACTCAGGTTGCGGCTGAGTCGGGTTTGACTCAAATATGGAATGTTTTGAGTTGGTTATGATAGGATTTCGTGTGGGTCACGAATTTGGGTTGTTTTATGTGGGATACATTCCTAAGGTTTTTAGAAGTGTTAAGATTGCTTCTATGTGCGTATAGAAGAGTCCTAAGCAGTTATGGAAAGTTTCGATTCGTGATCTGAGTAGGATTAGAGTCCTAGTTGAGATTGGGTTGGCCTAAGGGCTGGTTATATAAGCAAGGGAGGCCAAAGCTCATGGTGCACGACTTTGGAGCTGTTCCTCTTGTGTTTTATTGAATAAAATTCGTAGTTTGAAGGAACTTTTATGCCTTGTTCGTCCGACTTGTTCCAGATAAGTTTTACTCGTTGAGTTTCTGCACACCACTACCTTTTGTCGGTGGTTTTATCATAACTCACGTTTTACAGATCCAATTGATGTGATTCTTTTTGGGTTGTATTCACAACTTGATTATCTATCATCTGTCAGAACTTCGAGGTCATTGGATTTGTGGTTTCTGATCTACATGAGTTTCTTTGCAGCGTTCCAGAACTGTTTTTCTCGGGTAGGACAGATTGACCTTTGTTCAATCTTTCGATCATAACTTGAGTTTCTCTCAATGGATTTGAGTGATTATTTTTGTTCTTTCTTCGTCACTTGATTCTCTCTGATATATATCACTATTGTCATAGTGAAACACATTTAGATTAGTTTCACACACGATTTCTCTAACAGATCATTTTTCTGCCGAAGGGGTTGGGATTTAATTGTTTCCGCTGCGTAAGATTTTTAAATCTAACATTCACCCCCCTCTGGTAGATTTTCACGTGCTTTTCGATCCTACAATTGGTATCAGAGCCAGGTTGCTCCAATCATTGTGATTTGCACATGTTTTTGACTAAAAATCATGGAGAAATACTCTGTCAAACCTTGTGTGTTTGCTGGTATTGATTTTTAGGTTTGGAAGGCACGCATGGAGGCTTTCATCCAGGTGCAAGGCTTCACAATATGGGAGAAGTTGTACAATCCTCATGAAGTGCCACCTAACGATCAAGTTACGGCTACAAATCTGCGGGACGTTGACAACAACAACAAAGCCCGAAACTTGATCATCCAAGGACTCACTCAGAGCGACTTCGACCACGTTGCACATCTCCGATCGGCATACGGTGTATGGAGAGCACTTTGTGACTATCATGAAGGATCCAACACGATCAAGGAGATAAGGCAATACATGTTCAAGAAAGAATATATTCGCTTCGAGATGCAACCCGGTGAGTCCATCGATAATCTCTTTACTCGCTTTAACAAAATTCTCAATAACTTGCGTAGTGTCAACGTTTATTTTTTTAATAGTGAAAATTCTAGGCAACTTCTTAGTGCATTAGATATGTCAATCTGGGAGATGAAAGTTACATCTATTCATGAATCTACTGTCATGAGTACACTTACTTTAGATGTGCTTTACTCTAAACTCAAAACTCATTAAATTGACATCTTATCACGTAAGAACCCAAGTAAGTCTATAGCATTTGTCTCACAACGTGATATGCCTAGCTCTGGCCAATCATCATCTTGCAATACTCTTGCTTTGTTGTCCTCACTAACCCTGCAACAGATCGAGGAATTTCCAGAGGAGGAGCTAGCACTTCTCTCTACTAGGTTCTCAAAAGCATTGCAAAATGTGAGAACTAGAAGGAGAGGAAGCTTCGGACCTCAACGATGCTTCGAATGTGGTAAGACAGGATATTTTCGTACAGAATGCCCTAACCTTTCAGGTTCTAATACTTCCCGAGAAGAAAAACAATCAAGGACGAAGCACTCCTCAACAAATGATAAGAAGAAGAAGAAGAAGAAGAAGAGCTTTACAGGTCGCCAACTGGTGAATAGTTTTATCTCCGCACTTCAGGAACTTGGCTCAAGCGATGTGGACATTGGAAGTGATGAAGATGAAGATGATTTGGCCAACTTATGCTTCATGGCAGGAAAAACAAGATCAAGATCAAGTTAGGAGGATGCAGAACACAACAGTGACGATGATGAGGTATGTTCTAACTATAATGAAATGTGTGATGCAATTTCTCGTGCAACTATTATTGTTAATAAAAAGGACAAAAAGCTTAGGGATAATGCTGCTAAAATTGAATCATAATCAACCATTTGAAAATCTTGATTCCTAGTGATGATTCTTGTCCCTCATGTGATTTAATCTATAAACAATTGTCCACACTAAGAACTGCACACTCCTCCACTCTAGATAGACTTGAACTTGAAATTGAAAAGAACAAAAAGCTTGCTGCACTTGACATTGGAAACTTAAAAGATGCTTCTTGTTCTACAATTGATTTGCATTGTTCTAGTTGTGATGATCTTGAAAAGAAACTAAATGATGCTATGAATGAAATTTCAATATTGAATAATGCTTTACGTTCTCATGAAGTTAAATATTGTTCCAATTGCAAATTAAAAGGAAAAACTTCATGTGAAAATCGCCTTGATCTGTCCAATAAACTTGATAACATGCATAGGACATTATATTGATTTTGTAATGGGAATAAGAACCTAAACTTGCTATTGAATTCGTCCAAGTCTTGTAATGATAAAACTGGTTTAGGTTTTGATTCTCATGCTCATGCTAAGGCACATCCACCTAAAATTGTAAAGTCATTAGGAAGTGGTTTGATTCAAACAGTTCCTAAACAAAAAGAAGTGGTTTTCAAATCTGCAGGAGTGTTGTCTCATTCGATTTCAAATAAAAATATTGCTTGCTCATCTAGACATGAACACAAAGTTAAATTTCATTGTACCTACTGTGGTAGAGATGGTCATGTCATAGATTTTTGTTATAGACTAGCTAAACAACAGAAAAGGGAAAGAATGATTGCTAGATCTCATAACATTCATGCAAAATTTGCTGCACAAATTAAACCGAATGTCAGGAACATGCAACCTGTTGTTATGAGTCAAAAACATTCAATGTTTACCTCTGGACCTTCTGTTTTTGCCTTCGGAGCTACTGATTTTTGTGCTACACAAGTAACACCTTATAGGTCAGTAGTTAAGAATAAAAACCTCAAACTTTGACTCATAAACCTGTTGTTTTATCTCAGCTTTCGCGTGCTTTTCTTGCTGCACGTCGTGTGACTCAGTACTGGATACCTAAATGCCTTTTGACAAAATTTAATGCAAAATTTGATAACTTTAAAGCAAAATTTGTTGGACATGCTAAACCGAATGATACGATCGTGCAACATACTGTAATGAGTCGAAAACATGCAAAGTTTGCTCCCAAACATACTGTTTTCGTGCTACACATGTAACACCTCATAGGTCAGTAGTTGGGTACAAAAATCCTCAAGCTTTGACTCATAAACCTGCTATTTTATCTCAGCTTTTGCATGTTATTCCTGCTGGACATTTTGTGACTCGGTACTAGATTCCTAAATGCCTTTTGACTAACCCCAATATTCAGTCATCGATGTATTATGCTTCTATTTAGGTTACACGTTTGAGGAAGGAGAACATTTGGATTGTGGATTCAGGTTGCTCACGCCACATGACCGGTAACAAAGATTGGTTCTCCTACCTCTCTTTTGTGTCACGTGTAGAGAATGTTACTTTTGCCGATAATTCTTCAACTCCTATAATTGCTAAGGGTTCGGTTAGAGTAAATGATCACTACACTTTGAAGGATGTGGCACTTGTCAAAAATTTGAAATACAACTTGCTTTCTGTTTCACAATTGCTAGATGAAAATCTGGAAATTATTTTCAATAAAAATTGCAGCAAAGTTGTAGGTTCAAATAGTGAGCTTATTTTTAACATGTCTCGGTTTGGAAGAGTTTTTAAATCTGATTTTGATATGTCTTCCTCTAAGCATAGGTTTCTAGTTTCTAATGATTCAAAGGACTTATATTTTTGGCATCGTAGACTTGGTCACGTAGGCTTTGATCACCTAACGTGTGTTAGTGCTCTTGATCGCATATGTGGGCTGCCTAAGCTTAAAGGGGACAAATAAATTGTGTGCTCTTCTTGTAGACATGCTAAGATGGTTGCAGGTTCACATACTTCTCTCACAATGATCATGACAACTGAACCGGGTCAACTTTTGCACCTTGACACCGTAGGATCTTCACGTGTTCAATCCTTCGGAGGTAAATGGTATGTTCTTGTTATTGTTGATGATTATTCTAGATACTCTTGGGTTTACTTTATGGCGTCTAAAAATTAAGCTTTTAGTCACTTTAGAACTTTATTTCTTAGATTATTAATTGATTACCCAGGATCTTTAAAAGCAATTAGAAGTGATAACGGAACTGAATTTAAAAATCAATCTTTTGATCACTTTTGTGCTGAAAATGGAATAGATCATCAATTTTCTTCACCATATGTACCTCAACAAAACGGTGTTGTAGAAAGAAAGAACAAAACCTTAGTTGAGATGGCTAGGACTATGCTTGATGAATATCAAACTCCTAGGAAATTTTGGACTGATGCGATTGCAACTGCTTGTTATGTCTCAAATCGTGTTTTCTTGTGCGCTAAGCTAGATAAAACCCCATATGAGCTCCGTTTTCGACATAGGCCTAGTGTTACGCACTTTCGGGTCTTTGGTTGTAAATGCTTTGTTAAGAAACATGGTAATCTTGATAAATTTGAACCTAGATCCATTGATGGCATGTTTCTTGGTTATCCATCTCATACTAGAGGCTACTGTGTGCTTTTACTTAACACTAACAAAATTGTGGAGACTTATGAAGTGTCGTTTGATGAAGCTAGCTCAGGTACTAGCTCAAACATTGCAGGTCCAGATCCATATTCGCAGGGGGAGAGCATTTTCGTTGAAGATGAGGAAGAGGTGGAGCTGCTGCCCAAAAATTCAGAAGCTAATGACATTGTTCGAGCTCCTGATTTTGATTCACAGCCAGCACCGACAACCACCATTGCTGGTCCAGATTCTCCTCAAGTCACAAGCTCATCGATTTGTGATGAGCATGAAGAAGAAGAAGCCTATGAAGTGTCCACTCCCCTTCGGGTTCTCAAAATTCATCCTCCACAACAGATTATTGGAAGCTTGCACGAACGAGTTACACAGTCCATGTTTTGCGATCCAAACTCTCATGCTCATTCTACTTTTGTTGCTTATTTTGAACCCAAAGATATATCACACGCACTCACTAATGAATCTTGGATTATTGCCATGCAAGAAGAGTTAGAAAATTTTGAAAGAAATAATGTTTGGAAACTTGTACCTCCACCTCAAGATCACACTTTAATTGAAACTAAATGGGTGTTTAAAAATAAACAAATTGAGGATGGGGTTGTGGTTAGGAATAAGGCTAGGTTGGTTGCTCAAGGTTTCACTCAAGTTGAAGGTCTTGATTTTGATAAAACTTTTGCTCCTGTTGCTAGATTAGAAGCCATAAGAATTTTGTTAGCTTTTGCTGCATCTAAATGTTTTAAGCTATATCAAATGGATGTTAAAAGTGCTTTTCTTAATGGCTACATAGATGAGGAGGTTTATGTCAAACAACCACCGGGTTTTGAAAATCCATATTTTCCTAATCATGTTTACAAACTGTCCAAAGCCTTGTACGGTCTCAAACAAGCCCCTAGAGCATGGTATGATATGTTAAAAACATTCTTACTTGAAAAGGGGTTTACCATGGGCAAGGTTTATAAAACTCTTTTTGTGCTTAAGCATGGCAATGACTCATTATTCGTTCAAGTGTACGTGGATGATATTATCTTTGGTTGTGCTTCTCATGATCTTGTGTCCAAGTTTTTAGCTATGATGAGTGCAGAATTTGAGATGAGTATGATGGGAGAACTCATGTACTTTTTGGGGCTGAAAATCAAGCAAACCAAGGAGGGTACCTTTGTGCATCAAACGAAGTATACAAAAGACCTCCTAAGGCGCTTCAACATGGACAAAAGCAAGCCTCTTCGGACACTAATGGGAACAGCAACAACACTTGAACTTGATGAAGATGGTGAACCAGTGGATTAAAAAGAATATAGAAGCATGATCGGATCACTTTTGTACCTCACGACATCAAGACCGGACATACAATTCAGCATATGTCTTTGTGCACGGTTTCAAGCTTCCCCGCATGCTTCACATCGTCAAGCCGTCAAAAGGATTCTAAGGTACTTACAGGGAACTCAAGAATTTGGCATTTTTCTTCCTTCTTCCTAAACCGTTACTTTGAATGTTTTTTTCCGATGCTGATTTTGGAGGTTGTAGGATTGATATAAAAGTACTTCCGGTGCTTGTAATTTTCTTGGTAGTTCACTTGTTGCTTGGTCCTCTAGAAAACAAAGCTCAGTTGCACAATCCATGGCCGAATCTTAATATGTAGCTGCTGCTAGTGCTTGCTCACAAATTCTTTGGATTGTTCAAATACTTAAGGACTATGGGGTTGACCTACTTGGTGTTCCACTGTTTTGTGATAACACTAGTGCCATTTGCATTGCTAAAAATCCTGTGCAACATTCTAGAACTAAGAACATTGATATTTGGTATCACTTTCTCCGTGATAATGTCGAAAAAGGAAACATTGTGCTTCACCATGTAGATACCGAACAAAAATTGACTGACATTTTTACAAAACCTTTGGATTTCACTCATTTTTGTTATATTCATAGTGAAATAGGGGTTATGCATCCTCATAGCTTAAATTGAGGGGGAGTTTTGAAACTTGGGAAGTCTATTTGTGAATCTGAAATTAAAAGAATATGAGCATAGTATTTCATACATATATGACTTTGTGATTCTTTTTACATGCTGAAAAATCTTACTACATTACTCGTGTTATACATTTTGTAGTTTTTGCCATGTCTAGTAATTGGAATAATTACTTACACTAAATCTGGTCATGGTCAAACTTTCTTGCTCTTTTGAACTTGTTGCATGCTCACAAGTGCTTTTAATCATAAATAATTAATCAAGCAATCAACTCACATGTTGAGTTTTTGTGAACAAATATAAGTTGAGAAAAGATCAAGAGAATATGCATGCATCGCACTTCTTCTTTTGAGATGGCTTATCATTGCACTTAGATATGAACTTGGAAGAAGTTGTGTATGACTAAAACCATGTACTTAAGCTTCTGATTGTCAAATGACATAGGCTTGGCTTGGTTGGTTAGAATAAGGCAGATGCGCATATAATCTCTTGCAAATATCATATGATCTAAATTTGTGCTTTGAAAAATAATAAAATGCAGCAACAAGTTTCATGCTTTCACATATTGAAATAGTTAAGTTTGTGAAATCATGACTTGCTTAAATTGAAAATTACATTTGATCTCTAGCATGATTTACACTACTTTATGTATCTCATTGTTATGATAGTGTAAGTTACTTGATAGTATGACTTGGATGAGCTTTGTTTTATATGTATATGTTATAATATGCTCATAACAATTAAAACTTTCTCTTTTGAACCTTGCTGAATACATTGTCAAAGGGGGAGAGATAATATGGTGAATGTATAGGGGGAGAAATTTATTTCTATCTCATTTGATTTTCAAAAAGGGGGAAATTGTTCTCAGAACTTTTCATGCCAATGTTCGGATTTAAACTGTGTTGCCAATGCATTCATCAAGGGGGAGATTGTGAGACCTATGTGTGCTGAACACATTGGCTTTGACAATAAAAGTTTTGAATGTTGCCATAACATCTTTTTAGCAAGGTCCGACTCTAGCTCCGAGCCTCTACAAGGTCCGACAATAGGTCTGACTTTCTTTGCCTAGATCCAACATGTTTTTAGGTAGCTTCGGTGAGCTTTGTCTTTAGCTCCGACATGTCTTTGATAGCTCCGACATGTCTTTGTTATGCTCCGATATGTTTTGTTAGGTCTGACTTATGTTTGTTAGCTCCGACATGTTTTTCTAGCTCCGACTTTTGGGATGACTAGCTCTGACTAGTTTTGGTAAGCTCCGGCGCTAGGTTGTACTAGATTTGGTAAGCTCCGGCGCTAGGTTGTACTAGCTTTGATATGCTCCGACGCTAGGTTGTACTAGCTTTGGTAAACTCCGGCTCAAGCTCCGGTTAGCTTTGGCTAGGTTCGGAGCTTGTTCGCAATGTACCTGCTTTTATCTTGCAATGTTTTGAACTTGCTTTATATTCTTAGAAAGATTGCTTAGTATTCATTTTCTATGTTTTTGGTGTGTTTTGGTTGATATGGCTGATATTGTTTTGATATGCTTTGCAACATGCTTATGTGAGGTGCTCACATAAGGTGTTGTGATTCGGAACTAACTTGAGTCAAGTCGTGGACTTGGGCTCGTACGGATTGGTTGTTTATTCATGTGCAGGTGTTGCTTGAGTTCAAGACATGGCTGGTGACGGGATCCATTGAACTAGTCTTAGGGAGAAGATGAGGTTCAATAACCAAGTTCGGGAAGAATTGTGGTTGATTTGCTCTGGAGGTTGCGCAACATGTTTGAATCAAGAACAATGCATATGAAGGTACCATGGACGCCATTGGAAGATGTTTGCACGTGTGCAAGGAGTGCTTGTACGTGGCTACATGTTTCCGAGGCGGGATGAAGAGATGTGGACGTAAAGAATTGGTCAGAAAGGTCCAACCGACTAGGTTATGGACTCGGGCTGCGGCTGAGTCGGGTTTGACTCAAATATGGAATGTTTTGAGTTGGTTATGATTGGATTTCGTATGGGTCACGAATTTGGGTTGTTTTAGGAATGTGGGATACATTCCTAAGGTGTTTGGAAGTCTTAGGATTGCTTCTATCTGCGTATAGAAGAGTCCTAAGCAGTTATGGGATGTTTCGATTCGTGATCTGAGTAGGATTAGAGTACTTGTTGAGATTGGGTTGTCCTAAGGGCTGGTTATATAAGTAAGGGAGGCCAAAGCTCGTGGTGCACGACTTTGGGGCTGTTCCTCTTGTGTTATATTGAATAAAATTTATAGTTTGAAGGAACTTTTATGCCTTGTTTGTTCGACTTGTTCCAGACAAGTTTTACTCGTCGAGTTTCTGGACAGCACTACCTTTCGTAGGTGGTTTTATCATAACTCGAGTTTACAGATCCCATTGACGTGATTCTTTATGGGTTGTCTTCACAACTTGATTATCTATCGTCTGTAAAAAATTTGCGGTCATTGGATTTGTGGTTTATGATCTACACGAGTTTCTTTGCAGCGTTCCAGAACTTTTTTTCTCGGGTAGGACAGATTGACCTTTGTTCAATCTTTCGATCATAAAATGAGTTTCTCTCAACGGACTGAGTGATTCTTTTTGTGCTTTCTTCGTGACTTGATTCTCTCTGATATATATCACTTTTTTCACAGTGAAACACGTTTAGATTAGTTTCACACACGATTTCTCTAACAGATCGTTTTTTCTGCCGAAGGGGTTGGGATTTAATTGTTTCCGCTGCATAAGATTTTTAAATCTACCATTCACCCTCCCCTCTGGTAGCTTTTCACGTGCTCTTCGATCCTACACAGGGGTCGTGGCAGGAGTAAGCCGAGGCCCGGGGCTCCCATGATGGCAGCTGCGGTAGCTGGCAGGGCCCAGGGCTCACGCCAAGATAAGTGCCCACGTCAGTCACCTGAAGGTGACAATGCTGATTTCAAGTGCCCAATGCAACGGACCAATGGTCACAGTGCAAGTGAGTGCCGAGAAGTCAAGAAGCTCGCGGAGCGTTACCGCAAGCAGAGGCAGAAGCAGCAGCGCCAAGAGAGCGAGCCTTCCCGCCAGAGGGAGGGTAAGCAGAAGCTTGATCCCGTGGAGGACAGAGACGAGGACATGGGGTACCAGGATCCCCACAGGGCGGTGAAAGTCGTCTTCACGGGTGCTGACTCAGACACTAGCAGTGACCAGTAGCGTCGGAAGCTCCTCTACATCATCTACGGGGGAGCCACAGACCCCACGTCCCAGAATGCGGTGAAAGTCCTACGACGGGCTGTGGCTACGGTGGCCCCGGCACCAAGCCCCGCACCCCACAACAAATGGATGAGTACCGCAATTGGCTTTGATGCCTCAGATTGCCCGGAAAACATGGCAGGAGTTGGAGTGCTCCCGTTGCTTGTGGCCCCAACCATCGCCAACGTAAAGCTCCATTATGTGCTAATCGACGACGGTGCGGACCTCAACCTCATCTCATCTGCTGCCTTCCGAAAGCTACAGATACCCATGTCCCGCCTCACACCTTCGAGCCCGTTCTCAGGTGTAGGCCCGGGGCAAATCGTGCCTAGCGGTTGCATCCACCTTTCGGTAACCTTCAGTACTCCAGAGAACTACCGCACGGAGAGCGTCCTGTTCGATGTGGCAGACATTGAGCTCCCCTTCAATGCCATCATCGGAAGGTCAGTGTTGGACCAATTCATGGTCGTAGCTCACTACGGCTATCTGGTCCTGAAGATGCCGACGCCATCTGGAGTCCTCAGGGTCCAAGGAGATCGCAATGTGGCGGTGTCAGCCTTGGAGCAGCTCCAAGCACTCGCTGTAGGGTGGGCTCGAGCTTTGACGGTGCGAGGGAAGGTTGGCCAAGCCAAGGCCCACCCGAGCAGACCTCCACTGCTGCTCCACGCGTGCTGCCCGCCGAAGACGACATCCCAGTAAGGGTCGTCAGAATCGGCTCTGAGGCTGCCCAAACGACCCGCATAACGGGTAACCTGGACAGCAAATAGGAACTCGCGCTCGTCACCTTCCTCTGGGACAATGTTGATGTGTTTGCTTGGCAGCCATCACAGATGCCCGGGATCGCCAGGGAGGTGATTGAGCATCATCTGTAGATATACCCTGACACCCGCCCGGTACAACAGAAGTCCTGGAAGCAGTCTGTCGAGCGCCAAAACTTCATCTGAGAGGAGATTAAGAAGTTGCTCAATGCTAGCTTCATCCGGGAAGTCCACCATCATCGGTGGTTGGCTAATCCTGTTGTCGTCCCCAAGGCTGGCAGGAAGCTTCGGATGTGCATCTACTACAGCAACCTAAACAAGGCATGTCCAAAGGATCCATTCCCACTCCCCAGGATAGATCAAATTGTAGACTCTACGTCAGGTTGTGATCTGCTGTGTTTCCTAGATGCGTATTCTTGTTTCCATCAGATACCTATGTCTAGGGATGATGAAGAACACACTGATTTTGTAACAGCAGATGGCCTGTATTGTTATGTCTCCATGCCTTATGGTCTTAAGAATGATCTCCCTACTTTTGTACGTGCAATGCATAAAACATTTAGGGACCTCATTAGAGACCTGGTAGAAGTGTATGTCGATGACATCGTGGTAAAAATCAGAAATTGCGCGTCTTTCCTAGACAGCTTAACGCAAGTCTTCAGTAGGCTGCGCATCACACGCACGATGCTAAACCCCGAAAAGTGTGTCTTCGGGGTCTCCTCTGGGAAACTGCTTGGATTCCTGGTCTCTCACCGTGGAATCGAAGCTAATCCTGAGAAGATCAAGGCGATAGAGCTGATGCGGCCCCCGACACGTATCAAGGATGTGCAGAAGCTCGTAGAGTGCCTGGAAGCTCTCAGCCGGTTCATCTCGAGACTGGCAGAGCGAGCACTTCCCTTCTTCAAAATTCTCTGGAAGGTAGGTCCCTTTGTGTGGACCGAAGAGGCGGAAGCGGCATTACAAGAGCTCAAGAAGCTCCTAACGTCCCTGTCCGTCAGGGTGGTGCCGGAGCCTGGTGAGCCCTTGCTGCTATATATTACCGCGACAACCGAAGTGATCAGCATGGTCCTGGTCGTGGAGCGGTCAGAACCACCACAACGGCAGGTACGGGAAGGAACCCGCGTCAAAAGCGCCGAGCCTCAGAGTTTGGACCTGGCCAAGGACCTCTCACTGGAGGGTCCCGCAGCCAGGGAACCCCCGGGTCTCAACCCTCGGAGGTTGATTCAGATCCCGGAAGTCGGGAGCCCCGGGACCTAGACCCGCTGCAAGGAGCATCGGACCCTTTAGACAGGGTTCAGACCACTCAACGACCAGTCTACTATATCAGCGAAGTCCTCCACGTAGAAAAAACAAGGTATTAGGAGGTACACAAGCTGTTGTATGCCGTGTTTATAGCATCGAGGAAGCTCCGACACTATTTCCAGAGCCACAAGATCTTGGTGGTCACCTCCTTCCCACGAGAATGGTGCTCCACAGCCCTAACGCTACAGGCAATGTTGCCAAGTGGGCAGCCAAGCTAGCGGAGTTTGAGCTTGAGTTCCTTCCTCGGCATGCGGTCAAGAGTCAAGCACTGGTGGATTCCTTAGTCGAGTGGATTCCATCACCTAGAATCCAGAGCGCTCGAGCAGTGAGGAGATAGTGCCCAGTGCACCAGTCTTAACTGAGACCCCCTGGACACTTTACTTCGATGGTTCCACGCGGAAACACGGGGCCGGAGCCGGGGTGATGCTCATTACCCCGATAGGGGAGCAGTTCAAATATATGGTGCATCTTGGGTTCAAGTACACCAACAACATGGCATGGTATGAAGCCCTTATCTTCGGGTTGAAGACAACATTGACCCTCAGTGTTCGCCAGCTGCTTGCCAATGGTGATTCCCAGCTAATCGTCAAGCAGGTCAAGGGAGAGTGCAGGTCCAATGACCCTCAATTGGCAACATACTTGCTGCTCGTAAGGAAGCTGGAGAAAGACTTTGAAGTCTTGGATCTGTGCCATGTGACCCGAGCTGACAACTCAGTCGCAGACGACCTGTCAAAGAAGGCCTCCACAGAGGCACCAGTGCCCGAAGGAGTCTTCGCAAGGTCGTTATCACGACCAACCGCCCGAGCTGCCAAACTGGATGAAGGGGGTGAAGCTAGCAATCCCGGCGGCCCTGCAACCATGGTGCCCGCCAAGGTTCTTATGCGCCACCGGCAGCTCCGAGCAGTTGGGCGCCCAAGAACCAGAAGCTCAAGAAGATCCCAATGCATGGATCTCGGAGGTCCGGGACTACTTGAAAGATAATTACCTTCCCGAAGAACATGCCCTGGCAGAACAGATTGTGCGGATGGCTAAGAGATACACGCTGGTGGAGGAAGATCTCTACCGGCATGGCGCCAACGACATCCTAATATGATGCATTCCCGGGAGGAAGGCTATGACTTGATCGCAGAAATCCATGGAGGTGAGTGCTGGAACAATGCATTGGCCCACACGCTGGTCGGCAAAGCCTTCCGGCACGACTTCTACTGGCCAACAGCACTCCAAGATGCCGTTGAGATGGTAAAGAGATGCAAGGTGTGCCAGTTCCATGCCAAGCAGATCCACACACCAGCTCAAGCGCTGCAGATGCTTCCCCCTCGTGGCCATTCGCCGTGTGGGGGCTGGACATCCTGGGACCTTTCCCAAGAGCCTTCGGAGGATTCCTGTACCTCTACGTTGCCGTAGACAAGTTCACCAAATGGCCAGAAGCCACCCCTTAACAAGCAATCGGCAGTAAAGTTTGTCAAGTCGATCGTCTGCAGGTTCGGGGTCCCGAACAGGATCACACTGATAACGGGACCCAGTTCACGAGCGAACATTCCAAGAATACTGCAAGGACCTTGGGATCCAAGTTTGTTACGCCTCTGTTGCTCACCCTGAGAGCAATGGGCAGGTAGAGAGGGCAAACACGAAGATCCTCAAGGGCCTCAAGACTCGTACATACTCAAGCCTTGAGAGGCATTGTGCAAACTGGGTGGATGAGCTGCCATATGCGTTGTGGGCTAGCCAGACATCAACCAGCCGGGCTATGGGAGAAACGCCCTACTTCTTGGTGTACGGGGCGGAGGCCGTCCTTCCCCTAGAGATCACCATGGGCTCCCCCCGTGTCTGGATGTACGATGAAGCCATGCAGGACCAGTTCAGGCGTGAAGACATGGACCTCGTCAACGAGGGATGCATACGAGCATCCCTCCAAAATGCACGGTACAGGCAGGCGCTCCGGCACTACCATTAGTAGACCATGCGCAGTAGGGAGCTGAAGGTAAACGACCTGGTCCTGCGGCGTCTGATTTCCGGTGAAGGAGCAAACAAGCTCTCCCCTAGTTAGGAGGGCCCCTTCCGGGTAACAGAAGTTTGTCGCCCAGGGTGCGTTTGCCTAGCTACGGAGGATGGACAACGAGTGCCCAACCCATGGAATATCGAACACCTCCGTAAGTTTTATCCATAGCCAAGTGGTAGGACATTTTATTTTCTTTCATTATAAAGAGAGCATAGTGTCTAGAGATAGCACTTGGATTAACCAAGGCCAGGGAAATGAGCCTTGGTTGTACGCCTTGCTTGGCACGGTCCAGTACCCTGAGAAGGTACACTCAGCTCCCTGTCACCCAGGCCAGGTCGTTCTTCCTGTAAAGTATGTTCTCTCCTATGAAGGTTATAATGAAAAGATTTTTGCCCTACCCTGCAGTGCTGCATTCATTTGAAATTATCTTTAGTTCTTATGAATGACGTCAAGCGTTCGCCATTAGCTCACCACCTAGCGTGGGTGCGGTCAGTTTTTCCCTCGTCTCTGCAATAGTGGGAGCTTTGCTGTGCGTTTGCGGGCGGGTTACTTGAGGTACTTGCTAAGTGTCCGGAACCTTTGAACCCACTCCCCACGTGCAGTGGGTATTGAGTTCCGGGCACGAACGCCCTAAGTTAATCAAGTCCCCCACGACGGTAAAGGATTGTAAGACAAACAACACTAATAGAGCGTGGGCAAAGAGTGACTGGAGAGCAGAATTACCTTTTATCTGTCATGTGTGCAGGTCCCTAAGGTTGTAATGCTAATAAAGCCACTCTTGTATCACCGATGATGAACGGTTACCTCACCGAGAGTGGGCTCGGGGGATTGACATCGACGTCCTCTACGTCGGCAATGGGTGTCGCCGGATCTTCTGAGCTTCGACAATCCTAGGGGGCCCGATGGTGACGTCTTCCACATGGACAGTGGATGTCGCCGGAGCTCCTAAGCTCAAACAACCCCAGGGGGCCTAGTGTCGACGTCCTATGTTGACAATGGGTGTCGCCGGTGCTCCCGAGCTCCGACAACCCTAGGGGGATCGGCAGTGACGTCTCCTACATGGACAAAAGGTTCTGTGTGAGATCGGACTAGTCCGGTTGTGACCGGACTAGTCCGTTTTGAAGTGACCATTTGAATTTGACGTTTGGCGGGTAGTGTGATGATTGCCGCGCAGTGCGACGATTGTCAAGGACGTCAGTGGTCCCCTAGGCTAGACTAGTCCGCCCATCTACTGAAGTCAGCAGTATGGGCTGGGAACCTCTATAAATAGAGGACCCCTGGGTTCATTTGAAAAAAGATCTTGAGCAAGTTTAAACCCTAGCACTGCCACAACAACCTTGAGCCTCCAAAAGCCTCCTTCTTGCCTACATTCCCTCTAAAACTAATTCTTGTGTGGATTAGGGTTTGGTGAGGTGAAGAAGAGGAAGAACACCGCTCTTTGGCTCTCGGTTTGATCTCTTACACTTTGTGAATATTTGTGATCTATGGATTGAGTTAATCTTTGTGGTTCGAGATTGTATTTGTGGTGGGAGCCTCAGATTGTGAGAAGCCCCAACGAATCTTGTATTCACCCTTTGTGATAGTGGAGAACCAAGTTAGGCCCGTGCGGTAAACTTGGTGGGGGAAGGGTTCTTGAACCCAGTCCTTCGTGGACTCCTCAACGGGGACGTAGATTCCTTCATGGGATCGAATCTCAGGATAATATCCTTGTGTCCCTTGTGTACTTCGCTTTCACTTATTGCACATTGCTTCTAGGGTTAGCTCTACCGTTTTGCTTATCACTCTTGTCTCATTGTGATCCTTAGCTTCATACTTGCCATATAACTTGTTAAGGTTCACTAAGTCATTCTAACATACTTTGCATCACAAGAATTGGACTAAAACTTGTTAGAAACACCTTTTTAGGCTTTCCCTGTAGGAGGACCGGACTAGTCCGCCCCTGGACTGGACTAGTCCGCCCCTTGAGTACTAATCTCATTTTATTAAGTCATTTCAGGTCAGTTAGCCTATTATTCACCCCCTCTAGGAAACTTTCAATTGGTATCAGATCCGGTCTCTCCCAAAAGAGTCTAACAACTCGGAGAGAAGATGGCTGGAGTGGGGTACGGAGAAGTCTCAACCAGTGAGGTCCAAGCAACCCTAGAAGAGATTCTCTTCCATCAAGACAAATCAACGGATGACGAAGAAATTTGCCAGCTCAAGGCGAAACTTCATGAGAAGTTGAAGATTCTGAAGGTTGACTCTTCAACCTCCACATCAGGTGGCACAATCAACTACAACCAACAAGGCTACAACTATGAACGCCTTGTCTCCAACAACCACTACCTTTCCATCCCATTGGGGAAGCCTCCCCAATTCGATAGAACCGACTACGGGATGTGTAAGCACAACATGAAGATCCATCTTGTGTCACTCAACCCCTCACTATGGCAAATCGTGTTGACTGGGGTGCACCTCTTGAAGAATGAAGAAGATATCACTCTGGAGCAACCCGTGCTCCTTCACCGCAATGCCCAAGCGGCCAGAGTGATCATCTCATCTCTCTCAAGAGATGAGTTCAACCGAGTGGATGGACTTGAGGTGGCCAAGGATATTTGGGATACCCTCAAGACGGCTCATGAAGGCAATCGAGTCGTGAAAGAAGCAAAGATTGAGCTCATTGAAGGAGAGCTCAGAAGGTTTGCCATTATGGATGGTGAATCTCCCCAAGAGATGTACAACCGCCTAAAGGTACTCATCAACAAGAGTAGATCTTATGGCTGTACCAAGTGGACGGACCACGAGGTGGTGAAGAGGATGATTCGGGCATTCATGCCTAGAAACGTCTCTCTTTCCTCCATGATCTAAGAAAGACCGGGGTTTGCCAAATGACCCCGGAGGAGGTCCTTGGAAGGATCATCAACCACGAGATCATGGAGAAGGAGGCGCTTTTCTACAATGACCTCCAAAGGTTCACCGCCTCAAAGACGAAGGATGTTGCACTCAAAGTGACATCCTCCTCAAAAGAGCAAAACGAAGATGATGAGGAGAGCCTTGACTCCGATGAGGAAGAATCCCTTTTCATCAACAACTTTAAGAGAATGATGAGAAGAAGAAAAGGAGGATACAAGCATGAGAGCAAGGGCAAAGAAAAGGCAAGGCCCAAAACCAAGGGGGCTTGCTACAATTGTGGCGAGTACAGGCACTTCATTATAGATTGTCCACATGAAGAGGGCAAGAAGAAGAAGGAGGGCAAGCCGCAAGAGAATAAGTTCGACAAGAAGAAGAGGCCCTCCGGTCATGCTCACTTGGGCAAGGAATGGGACTCTAACGATGAGTCCTCCTCTTCTGAAGACGAGGAGAAGATGGCAACCATTGCCATCGGGAGGAGTTCCAAGGGAAGCAAGCTCTTCCCCAACCTCTACGACCACAAGATGTAGGAATGAAGAGCACGTGAAAAGCTACCAGAGGGGGGTGAATGGTAGATTTAAAAATCTTACGTACCGGAAACAATTAAACCCCAACCCCTTCGGCAGAAAAACGATCTGTTAAATAAATCATGTGTGAGACTAATCTAAACGTGTTTCACCATGACAAAAGTGATATATATCAGAGAGAATCAAGTCACGAAGACAACACAACAAGAATCACTCAAATCCATCGAGAAAAACTCAAGTTATGATCGAAAAATCAAACAAAGGTCAATCTGCCCTACCCGAGAAAAAAAATAGTTCTGGAATGCTGCAAAGAAACTCGTGTAGATCATAGACCACAAATCCAATGACCGTGTAATTTTGACCGATGATAGATAATCAAGTTTTGAAGACAACCCAAAAAGAATCACGTCAATTGGATCTGTAAAACTCGAGTTATTATAAAACCACCCACAAAAGGTAGTGCTGTCCAGAAACTCCACGAGTAAAACTTGTCTGGAACAAGTCTGACTAACCAGACACAAAAGTTCCTTAAAACTATGAATTTTATTCAATAGAACACAAGAGTAACAGCCCCAAAGTCGTGCACCACGATCTCTAGGCTCCCTTGCTTATATAACCAGCTCGAAAGCCAACTCAACTCAGATCAGGAACCTAATCCTACTTTGTTCACGAATCGTAACTTTCCATAATTGCTTAGGATTCTTCTATACGCAGATAGAAGCAATCTTAAGACTTCGAAACACCTTAGGAATGTATCCCACATTCCTAAACAACTCAAATTCGTGACCCACACGAAATCCTATCATAACCAACTCAAAACATTCCATATTTGAGTCAAACCCGACTCAGCCGTAGCCTGAGTCCATAACATAGTCGGTTGGACCTTTCCGACCAACTCTTTACGTCCACATCTCTTCATCATGCCTCGGAACCATGTAGCCACATCCATGCACTCCTTGCACACGTGCAAACATCTTCCAATACGATACCTTCACATGCATTGTTCTTGATTCAATCATGCTGCGCAACCTCCTGATCAGCTCAACCATAATTCCTCCTGAATTTGGTTGTTTGAACCTCATCTCCTCCCTAAGACTAGTCCAATGGATCCCATCACCATCCATGTCTTGTAACTCAAGCAACACCTGCACATGAATAAACAACCAATCCATACGAGCCCAAGTCCTCGACTTGACTCAAGTTAGTTCCAAACACAACACCTTACGTGAGAACCTCACATAAGCATGTTGCAAAACCACAGTAACACGATATCAACCATGTCAACCAAAAACGCACCAAAAACTTAGCAAAGGAATACTAAGCAATCTTTCCAGATATGTAAAGCAAGTAAGAAACATTGCAAATGAAAAACTGAAGAATTGCGGTCAAGTTTCGGACCTTGCCAGAGCAAACCGGAGCTTGAGCCGGAGCTTACCAAAACTAGTAGAGTAAAGCACCCGCCGGAGCTTACCAAAAACTAGCATAACCAAGCTCCCGCCGGAGCTTACAAAACTAGCAGGACCTTAATAAAAAGGTGTTTTGGTGATATTCAAAACTTTTACCATCAAAGCAAGTGTATTCACCACAAGCCAATGTATTCAGCACACATAGGTCTTACAATCTCCCCCTTGATGAATGCATTGCAACACCATTTAAAATCCGAACATTGGCTTATTCACATAAAAGTTTTGAAGGCAATTTCTCCCCCTTTATAAATCAAAAGTAAAATGAGAAGAAAATCCAAAAATTATCCCATATTATCTCTCCCCCTTTATTATCTCTCCTTATGCATATATTCTCTTTCTCTTCATGCTTATCTCTCCCCCTTTGACAATGTATTCCACAAGTCATGAGCATATAAACAAATTATCTCTCCCCCTTTAGTTGTTATGTGCATATTATAACATATACATATAAACAAAGCTCATCCAAGTCATACTATCAAGTACCTTACATTATCACATCAATGAAATACATAAAGTAGTGTAAGCCATGCTAGAGATCAAATGTAATTTTCAATTTAAGTAAGTCATGATCTCACAAACTTAACTATTTCAAAACCTGAAATCATGACACTAGTTGCTGCATTTTATTATTTTTCAAAGCATAAATTTAGATCATATGATATTTGCAATAGATTATATGCGCATCTGCCTTATTCTAACCAACCAAGCCAAGCCTATGTCATTTGACAATCAGAAGCTTAAGGACATGGTTTTAGTCATACACAACTTCTTCCAAGTTCATATCTAAGTGCAATGATAAGCCATATCAAAAGAAGAAGTGCGATGCATGCATATTCTCTTGATCTTTTCTCAATTTATATTTGTTCATAAAAACTCAACATGTGAGTTGATTACTTGATGAATTCTTAATGATTAAAAGCACTTGTGAACATGTAACAAGTTCAAAACAGCATGAAAGTTCGACCATGACCAGTTTTAGTGTAAGTAATTATTCCAATTACTAGACATGGCAAAAACTACAAAATGTATAACAAGAGTAATGTAATAAGAACTTTCAACATGTAAAAGGAATCACAAAGTCATATATGTATGAAATACTATGCTCATATTATTTTATTTCAGATTCACACATAGACTTCTCAAGTTTCAAAACTCCCCCTAAATTTAAGCCATGAGGATGCATAACCCCTATTTCACTACGAATGTAACAAAAACGAGTGAAATCCAAAGGTTTTGTAAAAATGTCAGCCAATTGTTGTTCGGTATCTACATGGTGAAGCACAATGTTTCCTTTTTCAACATTATCTCGGAGAAAGTGATACCTAATGTCAATGTGCTTAGTTCTAGAATGTTGCACAGGGTTTTTAGCAATGCAAATGGCACTAGTGTTATCACAGAACAGTGGAACACTATCTAGATGAACCCCATAGTCCTTAAGTGTTTGAACAATCCAAAGAATTTGTGAGCAAGCACTAGCAGCAGCTACATATTCAAATTCGACTGTGGATTGTGCAACTGAATTTTGTTTTCTAGAGGACCAAGCAATAAGAGAATTACCAAGAAAATGACAAGCACTAGAAGTACTTTTCCTATCAATCCTACAACCCCCAAAATCAGCATCCGAAAAAGCTTTCAAAGTAACGGTTGAGGAAGAAGGAAGAAAAATTCAAATTCTTGAGTTCCATGTAAGTACCTAAGAATCCTTTTGACGGCTTGACGATGTGAAGCACGTGGGGAGGCTTGAAACCGTGCACAAAGACATACGCTGAATTGTATGTCCGGTCTTGATGCCCTGAGGTATAAAAGTGATCCAATCATGCTTCTATATTCTTTTTGATCCACGGGTTCACCATCTTCATCAAGTCCATGTGTTGTTGCTGTTCCCATTGGTGTCCGAAGAGGCTTGCTTTTGTCCATGTTGGAGCGCCTTAGGAGATCTTTTGTATACTTCGTTTGATGCACAAAGGTACCCTCCTTCGTTTGCTTGATTTGCAGCCCCAAAAAGTAAGTGAGTTCACCCATCATACTCATTTCAAATTCAGAACTCATCATTGCTGAAAACTTGGACACAAGATCATGAGAAGCACAACCAAAGATAATATCATCCACATACACTTGAACGAATAATAAGTAATTGCCATGTTTAAGCACAAAAAGAGTTTTATCAACCTTGCCCATGGTAAACCCTTTTTCAAATTTTTCTAACTCTTCTTGCATGGCAATAATCCAAGATTCATTAGTGAGTGCGTGTGATATATCTTTGGGTTCAAAAGAAGCAACAAAAGCAAAATGAGCATAAGAGTTTGGATTGGTGACTCGTTGGTGCAAGCTTCCAATCATCTGTTGTGGGGGATGATCTTTGTAAAACCGTAGGGGAACAGATGTCTCACAAGCTTCTTCTTCTTCATGTTCATCACAAATCAATGAGCTTGTGTCTTGAGGATTATTTGAATCAGCATTGATGGTTGTCGGTGCTGGTTGAGAATTAACATCCGGAGCTGAACCAAAGTCTTTAGCTGCTGAATTTTCGGGCAGCAGCTCCAATTCTTCCTCATCTTCAATGAAAATGCCCCCCCCTGCGGATATGGATCTAGACCTGCAATGTTTGATCTAGTACCTGGGCTAGCTTCATCAAAAGACACTTCACAAGTCTCCACAATTTTGTTAGTGTCAAGTAAAAGCACACGGTAACCTCTAGTATGAGATGGATAACCAAGAAACATGCCATCAATAGATCTAGGTTCAAATTTATCAAGATTACCATGTTTCTTAACAAAGCATTTGCAACCAAAGACCTGAAAGTGTGTAACACAAGGCCTATGTCCAAACCGGAGCTCATATGGCGTTTTACCTAGCTTAGCACGCAAGAAAACACGATTTGAGACATAACAAGCGGTTGCTAACGCATCAGCTCAAAATTTCCTAGGAGTTTGATATTCATCAAGCATAGTCCTAGCCATCTCAACTAAAGTTCTATTTTTTCTTTCTACAACACCGTTTTGTTGAGGTACATATGGTGAAGAAAATTGATGATCTATTCCATTTTCAGCACAAAAGTGATCAAAAAATTGATTTTTAAATTCAGTTCCGTTATCACTTCTAATTGCTTTTAATGATCCTGGGTGATCAATTGATAATCTAAGAAATAAAGTTCTAAAGTGACTAAAAACTTCATTTTTAGACGCCATAAAGTACCCAAGAGTATCTAGAATAATCATCAACAATCACAAGAACATACCATTTTCCTCCGAAGGATTGAACACGTGAAGGTCCTTCGGTGTCAAGGTGCAAAAGTTGACACGGTTCAGTTGTCATGATCATTGTGAGAGGAGTATGTGAACCTGCAACCATCTTAGCATGTCTACAAGATGAGCACACAATTTCTTTGTCCCCTTTAAGCTTAGACAGCCCACGTATGCGATCAAGAGCACTAACATGCATTAGGTGATCAAAGCCTACGTGACCAAGTCTACGATGCCAAAAATATAAGTCCTTTGAATCATTAGCAACTAGACACCTATGCTTAGAGGAAGACATATGAAAATTAGCTTTAAAAACTCTTCCAAACCGAGACATGTTAAAAATAAGCTCACTATTTGAACTTACAACTTTGCAGCAGTTTTTATTGAAAATAATTTCTAGATTTTTATCTAGCAATTGTGCAACAGAAAGCAAGTTGTATTTCAAATTTTTGACAAGTGCCACATCCTTCAAAGTGTAGTAATCATTTACTCTAACCGAACCCTTAGCAATTATAGGAGTTGAAGAATTATCGGCAAAAGTAACATTCTCTACACGTGACACATAAGAGAGGGAGGAGAACCAATCTTTGTTACCGGTCATGTGGTGTGAGCAACCTGAATCCACAATCCAAATGTTCTCCTTCCTCAAACGTGTAACCTACATAGAAGCACAATACGTCGATGACTCAATACTGGGGTTAGTCAAAAGGCATTTAGGAATGCAGTACTGAGTCACGCGACGTGCAGCAGGAAAAACACGCGAAAGCTGAGACAAAACAGCAGGTTTATGAGTCAAAGTTTGAGATTTTTTATTCTTAACTACTGACCTATAAGGTGTTACTTGTGTAGCACAAAAATCAGTAGCTCCGGAGGCAAAAACAGAAGGTCCGGAGGTAAACTTTGAATGTTTTTTACTCAAAACAGCAGGTTGTACATTCGGTTCAATATGTGCAGCAAATTTTGCATGAAAGTTATGAGATCTAGCAACCATTATTTCCCTTTTCTGTTGTTTAGCTAGTCCATAACAAAAATCTATGACATGACCATCTCTACCACAGTAGGTACAATGAAATTTAACTTTGAGTTCATGTCTAGATGAGCAAACAACATTTTTATTTGAAACCGAATGAGACAATACTCCTGCAGATTTGAAAACCACTTCTTTTTGTTTAGGAACTATTTGAATCAAACCACTTCCTAATGACTTTACACTTTTAGGTGGATGTGCCTTAGCATGAGCATGAGAATCAAAACCTAAACCGGTTTTATCATTGCAAGACATGGATGAATTCAGCAACAAGTTTAGGTTCTTATTCCCATTACAAAACCGATCAAATGTCTTATGCATGTTATCAAGTTTATTGGACAGATCAAGGCAATTTTCACATGAAGTTTTTCCTTTTAATTTGCAATTGGAACAATATTTAACTTCATGACAACGTAAAGCATTGTTCAATATAGAGATTTCATTCATAGCATCTTGCAGTTTCTTATCAAGATCATCACAACTAGAACAATGCAAATCAATTGTAGAACAAGAAGCATCTTTTAAGTTTCCAATATTAAGTGCGGCAAGCTTTTTGTTCTTTTCAATTTCAAGTTCAAGTTTATCAAGTGTGGAGGTATGTGCACTTCTTAGGGAGGACAATTGTTCATATATTAAGTCACATGAGGAACAAGAATCATCACTAGGAATCAAGGATTTCAAACGATTAATTTCAGATTCTAGTGACTCAATTTTAACAGCATAGTCCCTTAGCTTTTTTTCCTTTTTCTTAACAATAACAGTGGCACGAGAAATAGCATCACACATTTCTTTGCAAGTAGGACATACCTCTTTGTTGTCGCTGTTGTGTTCTGCCTCCTCCGTACTTGATCTTGACTTGCCCGCCATGAAGCACAAGTTTGCCAAATCATCTTCATCTTCATCACTTCCAATGTCCACGTCGCTTGAGCCAAGTTCCTGGAGTGCTGAGATAAAACTGCTCACCAATTGACGTCATGTAAAACCCTTCTTTTTCTTCGTATCTTTTGCAAAGGAGTGCTTCATTCTTGTTTTCTTTTCATCCCGGGAAGTAGGACCTGAAAGGTTAGGGCAATCTGAACGAAAATGTCCTGTCTTACCACATTCAAAGCATCGTTGAGGTCCGGAGCTTCCTCTCCTTCTAGTTCTCACATTTTGCAATGCTTTTGAAAACCGGGTAGAGATGAGCGCTAGCTCCTCCTCTGGAAACTCCTCAATCTGTTCAAGGGTTAGAGAGGACAGCAAAGCAAGTGTACCACAAGATGATGTTTGACCGAAACTAGGCATGTCACATTGAGAAACAAAAGCAATAGACTTGTTGGGGTTCTTACGTGAGATTATGTCAATTTCATGAGTTTTTAACTTGGAATATAGCACATCTAAAGTAAGTGAACTCATGACAGTAGATTCACAAATAGATGTGACTTTCATCTCCCAAATTGACATATCTAATGCACTTAACAACTGCCTAGCATTTTCAGCATCTGAAAAATTAACATTGACACTACGCAAGTTGCTGAGAATCTTATTAAAGCGAGCAAAAAGGTCATCAATATACTCACCGGGTTGCATCTCGAAGCGCATGTATTCTTTCTTTAACATGTCTTGCCTTACCTCTTTGATCGTGTTGGATCCTTCGTGGTAGTCACAAAGTGCTTTCCACACATCGTATGCAGATCGAAGGTGTGCAACACGGTCGAAGTCGCTTTGTGTTAATCCTTGTATGATCAAGTTCCGAGCCTTGTTGTTGTTGTTGTTGACATCTCTCAGATTTGTACCTGTAACTTGATCGTTTGATGGCACTTCGTAAGGCTTGTATAACTTCTCCCATATTGCAAAGCCTTGTGCCTGGATGAAAGCCTCCATGCGTGCCTTCCAAACCTGAAAATCAATACCAGCGAACACACAAGGTTTGGCAGAGTACTTCTCCATGATGATTAGTAAAAAACACGCGCAAATCACAAAGATTAGAGCACCGTGGCTCTGATACCAATTGTAGGATCGAAGATCACGTGAAAAGCTACCAGAGGGGGGGTGAATGATAGATTTAAAAATCTTATGCAGCGGAAACAATGACACCCCAACCCCTTCGGCAGAAAAACGATCTATTAAAGAAATCATGTGGTAGACTAATATAAACATGTTTCACCATGACAAAAGTTATAGATATCAGAGAGAATCAAGTCACGAAGACAACACAACAAGAATCACTCAAATCCGTCGATAAAAACTCAAGTTATGATCGAAAGATCAAACAAAGATCAATCTGCCCTACCCGAGAAAAAAAACAGTTCTGGAACGCTGCAAAGAAATTCGTGTAGATCATAGACCACAAATCCAATGACCGTGAAATTTTGACAGATGATAGATAATAAAGTTGTGAAAACAACCCAAAAATAATCACATCAATTGGATCTGTAAATCTCGAGTTATGATAAAACCACCGACGAAAGGTAGTGCTGTCCAGAAACTCGACGAGTAAAACTTGTCTGGAACAAGTCTGACGAACAAGGCCCAAAAGTTCCTTCAAACTACGAATTTTATTCAATAGAACACAAGAGGAACATCCCCAAAGTCGTGCACCACGAGCTCTGGGATCCCTTGCTTATATAACCAGCTCGAAAGCCAACTCAACTCAGATCAGGAACCTAATCCTACTCTGTTCACGAATCGTAACTTTCCATAACTGCTTAGGATTCTTCTATACGCAGATAAAAGCAATCTTAAGACTTCCAAACACCTTAGGAACGTATCCCACATTCCTAAACAACTCAAATTCGTGACCCACACGAAATCCTATCATAACCAACTCAAATCTTTCCATATTTGAGTCAAACCCGACTCAGCCATAGCCTATGTCTATAACCTAGTCGGTTGGACCTTTCCGACCAACTCTTTACGTCCACATCTCTTCATCACGTCTCGGAATCATGTAGCCACGTCCATGCATTCCTTGCACACGTGCAAACATCTTCCAATGACGTCCACGATACATTCACATGCACTGTTCTTGATTCAATCATGTTGCGCAACCTCCTGATCAGCTCAACCACAATTCCTCCTGAATTTGGTTGTTGGAACCTCATCTCCTCCCTGAGACTAGTCCAATGGATCCAATCACCATCCATGTCTTGAACTCAAGCAACACCTGCACATGAATAAACAACCAATCTATACGAGCCCAAGTCCTCGACTTGACTCAAGTTAGTTCCGAACACAACACCTTACGTGAGAACCTCACATAAGCATGTTGCAAAACCACAGTAACACGATATCATCCATGTCAACCAAAAATGCACCAAAAACATAGCAAATGAATACTAAGCAATCTTTCCAGAGATGTAAAGCAAGTAAGAAACATTGCAAATGAAAAATAGAAGCATTGCGGTTAAGTTCCGGACCTTGCCAGAGCAAACCGGAGCTTGAGCCGGAGCTTACCAAAACTAGTAGAGTAAAGCACCCGCCGGAGCTTACCAAAAACTAGCATAACCAAGCTCCCGCTGGAGCTTACAAAACTAGCAGGACCTTAATAAAAAGGTGTTTTGGTGATATTCAAAACTTTTATCATCAAAGCAAGTGTATTCACCATAAGCCAATGTATTCAGCACACATAGGTCTTACACAAGACAACTTGCCTCATGGCAAAACAAGGAAGAAGAAAGGTTACCTCTAACTCATCCTCTTCCATATCCTCCCATGATGATTTTGATAGTGCTAGTGAAAACGAGTACATGCTTAAGGACATAAGTAAGAGCACTTTGCGTCGGATGAAATTACTCTCGGATGAAATCTTTGAGAAGGAGGAGCTCATAGATATGCAAGAGGACATGCTTATCCAAGAAAAGGAAAGATGTAAAGAGCTCATTGAGCTCCTTGAGCTTGAGAGAGAGAAGAGCAAGGCATTGGAGCATGAACTTGTTCTAAGCAAGAAAACATGCTCAAGTCTTGAGGAGACAACCATTGAGCTCAAGGAAGAACTTGGCAACTTGGCAAAAGTCAACAAGATCCTTTAGACTCAAGTTGAGTCCCTCAAGATCAATGTAACCTCTTCCTCAAAAAGCTCATCCTCCTCAAAGGTTGCATGCGAAGCAATATCAACTTGCAAATGTTCCAACTTGATTCCTAAATTAAAGGATAAGCTCAAATTGACTCAAGGCAGTCAAGCACCTAAGGGTGGAATCTTTGACAAAGAGAAAGTGGCGTATGCACGAAGTGCATACACCAACACAAGACCTCCCTATGTCAAGGATGGTCTTGGTTATACTAGAGTTGGAAAGCAAAATGTCAAAACCTCCAAGTATGGCAAAGACTTGATTGTTTTTGTCAAGGGAAGCTCATCCACAACTAAAATTGGCAAGAACACCTCAACTAGCACTTACATGCCTAAATCTGAAGCGCATCCTCTATTTCATGATTTTGATGCATCATATGTTTTGATGAGGAACAAGTATGGCAAAATATATGCTAGATATGTTGGGCCACTCCGCAAGAGCCCCAAGCCTTGCGTGTGGGTGCCCAAATGCCTCACCACTAACGTCAAAGGACCCAACTCCGCTTGGATACCTAAAAGGAAGGCATAATCTTGTTTTGTAGGCGTACTCCTCTGGTGGATCCAAATGGGTGCTCGATAGTGGGTGCACAAACCACATGACCGGAGAGAGGAAGATGTTCGAGGAGTATGAGGAACATGATGATCTAAATGAAGGGATCCTCTTTGGGGACAATAGCCGAGGGAAAATCCTTATCTCCGGTAAAATCGTCATCTCTCCCCAACATACTCTTTCCCACGTTTTGCATATTGATTCTCTAGATTATAACCTCTTGTCCATATCACAACTATGTGACAAGGGTTATAATTGTGTTTTCACTAATGAGGGTGTGAGCGTCCTTAGAAGAAGTGATAACTCAATCGCTTTTAAGGGTGTCCTCAAGGGAAAGATTTATCTTGTGGATTTTGCCTCGGATAAAGCTCAACTTGACACATGCTTAATGGCGAAAACGAACATGGGATGGCTTTGGCATAGACGGCTAGCCCATGTTGGGATGAGGAACTTACAAAAGCTTCTTAAGGGCGAGCACATCCATGGTTTGAAGAATGTTGTCTTTGAAAAGGATAGGCCATGTAGTGCTTGCTAGGCGGGGAAGCAAGTGGGAGCTCAACACCCCTCCAAGAACATCATGACGACAACAAGACCGTTGGAGCTGCTACATATGGACCTTTTCGGGCCAATAACCTACATTAGCATTGGCGGTAACAAATATGGTCTTGTTATTGTTGATGATTTTTCTCGTTTCACTTGGGTATTTTTCTTGCATGATAAGGGTGAAACTCACGGTGTCCTCATGAGGTTCTTGAGGAGAGCTCAAAATGAGTTTGCCTCAAGAATCAAGGCTATAAGAAGCGACAACGGCACCGAGTTCAAGAATACTCAAGTGGAAGAATTCTTGGATGAGGAGGGCATCAAGCATGAATTTTCAGCTCCATACTCCCCTCAACAAAATGGGGTGGCGGAACGGAAGAATAGGACACTCATCAAGATGTCAAGGACAATGCTTGATGAGTACAAGACATCGGATCGGTTTTGGGCGGAGGCGGTTAACACCGCTTGCCACGTCGTCAACTGATTATACCTCCACCGCCTCGTCAAGAAGACTCCCTATGAGCTTCTAGTTGGTAAGAAACCCAATGTCTCTCACTTTCGTGTTTTTGGGAGCAAGTGTTATATTCTCAACAAGAATCCTAGGACTTCGAAGTTTGCTTCAAAGTTCGATGAAGGTTTCTTGCTTGGTTATGGCTCAAACACCCACGCCTACCGTGTCTTCAACAAATCCTCCGGAATTGTTGAAATAGTACGCGACGTGGTGTTTGATGAAACTAATGGCTCCCAAGTGGAGCAAGTTGATCAAAGTGTGCTAGATCAAGAAGATTCTCCACAATAAGCTCTTAGGAGGATGGCACTTGGAGATGTTCGACCACAAGAACAACCTCAATGCTCAAGTGACCAACAACAAGATGATGCAAGTCGTCCCCCACGCGATCAAGTTGAAGATGGACAAGTGGCACCTCAACATGATCAAGAAGACAAAAGTCAATAGGGAAGTATTCATCAAGGGGGAGATCAAGAAGAAGAAGATGATGATGATGACTCAAGAGTTCAACCTCCACATCCTCGCGTGCATCAAAGTGTTCAACGGGATCATCCCGTTGACAACATTCTAGGAGACATCACTAAAGGGGTAATCACTCGTTCTCGTGTTGCAAATTTTTGTGAACATGACTCCTTTGTCTCTTCTTTGGAGCCCCATAAGGTTGAAGATGCATTGAGAGACTCGAATTGGGTGGTGGACATGCAAGAGGAGCTTAACAACTTTGAAAGGAACAAAGTTTGGGAGCTTGTCAAGCGTCCACAAGCAAATGTTGTAGGAACCAAGTGGGTGTTCCACAACAAGCAAGACGAACGTGGCGTGGTGACAAGGAACAAGGCACGACTTGTGGCCAAGGGGTACTAACAAGTCGAAGGTTTGGATTTTGATGAAACCTTTGCTCCCGTAGCTAGGCTAGAATCAATTTGTATATTACTTGCCTTTGCTACTCACCATGATTTTAAGCTTTACCAAATGGACGTCAAGAGTGCGTTCCTAAATGGTCCAATCAAGGAGGAAGTCTATGTGGAGCAACCATCGGGCTTTGAAGACCAAGACTTCCCAAACCATGTCTTCAAATTGCGTAAGGCTCTCTATGGCCTCAAACAAGCTCCTAGAGCTTGGTATGAGTGTCTTAGAGATTTTCTAATTCAAAATGGTTTTAAGATAGGAAAATCTGATTACACTCTCTTTACAAAGCACTTTAATGATGATCTCTTTGTGTGCCAAATATATGTCGATGACATTATATTTGGTTCTACTAACAAAGTGTTTTGTGATGAGTTTTATAAGATAATGACGGAGAGATTTGAGATGTCCATGACGGGGGAGTTGAAGTTCTTTTTAGGTTTCCAAGTCAAGCAACTGAAAGAAGGCACGTTCATAAGTCAAACGAAATACACTCGAGACATACTAAAGAAGTTTGACATGGACAAGTCCAAACCCATCAAGACGCCTATGGCAACAAATGGACACTTAGACCTCAACGAAGATGGTCCAAGTGTGGACCAAAAGGTATATCATTCCATGATTGGTTCTTTGTTATATCTTTGTGCATCTAGACCGGATATTATGCTAAGTATGTGTATGTGTGCATGTTTTCAAGCTGCACCTAAGGTGTGTCATATGACCGCCGTGAAGAGAATTCTTAGATATTTAGTTCACACACCTAGCCTAGGACTTTGGTACCCCAAAGGATCCAAGTTTAACCTTATTGGCTATTCCGATGCGGATATGCGGGGCGACAAGTTGATAGAAAGAGCACATCCGGGACATGCCAATTCTTGGGTAGATCCTTAGTGTCTTGGTCCTCTAAGAAACAAAATTCCATTGCTCTTTCCACAACCGAAGCGGAGTATGTCGCAGCTGGAAGTTGTTGTGCACAACTTCTTTGGATGAGACAAACTCTAAGGGATTATGGTATAAATTTGCGCCATATTCCTCTCCTATGTGACAATGAGAGCGCCATCAAAATAGCCCATAATCCGGTTGAGCATTCAAGGACCAAACACATAGACATTAGACACCACTTCTTGAGAGATCATTCCTTGAAAGGGGACATAGTGATTTCCCATGTGAGAACCGAGAACCAACTAGCCGACATATTCACCAAGCCCCTAGATGAGAAGCGATTTTGTGAGCTTAGGAGTGAGCTCAATATCTTAGATTCTCGAAATGTGGCTTGAAACTTGCACATCTGAATGTTTACTTTACACCTTATTCAAAAGAATGCATGTGTTTGAGAAATTCATCTCTATCTCGATTTTCTCCAAAATATTTGAAAAACTAGTGACTTTGTGAGTTATGGTCATAGTTTGAATGTTGATTGCTTACTGACCATATTCATAAAGTTTTGTTGTGGCAATATGTCCAAAAGGATCAACTATAGTGGCTAAAACTCAGATATATATATTTTCAGCCTCCTAGGACCGGACTAGTCCGCCCTATGGCCGGACAAGTCCGGGTCTGGTCTGCTAACCGGACTAGTCTGGCCCCTTAACCGGACTAGTCCGGCCCCTGGGGACTTAAACCCCCCATGAGGCGGCCGACCCCTCCACTTCTCCACTTGGCTCTCTCTCTCCCACGCGCGCGAAATCGCCCTCCTTCGGCGATTTTCGATTCCAACCACCAAAAATCGTTTCCAATCCGCGTATTGGAAGCCCCGGAGGTGTGGGAGACTTTCCCTGATCACTAGCGACGCGATCCATCCTCGATTCCGTCGATTTCTCAAGATTTGAAGAGGTATCCATCACTTTTCGAAAACTTGCCTCATTCTTGATTCATTGAGTTTTTGATAGATGCCTCTTCATTAAAGTTACTTCTAGTATCCTTGTGATCATAGCCTAGGAATATTGCGACTCAATTCCATGATTTCTCGAAAAACTGTTAGAATTAGGGTTTAAGCTGTGTAAACCGAACTAGTCCGCCCAACGGACTAGTCCAACCCTGGGGTGGACAAGTCCGGTGTGCACAGGAAAAAACCCTAACTTTGGTTGTTTCTCGTGATTTCTTTCGCATTATTCCAACTCCTTGACCTTCTATCTTATGGCTTCTATCTTTTTTAGCTGTATTAACCGCTCCTCGCCGTTCTGCTTCTCCCCCCACTGACCCCGAGTGGGAGGCGGAGCAGCTTCGCCTCGGCGAGGAACGGGCAAGGGCTGAGGTTGAGGCTGCCGAGAAGTTTCTCGAGCAGCAAGAAAGGGCAAAGGCAGCCAAGAAGCAGCAAGCCAGGGCCGCAGCTATGGCCTATAATGAAGATGAAGCAATGGCTCGAGCCATTAAGGAGTCCCGCAAGGAACTCCGAAAGAAGAAGCAAGAGGAGCGCGAGGCTCATAACTCTCAGGCTGCTGCTGCACAAGTCTCCAAGAGGAAGAGACTTGTGACAATTGTAGAGAAAGACAAGGGCAAGGAGCCAGCCCAAGAAGAAATCGTGGAACGCCAGATCGAGCGAGATCTGAAGAAGGGCAAGGCCCCGGCTCCTGCTGAGCCAAAGAAAAGGAAGCCCACAGTGAAGATACCGGCGAAGAGAGCCGCAGGCCCTGTGATCAAGGAGAAAGGGAAAGCCAAACCGATTGGCCCCTTGGAAGTGCACACTCCTGAGAGAAATCCCAACAGGCAGCGTGAAATAGCTGCCAATGTTTCCATGGGAAAGGAGCCGAGAAAGCAAGAAGGCTCCGGACGGACAAGGTCTACAAGTATGAGAGGAGCACCGCCGACACTTGGTTTTGGTGTGACTTTCATTGTGATTATTACCGTCTTGTCTACCAAAGCATGAAGAAGCCTGTGATTGAAGCACAATGGGTAGACTAGGAGTACATGGCCAAGAAGTAACACTCTGCTTTTGATGCGGTCATTGAAGCTGCTGAGCGCCATGTGCTCAAGAAGATCATGGGATTCAAATACGACTGGAACAATGAAGTCATCCTGTAGTTTTATTCCACCATCTACTTCACCACCTCAAGTGATAGACGAATCATATGGATGATGCATGGCGAGCAGCTTTCAGTCACATTTGAGGAGTTTGCCAAGATTCTAGGTCTTGAGGCTCACCTGGATCATGAGATAATCATCTCTAACCTCAAGGATGTAGACCGAGACGAGCTGGCTTTCATGTATCCGAGTCATGTTTAGTATGATGTCGGGCATGCTCGCAATATCAAGCCATTCTATAGCATTCTGAACAGGATACTGAGGTGGACAATAGCACCAAAGGATGGTGATGCAGGGGTGATCCAAGGCAACTTGAGGCACCTGCTACTTCTTATTAATGGGGAGGAGAAGTTCAATCTCGTTGATTACATCTTCGACAACATTTTCAACATCTCGCATACCCCCAACCGTGCTTGCGGGTACGCCCCCTACATCATGTATCTCATTGAGAAGGTGTCGGACGTGACCTTCGTAAAGGATGTGACTCATCGCCCGCTCCATCCTCATCGCCTCCTGCAATGCTGCCTCCTCCGCGCTGGAAGAATGCGGAGCCTCCCTCTCACTCGGCGATGCAAGCTCCTCGCCCCGTGGCGCCTCCTTCCCCGCCTCCGCCTCAATCGATGAGCGCTTTCTTCAAGTGCTTCAAGGCGATCTTCACTTCCTCCCGGAAGCAAGAGATCCGAAATCAGCGGGCACACAAGCGCCAAGAGAAGTACCTTAAGGCGGTGTGCGACAAGCTCGAAGTACCCATGTCCTCTCCGGAGGCGAGAGACGGGGAGATCACTCCATTCTCCGACTTCACCGCGGATGAGCTCGCACAGATCCAAGAGGATGGGAGCTCTTCCTGGGCTGCTCCATCGGCTCGTGCCTCCGACGACGACGACAACCATGAGGACCCGGAGGCCATGGAGAGCGACTCCGACGATGAGGCAGATGATAGTGAGGACGGCGATGACTAGTGGATAAGGCTCGTTGTTCCCTTCTTCTTTTCCTTTTTCGTGTCTTGATGCCAAAGGGGGAGAGTTAGATGGGAGTTAGACGGGGGGGGGGGGGGGGAGTTAGAAAGAAGGGTAATTAGGTGTAGCCCTTATTTTGGATCCTTGGAAATGTTGCACTTATTATTGTAATATTTATGTCATGTCAAATGTTTAAATTTGTGCAAGATTATGTTTTGAATGTTAAATATCAATATGATGCTTTGAGTGTCTATCTTTTAATTATATTCATATTTATTATGTCTTGTCACAAATTGTTGAGCACAACACGTAGGCACCCCACCACCATAATGTGTGTGTGTATTAAGGACTTCCTCAATCTCTCTTTCATGATGCATTCATTGAGGGGGAGTCACTCATACACCCGCACGTTATGAAAACTGAATTTATACTCTTATATGTGAAGACTTAATGTGTTGTCATCAATCACCAAAAAGGGGAAGATTGAAAGTGCATCTAGGATCCCCGTGGGTTTTGGATGATTGATGACGACAATTAAGTGACTAATGAGCTCAGTGATCTTAAGCACAGGTGTGGACTCAAGTGGAAGCACAATCCCTCAAAAAGGAAAAGGATGAAAATGGCGATGTCAACTCGAAAAGGAGAAACTAGGGTTTCTAGTGTGTCGAGTTTAGACTAGCCAAATATGTGTGAGGGTGTGTGTGTTAAGTGCATTGAGATCAAGTTGGGAGCTCAAAGCGGTTTAGAGATCAAACCCATTGAGAGAAGAGAGTTGGAAGTAGTCTGGCAGGAGTGGTCGGACTAGTCCGTGCAGGTGGCCGGACTAGTTCGCTCCTGGCCGGTCAAGTCTGTTTTCAGCCGGACCAGAAGGGTCTGACTGAGTTCGGACTAGTCCATAGTGGGACGGACTAGTCCGGGTAGTTGTGGAGTGGTTTTTGGGGACTAAGTCCCAAAACCACGGACTTGTCCGTTTTGGTCCGGACCAAGAGGTCCTGACCCAGATCGGACTAGTCCGCCCTGGGGGCCGGACTAGTCTAGGTTTGAGAGAAGTTGGTGCTTCAGCGACTAAGTCTGGGTAGATCGGACTAGTCCGCCCTGGGGGCTGGACTAGTTTGGGGTCTTCAGACTAGTCCATTTTCACACGGAACAAAAGGTTCTGTGTGAGATCGGACTAGTCCGGTTGTGACCAGACTAGTCCGTTTTGAAGTGATCGTTTGAATTTGAAGTTTGGCGGGTAGTGTGACGATTTCTGTGCAGTGCGACAGTTGTTAGGGATGCCAGTGGTCCCCTAGGCCGGACTAGTCCGGGCTATAGGCTGGACTAGTCCGCCCATCTGCTGAAGTCAGTAGTATGGGCTGGGAACCTCTATAAATAGGGGACCTCTAGGTTCATTTGAAAAAAGATCTTGAGAAAGTTGAAACCCTAGCGCCGCCACAACAACTTTGAGCCTCCAAAAGCCTCCTTCTTTCCTACATTCTCTCTAAAACTAATTCTTGTGTGGATTAGGGTTTGGTGAAGTTAAGAAGAGGAAGAACACCGCTCTTTGGCTCTTGGTTTGATCTCTTGCACTTTGTGAATCTTTATGATCTGTGGCTTGATTTAATCTTTGTGATTTGAGATTGTATTTGTGGTGGGAGCCTCAGATTGTGAGAAGCCCCAACGAATCTTGTATTCACCCTTTGTGATAGTGGAGAACCAAGTTAGGCCCATGCGGTAAACTTGGTGAGGGAAGGGTTGTTGAACCCGGTCCTTCGTGGACTCCTCAACGGGGACGTAGATTCCTTCGTGGGATCGAACCTCGTGATAAAATCATTGTGTCCCTTGTGTACTTCACTTTCACTTATTGCACATTGCTTCTAGGGTTAGCTCTACCGTTTTGCTTATCACTCTTGTCTCATTGTGATCCTTAGCTTCATACTTGCCATATAACTTGTTAAGGTTCACTAAGTCATTCTAACATACTTTGCATCACAAGAATTGGACTAAAACTTGTTAGAAACACCTTTTTATGCTTTCCCTGTAGGAGGACCGGACTAGTCCGCCCCTGGACCGGACTAGTCCGCCCCCTGAGTACTAATCTCTTTTTATTAAGTCATTTCAGGTCAATTAGCCTATTCACCCCCCCTCTAGGCAACTTTCATACATATACACAATCAAAATTATGTACATCTACCAGGGGGCAGGACACAAACTATCAAAGACAAAAATCAAGAGGACTTCATTCATTGAAAGATCATATTACAAAATCGGAAGTATACAGGCGGGAGCGAGGAAGGAAAGGCCTAAACCCTACTGATAGTTGAAGCTACGACTTGAGAAGCCTCCTGAACGCTCTCCCTGGTAGCATCCAGCCCTTCCTCGATCGGCCCTTCAATCGCTGGACTCAAGGGAAAGTGGGGGTCCCGGTTCCTATAGCACGTTAACACGTACTCGGCGACGGTCTTGGCCAAGGACCTCCCCTTTGTCTCCAGCTTGTCCGCGACGATGTCACCCATCACTTCGAGCTTTCCGCCAGTGGAGCTAAGAGCCACCAGCGCTTCGTCCAGCTCCGGCACTGGGTTGGCCGGACGTACAGGGCTGAAGCCAAATAGCGCCAGTACTTCGTCGGCCCGTCCCAGGAAGTCCCACACCCGCTAGGACTCAGCCACTCTCGATCTTTGCAACTCCTCCAGTGCCCTCTTGGTGGCTGCCAGTTCCGCACCCTCCTTTGCAAGGCGCTCAACATCTTTGTCGTGCTACTGAATGCTCTTGGCTAACTGCCGCTTGCGATCAGCGAGCTTCGACTCCTTGAGGTGGATACGGTTCTGCCGCTCTGTCAGGTATTCCTCCCGGCCCTGAACCGTATCCTCCCTGGCGAAGACGTTGACCTCTCGCTTGTTAAGGTCTTGCCCCCATTCACAGAGCCTGTCCTCCTCGAGCTTACACCGCGCATAAAATTTCTTGCGGCGGTCCGCCAAGCTCTGCTCACCCGCTGACAGCTTCTGAGAGAGCTCCTCCTCTCTCTGGCCCAAGTCCTTCCGCTTCTCAGAGAGTTCGACCTCCCTCACATCGAGCTCCTGGTGGCGCTTCTTTAGTGTCTCATGCCAGGCAGTTAGACCTCCTTGGCGCTGGTCCACAGCTCTGTGGCATTCCACAACTTCCTCATATATCTTTTGCGTCTTCCTGTCAAGAGCTTTGAGTGTAGCCCCCCTTTTGCTGAGTAGCTCGCCTTGCTCGATCAGCTGGGCTTTCTCCCGCTCAATCTGGTCTTTGCATTGACGGAGCCTATCACGCCAACGACCAAGGGCGATACGCTCATCCTCCAAGGCCTTGCGATTGTGGTCAAAGGACACTGCAACCTGCTCCAAACTAGAGCGGGCGTTGTTGATAGACGGCACCAAGGGAATGGGTGTCGGACCTGATGGGGGCGCCTCCTCCCCCATATCCACCAGGATGTTCGCCATCATCTGGGAGGGGCTCCACCTCGTAGGCGGGGGTTCCAGCAGGCTTGAGGCGCCTGGGGTGTCCTTCAGAAGCCCCGCAGCCCCGACGACGACTAGAGGGAGGTTGACCGAGGCAACTCTGGTCTTCGCCGGACCTTCTGATGCGGGCATGGACGCTCCCGGACCAGCCTCCGCTGGGGCAGAGGCGGGATGCTCAACCGGAGCGTCCACGTCTCGCAGCCCGGGCACAGGAGCGCTGGATGCCACTAGCCGGAGTACCGAAGCTTCACTCGCCTCCAGCACGGGGGCAGATGCTCCAACTACCATCGGGTCGGCCACCGCAGCCTCTCCAGAAGTTGGCGTGGGGGTCGGCTCTTCAACTGCATCCGGCTCGCGGGTCAGAACCTCCATCGCATCTGGCGAGGGGGCCGACCCCTCAGCTACATCCGGCTGGGGTGCCGAAACCTCTCTGGAAGACAGCATGGGGGCCGACCCTTTGGTGGCTCCCCGCACGGGGGGTAGAAACTCTGACGGTGTCAGAGCTGAGTTGGCACTCGGCATCCCCGCCGGATCCTCAGAAGCTACCGGCTCTGGCACTGAAACACCGGCCATCCCTGCGTCAACGACCGGGGTCTTCGGTGCTGGCACAACGACATCTACGATTGGTGCCATCCTCATTTCGCCAGGAGCCTCCACATTCACCCAAGCAGGCGCAGGCACTGGAGCTAAAGCGCTTGCTTTCTCAGCCCCCCGCGCGGCCGTTGGAGTGGCAGTTTTCTCTCCCTTCTTGGAGGTGCTGCACACCAAAGATAAAAATGTTCAAAGGGTGACTTTAACCCAAAGAGAAATCAAAGTAAGAGCTTAGTCATTTACCTCGGGAAGCTCCAGGTGCTGCGGAGGCAGAGCCGCTTCAGAGCGGGGCCAGAGCCGGAGCCTGATGGACCCGATGTGGCCGGATCCCCCGGCCCCCCAGGGGCTTGGGCCGGAGCCTCCCTGGCTGGAGCATCACTCGGTTGGGAGGGGCCTCCGGAACTTGGCCCTACACTTGGCGCCAAGGTGGGAGGTGGCCACCCAGAGCTAGCACCCGTTGGAGGTTCTTGAGCTAGTGGAGGTGGCCCTCCGGAGGTCCCGACATGGCTTCTATCGTCTCACTAGCTTCCTCTTCCAGCTGGAGGGCTCCGCCGGCACCTCGCCCTTGCCGGAGCTAGCAGCTTCGGCTCCCTGACCTAGGGGAACAGGGGCTGGCTCCCCAGAGGCCCCAGGAGCAGTGATCGTGTAGGGAGCCCACCTCTGCACAACACCGATATCGTCTAGCATTGGCATCAGCTTCTGGAGCTCCCAGCAGACCTCAGGAGCCAGGTTCAAAGGAGGAAAAGACTCTGGGGGCATCAAGGAGTCAAGCGGGATGTTGGGTTTGCTCTGGAATTTCTTCAGCAGAACCTTTAGAGCTCCCTCATCTGGGTATCGGCATCGCGCGACGTGAATGTCCACGTGGTCTGTTCCCTAAACTTTAGTGGAGCCCACCTATTCCTCAGGAAGTTCCTGAAGACCATATGGGGAGTCACTCTGCCAGCGACACAACCTTCGATCCTCGCCACAACGGGCTTGTACCCCACCGGTAGCTCCGGGAGCTCATTCCAGAGGTCGGTGTCCATGTTAGGGAGGCTCTCTAGCAGGTCCAGCTTCTCATGCCTGTCCACGGTGATGATCACCCACTCCATCTTCCAGTCATCCCATTTGCCAGAGGGAAAGGCTTCCAAGTACTTGAAGGGGCACCTCTTCCGCTTCACAAAGTAGTACAACCCGACCATCTCGTTCCCCTTCTCGATGATCTGCAGTGTGAAGATACACCAGAAGAGCTCTAGGCTGGGCCGCACCCCCACCCACATCTTGCAGAAGTGAACAAAGGTAGCGACCAAGAAAATGGAATGGGGGCCGAGGAAATGCAGCTGGATGCCATAGAACTCCAGCAGCGTCATTAGGAAAGACGAGAAGGGGGGAGGAGTAAGCTGACCATGGCGTATCCTTGGAAGTGAACCATGTCACCAGCACTCTTCTTCTCGAAAGGAAGCTCACCAAAGCGGATTTTGTCATTGAAGGAGTCATGGGACCACCCCATGTTAGCACGGACCTTCTTCAGCTCCTTCTCGTTCTTGATCATACTAGCGGGGAGACCCAACTCCATTGCGACAAGATGGAGCAGGGGAAGGATGGTTGTGCAAGGGCTAAAGCTCAAGAATGGAGGATGCGAGAAAGTAGTAAGGTCCTAAGCGCGGGTGCAAATGGAGGCGTAAGGGGCTCGTGATCTGTGCTAGTCCCCTTCTTAAGTATACTTCCGCGACGTTTGGAAGGGAACCGTAGATGCAACAATGCTGGAGCCACCCTCATGATGACTGGTGGGCCAGAGTCTGATTTGGCGGAAAGGCTGAAGTAACCGCCTCGAGGCAACCACTCCCATAGGGGAGACTTCAAAACTTAAGGGCGGCAACATAATGGCGTGATATCTGCAGACAAAGATTTTATCCGCCGCATTGAAGGGAAGCCCTTAAAGTCACGGCACGAGGATTCAAAATGGCCCCACTTCAGGTATAACCACGTAACCGAGGAAGTTCCTCCTCGAGATGGGTCCGGGGGCCACTGTCGGTGCCTGGCGAACTGGGTACCCATAGATACAGGGAAGAAGGCATGCTGGGTCCTGTCCCCCACGGGGCCAAGATCTGGCATAGTCCCAGGGTGCCATGTGACGTGCGGCATGGCCTTGCCTCTCCACTGAGGGAAGGCCCAACGCTACCACGTGTCCTGCAGCTCCAGGTTCGCCTCCCCCTCGGATGCGAACCTGGAGGTCTGGCGCTGCCATGCGTCTCGCAGCTCTGGGCCTGCCTCCTCGCTAAGGAGAGGTCCGGCGCGTCCACGAGGCTTGCAACCCTGGACCTGCCTCCCTACGGAAGGATGGTCTAGCACAACCACATGTTGTGCAGCTCCGGATCCAGCCTCCCCGCTGAGGGAAGGACCAGAGCTGCCACGTGCATGGAAACGCCGGGCCTAGGCCATCCCGCGGTAGCAGCAATGAAGGGAGACGTGCTCAGTGCGCCTAAGCTAGAAGGACGCGCACGTTCCCTAGGTAAGCGAGAGCTCACACTCATAAGTCAAGAGGTCAATGGCTAGTCTTGTTATGATAGGCTGGAGTCGAACTACTATGTACGGTGGACGAATGAGAGGCCGCGACAAGACAGACAAGACACGACCAACCATGATGAGGGGCTATCTGTAGCTCTACAGCAGGGCATGGCTCGGCGGCACATTGAAGCCATTGTCAGAAGATAGCATGTACTCCCAGATCTTAGAATGGATTTGGTTGCTCCCGGGGCCACCTGTCGGGCCCTGGACCCCACTTGAAAGCTATTTGGCCTTAGATTATAAAAGGACCAGATAGCTATCGACTTGGACACGTTCACTCAGACCCAGGCACATGCTTGAGCAATACAACACACAAACCACCATGGAGTAGGGTATTACGCCCAGGCGGCCCGAACCATGTAAATCCCTTGTGTTCATCATTCGCTGCGCTCGATCTTGCTAGGACTAGCCCACAAAAATACATCGAACCTCCGCGGGCCGCTTCCGAGCAGGTCCCGGGGAGGTGTCAGTTAGACACCTCGACAGTTCCGAAACCACAACATCATACGTGAGCACCTCACGTAAGCATGTTGCAAACCACAACAAAATGATATCATTCATAACCACCCAAAAACACCAAAAACTTAGTAAAAGAATACTAAACAAACTTTCCATAATCCAAAACACAAGTTCGAGACATTGCAAGTTAAAAGCAGAACCACTGCGATCAAGCTCTGAACCTTGCCAAAGCTAACCGGACCTTGAACCGGAGCTTACCAAAGCTAGCAGGACCTAGCGCCGGAGCTTACCAAAGCTAGTCGGACCTAGCGCCAAATCTAACCAAAGCTAGTCGGACCTAGACAAAGAAGTCGGACCTAGCCAAAGCAAGTCGGACCTTGCCGGAGCTACCCAAAACAAGTCAGACCTATCGTCGGACCTTGCTGGAGCTCGGAACTAGAGTCGGAACTTGATCATAAAGATGTTTTGGTAGTATTCAAAACTTTTATTGCCATAGCCAATGTATTCAACACACATAGGTCTCACAATCTCCCCCTTAATGAATGCATTGGCAACACCACTTAAAATCCAAACATTGGCATGAAAAGTTTTGAAAACAATTTCTCCCCCTTTTGAAAATCAAATAAGATAGAAATAAATTTCTCCCCCTTGCATACTTCTCACCCTTTGACAATGTATTCAGCAAAGTACAAAAGAGAAATCTTAATTTGTTATGATCACATTATATACATATAAAACAAAGCTTATCCAAGTCATACTATTAGGTAACTTACACTATCACAAGAATGAGATACATAAAGTAGTGTAAGCCATGCTAGAGATCAAATGTAATTATCAATTTTAGCAAGTCATGGTATCACATACTTAACTATTTCAAAAACTAAAAGCATGGCACTTGTTGCTGCATTTTATTATTTTCAAAGCACAAATTTAGATCATATGATACTTGCAAGAGATTATATGCGCATCTGCCTTATTCTAACCAACCAAGCCAAGCCTATGTCATTTGACAATCAGAAGCTTAAGGACATAGTTTTAGTCATACACAACTTCTTCCAAGTTCATATCTAAGTGCAATGATAAGCCATCTCAAAAGAAGAAGTGTGATGCGTGCATATTCTCTTGATCTTTTCTCATTTCTTCATTTGAAAATAAAAACTCAACATGTGAGTTGCTTACTTGATTAATTCTTTTAAAAGCACTTGTGAGCATGCAACAGGTTCAAAACAACAAGAAAGTTCGATCATGACCAGATTTAGTGTAAGTGATTATTCCAATTACTAGTCATGGCAAAAACTACAAAATGTATAACACGAGTAATGTAGTAAGAACTTTCATCATGTAAAAGGAATCACAAAGTCATATATCTATGAAATATTATGCTCATATTATTTTTAAATTTAGATCCCAAATTTGAAAGCTCCCCCTCAATTTAAGCCATGAGGATGCATAACCCCTATTTCACTATGAATGTAACAAAAAAGAGTGAAATCCAAAGGTTTTGTAAAAATGTCAGCCAATTGTTGTTCGATATCTACATGGTGAAGCACAATGTTTCCTTTTTAGCATTATCACGGAGAAAGTGATACCTAATGTCAATGTGCTTTGTTCTTGAATGTTGCACGGGGTTTTTAGCAATGCAAATAGCACTAGTGTTATCACAAAATAGTGGAACACTATCTAGATCAACCCCATAGTCCTTAAGTGTTTGGACAATCCAAAGAATTTGTGAGCAAGAACTAGCAGCAGCTACATATTCAGATTCGGCTGTGGATTGTGCAACTGAATTTTGTTTTCTAGAGGACCAAGCAACAAGTGAATTACCAAGAAAATGACAAGAACCGAAAGTACTTTTCCTATCAGTCCTACAACCCCCAAAATCAGCATCCGAAAAGGCTTTCAAAGTAACGGTTGAGGAAGACGGAAGAAAAATGCCAAATTATTGAGTTTCATGTAAGTACTTGAGAATCCTTTTGACGACTTGACGATGTGAAGCACGTGGGGAAGTTTGAAATTGTGCACAAAGACATGCGCTGAATTGTATGTTCGGTCTTGATGTCGTGAGGTACAAAAGTGATCCGATCATGCTTCTATATTATTTTTGATCCACAAGTTCACCATCTTCATCAAGTTCAAGTGTTGATGTTGTTCCCATTGGTGTCTGAAGAGGCTTGCTTTTGTCCATGTTGAAGCGCTTGAGAAGGTCCCCTGTATACTTCGTTTGATGCACAAAGGTACCTTCTTTGGTTTACTTGATTTGCAGCCCCAAAAAGTAAGTGAGTTCACCCATCATACTCATTTCAAACTTTGAACTCATCATTTCTAAAAACTTGAACACAAGATCATGAGAAGCACAACCAAAGATAATATCATCCACATACACTTGAACGAATAATGAGTCATTGCCATGCTTAAGCACAAAAGAGTTTTATCAACCTTGCCCATGGTAAACTCCTTTTCAAGTAAGAATGTTTTTAACCTATCATACCATGCTCTAGGAGCTTGTTTTAGACCATACATGGATTTAGTCTGTTTGAAAACATGATTAGGAAAATTTGGATATTCAAAACCAGGTGGTTGCTTAACATAAACCTCCTCATCTATGTAGCCATTAAGAAAAACACTTTTTACATCCATTTGATATAACTTGAAACCTTTAGATGCAGCAAAAGCTAACAAAATTCTTATGGCTTCTAATCTAGCAACATGAGCAAAAGTTTCATCAAAATCTAGACCTTCAGTTTGTGTGAAACCTTGAGCAACCAATCTAGCCTTATTCGTAATCACAACCCCATCCTCACTTTATTTATTCTTAAATACCCACTTACTTCCAATTAAGGTATGATCTTGAGGTGGAGATACAAGTTTTCAAACATTAAGCTGGTGGACCCCCCAACAGCTCCGGACCTTCTAGGAGCAATCAAAGACTTCAAGACCCGATTAAGTGTCATTAATACCATATTAATGACACACGACCAGATGACCCTTAATACTGGTAATGACACTATTAAGGCCCGTTACCAGGTTATTAAGGGTAATTAACCTCATTAATTGTGTATCAAACATGTGTAACCGTTGGGGCCACCTGTTGGGCCAGGCTAGCAATGTAACGACCAGTCCTTGTTCTATAAAAGGACTGGTCGACGATACACAAGGGACGGTTCCAGACCACTATTGAACTCCCTGAGCTAGACAAGCTTCTTTTTTTGGAGCTTCTTCTAGACTCACGTGCTTAATACATCACCAACACACCCCGTGGAGTAGGGTATTACACTCAGGCGGCCCGAACCATGTAAATCTCTATGTACACTTGTCTTTCACCTTCTTGAATCTCTGCGCGCACATTACCAAACTATAACTCCTTAATCTACCAAAGGTAGTGTCGGGAGATCTGCTGGATCCAAACACCGACAGTTGGCGCACCAGGTAGGGGCGCCCGAGATTTTGAGTATGGTGAACTCAGCTGCTAGATCATCCAACGTCAACCCTGCTGTTCAACCCGCTGGAGGCAATCCCTCCAACATGTAGCAACCAACAGGTGCCGTGGCTCCAACCGGACTCATGCCTCCACTGCCACCGCCTGCACCAGCACGTCAAGCTGAGCAGCATGATGGTGCATCAGCGTCGGTCATTGCATTGGCGAATAACAACCACCCTGAACATGCGCTTCATGCAGCGTGTGCTCTCCTCCAACGTCCACCACCTCCAGGTGCATCCCAGGGTGCATTGGAGCAGTGGCGGGCTGATGTGGAACATCTGGTTGCAGCAGCAGTCGACCGCATTAGCAACCAAGGTCCTCCTCCTTCAGGGCGGGCCCCATCGCAGCGCCGGACCGTGTCTGGCAGACTTGGTCCGCATGCTTCCCAGAATAGGAGGTTTGTTGCGTCACAGCAAGTTACGTTGCTACCTTATGGGGCGCGACGAACTCATACGGTGACCAGGCTTTCAACTCATGACCTCCGTGCGGAGCTTGATCGCCATTACCGTCAACAGGACGGTCGTGTCCATATCGAGCGTGCTCGCGAAAGGCGAGAGGCTCGAGATAGTCCTGCTCCCGAGGGAGTAGGAGGAGGCTGTTCTGCACTGGCCATGCACCTACACATGGTCAGATGACCACAAAAGTTCCAGCCTCACTTGCCGAAGAAATTTGATGGGACTGTTAATCCCGCCGAGTTTCTCCAAATTTACACCACCACAATCCTTGCGGTCGGAGGTAACGAGGCAGTAATGGCCAACTACTTCCCAGTGGCCTTGACTGGGACCGCCAGGTCCTGGTTCATGAGCCTTCCTCACAACTCCATCAATAGTTGGGAGGAATTGTGCGAACAGTTAACTGCCAATTTCGGGAGTTCATACACCCAGTCAAGCACCGAATTGGTCCTTTTTGCAGTTGTGCAGAAGGGGGGAGAATCTCTGCGCTCATTCATCCAGAGGTTCTCCCAGGTACAAAACACCATTCCTTCTATCTCTAGCGCTTCTGTTATCATGGCATTTAGACAGGGCGTACGAGATAAGAAGATGCTGGAGAAGCTGGCGGTCAAGGAGATCACCAGCGTCACGGAGCTCTTCAGCTTGGCAGACAAGTGTGCCAAAGCTGCGGAGGGCCGTGAAATGCACTCCAAACCACCTCCGGAGGATGGCAAAAAATCCTCCAAAGGCGAAGCCACTACCTCCGGGAGTGGCAAAAAGAAGAAAAAGTCCAACAGCAAAAAGAAGTCGTCGGCCGGCACATCCACTGCTGCAGCTGTAGAAGCTCTGGGTGGCCGGGAGCCACGCCCCGAGAAATGACCTCGGCCGTCCTATGAAGATGGTGACAACTCCAAAGTGTGGTGTCCCATCCACAAGTCAAATAGCCACAACTTGGAGGACTGCCGGGAGGTCCAAAACCTTGCCGAGCGCTACCACAAGCGCCGGTAAGAAGTTCCTTTCCGTCAAAGGGAAGGAAAACAGAAAGTCGATGAAGCTCCGGCTGAAGAGGAGTTAGGATTTCAGGACCCTAAAAAGGGCAGGTTGTTTACACCTCCGTCGACGACGACTCTGACGTCTCCTACAATGAGCGTCGGAAGACCATGAACACCATCTTTGGTGGTTCGTGGGACATCACCTCCCGCCGTGTCCTCAAGACCATGCGGCAGGACATGGCCTCAGTAGCTCCTACAGCCTGGGCAGAGCCTCATCGAAAGTGGATGGAGACCACCATCGCTTTTGATTCTTCAGACTGCCCTCGAAACATGATCGGAGCTGGTCAACTACCATTTATGGTATCTCCGACCATCAATAACATTCAACTCCACCATGTAATGGTGAACGGAGGTTCGGGGTTGAACCTCATAAGCTTCAAAGCTTTCGTCAAGATTTAGCTCCGACCTTCGGACCTTCGCCCCTCCCGACCTTTCTCCGGAGTAGGTCTGGGGGCCATAACACCACTCGGTGCCATTACTCTCCCTGTGACCTTCGGGACTCGGGAGAATTATCGTACTGAGAAGTTGATCTTTGACGTCGCTCAAATCAACTTGCCTTTCAACGCCATTCTGGGCAGGCCCGCCTTGTACAAATTCATGGCTGCTGCTCATTATGGCTACCTGGTGTTGAAGATGCCGACACCAGCTGGCGTGCTCCGGATCCGCGGAGACCGTACTGTCGGAGTAACTGCTCTGGAAGAACTTCATGCACTTGCTACAGCGCAGGAGGAAGAATCCAGGTAGGAACAAGCTCCAAAACCCCCGAGCATTCGTCAACGAGGCTCAACCTCCGCACCTCGCGTGCAACCAAGTGGCGACACCGACATCCCCGTCAAAGTCGTCCAAATCAGTTCTGATGCCGCTCAGACCACCCGTATATCAGGAGGTCTGAATGACAAATAGGAAATCGCGCTCATCACTTTCCTCCGGGCTAATGTCGACGTGTTTGCCCGGCAATCGTCACAAATGCCTGGGATCCCTAGGGAAGTGATCGAGCATAATCTGAGGATCTATCCCGATGCTCGACCCGTACATCAGAAGCCTCGAAGGCAATCCGTAGAGTGAAAGAACTTCATACGACTAGAAGTGAAGAAGTTGCTCAAAGCTGGATTCATCCGAGAAGTCTTCCATCCAAAATGGCTGGCAAACCCAGTCATTGTACCCAAGGCCGGCGGGAAGCTTCGGATGTGTATCGACTACACAACACTGAATAAGGCATGCCCAAAAGATCCATTCCCACTACCTAGAATAGATTAGATAGTGGATTCCACCTCCAGGTGTGAATTACTGTGTTTCCTAGACGCATATTTTGGGTACCATCAAATTAGAATGTCTAGGGAAGATGAAGAACATACTTCTTTTATCACAGTAGATGGATTGTACTGTTATACTGCCATGCCATTTTGTCTCAAGAATGCAGCTTCAACATTTGTATGAGCTATGTACAAAACCTTTGGAGAGCTCATCAAAGACGTAGTGGAAGTGTATGTTGATGACATCGTCATCAAGATCAAGGACAAGGAGTCACTCCTTGACACCTTACAAGCTGTCTTCGACAAGCTGCGGGTCACTCGCACGAAGCTGAACCCAGACAAGTGCATCTTAGGGGTTAGCTCCGGAAAGCTTCTCAGTTTCCTGGTAAACCACCGGGGCATAGAGGCAAATCCGGCGAAGATTAAAGCCATTCAGGAGATGTGGCCACCAGCCCGCATCAAAGATGTCCAGAAACTGACTGGATGTCTAGCCGCCCTCAGTTGGTTCATCTCAAGACTGGCAGAATGGGCGCTACCCTTCTTCAAGCTATTAAGGAAGTCCGGACCATTTTAATGGTATGAAGAAGCAGAAAAGGGGTTCCAGGAGCTAAAGCAGCTCCTCACCACTCTACCAACCTTGGTAGCTCTGAACCCTGGTGAGCCCTTATTGCTCTACATTTCAGCAACCGACGAGGTTGTCAGCATGGTCCTGGTTGCGGAGAGACCAGAACCATCTCAAGCTCAGGAATCCAGACCCCTCCGGGAGGGTCCGGAGGTTCCTGCAGGTGAGTCTAGGTCCCAGCCCCCAGACTTGGATCAACAGGGAGTTATCCCAGAAGATCTGGACCCCTCTGGGAGGGTCCGAGTCGCTCCAGTAGAAGCTCTGGGTTCCTCTAGCAAGGACCCGGAGGTCCCTGAAGCAGGTCCGGACCCCTCTGGGAGGGTCCGGGGCGATGTGGAGGAAGCTCCGGGCCCCTCCAGAAGGGTCCGGACAGTCCAATGCCCAGTGTACTTCATCAGCAAAGTACTACATGATGCCAAGACTCGATACTTAGAGGTGCACAAGCTGCTCTATGCAGTTCTCATTGCCTCCAGGAAGCTTCGCCATTACTTCCAAGCTCACAAGATTTCAGTGGTGACCTCTTACCCACTGCGTGCAATCTTGCATAATCCCAACTCTACTGGGAACATTGCAAAGTGGGCAGCGGAACTGGCCGAATTCGATCTTGAATTCGTCTGAAGACAAGCGATCAAGAGTTAAGCGTTGGTAGATTTCGTGGCGGAATGGGCCCCCTCTCCATCAAACCCTGGGGGCCCTAGTGAGCAGAAGTCGGAACTAAAGGCTCCGGTCTTCACTGAACCGCACTGGACCCTCTACTTTGATGGCTCCATGCAAAAGCAGGGGGTCGGAGCTGGAGTCCTTCTCCTCGCTCCAACCGGGGAGAAGGTAAAATACATGGTGAACCTTGACTTCAAGGAGACCAACAACATGGAAGAGTATGAAGCACTCATTTATGGACTAAAGGTGGCACTATCATATGGTGTCAAGTAGCTGTTGGTCAAGGGAGATTTGCAGCTCATCATTAAACAAGTGAAGGGTGAATGCTCCTGTAACAATCCCCAACTAGCTGCTTATCTCCTTGAAGTCTAGAGGCTTCAAAAGGACTTCGAAGTCCTGGATCTCCACCATGTCCAGCGTGTCCATAATGCTGAAGCTGACGATCTCTCAACGAAAGCTTCAACCGGAGCTCCGGCTCCTGACGGAACCTTCGTCCGGAGGTTGTCAAAACCCACAGCTCAACCTGCCAAACTGAGCGAAGGGGGCGAGACCAGCATCCCGAAGCTGGCGGTCCCGATGGTCGTGTTACCATGGCAGCCATCAAGGGTCATAGGTGCTGCCGGAAGCTCCGAGCAACCCAGCACGTAAGACTCAAAAGTTCAAGCAAGCTCCGATGCATGGATCTCGGAGATCCAGAGCTACTCGAAAGACAATATCCTTCCTGACGATGATGTATCCGCTGACCGGATAGTCAGATTGGCTAAAAGATACACGCTCGTAGAAGGGGATCTCTACCGGCGCGGTGCCAACGGCGTCCTAATGCGGTGCATCACAAGGGAATAAGGCTGCGAGCTCCTCACAAAAATCCATGGAGGCGAGTGTGGGAACCACGCGTCTCCCCGCACGCTGGTCGGTAAAGCCTTCCGGCATGGCTTCTACTGGCCTACAGCGCTCCAGGATGCAACTGAGCTTGTGAAGAAATGCAAAGCATGTCAGTTCCATGCAAAGCAAATTCACACACTGGCTCAGCCTCTACAAATGATACCTCCTACATGGCCTTTCGCTGCGTGGGGGATGGACATCTTGGGACCTTTCCCAAGAGCCGTCGGAGGTTACAAGTTCCTGTATGTGGCCATTGACAAGTTCACCAAATGGCCGGAAGAAACTCTAGTTGTGACAATTAACAAGCAATCAACTATCAACTTCTTGCAGTCCATCGTATGCAGATTTGGAGTCCCGAAAAAAATCATAACAGATAATGGGACCCAATTCACAAGCTCTGCTTTCCAAGGATACTGCGAAGACCTCGGCATCCAAGTCAGCTACGCCTCCGTAGCTCACCCGGCAAGTAATGGCCAAGCCGAGAGAGTAAATGCAGAAGTTCTGAAAGGACTCAAGACGCGCACATATGAGCGCCTGAAAAAACATGGAGCCAACTGGATTGAAGAACTTCCGCCCACTCTATGGGCCAACAGGACAACTCCAAACCGGTCAACTGGAGAGACACCCTTCTTCCTCGTGTACGGAGCTGAAGCAGTCCTTCCTTCGGAAGTCACCTTGGGGTCGCTCCGGGTCCGGACCTCCGACGAAGCCACGCAGGACCAGCTCCGGCGTGAAGACCTTGACCTCCTTGAAGAGGGAAGGTGCCGAGCAGCTGTTCGGAATGCCCAATACCGCCAAGCTCTTCGGCACTATCACCAACGGCATGTTCACAACCGACAGCTCGAGGAAGGCGATCTGGTGCTACGGAGAATACAATCCAGAGAAGGGTTAAACAAACTCTCCCCCGTCTGGGAGGTACCCTTCCGAGTGATCAATGTATCCCGTCCCGGATGCATTCGCTTGGCAACCGAGGATGGGACACCTCTCCCAAATCCTTGGAACATTGAGCACCTCCGTAAGTTCTACGTTTAATATCACGGAGGTGAGTCTGTAATTACATTTGGTGTATGTTATAGAGTCATTGTACAGAGTCGGGTAGCTCCTCCGGGAGGGCAGCCGGACCTACCCTGCTAGGTCTGCAACGTCCATGCAACACTTGTCACAGTCTCAGAACTAATAGTGTAGCTAGCTACCTTGGGTCAAACGAGAAATGAAACACACTTAGCCTGGTTCCGTACCCTAAGAGTGTACTTGTTTCCCCTGTACCCCCGACCTATAATGAAAGACATCATTGTGTGAAAACAGACTCCACGTGCATTTACTTTGTACAGGCTCAATATTTTTTATTTTTCTCTTTCTTGTCTATAAAAAAGTTGTGCAGTTCTTAAGAAACTTTAGCTTGACCAGTTCATGTGCAATTCGAGTTGCATTGTCTATCCTTCCGGGTTCAAACATTGTTGATGGCCTACTTGTCTGAATGCCGCCAAGCTAATCTAGGGCCGGAGTGTGCTATCGACTTAGCCTAGTCATGCACCCTAAGTACGCCACTCTACCTACACCCCGGCAGGCCGAAGTAAGGCAAGTCCAGAAACGAACGGACCTGAAGGAAGCAAGACGGTGCTCTTGATTATATTTAGGATTGTGTTTGACCTAAAAATTTCTTGGGAACAGTAAGCCGCAATGAAGTTATAGATAAGAAACGGATTTTACTGTTTTTCTTGACTTCAGTGTGCAGGAAAAATAAATAAGCTACGATATCCTCTAGGCGGCTTGTGCTCTATGTTCAAACATTTACATGGAGCATCTCTGGAGCTACTCAGTTCCGGTAAAGCTAGGGGGCAATACATCAGCGTGAAGATGGTGGAAAGACTCTAAAGTAGAGTTTGACATTGACACAACACGTGTTGACGGAGGTCACTGCCGGAGCTGCCAAGCTCCGACACCCCAGAGGACTAACCATCGATGCTTTACGCGTCGATGGAGACTACTGCCGGAGCTACTAAGCTCCTGTGATGGTCAATGCCGGAGCCACTAAGCTCCAACAGCCTCAGGGGGCCTACACTATCGAAGACTTCGGACCTACCTTCTACAAGTTCGAAGCATGCAAGTCTTCAACAACTGTTACGTCCTCTTGGTACATGTTCACAATCAAATTTTGTACATCTACCAGGGGGCCAAGCGAGACAAAGGTGTTGAAGACATAAAATGAAATTCGAATTTACAAAAATCTGGATTTCATTCATCTGGAGACAAGAGATTACAAAATTGGAGAAGAAGAAGAGAGAATACAAGCGGGAGCTACAGAGAGATGGTCCTAGACCCTATGGAATAACTGGGCGACCTTCTGGGCCACCTCTGACACGCTGGCTCGAGCGGCTTCACCCTCTCCTTCGATGGGGCCTTCAAGCACCGGGTCCAGAGGGAATTGAGGGTTCCGGCTGGTGTAGCACGTCAGCACAAACTTTGCGACGTTCTTTGCCAAGGACTGACCATCCGTTTCCAATTGGTCTGCGATGACATCGCCCATCTTGGAGAGCTTGTTGCCCGCTGAACTCAACGCCTCCAACGTCTGGTCCAGCTCTGGCTCCTGATCATCTAGACGCACGGGACTGAAGCCCATTGGCGTCAGTGTCGTTAGCCTTGCCCAGGAAGTCCCAAACTTGTTGGGACTCCACAACCCTTGCACCACGCATCTCCGCCAAGGATCTTTTGGCCGCCGCTAGCTCCGATCTCTCCCGAGCAAGACGCTCCACCACTTTGGCATTATGCTGAATCGTTTCAGCAACCTGCCATTCGAGCTTGCTGAGCTCTTCCTCCCGGAGGTGGATCTCATTCCGGTGGTTGACCAGATATTTCTCTCGGCCCCGTACTCTCTTCTCTCTGGCAGTGATGGCGTTCTCCTGCTTGAAGAGATCTTGCCCTCGCTCCCAAGCCTTCTTCTCCTCCTCCTTGCAACGCTCCTCCAATTTATTGGTGCGTTCTTCGAGGCTCTTGTCAGCCAGAGCTGTCTTTTGGACAAGCTCTTCCTCCCTCTTCATGAGGTCGTCCCGCAGCTCCAGGAATTTTTGCTCTTCATCTTCGAGCCGTCTTTCCCGCGCTTCAAGAGCCTCCCGGCGCTTGATAAGACTATCGTGAATGGCGGTGAGCCTTTCCTGGCGATCATCCGCTGCGCTATTTGTAGCCTTGGCCTGCTCATAGATGGCCCGGGACTGGTTGTCGAGGGTCTGTGTCATGCTTTTCCTCTCATCCAACAACTTTCCCCAGTACTCCAGGCAGACCTTCTCCCTTTGCACCCACTCCTTGTCGTCTGCCAGCCTCGACTATGCCAGCTTGGTCTCGAAATGGAGTTAGTTGCGCCACCTCCTAAGGGTTTGGCGCTCCTCCTCGAGGGCCTTGCTGTCGTGGTAGAAGGCCAACTGGACTTGGCGAAGGCTAGAGTGTAATATCCTAATCATTTTAAGACAAAGTTATTTTCGCGGCCACGAATACAAAGAGTTGACCAAAATTTGACTCCTTGAATCTTTGTCTCGATGGACGATCAGACACCGTAGAAGCGTAGAGCTCGTAGAGATGATTCCGTTTCACTATTTATACGCAGGATTCGAAGATCGGTTGAATCGGATATGATCTGATTTAATTTCAACCGTCAAATAATCCACTAGGTCAACTATATATAAGAAGAACCTGACCTTTTTCTTTTTCTCCTGACCTAGCGCCGCCGCAGTTTTCCTTGCCTTGTTTCCTATCTTCTCTGCTCGTCGGTAGTTCTTCCCAGCCAAGTTACGGCCGTTGCCTGCTGCGTTTCTTGCCGACTGCTGAGGCTGCCGGTGGTCTGCGCTGCTCCTGCCTACTCCTTGCAGGTGAGTGGCAGCCGTATTACACATGGCGGAAAGGTGTTTGATTTACTGCCTCTTCTAGTGTTGCTGCTAGCTGCTGCCGTGTCAGATGCTGCCTGGTAATCGATTGCTAAATTCTGCTAGCTATAGGGAAGCAAGGTGCTAGTACCTTGTTTAATTAAATCGTGCTCACTGCTAAATTTTTAGCTGTTTTCATGAGGAAGACCGAGGTAAAATATTCTTAGTTTCCTGCTGCTGTCAAGGTGCTGATCATCCAAAAGCTAGGCTGTCGTTTATGCTGCTCCACTGCTAGGTGCTTCCCACAAAATCTAATTGGCTTGATTAATCTGCTGGTTGCCGTGAGTGGATAGGATTTCTGGTGAGATTTTTTTTCTTGACCCTGATTTGCTGCTACCTAATTAATGTGTGAAAGTTGGTTGCCAGCAATCAACATTCCAGAATTCCCAGCTGCAAATTCCAGATGCGCTTGATGTTTAGAATTAAACACACTATTTTATGCACATGAACAACTATTAATTTTCACTTGGAAATCATCCGTACGAGCACTGTGCAGTGTTTGTAATGATTTGATTGCAGCAGCGTTGGCTTAATGTCTGCTATTTGCATGTGGATGCTTGTTGCCTGGTACTTGCATGCCAATTCTTTTACTGTCAGCACTGTTAACCTATGCTGTCATTGTTTGGAAGTGTAGCTTCTCTAGAATTCATAATAAACAAATTGGTTGGAAATATTTTGTGGATGTTCATAATGTATTTATTTACATCTGTCAGTTTAGAAGTAAATTGATGGCTGAGTGGAACAAATCGTTAGCATGTCCCAAGTACGTACTAAGTGTAGCAGATGTTCTATAGGTTTAGAAGGTTCTGGAGTTGAGCGAGCGTCTTCCGGTTCTCGTCGAGGTTAAGGCAAGTGCATGACGGGTTCATTCTAATATGTGTGAATTGCTTGTGGTTAAGATTTCTTATGCTTTAATCCGTTATTTGTGGTTTCAAGATTCAATTGCTTCATCACTCTATTTTATTCACCTTCAAGATTCAAGTTATTCATTTAATTGTCATTCAAGTATCGGTTAAGTCCGGAGTCGTTCTTATATTCAAGTTCCTGTGAGTAAGTGTTGGCCCCACTTGCTCGGCTTTACCTGTAAATGCTAAGGAGAATTCAAGTGTCGTCCGTTTCAGACGGAAACTACTATTTCATTATTTCATATTTCAAATTCAAGTATCGCTATGTTTCATTCAGTTGATTCTGATGTTCTTCAAGCTCTAAGTGTACTTGCTGAGTGTTTTTACTCACTCTTGTTTTATTGGTTTTTAGGTACCCGTTGATCAAGCATGCATTGGGAAGAGGGTAGCATATGCACTTGAGCACTCTAACTATCTACTAAGCTTAGTTTATCAATGTTCTTAGTTAATTGCATAATCTTGTGCCATTGAGATTGTGGTGTGATCATTTGGGTCTTTGATTCACTTGTGGGAATGAATTTGAGTTTAGTAGTATTGCTATATAATATTATGCCTATTATTGTGTTTTGTTGCCGCGGATGATAGAGTTTTCAGAGGAGACTATGCCGAAATTTTTAATATTTCCCTTACTTACTAGAAATTGTTTAGATGGTTTTAGTAGCGCCCAGGTGTGTTCATACCTGGGGCGTTACAATTGATACTCAGAGCCTAGGTTTTATAGTTACTTAGAGATTTTAATGACTAGCGAGAAAAAAAAATAATTAACTACATAGATCTAAAATTAAATTTGACACACTTATGCACAATAGGACGGGCTCATGGGCATACCTTTCATTCTTCTTTATGTTGCATTTTTTTTCTCATGTTTATTTTTGTTATGATGATATGTTATTTAATTATACTTTTCTTGTACTTTAGAATTATGCCGCCACGACGGAGTGCACGTGTTGCCGCACGTGGAAGAGGTCGTGGTAGAGGTCGTGGTGGTGGTGGTCGTGGTAGAGGTGATGTTAACCAAGAGGTTGAGCACGAGCAAGTAAACCAAGTAAATGAAGAGGTTGAAGGAGGGGAGGAACACTCAGTGGCTGTTGAAGTTCCTATTGCTCGGGGTGGTAATGTCGTGGCCCAGACAATGACGTTCCCTAGGTGGATGTCTATGCGATTGGACACCTTTGATGGTTCTGGAACACCTACTGATGCTGCTGATTGGCTACGTAAGATGGAGAAGGTCATGACTGCTTGTAGGATGACAGAGGAGGAGATGATCTTGTTCATTCCTCACCAGTTGACAGGCCAAGCTGATATTTGGTGGGTAGGAGTATGTGACGCTTGGACTCCTGCTCGTGGTGCTATCACTTGGGAGGTATTCTTGGCACAGTTCAGGGCTAAATATTATCCAGATTCCTTCAGAGACAAGATGAATGATGAGCTGAACCATATCCAGCAGGGGGACAAAACGGTGGATGAATATGAGCGAGATTTCAGCAACATCGTTCGCTTTGTGCCTAGTGTTGCAAGCAATGAGCGTGAGAAATCTAGGAAGTTTTTCATGGGGCTTAACGCTCAGTACAGAGAGGTGATGGGTAGAAACCCTCCCACTACATACATCATAGCAGTCGAGGAGGCTAGAGGTATGGAGACTCAGTTTCAACTTACAGCTCTACAGAAGAAACATAATGGGAATGAGAGTAATACTGGAAATGATCATAAGAGGGTTCATCATAAGGGAGGAGAGTCCTCTCAGCATACCTCTTTCAAGAAGTCTAAGACCAACAATTCCTCTCAACAATCTTTCAAAACCAAACAGTCTGGTGCTCAATCTTTCATGGGGCAGCACACTTCGAGTGCTTCGTTTATGCGTCCTGTTTCAGGGTAGGGTTTGATTTGTTTCAAGTGTGGGAAGCCTCATCGTGCTTCAGAGTGTGGTTTTTCTGGAACCTGCCGTCTCTGTGGGAGAGAGGGACATATGGCTCTAGTTTGCAAGAAAAGTCCAGACTCTATTATCAAGTGGCAAAGGGCAAATTCTTCCTCACTAGGAACCATGTCTATGGCTAGCTCCAAGGGTTCAGCTCCGACAGTCAATACTCCTCGTGGCACCGTTTAGATGATGACTGGTCTTTCAGCTCCGCATTACCAGTTCCCTCAGCAGCCTTTTCCTCCATCAGGCTACTACTTGCCCGCGCCTCAGCTTCCTACTCCCCATGTCCCACTACAGCTGCCTGCTCCTCCTACTCCGCCAGCTCAGTCTGCTCAGAATATTGTAGGCGGGTCTTCTTCCGCTCCTGCTGGAGGCTACACCATGCCATACAATCCTCTTTGGGTCGCCTAGATGTGGTTTCAGGTACTCTTATTGTTGACTCTCATGACGCTCATGTTCTATTTGATTGGGGTGCTACCTTTTTGTTCATTTCACTTGATTTCGTAAGAAAGGCAAATATCTCTAGTCAGAAGATATCTCAGTCTGTTCGTCTCAGTTCACTCAGGGGCTTGGTTTCTAGTTCTGTGGTGTGTTCTTGTTGCATTATTTCTATAGGAGATGACAAATTCATAGCTAATCTAATGGTGATTCCACTACCGGTTTTTGATGTTATCCTTGGAATGGATTGGCTATATCGCTATCGAGCCATTATATCTTTTTTTTGGAAGACCGTAACGTCAGAGGCACCATCTGGGAAGATTATCACTTTTCAAGCGGATGCACCTCTTTGTTCTTTATCTATGATGGCAAATCTTTTTTCTGGTCGCTATCCTGTAAAGACCAGTTTCCTTTGGAGCCTTATTGAGAAGCAAACAAAGTCATTGGCGATTAAGGACATTCCTATAGTGCGAGACTATCCTGATGTCTTCCCTGATGAGCTGCCGGGAATGCCACCTAAGCGAGAAGTGGAGTTTCGCATTGATCTTATACCTGGTACCCGTCCTGTATCCATAGCCCCCTACCGATTACCTCGTCCTTTTCAAGAGGAGTTGAGGAAGCAGTTGGATGATCTATTGGCTAGGAAGTTGATATGCCGTAGTGTTTCACCTTGGCGAGCTCCAGTATTGTTCAGTAAGAATAAAGATGAAAGTTGGCGTATGTGTGTGGATTATCATGGTTTAAACGCCGTGACGATCAAGAACAAGTACCCATTACCCCGCATTGATGTGTTATTTGATCGATTAATAGGAGCAAGAGTCTTCTCCAAAATTGACCTTCAATCTGGTTATAATCAAATTCCTGTTCGGGAAGAAGATATTGAGAAGACAGCTTTTTCCACTATGTATGGTCATTATGAGTTCAGAGTTATGTCTTTTGGACTCACTAATGCACCCGCATACTTTATGGAGACGATGAATAATATGCTTCATGGATTGGAGGAGTTTGTAGTGGTATTTATTGATGATATACTCGTCTTCTCCAAGTCCGAAGCAGAACATGAGGAACATTTGAGGAGGGTTCTTGAGACACTAAGGAGCCATAAGTTCTATGCCAAATTGAAAAAGTGTGAGTTTTGGCTCTCGGAAGTTGGCTTTCTAGGTCATGTAATTAATCAACATGGCATCTCGGTTGATCCAAGCAAAGTTTCTATAATAGTTGAATGGGAAAGACCAACCAATGTCAAGGAGGTTAGAAGTTTCTTGGGTATGGCTGGTTATTATCGACGCTTTGTAAAAGATTTTTCTCGCATTGCTAAGCCTATGACACAACTAACTCAAAAGAATGTCAAGTTCTTGTGGACTCAGGAATGTGAGCATTGCTTTCAATTATTGAAGGAGAAGTTGGTCACTGCCCCTATCCTTGCCCTTCCTGAGCCGGGTAGACGCTTCACCATTTATTCAGATGCCTCTCGGGTAGGACTTGGTTGTGTACTTATGCAAGAAGGAAAAGTGATTGCCTATGCCTCAAGACAGTTAAAGACGCATGAGCAAAATTATCCCACCCACGATCTAGAGCTTGCTGCTGTAGTTTTTGCGTTGAAAATCTGGAGACATTATTTATATGGGGAGTCATGCGATATTTTCACCGATCATAAGAGTCTGAAGTATATATTCACTCAGAAGGACTTAAATTTGAGGCAACGGAGATGGTTGGAGTTGATCAAGGACTATGACCTGAATATCCAATACACACCTGGTAAAGCAAATGTGGTGGCTGATGCATTAAGTCGTAGAGCTACTCCTCCTACTATGAATTCCCTAATAGCTGATTTTGAACGGATGGATATTTCTTATTGCTATGTTGGAGTTTTGGAGGTAGCGACTCGACTAATCTTATCATCAGATATTCCAGAACGAATCTTGGAGGCACAAAAATGAGATCGCTTGTTGCTAGATGTTAAGAAATGAATTCAAGAAGGAAAGGTAGGAGATTTCACCTTGGATGCCGTTGGGGCCGTTCGGTTTCGTGGTCGCTTATGCGTGCCACAAAGATCTCAAGTTAAAGAAGATATTCTTAAAGAGGCACATCGTGCTCGTTATACCGTACATCCTGGGGAGAATAAGATGTACCATGACTTGAAAAAAATCTATTGGTGGAAGAGAATGAAGGTGGATGTAGCAAAGTATGTGGCTTCATGTGGGGTTTGCCAAAGAGTGAAGGCTGAGCATAAGAGTGTCGCTGGGAAATTACAGCCTCTTGAGGTTCCCGTGTGGCCAGGGGAGGATATCGCTATGGATTTTGTTGTTGGCTTACCACGTTCTCCAAGAGGACGAGATACTATTTGGGTCGTAGTTGATCGTCTTAGTAAGGTGTCCCATTTTATTCCTATTCGGTCAACTAGTTCAGCGAGCGACTTGGTGCCTATTTATATGAGAGAAGTAGTGCGACTGCATGGTGTACCTCACACTATTGTTTCAGACAGGGATGCTAAGTTTGTCTCTAAGCTGTGGGAGAGCTTACAATTAGCATTGGGCACAACACTACGGATGAGCACCGCATTCCACCCTCAGACTGACGGACAGTCAGAGCGTACGATTCAAACCCTGGAAGATATGCTTAGATCATGCGTACTGTCTTGGCAAGGAAGTTGGGAGGATCATTTATCTCTTGTGGAGTTCTCTTATAATAACAGCTATCACTCTAGCATTGGATGTGCACCATATGAGGCTCTTTATGGAAGGAAGTGTAGGTCGCCCCTTTGTTGGGACGCGGCCGGTGAGAAAGCTGTTTTGGGTCCAGATTGGGTTCAACAATCGACTCAGCGAGTTGCTGAAATTTGAGAACACATGCTGGCAGCACAAAGTAGGCAGAAGAGTTATGCCGACATTAGAAGGAGAGACTTGGAGTTTCAAGAAGGTGATGAGGTTCTTCTAAGGGTGTCACCTACCAAGGGTGTTGTGAGATTTGGAACTAAGGGAAAGCTTAGTCCAAGATATATTGGACCTTTCGTTATCAAGCAACGAGTGAGAAAATTAGCATATCGATTAGAGTTGCCTGAGTTAATGAAAGGAGTTCACAATGTATTTCATGTCTCAATGTTGAGAAAGTATTTAAGGGATCCAGAGCATCACATAGTCATAGAGCCAGAGACTATTGAACAAGATCTATCAGTTGAATCTTGTCCTATGAGGATTTTGGAATCATCTGAGAGGGTGCTTAGACGCAAATCATTGAAGTTTGTGAAGGTTCTGTAGACCAATCAAACCGAGCATGAAGCGACCTGGGAGCTTGAGTCAGAGATGCGAGAGAAATACCCTGAACTATTTGAATCCGGTGAGCATTTATAGTTTCTTCAAATTATCAGTTTCGCATCATTTCCCTATAATGATAATAAAGAATTCGAGGGCGAATTCTATTGAAGGGGGGAGAATGTAATATCCTAATCATTTTAAGACAAAGTTATTTTCGCGGCCACGAATACAAAGAGTTGACCAAAATTTGACTCCTTGAATCTTTGTCCCGATGGACGATCAGACACCGTAGAAGCGTAGAGCTCGTAGAGATGATTCCGTTTCACTATTTATACGCAGGATTCGAAGATCGGTTGAATCGGATATGATCTGATTTAATTTCAACCGTCAGATAATCCACTAGGTCAACTATATATAAGAAGAACCTGACCTTTTTCTTTTTCTCCTGACCTAGCGCCGCCGCAGTTTTCCTTGCCTTGTTTCCTATCTTCTCTGCTCGTCGGTAGTTCTTCCCAGCCAAGTTACGGCCGTTGCCTGCTGCGTTTCTTGCCGACTGCTGAGGCTGCCGGTGGTCTGCGCTGCTCCTGCCTACTCCTTGCAGGTGAGTGGCAGCCGTATTACACATGGCGGAAAGGTGTTTGATTTACTGCCTCTTCTAGTGTTGCTGCTAGCTGCTGCCGTGTCAGATGCTGCCTGGTAATCGATTGCTAAATTCTGCTAGCTATAGGGAAGCAAGGTGCTAGTACCTTGTTTAATTAAATCGTGCTCACTGCTAAATTTTTAGCTGTTGCCATGAGGAAGACCGAGGTAAAATATTCTTAGTTTCCTGCTGCTGTCAAGGTGCTGATCATCCAAAAGCTAGGCTGTCGTTTATGCTGCTCCACTGCTAGGTGCTTCCCACAAAATCTAATTGGCTTGATTAATCTGCTGGTTGCCGTGAGTGGATAGGATTTCTGGTGAGATTTTTTTTTCTTGACCCTGATTTGCTGCTACCTAATTAATGTGTGAAAGTTGGTTGCCAGCAATCAACATTCCAGAATTCCCAGCTGCAAATTCCAGATGCGCTTGATGTTTAGAATTAAACACACTATTTTATGCACATGAACAACTATTAATTTTCACTTGGAAATCATCCGTACGAGCACTGTGCGGTGCTTGTAATGATTTGATTGCAGCAGCGTTGGCTTAATGTCTGCTATTTGCATGTGGATGCTTGTTGCCTGGTACTTGCATGCCAATTCTTTTACTGTCAGCACTGTTAACCTATGCTGTCATTGTTTGGAAGTGTAGCTGCTCTAGAATTCATAATAAACAAATTGGTTGGAAATATTTTGTGGATGTTCATAATGTATTTATTTACATCTGTCAGTTTAGAAGTAAATTGATGGCTCAGTGGAACAAATCGTTAGCATGTCCCAAGTACGTACTAAGTGTAGCAGATGTTCTATAGGTTTAGAAGGTTCTGGAGTTGAGCGAGCGTCTTCCGGTTCTCGTCGAGGTTAAGGCAAGTGCATGACGGGTTCATTCTAATATGTGTGAATTGCTTGTGGTTAAGCTTTCTTATGCTTTAATCCGTTATTTGTGGTTTCAAGATTCAATTGCTTCATCACTCTATTTTATTCACCTTCAAGATTCAAGTTATTCATTTAATTGTCATTCAAGTATCGGTTAAGTCCGGAGTCGTTCTTATATTCAAGTTCCTGTGAGTAAGTGTTGGCCCCACTTGCTCGGCTTTACCTGTAAATGCTAAGGAGAATTCAAGTGTCGTCCGTTTCAGACAGAAACTACTATTTCATTATTTCGTATTTCAAATTCAAGTATCGCTATGTTTCATTCAGTTGATTCTGATGTTCTTCAAGCTCTAAGTGTACTTGCTGAGTGTTTTTACTCACTCTTGTTTTATTGGTTTTTAGGTACCCGTTGATCAAGCATGCATTGGGAAGAGGGTAGCATATGCACTTGAGCACTCTAACTATCTACTAAGCTTAGTTTATCAATGTTCTTAGTTAATTGCATAATCTTGTGCCATTGAGATTGTGGTGTGATCATTTGGGTCTTTGATTCACTTGTGGGAATGAATTTGAGTTTAGTAGTATTGCTATATAATATTATGCCTATTATTGTGTTTTGTTGCCGCGGATGATAGAGTTTTCAGAGGAGACTATGCCGAAATTTTTAATATTTCCCTTACTAGAAATTGTTTAGATGGTTTTAGTAGCGCCCAGGTGTGTTCATACCTGGGGCGTTACATGGAGCAGGCATTGTCGATAGACAACGACAGGGGGATCGGGTCTGGACCTGCTGGGGTCCTCTCCGCTGGCTCTAGCGGATCTTCAGCAACAAAAATTGGGTCCTACCCTACGAGAGCGATCCCCTGAGCTTCCACGGCACTTGGGCTGTCCTCTGGGATAGCCTCGGCCGCTGCTAAAGAAGTACTTGCAGCCGAAGTTCCAACCTCCGGAATTGGCTCCGAAGGCCCAGCCGCCAGGTCATCAACAACTGGCCCCTCCGACGGGGGGCCAGCAACTTCATCATGGCACTCTGGCTCAGCAGCGGGTACCTCCGGGATCACCACTTCCGGAGCGGGTGTTGAAGGTTCGGTCGGAGTAGAAGCTACTTCTGACTCCGGCGCAGGCGCCTCCTCCGCCTCTGGCTCAAGTGCTGGCGCTTCGACCATCATGGGCTCGGGCGCTGGCGCTTCGACCACCAAAGGCTCAGTCGCCGGCACCTCCATAGCAACTGGCTCAGATGCTGGAACCTCTTCAACGGCCAGCTCCACAGTCGGAACTTCTGCAGCAACCGGCTCTACCGCCGGAGCTTCCTCGACAACCGGCTCAAGTGCCGGAGCTTCATCAACACCCGGCTCTACCGCCGGGACCTCATCAACCACTGGCTTGACTGCCGGGGCTTCAACAACATCTGGCTCTAGGGATGGAATCGCAGCTTCCTCCGGCTCTACGGCCGGAGCGTCCAACATCTCAGCATCCAAGCCCGGAGCTTCAACCTCCGGGGCTGGTGTTGCTGGTACATCTTCATTCCCATGGTCCGGCGCTATCACATTAGATTCTGGGGATGAGTCGTCCAAAACCACGACAGCCAACGCCGGAGCTGCGGCATCCTCAGCCACCTCTTTGGGAGACGCTGGAATCGGAGCCGGAGCTTCAGCCTGCACAGCCTCAACCGCTGCTGCAGGGACCGAAACTTCAACCCTTTTCTTGGGCATGCTGTGGATGAAGGACGAAGAGACTCAAAATACAGTTAACAATAAAACAATTTACTAAGGTAAAAAAATCAAAAATTACCTCGGAGGGCTTCCGCACCAGTTACCGCAGAACCTCTTCTCCGGACGCTCCGGGCTGGCCCCAGCCGCCACTGGCATGGTAGTCCTGGAGATTCCCCCAGAGCTTGCTGCTGCTGTCGGTGTTGCCCTGGTCGAGGCCCCACTCGACCGGGAAGGACCTCCGGTCCCGGAGCCCTCAGCTGGCCTTAGTATTGGAGTCGCTTAGCCGAAGCTAGCACCCCGAGAAGATGCCGCAACTGGAGTAGACGCAACCATTATAGACCTTCCCCTCCGGGGAGAAGGAGACGCCGCGGAAGAAGTATGCCTGGCGGACCTTCTATCGGCATGCTTCCTCTTACGCCTCGAGGGCTCGGCGAATTCCTTGCCCTTGCCGATGACTTCGGTTCTTGGCTTAGGGGCGGGAACGGAGCCACCTTCCGGAGCTTCGTAGATCGCCAACCCGGTGGTCGAGTGCCTCTCAACGACACCAAGGTCGTCAAGCACCGGCATCGTCCACCGAAGCTCCCTACTGAATTCTGCCTCCATGTTCAGAGGGAGGAAAGTTGTCGGCGGAGCCAAGTCGTCGCCCTCGACGTTGATGTCGTGCTGGAACTTCATGAGGTGGAACTCCAAAGTTGCACCCTCCATGTTGGACTTCAAACCGCTCTCGATCCGGTCATCGTCCAACATACCGTTGAGGACCCAAGCCAACTTCTCCCTCCTCTTCAACAGAGCCCACCTATTGGTCAGGAAGTTGCAAAACACCGCCTGGGGAGTCACCCCTCCTTCCACGCACAGGCGGATCCTGGTCAGAGCAGGGTTGAAGGCATCCGAAAGCACCGGAGCTTCACTCCAAACTGCAGTGTCGATATTGGGGAGGCCTTCCGGCAGCTCCAACTTCTCATGCTCCTCCACCCTGATTACAATCCAATCCTTCTTCCAGTCGTCCCACTTTCCAGAAGGGAACGACCGCAAGTACTTGTATGGGCACTTCTTGCGCTTCACAAAATAGTATAAGCCAAGGTACTCGTCACTCCTGCCTGTGGTTTGGACAATGAAGAAGGTGCGGAAAAGCTCAATGTGGGGGGGGGGGGGGGGAATGCCCACCCACATTTCACAGAATTGGACAAAGATAAGGAGGAGAAATGTGGGATCAGTCCCACCACTACAGGAAACCCGACGATTTGCGACGGCTAGGGCTGTCGCAAATAAGCAAAATGCCGTCGCAAATAAGCTATTTGCGACGGCTTTCCTTATTTGTGACAGTTTTTGGCTGTCGCAATTAAGCTTATTTGCGACGGCCACCGTTGCAAATAAGATTAATTGCGACGGCTAGCAGCGGCCATCGCAAGTTATTGCCATGGGCCGGTGGGCCCCGCAACAATATTTGCGACAGCCGGGCCGTCGCAACTAAAGCTTATTTGCGACGGCTCGACCGTTGCAATTAAGTTCCTCTATATACGACAGCCTGGCCGTCGCAATTAAGCTCAGTGGGCAGGGCCCACGTGTCCTCCACCGGGACCCACGCCACCATTTGCGACGGCCTGGCTGTTGCCATTAACTCTTATTTGTGATGGCCTGGCCGTCGCAAATATTAGTGGCTTATTTGCGACGGCCTGGAACTTTATTTGTGACGGTACTGTATAAAAAGCTATCGCAAATAAGGTTTTTTATTTTTTAAAAAAATAGAAAATACTAACCGGCTCGATGGTCAGAAATATTCATCACAACACATCACAACAGTTTCAAAACACATCACACACATTGTACAAACATCGCATCAACATCAACAAACTAAACATGGGCTCACTCGCCCGTCTGACCTCTGTATCCACCTCCAGAGCCACCTTCGAAGTCGAAGTCGTCGTCGCGCCTCATTCCAGGTGGTGGTAGCGACGGCGACGGCGTTTGTGTAGCCGTTGCGAATCTCTGCAATTAATGAAACTTAGAGTTAGAATATAAATGCATCAACATCTCTCTCCCTCCCTTCCTCTCCCTCTATCTTCATCTAGATCCCCCTATCTTCTTCTCTCTTTTCATTTCTCTCTTTGTCTCTCACTTTATCTTTCTCTATCACTCTATCTCTTTATTGCTATCCTTTTCCCTCTATCTTCCTCCCTCTATCTCCATCTACATCTCCCTCCCTCTATCTTCCCCTCTCTCTATCCCATCTACATCTTACTCTCTCTCTTGTAAGATCTATGTGTGCTTAATACATTGGCTTGTAGTGAATATACTTGCTTTGACGATAAAAGTTTTGAATATCTCCAAAACACCTTTTTATCAAGGTTCGACTCTAGCTCCGAGCTATAGCAACGTCCGACCATAGGTCCGACTTGTTTTGGTTAGCTCTGGCTATGTTAGATGCTAGGTCCGACTTCTTGGTAAGGTCCGACTAGCTTTGGTTTGCTCCGGTGAGCTTTATCTTTAGCTCTGGCATGTCTTTGTTAGCTCTGGCATGTCTTTGATAGCTTCGGCATATATTTGATAGCTCCGGCATGCTTTTACTAAGCTCTGACGTACTTTGTCTAGCTCCAGTTTTGGGTTGACTAGTTTTGACTAGTTTTTGGTAAGCTCCGGTGCTAGGATCTACTAGTTTTGGTAAGCTCCGGCAGGTGCTTCATTGTACTAGTTTTGGTAAGCTCCAGCTCAAGCTCCGACTTGCTGTAGGATGGTCCGGAACTTGACCGCAGTGCTTCTGCTTTTCATTTGCAATGTTTCGTACTTGCTTTACATGATTGGAAAGATTGCTTAGTATTCATTTGCTAAGTTTTTGGTGCGTTTTGGTCGATATGTATGATATTTTGTTATCGTGGTTTTGCAACATGCTTATGTGAGATGCTCACGTAAGGTGTTGTGTTTGGAACTAACTTGAGTCAAGTCGAGGACTTGGGCTCGTATGGATTGGTTGTTTATTCATGTGCAGGTGCTGCTTGAGTTCAAGTCATGGCTGGTGACGGGATCCATTGGACTAGTCTCAGGGAGGAGATGAGGTTTCAACAACCAAGTTCGGGAGGAACTGTGGTTGAGCTGATCAGAAGGTCGCGCAGGATGATTGAATCAAGGGCACTGCATATGAAGGTTATTGAACGTCGAAGGAATGTGTTCGCACGTATGCATGCGGAGAATGATGTGGCAACATGGTTCCGAAGATGGGATAAGGAAGGAAAGATCTGGTCGGAAGGATCGGATCGTACCGGTTGATGACTTTGGCTGCGGTGAAGTCGGTTATGGCTCAGTATGGAAAGTATCGAGTTGGTTATGTTAGGATTTCGTGTGTGTCACGAATTTGAGTTGTTTAGGAATGTGGGATACGTTCCTAAGGTGTTTGGAAGTCTTAAGATTGCTTCTATCTGTGTATAGAAGAATCTTGAGCAGTTATGGAAAGTTACGATTCGTGATCTGAGTAGGATTGGAGTCCTAGTTGATATTGGGTTGGCCTAAGGGCTGGTTATATAAGCAAGGGAGCCCAGAGCTCGTGGTGCATGACTTTGGGGCTGTTCCTCTTGTGTTCTATTGAATAAAATTCGTAGTTTGAAGGAACTTTTGTGCCTTGTTCGTCCGACTTGTTCCAGACAAGTTTTACTTGTCGAGTTTCTGGACAGCACTACCTTTCGTTGGTGGTTTTATCATAACTCGAGTTTTACAGATCCAATTGACGTGATTCTTTTTGGGTTGTCTTCAAAACTTGATTATCTATCATATATCAAAATTTCATGGTCATTGGATTTGTGGTCTATGATCTACACGAGTTTCTTTGCAGCGTTCCAGAACTGTTTTTTCTCGGGTAGGGCAGATTGACCACTGTTTGATCTTTTGATCATAACTTGAGTTTTTCTCGACGAATTTGAGTGATTCTTTTTGTGTTTTCTTAGTGACTTGATTATCTCTGATATATATCACTTTTGTCACGGTGAAACACGTTTATATTAGTCTCACACACGATTTCTTCAACAGATCATTTTTCTGCCGATGGGTTTGGAGTTTAATTGTTTCCGCTGCGTAGATTTTTAAATCTACCATTCACCCCCCCTCTGGTAGCTTTTCACGTGCTTTTCGATCCTACAATTGGTATCAGAGCCAGGTTGCTCTAATCTTTATGATTTGCGCGTGTTTTTCACTAATCATCATGGAGAAGTACTCCGCCAAACCTTGTGTGTTTGCTGGTATTGATTTTCAGGTTTGGAAGGCACGCATGGAGGCTTTCATCCAGGCACAAGGCTTTGCAATATGGGAGAAGGTATACAATCCTTACGAAGTGCCATCAAACGATCAAGTTACAGCTACAAATCTGAGAGATGTCGACAACAACAACAAGGCTCGGAACTTGATCATACAAGGATTAACACAAAGCGACTTCGACCGTGTTGCACACCTCCAATCTACATACGATGTGTGGAAAGCACTTTGTGACTACCACGAAGGATCCAACACGATCAAGGAGGTAAGGCAAGACATGTTCAAGAAAGAATACATGCGCTTCGAGATGCAACCCGGTGAGTCAATTGATGATCTCTTTGCTCGCTTTAATAAAATTCTCAGCAACTTGCGAAGCGTCAATATTAACTTTTCAGATGCTGAAAATGCTAGGCAATTGTTAAGTGCATTAGACATGTCAATTTGGGAGATGAAAGTTACATCTATTCGTGAATCTACTGTCATGAGTACACTTACTTTAGATGTGCTATATTCCAAGCTAAAAACTCATGAAATTGACATCCTAGCACGTAAGAACCAAAATAAGTCTATTGCATTTGTTTCACAACGTGATATGTATAGCTCCGGCCAATCATCATCCTGCTATACTCTTGCTTTGTTGTCCTCACTAACCCTGGAGCAGATCGAAGAATTTCCAGAAGAGGAGTTGACACTCATCTCTACTAGATTCTCAAAAGCATTGCAAAATGTGAGAACTAGAAGGAGAGGAAGCTCCGGACCTCAACACTGTTTTGAATGTGGTAAAACAGGACACTTTCGTACAGAATGACCTAACCTTTCAGGTCTGACCACCCGGGAAGAAAAACAAAGCAAGGTTCGGACCTCCTCTGGAAATTCCAACAAGAAGAAGAAAGATACCATAGGACGCAAGATGATCAACAGCTTCATCACCGCGCTTCAAGAGTTCAGTTCAAGTGACATGGACATTGGAAGTGATGAAGATGAAGATGATTTGGCAAACTTGTGTTTTATGGCGGGCAAGTCAAGATCAAGTATGGAGGAGGCAGAACACAACAGCGACAATGAAGAGGTATGTCCTACTTGCAAAGAAATGTGTGATGCTATTTCTCGTGCCACTGTTATTGTTAAGAAAAAGGACAAAAAGTTTAAGGACAGTGCTGCTAAAATTGAATCACTAGAATCTGAAATCAACCGTTTAAAAACTTTGATTCCTAGTGATGATGCATGTTCCTCATGTGATTTAATATATGAACAATTGTCCTCATTAAGAAGTGTGCACACCTCCACACTTGATAAACTTGAGTTAGAAATTGAAAAGAACAATGAGCTTGCTGCACTTAATGATAAAAAGTTGAAAGATGCTAGCTGTTCTACAATTGATTTGCATTGTTCTACTTGTGATGATCTTGATAAGAAACTACAGGATGCTATGAATGAAATTTCTATATTGAACAATGCTTTACGTTCTCATGAAGTTAAATTTTGTTCCTATTGCAAACTAAAAGGAAAAACTTCATGTGAAAATTGCCTTGATCTGTCCAATAAACTTGATGACATGCATAGGACATTAGATCGGTTTTGTAATGGGAATAAGAATCTAAACTTGCTGCTGAATTCTTCCAAGTATTGCAATGATAAAACTGGTTTAGGTTTTGATTCTCATGCTCATGCTAAGGCACATTCACCTAAAATTGTAAAGTCATTAGGAAGTGGTTTGATTCAAACAGTTCCTAAACAAAATGGAGTGGTTTTCAAATCTGCAGGAGTGTTGCCTCATTCGGTTTCAAATAAAAATATTCCTTGCTCATCTAGACATGAACACAAAGTTAAATTTCATTGTACCTTCTGTGGTAGAGATGGTCATGTCATAGATTTTTATTATAGACTAGCTAAACAACAGAAAAGGGAAAGAATGGTTGCTAGATCTCATAACTTTCATGCAAAATCTGCTGCACACATTGAACCGAATGTGCAACCTGCTGTTTTGAGTCAAAAACATTCAAAGTTTACCTCCGGACCTTCTGTTTTTGCCTCCGGAGCTACTGATTTTTGTGCTACACAAGTAACACCTTATAGGTCAGTAGTCGAGAATAAAAAATCTCAAACTTTGACTCATAAACCTGCTGTTTTATCTCAGCTTTCGCGTGTTTTTCCTGCTGCACGTCGCGTGACTCAGTACTAGATTCCTAAATGCCTTTTGACAAACCCCAGTATTGAGTCATCGATGTATTGTGTTTTTATGTAGGTTACACGTTCGAGGAAGGAGAACATTTGGATTGTGGATTCAGGTTGCTCACGCCACATGACCGGACCTTCACGTGTTCAATCCTTCGGAGGTAAATGGTATGTTCTTGTTATCGTTGATGATTATTCTAGATACTCTTGGGTTTACTTTATGGCGTCTAAGAATGAAGTTTTTAGTCACTTTAGAACTTTATTTCTTAGATTATCAATTGATCACCCAGGATCATTAAAAGCAATTAGAAGTGATAATGGAATTGAATTTAAAACTCAATCTTTTGATCACTTTTGTGCTGAAAATAGAATAGATCATAAATTCTCTTCACCATATGTACCTCAACAAAACGGTGTTGTAGAAAGAAAGAACAGAACCTTAGTTGAGATGGCTAGGATTATGCTTGATGAATATCAAACTCCTAGGAAATTTTGGGTTGATGCGTTAGCAACCGCTTGTTATGTCTCAAATCGTGTTTTCTTGCGTGCTAAGCTAGGTAAAACACCATATGAGCTTCGGTTTGGACATAGGCCTAGTGTTACACACTTTCAGGTCTTTGGTTGCAAATGCTTTGTTAAGAAACATGGTAATCTTGATAAATTTGAACCTAGATCCATTGATGGCATGTTTCTTGGTTATCCATCTCATACTAGAGGCTACCGTGTGCTTTTACTTGACACTAATAAAATTGTGGAGACTTGTGAAGTGTCTTTTGATGAAGCTAGCCCAGGTACTAGCTCCGATGTTGCAGGACCAGATCCGTATCCTCAGGGGGAGGGTATTTTCGAAGATGAAGAAGAGCCGGTGATACTGCCTGGTAGTTCCGAAGTTGACACGTGTCCAGCTCCGGACATTGAACAAGCTCCGGCTATCACCTATGCTGGTCCCGATTGTCCACAAGTCACAAGCTCATCAATCTACGATGAACCTAATGAAGAAGAAGTTTGTGAGACATCTATTCCCCTACGTTTTTACAAAGATCATCCCCCACAACATATGATTGGAAGCTTGCACGAACGAGTCACACGGTCCAGGTTTTGCGATCCAAACTCTCATGCTCATTCTGCTTTTGTTGCTTCTTTTGAACCCAAAGATATACCACACGCACTCACTAATGAATCTTGGATTATTGCCATGCAAGAAGAGTTAGAAAATTTTGAAAGAAATAATGTTTGGAAACTTGTACCTCCACCTCTAGGTCACACTTTAATTGGAACTAAATGGGTATATAAAAATAAACAAAGTGAGGATGGGGTTGTGGTTAGGAATAAGGCTAGGTTGGTTGCTCAAGGTTTCACTCAAGTTGAAGGTCTAGATTTTGATGAAACTTTTGCTCCTGTCGCTAGATTAGAAGCCATAAGAATTTTGTTAGCTTTTGCAGCATCTAAAGGTTTTAAGCTATATCAAATGGATGTTAAAAGTGCTTTTCTTAATGGCCACATAGATGAGGAGGTTTATGTCAAACAATCACCGGGTTTTGAAAATCCAGATTTTCCTAATCATGTTTACAAACTGTCCAAAGCCTTATACGGTCTCAAGCAAGCCCCTAGAGCATGGTATGATAGGCTAAAAACATTCTTACTTGAAAAGGGGTTTACCATGGGCAAGGTTGATAAAACTCTTTTTGTGCTTAAACATGGCAATGACTCATTATTCATTCAAGTGTATGTGGATGATATTATCTTTAGTTGTGCTTCTCATGATCTTGTGTCCAAGTTTTCAGCAATGATTAGTTCCGAATTTGAAATGAGTATGATTGGTGAACTCACTTACTTTTTGGGACTGCAAATCAAGCAAACCAAGGAGGGTACCTTTGTACATCAAACGAAGTATACCAAAGACCTCCTAAGGCGCTTCAACATGGACAAAAGCAAGCCTCTTCGGACACCAATAGGAACAGCAACAACACTTGAACTTGATGAAGATGGTGAATCTGTGAATCAAAAAGAATATAGAAGCATGATCGGATCACTTTTGTACCTCACGGCATCAAGACCGGACATACAATTCAGCGTATGTCTTTGTGCACGGTTTCAAGCTTCCCCATTTGTTTCACATCGTCAAGCCGTCAAAAGGATTCTCAAATACTTACATGGAACTCAAGAATTTGGCATTTTTCTTCCTTCTTCCTCAATCGTTACTTTGAAAGCTTTTTCGGATGCTGATTTTGGGGGTTGTAGGATTGATAGGAAAAGTACTTCCGGTGCTTGTCATTTTCTTGGTAATTATCTTGTTGCTTGGTCCTCTAGAAAACAAAATTCAGTTGCACAATCCACAGCCGAATCTGAATATGTAGCTGCTGCTAGTGCTTGCTCACAAATTCTTTGGATTGTTCAAACACTTAAGGACTATGGGGTTGATCTAGATAGTGTTCCACTGTTCTGTGATAACACTAGTGCCATTTGCATTGCTAAAAACCCCGTGCAACATTCTAGAACTAAGCACATTGACATTAGGTATCACTTTCTCCGAGATAATGTTGAAAAAGGAAACATTGTGCTTCACCATGTAGATACCGAACAACAATTGACTGACATTTTTACAAAACCTTTGGATTTCACTCGTTTTTGTTACATTCGTAGTGAAACAGGGGTTATGCATCCTCATGGCTTAAATTGAGGGGGAGTATTTGAAACTTGGGAAGTCTATATGTGAATCTGAAATTAAAATAATATGAGCATAGTATTTCATACATATATGACTTTGTGATTCCTTTTACATGCTGAATGTTCTTACTACATTACTCGTGTTATACATTTTGTAGTTTTTGTCATGTCTAGTAATTGGAATAATTACTTACACTAAAACTGGTCACGGTCGAACTTTCTTGCTGTTTTGAACATGTTACATGTTCACAAGTGCTTTTAATCATTAAGAATTAATCAAGTAATCAACTCACATGTTGAGTTTTTATGAACAAATATAAATTGAGAAAAGATCAAGAGAATATGCATGCATCGCACTTCTTCTTTTGAGATGGCTTATCATTGCACTTAGATATGAACTTGGAAGAAGTTGTGTATGACTAAAACCATGTCCTTAAGCTTCTGATTGTCAAATGACATAGGCTTGGCTTGGTTGGTTAGAATAAGGCAGATGCGCATATAATCTCTTGCAAATATCATATGATCTAAATTTATGCTTTGAAAAATAAGAAAAAGCAGCAACTAGTGTCATGCTTTCAAGTTTTGAAATAGTTAAGTTTGTGAGATCATGACTTGATTAAATTGAAAATTACATTTGATCTCTAGCATGGCTTACACTACTTTATGTATTTCATTGATGTGATAGTGTAAGTTACTTGATAGTATGACTTGGATGAGCTTTGTTTATATGTATATGTTATAATATGCTCATAACAACTATAGGGGGAGAGATAATTTGTTTATATCTCTTGACTTGCTGAATACATTGTCAAAGGGGGAGAGATAAGCATGAAGAGAGAGAGAATATGTGCATAAGGAGAGATAATAAAGGGGGAGAGATAATATGGGATAATTTTTCTTCTCATTTTACTTTTGATTTACAAAGGGGGAGAAATTGTCTTCAAAACTTTTATGTGAATAAGCCAATGTTCGGATTTTAAATGGTGTTGCCAATGCATTCATCAAGGGGGAGATTGTAAGACCTATGTGTGCTGAATACATTGGCTTGTAGTGAATATACTTGCTTTGACGATAAAAGTTTTGAATATCTCCAAAACACCTTTTTATCAAGGTCCGACTCTAGCTCCGAGCTATAGCAAGGTCCGACTGGTTTTGGGTAGCTCTGGCTACGTTAGATGCTAGGTCCGACTTCTTGGTAAGGTTCGACTAGCTTTGGTTAGCTCCGGTGAGCTTTATCTTTAGCTCCGGCATGTCTTTGTTAGCTCCGGCATGTCTTTGATAGCTCCGGCATATATTTGATAGCTCCGGCATGCTTTTGCTAAGCTCCGACGTACTTTGTCTAGCTCCGGTTTTGGGTTGACTAGTTTTTGGTAAGCTTCGGTGCTAGGATCTACTAGTTTTGGTAAGCTCCGGCAGGTGCTTCATTGTACTAGTTTTGGTAAGCTCCGGCTCAAGCTCCGGCTTGCTGTAGGATGGTCCGAAACTTGACCGCAGTGCTTCTGCTTTTCATTTGCAATGTTTCGTACTTGCTTTACATGATTGGAAAGATTGCTTAGTATTCATTTGCTAAGTTTTTGGTGCGTTTTGGTCGATATGGATGATATTTTGTTACTGTGGTTTTGCAACATGCTTATGTGAGATGCTCACGTAAGGTGTTGTGTTCGGAACTAACTTGAGTCAAGTCGAGGACTTGGGCTCGTATGGATTGGTTGTTTATTCATGTGCAGGTGTTGCTTGAGTTCAAGTCATGGCTGGTGACGGGATCCATTGGACTAGTATCAGGGAGGAGATGAGGTTCCAACAACCAAGTTCGGGAGGAACTGTGGTTGAGCTGATCAGAAGGTCGCGCAGGATGATTGAATCAAGGGCAGTGCATATGAAGGTTACTGAACGTCGAAGGAAGGTGTTCGCACGTATGCATGCAGTGCATGATGTGGCAACATGGTGCCAAAGATGGGATAAGGAAGGAAAGATCTGGTCGGAAGGATCGGATCATACCGGTTGATGACTTTGGCTGCGGCGAAGTCGGTTATGGCTCGGTATGGAAAGTATCGAGTTGGTTATGTTAGGATTTTGTGTGTGTCACGAATTTGAGTTGTTTAGGAATGTGGGATACGTTCCTAAGGTGTTTGGAAGTCTTAATATTGCTTCTATCTGTGTATAGAAGAATCTTGAGCAGTTATGGAAAGTTACGATTCGTGATCTGAGTAGGATTGGAGTCCTAGTTGATATTGGGTTGGCCTAAGGGCTGGTTATATAAGCAAGGGAGCCCAGAGCTCATGGTGCATGACTTTGGTTCTGTTCCTCTTGTGTTATATTGAATAAAATTCATAGTTTGAAGGAACTTTTGTGCCTTGTTCGTCCGACTTGTTCCAGACAAGTTTTACTCGTCGAGTTTCTGGACAGCACTACCTTTCATCGGTGGTTTTATCATAACTCGATTTTTACAGATCCAATTGACGTGATTCTTTTTGGGTTGTCTTCACAACTTGATTATCTATCATATATCAAAATTTCACGGTCATTGGATTTGTGGTCTATGATCTACACGAGTTTCTTTGCAGCGTTCCAGAACTGTTTTTTCTCGGGTAGGGCAGATTGACCATTGTTTGATCTTTTGATCATAACTTGAGTTTTTCTCGAAGAATTTGAGTGATTCTTTTTGTGTTGTCTTCGTGACTTGATTCTCTCTGATATATATCACTTTTGTCATGGTGAAACACGTTTAGATTAGTCTCACACACGATTTCTTCAACAGATCGTTTTTCTGCTGAAGGGTTTGGAGTTTAATTGTTTCTGCTGCGTAGATTTTTAAATCTACCATTCACCCCCTCTGGTAGCTTTTCACGTGCTCTTCGATCCTACATCTCTTCATTCCCCTCCTACTCTATCTAACTATCTTTCACTCTTTCATCTGTCTCTCTCTTTCTTCTCTGTCTCTTTCTTCTATCTCGATCCTTTTCTTCTATCTAACTATCTCCCTCTTTCTTCTATCTCAATCTTTTTGCGCTGAAAAAAAAGGATTACAAAGAAAATTACCTGACCCGCAGAAGAAGGATCGCCTGGAAGGACCGGTGGTAGTACCGGTAGCTGGATCCTCATACCTTGCGCCCGAGCCATGGCTTGTCATTGCAAACATTAAATGCTATCTATTAGTAAGTCATTTACGCTAAATTAATGAGAACTTTAGTTTTTGTTTTGTTACCTCCATTGCTTCCCGCATCTGCGCCAACGCTACTGCCTGGGTTTGGATCGTGGCCTCCATCGCGATCCTTTGGCGTTCCGACTCCTCCTGTCGCCTGAAGAGGGACTGCATCTCAATGTCCCTCTGCGAGGCGAGACGACTAGTCATGCCCACCGAAGAAGCCTGCGTGGAGCTACCTCTCGCAGGTCTCGCCGCCCTCGAGTTGAAAACTCCGTCGAATATGCGAGCCTATAAAAAAGAGAGTGAGTAATATGAAATTGAAATATCTTGAATACTTTGAATTGAAAATGATAAAATGACTTGTAAACTCACCTTCCGTGTGCTTTTCCACCACCGCTTGCATACGCGGCTTGAGGATCGATTGGTTGACGTTCCCAATCGAAATCCTCGCCGTGTATCTTCCTAGCCTCCTCCTCGTACTTAGCCTGCAAAACAAGAAAACCGTGTAAGTTCAACAATCTATATAGTTATATTTAATATGAATGATTTCTAAACTTACCAACCGCTCGGCTGCAGCCTGACTGCACCCCGTCGGCTGAGCAGGGTCCCTGTGACCTCTCTTCCAGACCTCAGCAGGGGTGGGCGGCACCCCCGTATTGCGCTCCTATCAATACGTGTTAGTACGAACAATATATTATAAATATATAAACATAAGTTACACACACTTACCATGCGTTTAGCTAAACGCAAGTGGTTATCTTGCCCGTGCCTACTCTTCCCCTCGACCCTTCTACAGTCTCGAGCCTTCTCGGACTTAGCTTTAAACTCATCGCTAGCCCAGTAGCGACAAATGGTCCGAAATGCATCGGTCTGACCCTGCAACCAGCTCATGTGGCCCTGCACATAGTTGGAAGTCGTTAAAAATACCATCGAGGAAATTATAAAAAAAAAATACTCACTACACTCCACGTACCTGCGCGTACTCCTCCTCCGTCAGGTGCATCTTGCTCGCTTGTCGGAAGTGTAGCACGGGCTGCTGGTTCGCCTTCAAGTGCTCATTAATAATTTGAACGCGGGTGTTCGACAAAGCTTGTCGAAGCGCCTTGGCAGCGTTGTAGTGAAACACTCGCCTCACATCCTCAAACTGGCGAGGGTCGTTCGGGTCCTCTAAAGTATATCTTGCCTGCGATAAAGAATATATTGAAGAGATGTTCACTAAAAGAGTTTAAGAGTTGAAACTTAGAAACTTTTTTAACATACTTACCATAAAATCGGCCCGTACGGCCTCCTGAAGGTTGCCGTGCTCCTGGTGATGGACGCGTGCGTAGTCCTCCCACGAAAGAGCAGGCACCCCGTCGATGACCTCGGGATAGTGCAAACGCACTATGGACCCGAGGACACCGTTCACCGGTCTGTGGTGTCTCTCACCGGTGAAAGACGTGTCGTCCCAAACCCTGCAAGATATTTATTCATTCATTACTTAAGTAATAAAAAGAAACTAAAATTGAACACTATAATTTTTATTACCTGTCTCCGACTGGACGAATCACGATCCTCTGTGAAGGGACCGCAGGAGGACTGACAAAGTGAGTCCTCCTCGTCCTCTGCGTCTGCCGGGGCGCCACGTCAGGTGACTCAGACGGCTCCTCACCAGCAGAGTCAAAGGCCTCAGGAACAGAAGCATCGCCAGCCGGGGGCTGGCTGGCCGAGGGATGGCTCGCTGAGGGCTGGCTGGCCGAGGGCTGGCTCACCGAAGGCGCCGCAGCCTCTGAGTCAGTCGGTGAGGACTACAACATTCAAATGATTCATAAGTAAGTTTAATGTGAAATTGAATTTAAAGAATTTGTCAAAAAGCGAGTGACATTTACCTGTGACGAAGCTCTAGAGTTGGTCTGAACGTGCCCCAGCAGCTGAGAGTGTCTACTGTCAGTCGACGAGGCACCAACGAAAGCGTCCTCAGGTCTAGAGGGGTAGAACCCCCTCGTCGGCGGCACCTTCTTACCCTTCTTTGATGCCATCCTGTTGTAATTAGATAATTAGTAAATATGCAAATAAAATATACAAAATTTATGTTACTATCTTCAAGAAAACATTACTTGTAGTCACTTTCAAAATTCATCAACATCATTGTCATGTGCCTGTGCCCTACTCCTTAAACCATCCCAACAATCTTCCATCATGGCCTGTTCTAATTTTCGTTTTCGCGTATCATCTGCCTCTACATCTTCAACGTCTTCAACATCTCCAACTAATTGGTCGAGTCCTGCACCAAGCTCGACGATAAAAGTGTCTGGCAACTCTTCTTCTTGGTACACTTCTTCAACGTCTTCGCTATCATGGTAACCATCATCCCTAGGAGTATATAGCCGCTCACGAGGATTCACCTTATATACCACCCACCAAGCACTGAGCTTCGTGCATGGATAAGGTAGATAATACACTTGTTCAACTTGATGCGCAAGAACAAATGTATCATAACCTCGTAGTCGGTCCTTATGTTTCACTTCCACCATTCCAAATTGGTTTTCTCGAGTTCCATGAGTACGATCAAACCAGTCACAGTCAAAGAAGACAACTCGAAGGGTCTTATTTCCAGTAAAAGTAAATTCAAGGATTTTGTTAATGATTCTATAATAATCGGTTAAATTCCCTTGAGTGTCCATTGCTCTCGTCACAACACCGGAATTTGATGTTGCCGCGAGAGGACGAAGAGCTTCAAAATGAGTTGTATGGAATCGGAAGCCATTTACGTCATATCGACCATAGCTTCTAACATTCACCAATCTATAAGATAGCTGCCGCAAATCTTCATGGACATTGTGAGTCCGACACTGTCATAAATGATTGTGAGTTAAAATAATACTTCTTTAATAATAGTAATTTATAATACATAGAAGACAAGAGAATATTACATATTCTCGAAACCAGGATAGGAAACTTTGTCCCCCATTTATTCCTTCTTTTCACATCGCTTCTACTTGTTTGGCCGTAGGTCGATGCCTATGTGGCCAACATTGTCTGTGGAACTCGTTGAACATGAAAAAACATCTTTTAGAGTACATGTGTAGCAAAATATGTCGATTAGAAGAACTTTAGGAGAAGCACTTACTCGAAATATTCCTGCATGCCTTCTATATTTGCGTACATGTAGAGTAAAGCAACAGTCCTTTCATGTTCGGATAGCACGTAGGTCGTGTAGCTACCAACGGTGGCGCCTCTCGTTTGAAAAATGGAAAGGTCGCTTAGAGGTGGTGTTTCCTCCATATTGTAACGCATCGCCGAAGTATTGATATTGTTTTCTTCCGCAAAGTAGACACTTGAAAAGTATCCTACTTCCTTAAGAGCATATGCTTCAGCGATGCACCCTTCCACCCTTGCCCTATTGCCAACCATTGGTTTCAGATATCGTAGCGCTCTTTCAATATGATACATCCACCTATATTGCACATGACCGCCAACTTTAGCTTCGAATGGAAGATGGATAAGCAGATGTTGCATTGGATTGAAGAAACCCGTGGAAAAAAAATTTCCATCTTACATAAAAGTATGGGTATCTCCTTCTATAACTTATCCATCATCCCGATCTTGATTTCTTTAGCACAAAGATGTCTATAGAAATAGCTGAGTTCGGCTAAAACCTTCCACACTGCATCATCTAGATAGCCTCGGAACATAGCAGGTAGGAGTCTTTCCATTATTATGTGATAATCATGACTCTTCAACCCAGTGAGGTTTCCTATGTTAACATTTACGGCTCGTTTCAGGCTAGCTGCGTAACCATCTGGAAATTTCAAAGTTTTCATCCATTTCATAACTTCTTTCTTTTCTTTCGATCAAAGAGAGAAAGAAGCATGTGGCTTTCCACCACTTTCGGAGATTTCAAGAGTTGGACGGTGACAAATGTCTGCCAAATCTAGTCTAGCTTTATAATTGTCTTTTGTTTTGTCAGGCATATCCATACAAGTGCTTATGATACTTTCGCTCATGTTACGCTCCTGATGCATGACATCAATGTTGTGCATTAGAATCAATGACTTCACATACGGTAGCTCCCAAAGTCCACATATGTGAGTCCAATTGTGTTCCTCTCCATAACCTACGAAATATCCAGGACGACCTTCATCAGGCACCAGTTTGTCCAACATATCAAAAATTTCTGATCCGTTGAGACGCTTCGGTGGTCCTTTAGTGACAACAGTGTTCTTTCGAAAGACATGCCTCTGCTGCCTAAATATATGATTCGAGGGCAGCCAACGTCTGTGACAATCGAAGTAAGATATTTTGCCTCCATGAGTTAGTCGAAAGCAATCCGTGTCTGAAGCACATATCGGACACGTCAGACGACCGTGAGTGCTCCATCCGGAAAACATGTCGTATGCCGGCAAATCATGTATGGACCACAAATAAGCAGCTCGAAGGTTGAATTTCTACTTCTTGTAACTGTCGTACGCTTCGACTCTTGTCCACAAGACTTTCAATTCTTTGATCAGCGATTTTAACATCACGTTGAGACGTGACCCGGGATCATCAGGTCCTGGTACAATGAGGCTGAGAAACATGAACTCGTTCTTCGTACAAAGAGCAGGTGGTAGGTTGTACGGAATGACAAAGACAGGCCAACAAAGTAAGGCATGGCGTTCGTACTGAACGGTGAGAATCCGTCTGTCGCTAATCCAATGCGAACATTCCTCGCATCACAAGAAAGTCTGGATCGAAACGGTCTAGCGCCTTCCATGCATCACCGTCGGATGGATGTGTCAAGAATTCTTTGTTCTCACATTTACCTTCTTTGTGCCATCTCATGTGTCTTGCGGTTCTTTTTGAAAGAAACATCCGCTTCAACCGAGATGTCAAAGGCAAGTAACAAAGCTGCTTATGTGCGACATCTGTCATCACATTATCGCCATCGTCATTAACAACTTCGACATACCTCGATTTACCACATTTCAAGCACATCTTCTCATTGGCGTGCTCTTTCCAGAATAGCATGTAGTTGTCTGGGCACACATCGATTTTCTCATACTTCATACCGAGATCGAATATCTTGATCTTTGACTGATACATATCTGGTGGCGCTTTGTGAGGTTGTGGAAGGATATCGTAGATCAATTTCATGAGATCATTGTAGCAGTTGATGGAAAAAGATTACTTGGACTTAATTGTCATAAATCTGGTCAATAAAGCAAGTATCACAACCGTGTGTTTATGCAACGGCTCTTGTGATTTCTTCAGCTCCTCGAAGAAGTTCTCTGCCTCATTTGTAACAGGATCCTCCGCTTCCAGAGCTTCTAGCATCTCATCCATCCTATCAACCTCTGTTATATCATCATCCTCATCCACTTCGGCTATGACTCGAGAATTAGTCTCGCCGTGAAAGGTCCACACTTCATAATGTGGAGTGAAACCGTTTCAACATAAGTGAAACGAAAGCTCCAATCTTCTCAAAAACTTGGTGTTTCGCCATTTTGTACATGGGCGCTGCACCATATCTTCCGTTGACAACAAAAATGCTCGATCCAAAAATTGATCTAACTTGATAAACCACTCATCCGAGTGACCACCAGTTCTGCTCTTCCAGCCAGTATACATCCAACTGCGGTCTTCACCCATGTTTGGCTCTGCAGTTTAACACGAAAGAAATTGTCATTAATGTATTGTTGTGTTATGTCACGGCCCTACAACCTAGGCAGATAGATCTTAAACCCACCCAAGAGTGACCGAGCGGAGCGTGTTCATGACGAGACGCGTCATCCGGATTTGAACAAAATTTCGACAGCATAACCCCGCTGTTCTCCACTGCACGCCCAAAAATGGTGCAGCAGAGAACAACAGGGTTACGCCACCGAAATCTCGTCCAAATCCGGACCTGCGTCTCGTCACAAGCCACGCCCCCTCGGTCACTCTGAGGCTGCCAAAAAGGGACAATTTCAAACCTGCATGTCTCACATGCCAATGGCATGTGAGACGTGCCGATCCGAAACGGGTAATACATTGCTATAGGTTATGTTGCTCATTTTCATTTTCAGGTCATTTAAGAGAGAGGAAAGAACTAGAGAAAGAGTGAGAGGAAAGTTGGTCTTAGATGACAATTCCACATCCATTTCCACCGTCCACGCAATCGCGGTTCATTGACGTCCTTACCAACCCATTCGCTTCCATGTCGCCTTGACTACTATGGTCTACACGGCACGATCACACTTATTGCGTGTCGTTCCCTTCCAGGTTGGTCCGAGCCGGCCCAAACCCCCTTTATTTATATATATTAAGTAGTCACTCAAAAATATTATCTGAATGCACTAAAGTCCAAACGTACACTAAACAGAATAGAAAAAACTATTAATTCTAAACACTCACGCAATCAAAAGAACAAGAGAAAAAAATTATTAATTCTAGTAACCTACATAATAAACATATTTACCAAAGCATGACAAAAAGTTATCTAAACCTAAAAAAACATAATCATGTAGCAACATCTAGATCACACACTTGACATAGGCTGAACTAGTAACATGGTGATGCAAATCTAAAGAAAATGTGTTACATCATTAAAAGTTTGATAAAAAACAGTTGGAACATTATACATATCAGAGCAGCTACTATACAATATGAGAAGAATGATGGTGCCATACCTCAGCAGTGAAGTGGATCTGAGTGTGCACGGTGGGGAGGGGACCTGAGCAATGTAAAGAAAATGCATTATGTCAAGACCGATTTGATAAAAATAGCTAGAACACTCAAAGAACTGAGTATAATTGGACCAGCTAGATCACAATATTATGATGCTTTTGGTTGATCCAGAAGCAAGTCCCCCACTCGCTAAAACACAATGGTTCATAACCTAATTTTCAGCTTTAAGAGGTTACTCTAGTGCTAATTTTCAGATTTAAGAGGCGCAGTCGGATCAAGCAGAAGCAGCAGGCCGCACCGGGGAAGGAAGTCAGAAAGAGTGAAACCAGCAGTCCCGGTCCGCACGCTTGATTTCGGCCGGAAAAATGAAGAATGGTGATGGCTGCCAGAGTTTCTGCTCTAGGAAGCACAAGAATGGAGGAACTTCGACTTTGCTAGCCAGGAGGTGATATTAAGGAGCGGAGAGAAGGATTAGGGCAAGTTGCGGCTGCAAAACGATGTGACGTCCGAGCCGCTGCGCTCGACGCGCATGCGGTGGGGCTGAATTTTCTGGAGCTTCTACATGTGTCGGCTGAGACCATGCACGGACATGGGAAGAAACTCGACCATGGATACGACTGAGCCCGACGATAGACCAGGTCAACAAAAGCATGAACCCTGACGCAATCAACATAGGCCAGAAAACTGAGAATTCAGTGTCGACGCTCTTGTCCTGAGACGCCAAGAAATGGCAGTTTGACGCAAGCTAGAACAAGCTGAAGATTTTGCTCTTCTTCTTCAGATCTCAGCTAAACCAAGTGTAACTGAAAAACTGAAAAGCATTTAGACCGTAGTACGTAGGCACGACCAACTATGGACGATTAACACAAAGAACGCAATCAACAAACGCCTGAATTGTTCAACTCGAGGGTCATCCAAACAAACACTGCCTGTCTGCAGCCTGCCTGCTGAGGCGAGAAAACTGCAGCAAAGGCCACATCGGCTAGAACTTTTTTTAGGGCGTGCCAATTCGAACTCCATTCAGTTTCTGATGCACACGATAACACGATCTCGTACACTATCACCAAATTCACAAAGAGCAAGCCGAACCGAACCAAACATGTTTCGAGCATTGTGACGGCAGCACTGTAATAGCTCCCTTGAATATTTTCCCAATTATCTTTCCAAAAAAACAACAGTTCTAATCAAAGTATCACCGCACCAAAATGTTACTGTTAAGGATTCAAATCAAGCTTGAGCATAATTTCTAGATGGTCCAATAAACAAGCATACACAATCAAATCAACTAATAGAAGCCAATTACCATTTAACAAAAAAACCGAGCTCACCTCGGAGGCGTCGGGGGCCGGGGGCGGCACGGGCGCAGCGGGGGCGCGGCGGTCCGGGGCCGGCGAGGCCGGGGGCGCGGCGGGTCGCGGCGGCGGGGGTGCAACGAGCCGAGGCCGGGGGCGGCGAGCAGGGGCAGCGGCGGCGCGGCGACGGCGGGGCGGCGACGGCGGGGCGGCGGGCCGGCGACGGGGCGCGGCAAGGCGGCGGGCAGGCGGCGGGGCGTGGAGGGCGGCGGGGCTGGAGTGTTGAGTGGTCGTGAATGAATCGCCGGGTCGGGATAAAAGCCCTTATTTGCGACAGCCTAGTAAATTCTGACGGCCCCACCATAAGGTCGTCGCAATTAATGTTACTTGCGATGACCCTTTCAGCAGCCGTCGCAAATAAACATTTATTTGCGACGACTATCGTAGTTGCGACGGTCCTAGGGTTGGCCGTCGCAAATAAGTTGTTATTTGCGACGGCTCTATGGTCGGCCGTCGCAAATAAGGTCTTATTCGCTTTTCCTGTAGTGCACCATGGCGTACGCGGAGAAGTACACCATGTCACCGGCGTGTTCCTTCTTGAACGGAAGCTTGCCGATGCGGACCAAGTGATTGAAGAAGTCAGGGGACCATCCCATGAGGGCTCGGACCTTCTTCAAATCGTCATCGGACTTCAGTCGACTCTGGCGGAGACCCAACTCCATCGCGGAACAGCGAGCCAAGAGAGGAAAAGCAAGTGAAAGTTTGGAAGGTTTGAGCGCAAGATCGATTGAAAGGCGTAAAGAACCCCAAACGGTGCGTGCTTTCCTTCTTAAGCAAGCCCCTGCAATGTCTAGATGGAAACTGCATAAGAGCCGATTATACCAGTCAAAAATTTCACCCCGCCAATGACAAGGGGGCTCGGGGCCACCCCGACGATCAAGTCGAGGTTCTTACCCCAGGCAAACAGTTGTCATCATGAAATGCGGGAAACCCGAAGGCGGCAGCCTGACAAGGCGCGCGGAACCAATACGATTTTCATATCGGGAACCAGCGACCTTCAATTGCGTGAGATCCGCACGCTGAGATCTCACCTGCCGTCTCCTAGATACGCCACTCCGCGGAAGTTTAACTGCGAACTATCGCCAACGGCACGAACAAAGACCCTTGAAGACACGGCTCAGACACCAAAGAATGGACCCACCTCCGGCGAAATGACTTCATCCAAAAGGTCTCTCCCGGAGGTGAGCCCAGGGGGCCACTGTCGGTACCCTCCGTACCGGATACCCCTTGGGATTGCAAAGATCACAAGGAAATTCCATCTACCAGATTTGAAGACCTCCGAAGGCCCCACATATCAGGCGTAACCGGACCTGCTTCCCCGATATGGTTAGTCACAGGGGCGCCACGTGTATCATAAGACCGGAGCTATCACCCACACATGGGAAGCTCCGGTCGGAATACCAGTATGGCACCCCCGGACCTAACCCCAGACAGAGGGAAGCTCCAGTACTGACACGTGTCCAACAACACCGGAACTACCCGTCCACGACGGTAAGCTCCGGAGCTGCCATGTGGCAACCGCCGGACCTTCAGCTTCAAAAATCAGGCTGGTGGACCCCCAACAGCTTCGGACCTTCAAAGAGCAATCAAAGACTTCAAGACCCGATTAAGTGTCATTAATACCATATTAATGACACACGATCGGATGACCCTTAATACTGGTAACGACACTATTAAGGACCGTTACTAGGCTATTAAGGGTAATTAACCTCATTAATTGTGTATCAAACATGTGTAACCGCCGGGGACACCTGTCGGGCCAGGCTAGCAATGTAACGATCAGTCATTGTTCTATAAAAGGACTGATCGATGATACACAAGGGACGGTTCCAGACCACTACTGAACTCCCTGAGCTAGACGAACTTCTTCTTCTGGAGCTTCTTCTAGACTCACGTGCTTAATACATCACCAACACACCCCATGGAGTAGGGTATTATGCTCATGCGGCCCGAACAACGTAAATATCTGTGTACACTTGTCTTTCACCTTCTTGAATCTCTGCGCGTCCATTACCGAACTACAACTCCTTAATCTACCAAAGGTAGTGTCGGGAGATCTGCCGCCTCCAAACACCGACAATTTCTTTCAAAATTTTCTAACTCTTCTTGCATGGCAATAATTCAAGAGTCATTAGTGAGTGTGTGTGATATAAAAGCCCAAAAAAGAGCATTGTGCAACTCCGTTATGGAGAGGATTAGAGAACGGAAGGCAATGAGATTTTGCACATGGATGGTTTAAATAATCCAAAAGCAACGAGTTAAAAATTCAAACTAAAAAATTTATATTTTGCATTGGGAAATACAAATTTGAGTCACCAACTAATTAATCATATCTAATTTAGCCTTGCTGGCAAGTTTATTAATTTTGGACCAAGTTTTCAAAATATTTTCAAACCAACCATTAGAGGGAATGTACATTTCAATAATTTCAAATAAATGAAGTTGATAAGTCAAACTCATTTCAATTCCAGTTTGAAGCAGCAAAATGCTGGAAAATTAAAGCAAAAATTTATTTAAGTGGATTAGTGCCGTTGCTGGCTTGTAGAGATTATAGAGAAAGAATAAAAGCAAAAGCATGAAAGTGTTTTCAAATTCAAAGTTGAAATTAAAACTCAAATTGATCAACTCTCAAAATTTATTTCAAATTTGGATTCTTCATATCCCAGTGAGCCACCCTGCCAAATATGGACATTTATTGAGCATGTTTGTCTGTTGGAAATGATTTTGCAAGAAAAGAAATATGAATAGGAGTAGGTCCCAGATGTCAGTGGCCTAAGCATCACGACCGACTCTGTTTTCATTATTATCTTCGATTGCTCTCAGCATGCCACCGAGAGGCTTGCATGCACCACCTCCCCATCAGTAAGCTGTCCACAGCACTCAAGCAGTTTGCCTCTATCGTCAAAAGAACCGCTGCTCATTTTGTTCTCTGTATCTCTGCTTCGCTCCTGCAGCTGCTGCACGCTCTGTTTTCCTGGCGCCGTACCGCACCGTGGTGGACGACAGTGCCATGCTGCTTCCAGCTCCGGCAGGGGTCACTAAGCATGGCACAAGCACTCCCGCGACTTCTTCGTGCAGCTGCCCCGTTGCCCTCTTCGACTGCCGGCCGTGCGCGACGAACGTTTCTTCCTCCTCTCTGGTTTTGGCCGCCATGGCGTTTCCTCGATGCCCCGGCGCCTCGAGCTTGATCCCTACCTGTACAGCGCGTCAAAAGGTCCGCTTTAACCTCCTATACGATCCTAAAATGGCCATTCATCATGCCATAGCCCTGTTCATTAGATTTCTATTTTTTTTCCATCGGTTTTATAGAACTGCCAGAAGTAATCTTCAAAATTCATCATCATCGCTCCATATCGACCTAATCAGATTAGTAATATTCTTTAAAACTTATTTTCGCATCTTCCAGTGCCTCCTAATGGAAGTGCCGCGGTCTAGCCAAGCTGGGCGAGCAATGTCCCCCAATTTCGGCCAAAACCCTAGGTCACCGTCGAATTCATCCTTGCAATGGATTCCACCCCGATTGGAGTCCCATTACTTGTTCCTTATACCACCACGATGCTCCTGGTTCATTAAGAGATAGATTTTACCTATTCCCAAGCAAGTTCCATGGTGTCACCGTGGTGTCCGCCGCTGCCGCCGTCGCCGGTGACATTACTGCTGCCTACGTGTTGCACCATGATGCCCAACATGTGTTCCAGGGTTTGGGGATCAATTCTTGTTTTTCTGTCACTGCCTTTTATCGCCCACAGGGACGGGAACGGCCGAGGGAAGCCACAAATTCGATCTGTCTAGAGGTAGAAGAAGAATCTGACCCATGAGCCCCACTGTCAGCCATTGATTAAATTCCAGAAGCTGTGCAAACTTTGAAAATTCATAGAGAACTGTAGAATTGTACAAACATGCCCACATAAATTTTTTTAGATTCATCTTTGCATGCACTTTGCAGTGGAGGCAAATAAGTTGTATGAAAATGCCTTTAATTTCCTAAACTATTTTTTTCCAAAATCCATTGGGAAATTATTGCAGGAGATTCTCTCAATGGAAAATTCCCAAACTTTGCCAGAATATTCCTTCTAGTGTCCTTGATTCCCATTAAAAATTTAAGATTTATAAAGCATGGTTAAGATAGGTAAATGATTGAACTTTGCTTAGCTCAATTTAAATATCTAGAAAACAACAGAAGCAATTTCAGAAATTCTCACCAACTTGTAAAAATCCATATCTCTCTGTATAATACATAGACAATTATGAAACTAATTTTGTTAGACTGTATATGACCTCCCCTAGCTATATCATTCACTGTTGCCTATGTCGAATCTCCAGAGCACCCATGAAAATTCTGGGAAGCATAAACCTATAATGAAATTTTGTGATCACATCCTTCCCTCACCAGACCTGAAACTTCACTAGCATATCACACAGGTTCTATGTTAGTTACTATAAAAATAACAGGGCTATGGGAGTAAGTTTACTTTGAAATTCATCTGTTCCTATGCCTCATCATTAAAATGCTATAGAGGATTATTGTGACCATATTTTCCTATTTAGTAAAAGCTGAAGCTTGTCTAGAATTTCTTACATGACTTAGAGAAGCCACTGTAAAAATTCCAGGTCTATTAAAGCTGTTGAACATGTAGAATTGAGAATTTTATCCCTATGTTCATAACTTTGCCTATTCCCCTTCATACTCCAAACCTCCTAAGTTACTCATAATTCTTCCATGTTTGTGTACCCTACAGCAGCACCTCTCATTTCTAACTAGCTTACTCCTTCTTAAGTTTGTACAACTTCATTGCTCGATTTCTAAGTTGCAATCTCCATCTTTGCATATTTCACGCACATCTTGATCCTTCTCTACTCCACGCACATCTTGATCCTTCTCTTCTCTATCTTAATACCTCTTTGTATATGTACATAGTCCAGTTGTTCCACCCATTCAGTTTTTCGTCATTTTCAAGTTTGCACGACTTGTTATTTGCTAAGCTACAATCTTGACATATGCATTTTCATATCGATAGATGTCGGAGTGTTGTTCGGGCAATTCTCCTGATACTACTATCGGTAGCTCGCAGAGTTTGTAGTTAGGTATTGGGCGCGCAGAGATTCAGAACACGATGGCAAGTAGACACAAGGATTTACGTGGTTCGGTCCGCCTGAGTGTAATATCCTACTTCACGGGGTGTGTAGTTGTTGTATTGAGCGTCTAGGCACCTATGAACGTGTGTCAGAGCCTAGTATGAGAGTGTCTAAGAGTCGAGAGTTCCTAGAGAGCTTTTCGTGTATCGCTTGACCAGTCCTTTTATAGCACAAGGACTGGTCGTTACATCGCTAGCCAGGCCTAACATGTGGCCCTGGCGGTTACTGATGCTTAATACACAATTAATAAGGTTAATTATCCTTAATAGTGTGGTAACGGGCCTTGACAGTGCCGTTACTGGAATTATGGGCCATCCGATCGTGTGTCATTAATGTGGTATTAATGACACTTAATCAGGTCTTGAAGTCTTTGATTGTCCCTCGTAGGTTCGAGCCATTGGAGGTACACCAGTCTGATTGTTGAGGCTGAAGGTCTGGCGGTTGGACACGTGGCAGATCCGGAGCTTCCCTCTGTCGGGGGTTAGGTCCGGGGATGCTGCGCAGGTGTTTAGCCTGGAGCTTTCCCATGTGTGGGATGTAGCTCCGGTTGCAGTATACACGTGGCAGCACCGGGGACTTACCACAGAAGGGAGGCAGGTCTGGTCCCGTACAACACGTGGGGCCTTCAAATGGCTTCAACTCAGACAGGTGAAGTTCCTTTGGTCTTCTTGTAGTCCCAAGGGGTATATAGTACGCAGGTGTCGGTACCCTACGTACCGGATACCCCTTGGGATTGCAAAGATCACACTGAAACTCCATCTACCAGATTTGAAGACCTTCGAAGGCCCCACATGTCAGGAGTAACCGAACCTGCTTCCCCGACATGGTTAGTCCTAGGGCCGCCACGTGTATCATAAGACCGGAGCTATCACCCACACATGGGAAAGCTCCGAACGGAATACCAATATGGACCCCCGGACCTAACCCCAGACAGAGGGAAGCTCCGGTACTGACACGTGTCCAACAGCACCGGACCTACCCGTCCACGACGGTAAGCTCCGGAGCTGCCACATGGCGACCACCGAACCTTCAACTTCAACAATCAGGCTGGTGGACCCCCCCCCACCCCAACGGCTCTGGACCTTCAAGGAGCAATCAAAGACTTCAAGACCCGATTAAGTGTCATTAATACCATATTAATGACACACGATCGGATGGCCCTTAATACTGGTAACGGCACTATTAAGGCCCGTTACCAGGCTATTAAGGGTAATTAACCTCATTAATTGTGTATCAAGCATGTGTAACCGTCGGGGCCACATGTCGGGCCAGGTTAACAGTGTAACGACTAGTCCTTGTACTATAAAAGGACTGGTCGACGATACGCAAGGGACGATTCCAGACAACTACTGAACTCTCTGAGCTAGACGAGCTTCTTCTTCTAGAGCTTCTTCTAGACTCACACGCTTAATACAACACCAACACACCCTGTGGAGTAGGGTATTACGCTCAGGCGGCCCGAACCACGTAAATCTCTATGTCCACTTGTTCTTCACCTTCTTGAATCTCTGCGCGCCCATCACCGAACTACAACTCCTCAATCTACCAAAGGTAGTGCCGAGAGATCTGCCGGATCCAAACACTGACAGTTGGCGCGCCAGGTAGGGGCGGCGCCCGAGATTTCAAGTAAGGTGAACTCAGCTGCTGGATCATCCAACGGCAACCCTGCTGTTCAACCCGCTGGGGGCAATCCCTCCAACATGCAGCAACCAGCAGGTGTCGTGGCTCCAGCAAGAGTCATGCCTCCACCGCCACCGCCTGCACCAGCACGTCAAGTTGAGCAGCGTGACGGTGCATCGGCGTCGGTGACCGCATCGACGAATAACAACAACCCTGAACACGCGCTTCATGAAGCGCGTGCTCTCCTCCAACATCCACCACCTCCAGGTCCATCCCAGGGTGCAATGGAGTAGTGGAGGGCTGATGTGGAACATCTGGTTGCAGCAGCAGCCGACCGCATCAGCAACCAAGGTCCTCCTCCTTCGGGGCGGGCCCCATCGCAGCGTCGGACCGTGTCTGGCAGACTTGGTCCGCATGCTTCCCAAAATAGGAGGTGTGCTGCGTCACAGCAAGTTACGTCGCTACCTTCTGGGGCGCGACGTACTCATACGGTAACCAGGCTTTCAACTCATGACCTCCGTGCGGAGCTTAATCGCCGTTACCGTCAACAGGACGGCCGCGTCCATATCGAGCGTGCTCGCGAAAGGCGAGAGGCTCAAGACAGTCGTGCTCCCGAGGGAATAGGAGGAGGCTGTTCTGCTCTGGCCATGCACCTACGCATGGTCAGATGGCCACAAAAGTTCCGGCCTCATCTGCCAGAGAAATTCGACAGGACTGTTAATCTTATTGAGTTTCTCTAGATTTATTCCACCGCAATCCTTGCGGCCGGAGGTAATGAGGCCGTAATGGCCAACTACTTCCCAGTGGCCTTGACTGGGACCGCCAGGTCCTAGTTCATGAGCCTTCCTTACAACTCCATCAATAGTTGGGAGGAATTGTGCCAACAGTTCACCGCCAATTTCGGGAGTTCATACACCCGACCAGGCACCGAACTGGACCTTTTTGCAGTCGTGCAGAATGGGGGAGAATCCCTGCGCTCATTCATCCAGAGGTTCTCCCGGGCATGAAACACCATTCCTTCTATCTCTAGCGCCTCTGTTATCGTGGCATTTAGACAGGGCGTATGAGATAAGAAGATGCTGGAGAAGCTGGTGATCAAGGAGATCACCAGCGTCACGGAGCTCTTCAGCCTGGCAGACAAGTGTGCCAAAGCTGCGGAGGGCCGTGATGCACTCCAAACCACCTCCGGAGGATGGCAAAAAATCCTCCAAAGGCGAAGCCACTACCTCCGGGAGTGGCAAAAAGAAGAAAAAGTCCAACAACAAGAAGCCGTCGGCCGGCACATCTACTGCTGCAGGTGCAGTAGCTCCGGGTGGCCAGGGGCCACGCCCCGAGAAACGACCTCGGCCGTCCTCTGAAGGCGGTGGCAAACTTGGAGGACTGTCGGGAGGTCCAAAACCTTGCCAAGCGCTACAATAAGCGCCGGGACGAAGTTCCTTTCTGTCAGAGGGAAGGAAAACAGAAAGTCGATGAAGCTCTGGCTGAAGAGGAGTTAGGCTTTCAGGACCCGAAAAAGGTCCTAAAGGCTATTTACACCTCCGTCGACGACGACTTCGACGTCTCTGACAATGAGCGTCGGAAGACCATGAACACCATCTTTGGTGGTTCGTGGGACATCTCCTCCCGCCGTGTCCTCAAGACAATGCAGCGGGACATGGCCTCGGTAGCTCCAACACCCAGGGCGGAGCCTCATCGAAAGTGGATGGACACTACCATCACTTTTGATGCTTCGGACTGCCCTCGGAACATGATCGGAGCTGGTCAACTACCTTTGATGATATCTCCGACCATAAATAACATTCAACTCCACCATGTAATGGTGGACGGAGGTTCGGGGCTGAACCTCATAAGCTTCGAAGCTTTCGTCAAGCTTCAGCTCTGACCTTCGGACCTTCGCCCCTCCCGACCTTTGTTCGGAGTAGGTCCGGGGGCCATAACCCCACTTGGTGCCATAACTCTTTCTGTGACCTTCGGGACTCGGGAAAATTATCGCACTAAGAAGTTGGTCTTTGACGTTGCTCATATCAACTTACCTTTCAACGCCATTTTGGACACGCCCGCCTTGTACAAGTTCATGGCTGCTGCTCATTATGGCTACCTGGTGTTCAAGATGCCAACGCCAGCTGGTGTTCTCCGAATCCGCGGAGACCGCACTGCCGGAGTGACTGCTCTAGAAGAACTTCATGCGCTTGCTACAGCGCAGGAGGAAGAATCCAGGCAGGAACAAGCTCCAAAACCCCCGAGCATTCGTCAACGAGGTTCAACCTCCGCACCTCCCGTGCAACCAAGCGGCGACATCGACATCCCCGTCAAAGTCGTCCAAATCGGTTCCGATGCCGCTCAGACCACCCGTATATCGGGAGGTCTGAATGACAAATAGGAACTCGCGCTCATCACTTTCCTTCGGGCTAATGTCGACGTGTTTGCCTGACAACCGTCGCAAATGTCTGGGATCTCTAGGGAAGTGATCGAGCATAATCTGAAGATCTATCCTGACGCTCGGCCTGTACACCAGAAGCCTTGGAAGCAATCAGTAGAGCGACAGAACTTCATACGACAAGAAGTGAAGAAGTTGCTCGAAGCTGGATTCATCCGAGAAGTCTTCCATCCAAAATGGCTGGCAAACCTAGTCGTTGTACCCAAGGCCGGCGGGAAGCTTTGGATGTGTATCGACTACACAACACTGAAGATCCAAAAGATCAGGATAGTGGATTCCACCTCCGGTTGTGAATTACTGTGTTTCCTAGATGCATATTATGGGTACCATCAAATCAGAATGTTTAGGGAAGATGAAGAACATACTTCTTTTATCACAGTAGATGGATTGTACTGCTATACTGCCATGCCATTTGGTCTCAAGAATGCAGCTTCAACATTTGTACGAGCTATGTACAAAACCTTTTGTAGGATCGAAGAGCACGTGAAAAGCTACCAGAGGGGGGGGGGGAATGGTAGATTTAAAAATCTTACGCAGCGGAAACAATTAAACCTCGACTCCTTCGCAGAAAATGATCTGTTAAAGAAATCGTGTGTGAGACTAATCTAAATGTGTTTCACCGTGATAAAAGTGATATATATCAGAGATAATCAAGTCACGAAAACAACACAACAAGAATCACTCAAATCCATCGAGAAAAATTCAAGTTATGATTGAAAGATCGAACAAGGGTCAATCTGACCTACCTGAGAAAAATAGTTTCTGGAATGCTGCAAATAAACTCATGTAGATTAGAAACCACAAGTCAAATGACCGTGAAATTTTGACATATGATATATAATCAAGTTGTGAAGACAACCCAAAAAGAATCACGTCAATTGGATCTGTCAATTGGACCTTGCTGTAGCTCGGTGCTAGAGTCAGACCTTGATAAAAAGGTGTTTTGGTGATATTCAAAACTTTTATCGTCAAAGCAAGTGTATTCAGTACAAGCCAATGTATTCAGCACACATAGGTCTTACACCTTTGGAGAGCTCATCAGAGATGTAGTGGAAGTGTATGTTGATGACATCGTCGTCAAGATCAAAGACAAGGAGTCACTCCTTGACACCTTGCAAGCTGTCTTCAACAAGCTGCGGGTCACCCGCACGAAGCTGAACCCATACAAGTGCGTCTTCGGGGTTAGCTCCGGAAAGCTTCTTGTTTTCCTGGTAAACCACCGGGGAATAGAGGCAAATCCGGCGAAGATTAAAGCCATTGAGGAGATGCGTCCACCAGCCCGCATCAAGAACGTCCAGAAACTGACTGGATGTCTAGCCGCTCTCAGCCTGTTCATCTCAAGACTCGAGGAATGGGAGCTACCCTTCTTCAAGCTATTGAGGAAGTCCGGACCATTTCAATGGTCTGAAGAAGCAGAAAAGGCGTTCCAGGAGCTAAAGTAGCTCCTCACCACTCTACCAATCTTGGTAGCTTCAAACCCTAGTGAGCCCTTACTGCTTTACATTTCTGCAACCGACGAGGTTGTCAGCATGGTCTTGGTTGCGGAGAGACCAGAACCATCCCAATCTCAGGAATCCAGACCCCTACGGGAGGGTCCGGAGGTTCCTGAAGGTGAGTCTGGGTCCCACCCCCAGACTTGGATCTACAAGGAGTTATTCCAGAAGATATGGACCCCTCCGGGAGGGTCCGGGTCGCTCCAGTAGAAGCTCCGGGTTCCTCCAGCAAGGACCCGGAGGTCCCCGAATTCGGTCCGGACCCCTCCGGGAGGGTCCGGGTCGATGTGGAGGAAGCTCCGGGCCCCTCCGGGAGGGTCCGGACAGTCCAACGCCCAGTGTACTTCATCAGCGAAGTACTACATGATGCCAAGACTCGATACCTAGTGGTACACAAGCTGCTCTACGCGGTTCTCATCGCCTCTAGGAAGCTTCGCCATTACTTCCAAGCTCACAAGATCTCAGTGGTACCTCTTATCCAGTGCGTGCGATGTTGCATAATCCCAACTCTATTGGGAACATTGCAAAGTGGGCAGCGGAATTGGCCGAATTCAATCTTGAATTCGTCCCAAGACAACCGATCAAGAGTCAAGCATTGGCAGACTTCGTGGCGGAATGGAACCCCTCTCCATAAAACCCTGGGGGCCCTAGTGAGCAAAAGTTGGAACTCAAGGCTCCGGTCTTCACCGAACCTCACTGGACCCTCTACTTCGACGGCTCCATGCAAAAGCAGGGGGCTGGAGCTGGAGTCCTTCTCCTCGCTCCAACCGGGGAGAAGGTAAAATATATGGTCCACCTTGACTTCTAGGCGACCAACAACATGGCGGAGTATGAAGCACTCATTTACGGACTAAATGTGGCACTATCATATGGTTTCAAGCAGCTATTGGTCAAGGGAGATTCGCAGCTCATCATTAAACAGGTGAAGGGTGAATGCTCCTGTAACAATCCTCAACTAGCTGCTTATCTCCTTGAAGTTCAGAGGCTTCAGAAGGACTTTGAAGACCTGGATCTCCACCATGTCCAGCGTGTCCATAAAGCTGAAGCTGAAGAACTCTCGACGAAAGCATCAACCAGAGCTCTGGATCCTGACGGAACCTTCGTCCGAAGGTTCTCAAAACCCACAGCTCAGCCTGCCGAACTGAGCGAAGGGTGCGAGACCAGCATCCCGAAGCTGGCGGTCCCGATGGCCCTATTACAATGGCAGCAATCAAGGGTCGTAGGTGCTGCTGGAAGCTACGAGCTACCCAGCACACAAGACTCAAATGCTCAAGCAAGCTCCGATGCATGGATCTCGGAGATTCGGAGCTACTTGAAAGACAATATCCTTCCTGACGATGATGTATCCGTTGATCGGATAGTTAGATTGGCTAAAAGATACACGCTAGTAGAAGGGGATCTCTAACGGCGCGGTGCCAACGGCGTCCTAATGCGGTGCATCACAAGGGAAGAAGGATGTGAGCTCCTCGCAGAAATCCATGGAGGCGAGTGTGGGAACCACGCGTCTTCCCGCACGCTGGTCGGTAAAGCCTTCCGGCAAGGCTTCGACTGGCCTACAACGCTCCAGGATGCAACTGAGCTGGTGAAGAAATGTGAAGCATGCCAGTTCCATGCAAAGCAAATTCACACACCGGCTCAGCCTTTACAAATGATACCACCTACATGGCCTTTCGCTGTGTGGGGGATGGACATCATGGGACCGTTCTCAAGAGCCGTCGGAGGTTACAAGTTCGTGTATGTTGCCATTGACAAGTTCACCAAATGGCCGGAAGCAACTCCAGTTGTGACATAAACAAGCAATCGGCTATCAACTTCTTACAGTCCATCGTATGCAGATTTGGAGTCCTGAACAAAATCATAACAGATAATGGGACCCAGTTCACAAGCTCTGCTTTCCAAGGATATTGCGAAGACCTCGGCATACAAGTCAGCTACGCCTCCGTTGCTCACCCGGCAAGCAATTGACAAGCCGAGAGAGCAAATGCAGAAATCCTGAAAGGACTCAAGACGCGCACATATGAGCGCCTAAAAAAACATGGAGCCAACTGGATCGAAGAGCTTCCGCCCACTCTATGGGCCAACAGGACAACTCCAAACCGCTCAACTGGAGATACCCTTCTTCCTGATGTACGGAGCTGAAGCAGTCCTTCCTCCAGAAATCACCTTGGGGTTGCTCCGGGTCCGGACCTCCGACGAAGCCACGCAGGACCAGCTCCGACGTGAAGACCTTGACCTCCTTGAAGAGGGAAGGTGTCAAGCAGCTGTTCGGAATGCCCGATACCGCCAAGCTCTTCGGCGATATCACCAGAGGCATGTTCACAGCCGACAGCTCGAGGAAAGCGATCTGGTGCTACGGAGAATACAATCCAGAGAAGGGTTAAACAAACTCTCCCCCAGCTGGGAGGGACCCTTCCGAGTGATCAAAGTATCCCGTCCCGGATGCGTTCGCTTGGCAACCGAGGATGGGACACCTCTCCCAAATCCTTGGAATATTGAGCACCTCCGTAAGTTGTATGCTTAATATCTCGGAGGTGAGTCTGTAATTACATGTGATGTATGTTATATAGTCATTGTACAGAGTCGGGTAGCTCCTCCGGGAGGGCAGCCGGACCTACCCCGATAGGTCCGCAACGTCCATGCAACACTTATCACAGTCTCAGAACTAAAAGTGTAGCTAGCTACCTTGGGTCAAACGAGAAACAAAACACACTTAGCCTGGTTCCGTACCCTAAGAGTGTACTTGTTTCCTCAGTACCCCGGACCTATAATGAAAGACATCATTGTGTGAAAACAGACTCCACGTGCATTTACTTTGTACAGGTTCAATAATTTTTATTTTTCTCTTTCTTGTCTATAACAAAGTTGTGCAGTTCTTAAGAAACTTTAGCTCGACCAGTTCATATACAATTCGAGTTGCATTGTCTATCCTCCCGGGTTCAAACATTGTTGATGGTCTACTCGTCTGAATGCCGCCAAGCCAATCTAGGGCTGGAGTAAGTACGCCACTCTACCTATACCCCGGCAGGCCGAAGTAAGGCGAGTCCAGAAACGATCAGACCTGAAGGAAACAAGACGGTGCTATTGATTGTATTTAGAATTGTGTTCGAGCTAAAACTTTCTCGGGAATAGTAAGCTGCAATGAAGTTATAGATAGAAAACGAATTTTACTATTTTTCTTGACTTCAGTGTGCAGGAAAAAGTAAATATTTCATGATGATGGTGAATGAAACCGGAGCTGCCAAAGCTCCGACATCCTCTAGGGGGCTTGGGGTCGATGTTTTAACATTGACATCGAGAATCGCTGGAGCTACTCAGCTCCGGTAAAGCTAGGGGGCAAGCCGTCAACGTGAAGATGGTGGAAAGACTCTAAAGTAGAGTGTGTCGTTGACACACCATGTGTTGACAGAGGTCACCGCCGGAGCTAACAAGCTCCAACAACCCAAAGGTCTAACCATCGATAATTTACGCATTGATGGAGACTACTGCCGGAGCTACTAAGCTCCGGCGTGGTCAATGCCGGAGCCACTAAGCTTCGACAGCCTCAGGGGGCCTACATTATCGAAGACTTCGGACATACATTCTACAAGTTCGAAGCATTCAAGTCTTCAACTGTTACATCCTCTTGGTACATGTTCACAATCGAATTGTGTACATCTACCAGGAGGCCAAGTGAGACAAAGATGTTGAAGACAAAAAAATGAAATTCATAAAAAAAAAATTGGATTTCATTCATCTGGAGACAAGAGATTACAAAATTGGAGAAGAAGAAGAGAGAATACAAGCGGGAGCTACAGAGAGATGGTCCTAGACCCTATGGAAGAACTGGGCGACCTTCTGGGCCACCTCCGACACGCTAGCTTGGGCGGCTTCACCCTCTCCTTCGATGGGGCCTTCAAGCACCTGGTCCAGAGGGAATTGAGGGTCCCGCCTGGTGTAGCATGTCAGCACAAACTCTTCGACGTTCTTCGCCATGGACTGTCCCTCAGTTTTAAATTGGTCCGCGATGACATCGCCATCTTGGTGAGCTTGTTGCCTGCCGAACCCAACGCCTCCAACGCCTGGTCCAGATCCGGCTCCGGATCATCCGAACGCACGGGACTGAAGCCCATTGGCATCAGCACGTCGTTGGCCTTGCTCAGGAAGTCCCAAACTTGTTGGGACTCCACAACCCTTGCTCTACGCATCTCCGCCAAGGATCTTTTGGCCGCCGCAAGCTCCAAGCTCTCCCGAGCAAGACGCTCCACCTCTTTGGCGTTCTGATGAATCTTTTCAGCAACTTGCCTTTTGAGTTTGCCGAGCTCTTTTTCCTGGAGGTGGATCTCATTCCGGCGGTTGATCAGATCTTTCTCTCGGCCCCGAACTTTCTTCTCCCTGGCGGCGATGGCATTCTCCTGCTTGTAGAGATCTTGCCCTCGCTCCCAGGCCTTCTTCTCCTCCTCCCCGCAACGCTCCTCCAATTTCTTGGTGCGTTCTTCGAGGATCTTGTCGGCCAGAGCTGTCTTTTGGACAAGCTCTTCCTCCCTCTTCACAAGGTCGTCCCACAGCTCCAGAAATTTCTGCTCTTCATCTTCAAGCCGTCTCTCCTGCAATTCAAGAGCCTCCTGGCGCTTGACGAGACTATCGTGGATGGCGGTGAGCCTTTCCTAGCGATCATCCGCTGCGCTATTTGCAGCCTTGGCCTGCTCATAGATGGCCCGTGACTGGTTGTCGAGGGTCCGCGTCATGCTTTCCCTCTCATCCAACAGCTTACCCCAGTACTCCAGGCGGACCTTCTCCCTTTGTACCCACTCCTTGTCGTCAGCCAGCCTCGACTGTGCTAGCTTCGTCTCGAAATGGAGTCGGTTGCGCTACCTACTAAGGGTTTGGCGCTCCTCCTCGAGGGCCTTGCTTTCGTGGTAGAAAGCCAGCTGGACCTGGCAAAGACTGGAGCAGGCGTTGTCAATAGACAATGATAGGGGGATCAGGTCCGGACCTGCTGAGGTCCTCTCTGCTGGCTCTAGCGGATCTTCAGCGACAAAAATTGGGTCCCACTCTAGAAGAGTGGTTCCCTGAGCTTCCACGGCACTAGGGCCGTCCTCCGGGATAGCCTCGACCGCCGCCGAGGAAGTACTTGCAGCAGAAGTTCCGACCTCCGGAATTGACTCCGAAGGTCCCGCCGCTAGGTCATCAACAATTGGCCCCTCCAGCAGGGGGCCAGCAACTTCATCTTGGCACCCTAGCTCAGTAGCGGGCAACTCCAGGATCACCGCTTCTGGAGAGGGTTTTGAAGGTTCGGTCGAAGCAGAAGCTACTTTTGGCTCTGGCGCAGGCGCCTCCTCCGCCGCTGGCTTAGGTGCTGGCGCTTCGACCATCATGGGCTCGAGCGCTGGCGCTTCGACCACCATAGGCTCAGGTGCCGACACCTCCGCAGCAACTGGCTCGGACGCCAGAATCTCTTCAACGGTCGGCTCCACAGCCAGAACTTCTACAGCAACCGGCTCTACCGCCGGAGCTTTCTCGACAACCGTCGGAGCTTCGTCAACACCCGGATCCACTGTCGGGACCTCACCAACCACCGGCTCGACTGCCAGGGCTTCAACAACATCCGGCTCTAGGGCCAAAATCGCAGCTACCTCCGGCTCTGTGGCCGTAGCGTCCAACATCTCAGCATCCAAGACCGGAGCTTCAACCTCCGGGGCTGGCGCCGCTGGTACATCTTCATTCCCGTGGTCCGGCGCTACCACGCGAGCTTCTGAGGATGAGTCGAGGTCCCAAACCATGACAGCCAGCGTCGGGGCTGGCGCAGCCTCAGCCACCTCTTGGGGCGATGCTGGAATCGGAGCCGGAGCTTCACCCTACACAGCCTCGACCGCTGCTGTAGGGACCGGAGCTTCAGCCCTCTTCTTAGGCACGCTGTGGATAAAGGACGAAGAAACTCAAAATACAGTTAACAATAAAACAATTAACTGAGATAAAAAATTAAAAATTACCTCGGAAGGCTTCTGCACCAGTTAGCACGGAACCTCTTCTCCAGACGCTCTGGACTGGCCCCAGCCGCCACTGGCGTGGTAGTCCTGGAGGGTGCCCCAGAGCTTGCTGCTGCTATCGGGTTGCCCTGGTCGAGGCCCCCCTCGACCGGGAAGGACCTCCGGACCCAGATCCCTCAGCTAGCCCTGATACTGGAGTCACATGGCCAGAGCTAGCACCCTGGGAAGATGCCGCTACTGGAGTAGATGTCGCCGTTGTAGACCTCCCCCTCCGAGGAGAAGGAGCTGCCGCAGAAGAAGTAGGCCTGACGGACCTTCTGTCGCCTTGCTTCCTCTTATGGCTCGGGGGCTTGGCCAATTCCTTGCCCTTGCCGACGACTTCGGTTCTTGGCTTAGGGGCGGGAACAGAGCCACCTTCAGGAGCTTCGGAGATCGCCAACCCGGTGGTCGAACGCCTCTCAACGACACCAAGGTCGTCAAGCACCGGCATCGTCCGCAAGAGCTCCCTGCTGAACTCTGCCTCCATGTTCAAAGGGAGGAAAGCTGCCGGCGGTGCCAAGTCGTCATCCTCAACGTCGATGCCGTGCTGGAACTTCTTGAGGTGGATCTCCAAAGTTGCACCCTCCATGTTGGACTTCAAATCGGTCTCGATCCGGTCGTCGTCCAGCATACCGTTGAGGACCCAAGAAAGCTTCTCCCTCCTCTTCAGCGGAGCCCACCTGTTGGTCAGGAAGTTGCAAAACACCGCCTGAGGATTCACCCCTCCTTATACGCACAGGCGGATCCTGGTCAGAGCAGGGTTGAAGGCGTCCGACAACACCGGAGCTTCACTCCAAACTGCAGTGTCGATGTTGGGGAGGCCTTTCGGTAGCTCCATCTTCTCAAGCTCTTCCACCCTGATGACAATCCAATCCTTCTTCCAGTTGTCCCACTTCCCAGAAGGGAACGACCGCAAGTACTTGTACGGGCACTTCTTGCGCTTCACAAAATAGTAGAAGCCAAGGTACTCGTCACTCCTGCCTGTGGTTTGGACAGTGAAGAAGGTGCGGAAGAGCTCAATGCAGGGAGGAATGCCCACCCACATCTCGCAGAAGTGGACAAAGATTGACACTAGGAGAATGGAGTGGGGGCCAAGGTGGTACAGCTGCAGACCATAGAAGTCTAGCAGCATCAATAAGAAAGAGGAGAAAGGTGGGATCAGCCCCACCATGGCGTACGCGGAGAAGTACACCATGCCGCCGGCGTGTTCCTTCTCGAATAGAAGCTTGCCGGTGCGGACCAAGTGGTTGAAGAAGTCAGGGGACCATCGCATGAGGGCCCGGACCTTCTTCAAATCGTCATCGGTCTTCAGTCGGCTCTGGCGGAGACCCAACTCCATCGCGACACAGCGAGGCAAGAGAGGAAAGGCAAGCAAAAGTTTGGGAGGTTTGAGCGCAAGTTTGAATGGAAGGCGTAAAGAATCCCAAACGGTGCATGCTTTCCTTCTTAAGTAAGCCCCCACAACGCTTGGATGGAAACCGCAGAGGAGCCGACGATACTAGTCAAAAACATCACCTCGCCAATGACAAGGGGGCCCGGGGCCACCCCGACGATCAAGTCGAGGTTCTTACCCCAGGCGAACGGTTGTCATCATGAAAGGCGGGAAACCCGAAGGCGGCGGCCTGACAGGACGCGCGGAACCGATACGATTTTCGTATCGGGAACCGGCGACCTTCAATTGCGTGAGATCCGCACGCTGAGATCTCACCTGCCGCCTCCTGGATATGCCACGCGGCGGAGGTTTAACTGCGAACTATCGCCAACGGCACGTCCGAAGACCCTTGAAGACACAACTCAGAAACCGAAGAACGGACCCACCTTCGGCGGAATGACTTCATCCAAAAGGTCTCTCCCGTAGGTGGGCCCAGAGGGCCATTGTCGGTACCCTACGTACCGGATACCCCTTGGGATTGCAAAGATTGCAAGGAAACTCCATCTACCAGATTTGAAGACCTCCGAAGGCCCCACATGTCAGGAGTAACCGGACCTGCTTTCCCGACATGGTTAGTCCCAGGGTCGCCACATGTATCATAAGACCGGAGCTATCACCCACACATGGGAAAGCTCCGGACGGAATACCAATATGGACCCCCGGACCTACCCCAGACAGAGGAAAGCTCCGGTGCTGACACGTGTCCAACAGCACCGGACCTAACCGTCCACGACGGTAAGCTCCGGAGCTGCCACGTGGCGACTGCCGGAGCTTCAACTTCAGCAATCAGGCTGGTGGACCCCCCAACAGCTCCGGACCTTCGAGGAGCAATCAAAGACTTCAAGACCTGATTAAGTGTCATTAATACCATGTTAATGACACACGATCAGATGGCTCTTAATACTGGTAACGACACTGTTAAGGCCTGTTACCAGGCTCTTAAGGGTAATTAACCTCATTAATTGTGTATCAAGCATGTGTAACCGTCGGGGCCACATGTCGGGCCAGGTTAACGGTGTAACGACCAATCCTTGTACTATAAAAGGACTGGTCGACGATACACAAGGGACAGTTCGAGACCACTACTGAACTCCCTGAGCTAGACGAGCTTCTTCTTCTGGAGCTTCTTCTAGACTCACACGCTTAATACAACACCAACACACCCTGTGGAGTAGGGTATTACGCTCAGGCGGCCCGAACCACGTAAATCTCTGTGTCCACTTGTTCTTCACCTTCTTGAATCTATGCGTTCCCATCACCGAACTACAACTCCTCGATCTACCAAAGGTAGTGTCGGGAGATCTGTCGGATCCAAACACCGACAGTAGGGTACCGACAGTGGCCCCCTGGGCCCACCTCGGGGAGAGACTTTTTGGATGAAGTCGTTTTGCCGGAGGTAGGTCCATCCTTCGGTTTTTGAGTCGTGTCTTCAAGGGTCTTTGGATGTGCCATTGGCAGTAATTCGCAGTTAAACCAACGCCGCGTGGCACATCCACGATGCAGCAGGTGAGATCTGAGCGTGCGGATCTCACACAATTGAAGGTCGCCGGTTCCCGATATGAAAACCGTATCGGTTCCGCGCGCCCTGTCAGGCCGCCGCCCTCGGGCTTCCCGCCTTTCATGATGACAACCGTTCGCCTGGGTTAAGGACCTCGACTTGATCGTCGGGGTGGCCCCGACCCCCCTTGTCATTGGCAGGGTGAAGTTTTTGAATTGTATCGTCGGCTCCTCTGCGGTTTCCATCCAAGCGTTGCGGGAGCTTACTTAAGAAGGAAAGCGCACACCAATTGGGGATTCTTTACGCCTTCATTTGAACTTGCGCTCGAATCCTCCAAACTTTAGCCTGCTTTTCATCTCTCGCCCCACTGTGCTGCGATGGAGTTGGGTCTTCGCAAGTGCCGACTTAAGACCGACGGTGATTTGAAGACGGTCCGGGCCCTCATGGGGTGGTCCAGTGACTTCTTCAACTACCAGGTCCGCGCTGGCAAACTTCCATTCGAGAAGGAGCACGCCGTTGACATGGTGTACTTCTCCGCGTATGACATGGTGGGACTGATCCCACCCTTCTCCACTTTTCTCTTGATGCTGCTAGACTTCTATGGTCTGCAGCTGTACCACCTTGGCCCCCACTCCAGTCTTCTGGTGTCGATCTTTGTCCACTTCTGCGAGATGTGGGTGGGTATTCCTCCCTGCATCGAGCTCTTCCGCACCTTCTTCACCATCCACACCACTGACAAAAGTGATGAGTACCTTGTCTTCTATAATTTTGTGAAGCGCAAGAAGTGCCCGTACAAGTACTTGCAGTCATTCCCTTCAGGCAAGTGGGACGACTGGAAGAAGGATTGGATTGTCATCAGGACATAGGAGCATGAGAAGCTGGAGCTGCCCGGAGGCCTCCCCAACATCGACACTGAAGCTTGGAGCGAAGTTCCGGTGTTATCGGACGCCTTCAAAACTGCTCTGACCAGGATCCGCCAATGTGTGGAAGGAGGGGTGACTCCCCAAGCGGTATTCTGCAACTTCCTGATGAACAGGTGGGCTCCGCTGAAGAAGAGGGAGAAGCTCGCTTGGGCCCTCAACAGCGTGATGGACGGCGACCGGATCAAGACCGGTTTGAAGTCCAACCTGGAAGGCCCAGCTTTGGAGTTTAACCTCAAGAAGTTCCAACACGGCATCGACATCGAGGGTGATGACTTGACTCCACCGGTGGCTTTCCTCCCTCTGAACATGGAGGCGGAGTTCATCAGGGAGCTCCGGCGGAAGATGCCGGTGCTTGACGACCTCGATGAAGTTTAGAGGCGTTCGACCACCAGGTTGGTGATCCCCGGAGCTTCCGAGGGTTGTCCCCCTTTTGCCCCGAGACAGAGAGTTGAAGTCGTGGGCAAAGGCAAAGAGTTGGCCGAGCGCTCGAGCCATAAAATGAAGCTGAAGCACTCTGACGGGAGGTCCGTCAGACTTGCTCCTTCCTCAGCGGCTCCTTCTCCCCGGAGGGAGAGGTCTTCAATGGCGGCAACCACTCCAGCATCGGCATCTCCCCGGGGTGCTAGCTCCGACCATGTCGCTCCAGTACCAGGGCTAGCTGAAGGCTCTGGGTCCGAAGGTCCTTCCCGGTCGAGGGGGGCCTCAACCAAAGTGACGCCGACGGCAGCAGCAAGCTCCGGGGAACCTTCCAGAGCTGACACGCCAGTGGTGACAGGGTCCAGCCCCGAGCGTCCGGGGAAGAGGTTCCGCGCTAGCTAGAGCGAAAGCCTTCCGAGGTAAATTTTGTTTTTTACCTCAGTTGGTTGTTTTTTGTTGTAACTGCGTTTTGAGTGTCTTCGTCCTTCATCCACAGGGTACCCAAGAAAGGGGCTGAAGCTCCGGTTCCTGTAGCAGTAGCTAAGGCTGTGCAGGCAGAGGCTCCGGCTCCAATCCCAACGCCACCTCAATAGGTGGCTGAGGCTGCGACAGCTCCGACGCCAGCTGTCGTGGTCCTGAACCTCGACTCATCCCCAGAAGCTCCCGTGGTAGCGCCGAACCACGGGAATGAAGATGTACCAGCGGCACCTGCCCAGGAGGTTGAAGCTCCGGGTTTGGATGCTGAAATGATGGACGCTTCGGCCTCAGAGCCGGAGGTAGCTGCGATTCCGGTCCTAGAGCCGGTTGATTTTGGAGCCCCGGTGGTGGGGTCGGGTGTTGATGAAGCCCCGAAGGTTGAGCCGGTGGTTGATGAAGCCCCGGCGGTAGAGCCGGTTGTTGATGGAGCCCTAGCGGTAGAGACAGTGGTTGATGGAGCTTCGGTGCTTGTGCCGGTCGTCGAAGAAGTTCTGGCGTCTGAGCTGGTTGCTGCAGAAGTGCCGGTGCCCGAGCCCATGATGGTCGAAGCGCCAGCGCCTGAGCCGGCGATGGAGGAGGCGCCAGCATCAGAGCCAGAAGTGGCTTCAGCTCTGACCGGACCTTCAACGCATGCCCCAAAGGTGATGGTCCGAGAGGTGCCCGCAACTGAGCCAGGGTGCCTAGATGAAGTTGTTGATGACCTGTCGGCGGGACTTCAGAGACAACTCTGGAGGTCGAAACTTCTGTTGCAGGACCTTCCTCGACGGCGACTAAGACTATCCCGAAGGGCGGCCCTAGTGCCGTGGAAGGTCAGGGGACCGCTCTTGTAGAGTGGGACCCAATTTTTGTCACGGAGAACCCGCTGGAGCCAGCGGAGAAGACCCCGGCAGGCCCGGAGCCAATCCCTTTGTCGCTGTCTATCGACAACGTCTGCTCCAGTCTTCGTCAAGTCTAGCTGGCTTTATACCACGATAGCAAGGCCCTCGAGGAGGAGCGCCAAACTCTTAGGAGGTGGCGCAACCGACTCAAATTCGAGACCAAGCTGGCGCAGTCAAGGCTGGCTGACGACAAGGAGTGGGTGAAGAAGAATGTCCGGTTGGAGTACTGGGGTAAGCTTCTGGACGAGAGGGAAAGCATGGTGCGATCCCTCGACAACCAGTACCGGGCCATCCACAAACAGGCTGTAGCTGCTAATAACGCAACGAATGATCGTGGGGAGAAGCTCAGCGCCATCCACGACAGCCTCGTCAAGCGTCGGGAGGCCCTTGAGGAGCGGGAGAAAAAGTTCAAAGATGAAGAGCAAAAACTCCTGGAGCTGCAGGATGACCTCGTGAAGAGGGAGGAAGAGCTTACTCAGAGGCTAACTCTGGGTGACAAGAGTCTCGCGGAGCGCACCAAGAAGTTGGAGGAGCGCTGCGAGAAAGAGGAGAAGAAGGCCTGGCAGCGAGGGCAGGACCTCCATAGGAGGGAAAATGACATTACTGCCAGGGAGAAGAAAGTGCAGGGCCGGGAGAAGGACCTGGTCGACTGCCGGAACAAGATCCACCTCCGGGAGGAATAGCTCGGCAAACTCGAAAGGCAGGTTGCTGAAAAGATTCAGCAAAACGCCAAAGAGGTAGAGCGTCTTGCCCGGGAGAATTCGGAGCTTGCGGTGACCAGAAGATCCTTGGAGGAGATGCGAAACTCAAGGGCTGCGGAGTCCCAACAAGTTTGGGACTTCCTGGGCAAATCCAACGATGCCCTGAAATCAATGGGTTTTAGTCACGTGCGTCCGGATGATCCGAAGCTAGAGCTGGACCAGACGTTGCAGGCATTGAGTTCAGCAGGCAACAAGCTCACCAAGATGGGCGATTTCATCGCGGACTAGCTGGAAACCGAGGGACAATCCGTGGCGAAGAATGTCGCAGAATACATGCTGACGTGCTACACAAGTCGGGACCCTCAATTCCCACTGGACCCGGTGCTTGAAAGCCTCATCGACGGAGAGGGAGAAGCCGCCCAAGCCAGCGTGTCGGAGGTTGCCCAGAAGGTCGCCTCGTTCTTTCATAGGGTCTAGGACTCTCTCTTTGTAGCTTCCGCTTGTATTATCTCTTCTTTTTCTCCAATTTTGTAATCTCTTGTCTCCAGATGAATGAAATCCAAGTTTTTTGTGAATTTCATTTTTTGTCTTCAACACCTTTGTCCCACTTGTCCCCCTGGTAGATGTACACAATTTGATTGTGAACATGTACCAAGAGAATATAGCACTTTGTTGAAGACTTGTGTGCTTTGAACTTGTAGAACGTAGGTCCGAAGTCTTCGATAGTGAAGGACCCCTGGCATTGTTAGAGCTTAGTAGCTCCGGCAGCGACCACTGTCAACACGCAGTGCGTCGACAGCAGACCCCACTGTGGAGTCTTCCCACCATCTTTCCTTCACATTGACGCTTGGCCCCTGGCTTTACCGGAACTTAGTAGCTCTAGCGACACTTGCTATCAATGTTAAAACATCGACAACAAGCCACCATAGGGGGTGTCAGAGCTTTAATAGCTCCGACTTAATTCACCATCACCATGAGATCTTTATTTTTCCTGCGCACTGAAGTCAAGAAAAATAGTAAATCCATTTCCTATCTATAACTCAATTCCAACTTACTATTCCCGAGAAAGTTTTAGGTCGAACACAATTCTAAATACAATTAAGTGCACTGGCTTGTTTTCTCCAGGTCCGATCGTTTTTGGACTTGCCTTACTTCAGCCTGCCGGGGTGTAAGTTGAGTGACGTACTTAGGTGCATGACCAGGCTAAGTCGATAGCACACTCCGGCCCTAGATTGGCTTGGCGGCATTCAGACAAGTAGACCATTAACAATGTTTAGACCCGGAAAAGTTGACAATGCGACTTGAATTATATGTGAACTGGTCGAGCTAAAGTTTCTTAAGAATTGCACAACTTTGTTATAGACAAGAAAGAGAAAAATAAAAAATATTGAGCCTATACAAAATAAATGCACGTGGAGTCTGTTTTCACACAATGATGTCTTTCATTATAGGTCCAGGGTACAGGGGAAAAAAGTAAACTCTTAGGGTACGGAACCAGACTAAGTGTGTTTCGTTTCTCGTTTGACCCAAGGTAGCTAGCTACACTTTTAGTTCTGAGACCGTGACATGTGTTGCCTGAACTTTGCGAACCTTCCGGGGAAGGTCCGGCTGTTCTCCCAGAGGAGCTACCCGACTCTGTACAATGACTCTATAACATACATCACATGTAACTACAAACTCACCTTCTTGATATTAATCGTAGAACTTACGGGGGTGCTCAATGTTCCAAGGATTAGGGAGAGGTGTCCCATCCTCCGTTGCCAAGCGAACGCATCCAGGACGGGATACTTTGATCACTCGTAAAGGTCCTTCCCAGCTGGGGGAGAGTTTGTTTAACCCTTCGCGAGTTTGTATTCTCCGTAGCACCAGATCGCCTTCCTCGAGCTATCGGCTATGAACATGCCTTTGGTGATAGCGCCGAAGAGCTTGGTGGTATCGGGCATTCCGAACAGTTGCTCGGCACCTTTCCTCTTCAAGGAGGTCAAGGTCTTCGCGCTGGAGCTGGTCCTGCGCGGCATCGTCGAAGGTCCGGACCCGGAGTGACCCCAAGGTGATTTCTGGAGGAAGGACTGCTTCATCTCCGTACACCAGGAAGAAGGGTGTCTCTTCAGTTGACTGGTTTGGAGTTGTCCTATTGGCCCATAGAGTGGGCGGAGGCTCTTCGATCCAATTGGCTCCATTCAGGCACTCATATGTGAGCGTCTTGAGTCCTTTTAGGATTTCTGCATTTGCTCTCTCGGCTTGGCCATTGCTTGCCGGGTGAGCTACGGAAGCGTAGCTGACTTGGATGTCGAGGTCTTTGCAATATCCTTGGAATGCAGAGCTTGTGAACTGGGTCCCATTATCAGTTATGATCTAGTTTGGGACTCCAAATCTGCATACGATGGATTGCAAGAAGTGATAGCTGATTGCTTATTTATTGTCACAACTGAAGTTGTTTCTGTCCATTTGGTGAACTTGTCAATGGCAACGTACAGAAACTTATAACCTCCGACGGCTCTTGGGAAAGGTCCCAAGATATCCATCCCCACATAGCGAAAGGCCATGTAGGAGATATCATTTGTAGAGGCTGAGCTGGTGTGTGAATTTGTTTCGCATGGAACTGGCATGCTTCGCATTTCTTCACTAGATCAGTTGCATCCTGGAGCGTTGTAGGCCAATAAAAGCCATGCCGGAAGGCTTTACCGACCAGCGTGCGGGAGGACGCGTGGTTCCCACACTTGCCTCCATGGATTTCTGCGAGGAGCTCGCAACCTTCTTCCCTTGTAATGCACCGCATTAGTACGTCGTTGGCACCATGCCGGTAGAGATCCCCTTCTACCAGTGTGTATCTTTTAGCCAATTTGACTATCCGGTCAGCGGATACATTATCTTCAGGAAGGAAAAAGTCTTTCAAGTAGCTCCGGATCTCCGAGATCCATGCATCGGAGCTAGCTTGAGGATTTGAGTCTTGCATGCTGGGTTGCTTGGAGCTTCCTGCAACACCTACGACCCTTGATGGACGCCATGGTGACAGGGCCATTGGGGCCACCAGCTTCGAGTTGCTGATCTCGCCCCCTTCGCTCAGATCGGCAGGATGAGCTGTAGGTTTAGACAACCTCTGGACGAAGGTTCCGTCGGGAGCCGGAGCCCCAGTTGAAGCTTTTGCCGAGAGTTTGTCGGCTTTAGTGTTGTTGAGACGCTGGACATGGCAAAGATCCAGGATGTTGAAGTCCTTCTGAAGCTTCTGGACTTCAAGTAGGTATGCAACTAGTTGAGGGTTGTTGCGGCAACATTCACCTTTGACTTGTTTTACAACAAGCTATGAATCACCCTTTACCAACAGCTGCTTGACACCATACGATAGTGCGACCTTGAGTCCATAAATTAGTGCTTCATACTCTGCCATGTTGTTGGTCGCCTTGAAGTCAAGGTGCACCCTGTATTTAACCTTCTCCCCAGTCGGAGCAAGGAGGAGGATTCCAGCTTTGGCCACCTGCTTCTGCACGGAGCCGTCAAAGTAGAGAGTCCAGTGAGGGTCAGTGAAGACTAGAACCTTGGGTTCCGACTTCTGCTCACTGGGGCCCCCAGGATTTGATGGAGAGGGGGTTCCATTCCGCCGCGAAGTCTGCCAATGCTTGACTCTTGATCGCTTGTCTTGGAACGAATTCAAGGTCGAACTTGGCCAATTTCGCTGCCCACTTTTCAATGTTCCCAGTGGAATTGGGGTTATGCAAGATTGCACATAGTGGATAAGAGGTTACCACTAAAATCTTGTGAGCTTGGAAGTAGTGTCGGAGCTTCCTAGAGGCAATAAGAACTGCATAGAGCAGCTTATGCACCTCCAGGTACCGAGTCTTGGCTTCATGGAGTATTTCACTGATGAAGTATATTGGGCGCTGGACTGTCCGGACCCTCCCAAAGGGGCCAGGAGCTTCCTCCTCATCTACACGGACCCTCCTGGAGGGGTCTGTACCTTGTTCGGGAACCTCCGAGTTCCGGCTGGAGAAACTCAGAGTTTCTCCTGAAGTGATCCGGACCCTTCCGGAGGGGTTTGAATCTTCTTGTTCATCAGCAGTGACTCCTTTATTTGAAGGAGATGGATCCTTTGGCATCTTGCCTTGAGGATCAAGGTTTGGGAGCTGGGATCCAGACTCGACTTCAGGTAGCTCCGGACCCTCCCGAAGGGGTCTGGATTCCTGAACTGGAGATGGTTCTGGTCTTTCTACAACCAGGACCATGCTGGCAATTTCGTAAGTTGCCGAAATGTAAAGCAGGAGTGGCTCACCAGGGTTCGGAGCTACCAAGGTCGGTAGGGTGGTGAGGAGCTGCTTCAGCTCCTGGAATGCCTTTTCTGCTTCTTCAGACCATTGGAATGGTTCGGACTTCCTCAATAGCTTGAAGAAGGGTAGCGCCCGTTCCGCCAGTCTTGAGATGAACCGGCTGAGGGCAGCTAGACATCCAGTTAGCTTCTGGATGTCCTTGATGCGGTCTGGTGGCCACATGTTTTCAATAGCTTTTATCTTCGTCGGATTTGCTTCTATTCCTCGGTGGTTCACCAAGAAACCTAGAAGTTTTCCGGAGCTAACCTCGAAGACACACTTGTCCGGATTCAGCTTCGTCCGAGTGACTCGCAACTTGTCAAAGACAGCTTGCAAGGTGTCAAGGAATGACTCCTTATTCTTGATCTTGACGACGATGTCATCGACATACACTTCCACTACGTCTCTGATGAGCTCTCTAAAAGTTTTGTACATAGCTCTTACAAATGTTGAAGCAGCATTCTTGAGACCAAATGGCATGGCAGTATAACAATATAATCCATCTACTGTGATGAAGGAGGTATGCTCTTCATCTTCCCTAGACATTCTGATTTGATGGTACCCAGAATATGCGTCTAGGAAACACAGTAATTCACACCCGGAGGTGGAATCCACTATCTGATCTATTATAGGTAGTGGGAATGGATCTTTTAGACATGCCTTATTTAGTGTAGTGTAGTCGATACACATTTGAAGCTACCCACCGGCCTTGGGTACAACAACTGGGTTTGCCATCCATTTTGGGTGGAAGACTTCTCTGATGAATCCATGTTCGAGCAACTTCTTCACTTCTTTACGTATGAAGTTATGTCGCTCTACTGATTCCTTCCGATGCTTCTGATGTACAGGCCGAGCGTTGGGATTGATCTTCAGATTATGCTCGATCACTTCCCTAGGGATCCAAGGCATTTCTGACGGTTGCCAGGCAAACACGTCGACGTTAGCCCGGTGGAAAGTGATGAGCACGAGTTCCTATTTGTCATTCAGACCCCCGATATACGGGTGGTCTGAGCGGTGTTGGAACCGATTTGGACGACTTTGACGGGAATGTCGGTGTTGCTGCTTGGTTGCACGCGAGGTGCGGAGGTTGAGCCTCGAAGACGAATGCTCGGGGGTTTCGGAGCTTGCTCCTTTCCGGATTCTTCCACCTGCGCTGTAGCAAGCGTGTGGAGTTCTTCCAGAGCTGTCACTGCGGCAATGCGATCTCCACAGACCCGGAGAACATCGGCTGGTTTTGGCATCTTCAACACCAAGTAGCCAACGCCATGAACTTGTATAAGGCTGGCCTGCCCAAAATGGTGTTGAAGGGTAAGTTGATATGCGCCACGTCAAAGACCAACTTCTCAGTGTGGTAATTCTCCCGGGTCCCGAAGGTCATCGGAAGAGTAATTGCACCGAGTGGGGTTATGGCCCCCGGACCTACTCCGGAGAAAGGTCGAGAGGGGCGAAGGTTCGAAGGTCGGAGCTGAAGCTTGATGAAAGCTTCAAAGCTTATGAGGTTCAGCCCCGAACCTCCGTCCACCATTACATGGTGGAGTTGGATGTTGTTGATGGTCGGAGATACCATCAATGGGAGTTGGCAAGCTCCGATCATATTCCGAGGGCAGTCTGATGCATCGAAAGTGATGGCAGTGTCCATCCACTTCCGGTGTGGCTCTGCCCTGGCGGTGGGAGCTACTGAGGCCATGTCCCGTCGCATAGTCTTGAGGACACAGCGGGAGGTGATGTCCCATGAACCACCAAAGATGGTGTTCATGGTTTTCTGACGTTCATTGTCGGAGACGTCGGAGTCGTCGTCGACGGAGGTGTAAACAGCCTTCAAGACCTTTTTAGGGTCTTGAAAGCCTAACTCCTCTTCAGCTGGAGCTTCGTCGACTTTTTGTTTTCCTTCCCTTTGACGGAAAGGAACTTCTTCTCGGCGCTTGTTGTAGCGCTCGGCAAGGTTCTGGACCTCCCGACAGTCTTCCAGGTTGTGGTTGTTTGACTTCTGTATAGGACACCACATCTTGGAGCTGCCACCGTCTTCAGATGACGGCCGAGGTCATTTCTCAGGGTGTGGCCCCCGATCACCCAGAGCTGCGGCAGCTGCAGCAGTTGGTGTGCCGACCGACGGCTTTTTCTTATCGTTGGAATTTTTCTTCTTTTTTCCACTCCTGGAGGTAGTGGCTTTACCCTTGCTGGATTTTTTATTGTCCCTCGGAGGTGGTTGGGAGTGCATTTGACGGCCCTCCACAACTTTCGTGCATTTGTCTGCCAAGCTGAAGAGTTTCGTGACGCTGGTGATCTCCTTGGTCGCCAGCTTCTCCAGCATCTCCTTGTCTCGTACGCCCTGTCTAAATGCCACAATAACAGAGGTGCTGGAGATAGAATAAATAGTGTTTCGTACCTGGGAGAACCTCTGGATGAAGGATCGCAGGGACTCTCCCCCCTTCTGCTTGACAGCAAAAAGGTCCAGTTCGGTGCCTGGTCGGGTGTATGAACTCCCGAAATTGGTGGTGAACTGTTGGCACAGTTCCACCCAACTATTGATGGAGTCAGGCGGAAGGCTCATGAAGCAGGACCTGACGGTCCCAGTCAAAGCCATGGGGAAATAGTTGGCCATTACGACCTCGTTGCCTCCGGCCGCAAGGATTGCAGTGGAGTAGATTTGGAGAAACTCAGCGGGATTGACAGTCCCATCAAATTTCTCCGGCAGGTGAGGCCATAACTTTTGTGGCCATCTGACCATGCGTAGGTGCATGGCCACGGCAGAACAACCTCCTCCTACTCCCTCCGGAGCAAAACTATCTCGAGCCTCTCGCCTTTCGCGAGTACGCTCAATATGGACGCGACCATCTTGTTAACGGTAACGGCAATCAAGCTCAGCCCGGAGGTTGTGAGTTGAAAGCCTGGTTACTGTATGGGTGCGTCGCGCCCCGAAAGGCAACGACGTAGCTTGTTGAGACGCAACACGCCTCCTATGTTGGGAAGCGTGCGGACCAAGTCTGCCCGACATGGTCCGATGCTGCAATGGGGCCTGCCCCGAGGGGGGAGGACCTTTGTTGCTGATGTGATCGGCTGCTGCTGCAACCAAATATTCCACATCAGCCCTCCACTGCTCTATTGCACCCTGGGATGCAGCTGGAGGTGGTGGGCGTTGGAGAAGAGCACGTGCGGTATGGAGCGCGTGTTCAGGGTTGTTGTTAGCCGATGTCGTGACCGACACAGACGCTCCGTCCCGCTGTCTAGCTTGATTTGCCGGTGCGGACGATGGCAGCGGAGGCACGACTTTTGCTGGAGCCACAACACCTGCTAGCTGCTGCACGTTGGAGGGATTGCCTCCAGCAGGTTGCGCTGTCGGGTTCCCGTTGGACGATCCGGCAGCAGAGTTCACCATCTTTGAATCTCGGACACACTCCTTCCTGGCGCACCAACTGTCAGAGTGTTGTTCTTGCAATTCTCCCAATACTACTGTTTGTAGCTCGCAGAGTTTGTAGTTAGGTATTGGGCGCGCAGAGATTCAGAACACGATGGCAATTAGACAAAAGGATTTACGTGGTTCGGGTCGCCTGAGCGTAATACCCTACTCCACGGGGTGTGTAGTTGTTGTATTGAGCGTCTAGGCACTTGTGAACGTGTGTCAGAGCCTAGTATGAGAGTGTCTAAGAGTCGAGAGTTCTCAGAGAGCTTTGTGTGTATCGCTTGACCAGTCCTTTTATAGCATAAGGACTGGTCATTACATCGCTAGCCTGACCCGACATGTGGCCCTGGCGGTTACTGATGCTTAATACACAATTAATGATGTTAATTACCCTTAATAGTGTGGTAACGGGCCTTGACAGTGCCATTACTGGAATTAAGGGCCATCCGATCTTGTGTCATTAATGTGGTATTAATGACACTTAATCGGGTCTTGAAGTCTTTGATTGTCCCTCGTAGGTCCGAGCCGTTGGAGGTACACCAGTCTGATTGTTAAGGCTGAAGGTCCGGCGGTTGGACACGTGGTAGATCCGGAGCTTCCCTCTGTCGGGGGTTAGGTCCGGGGATGCTGCGCAGGTGTTTAGCCCAAAGCTTTCCCATGTCTGGGACGTAGCTCCGGTTGCAGTATACACGTGGCAGCATGGGGACTTACCATAGAAGGGAGGCAGGTTCGGTCCCGTATGACACGTGGGGCCTTCAAATGCCTTCAACTCAGACAGGTGAAGTTCTTTTGGTCTTTTTGTAGTCCCAAGGGGTATACAGTATGCAGGGTACCGACAATAGATATCACGATGACGGCATTCAATGAGTGGACATGGACGAGGAGCACCATATGGAGTAGAAGGGAATCAAAATGGATTTTCAGCAAGCAAGCTCTCATCTGGAGCAGCAGCAGGAACACTTGAATGAAGGTGTCGACTCGAAGCTCCATCACGAGATCAAGCACTGACTATTATTGACATTTATCTAGTTGCAACCCAAGGCAAGCCCCGATTTGCATTTAAGTGCTATTTCAAATTTCTATTTGTATCACTTAAGTCTAGGATGATTTTGTGCATTAGGGCTAAGGTGCTTGTTACTCCACTTGCATGACCAACAAATCCCATGGAGTATTGGCTAGGTCTACAGCCCGACGAGTAGAAAATGCCATTCTTATGTTCATAGGAATCTGGTAGAAGTCGAGTAGTTGGAATCTACTCGCGAGATAGGATTTTATCACACGGGAAAGATTTGATCGAAGAATGGTTTATGAATATGAAATTGAGACCGAGCAGCGGGTAGGATGCAGCGAGACGTGGTCTCATGTGCATAGCCCTGCTTGTGTCGATTGAGGACCGATCCATGTGCGGCCCTGCTAGACAAGTTTGAACAGTACCGGATGCATACTTGGCATATGGAACCTAGGAAACCGATGTAACTTGATAACTTGAATGTCGAGGCATAGCCTATTGTCGATAGGGGTGGGCTGAGGGTAGTAAGGTGTAAATTCCCTGGCGGGCACAGACACGCTCTGTGCAAGAACCTTATGCCCGCGATGATGGGACCAGTTCGGCGTTTGAGTTCTCTTGTGAAAGGTGGCTGCGTATGACGTGGTGAGGAGCACGACACACTCATTAGGCACGGGTGTACGTGACGTGTTATTCGGATGTGTCTTGATTGCAATCACCGTCCCTCGCGGTTATTTGAGTACCGCTTGTTCACTGTGCTGTGACGTAGTAAATACTGAAGAAGCCAAAAGAATATGATGTATTGAATTATAATTGTTTTGCAACCTTGTGTGGCTTAAAGATAGTACAATTAAAAGTTTACAGTATCCAAATACTTAACTTGTAATAGCATTATGTGCTTTGTGCATGACATATCATCGACAAAGCATTTCTTGTTTGATTGTGGAGTCTATGATGTGCCGTGCTTGAGGAATGTCATTTGCTACTTAAAACATGACTATAAGGATCCACTTGTAGGCGAGTCGATTTATGATATTCCTTACCCATGGTTAGACTTTACCTTGCATATGTTTAGTGAGATGGGTCAGTCTTGCTGAGCCTTATGCTCACGTTTGCGCTTTAACGATTTTTGCAAGTATTAGTTTATTTCTGCTGCTCAGGTTGTACATGAGACCTCGAGGTGTCGAGAAGAATCTCGTGTGGACCACGCCGCTGCTAGATGATCATCATGTTGCTAGTGAGAAGCGCCTTAGGGCATGGGCATCTTCTCTCATGCTTAGATAGGTGAGAATATGAGTATGTAGTTCCGCTGCGTGTGTACCTCTATTGTACACTATTTTGTAAACTCTAATCAAATTTATAAAATGAAAACTTTGTATATTTTGGTAATTCTTTTCGTGTGTCCTGTTAGGTGCCGCATCGCTCGGCACCACCCAATGAGATCCTTGGATGTCGAGACCCCGATCCCCACAGACATGGTATTGGAGCTTCATTGGGAATAGCACGCTCGAAAAGAGCCTATTTTCGAAAACTCCGAAGTAGTGGAGTGAGGAAATAGTTATATGCCCATTAAGGAGTATTACTAGTATAAGATATAAATGTGGCAATACTAACCTACTTGTTATTATATTCTGTAACGATGCTCCGACATCAGGTAAGAGGTAAGGTACGCCACCGACAGCGGATTAATCTCGGTAAGCTCGTCCATACGTGTGACACCCGGTTCTGAAAATGAACCAAGTGAAAGCATATTTGTGCCCAGAATGTTCAACACACATACAAGAGTGATGAGTAGGTTTAGGCCCGATCTTCCGAAAGGTATGTCGATTGGGGTGGAGAACTCGACGTTGATGATCCGCGGCACTCGAGCGGTTCGAGTACCCCTGCAACCACTACACCACGGCTCCGTTGGTTATCAACCGTGCTGCACACGCTTGAACTCGCCAAGAAGGCTAATCCCTGCAAGTGCAATCGAGAACACGAGCAAGAACGTAGAAGACACGATCGGAAATCGCGAAATTGGGGTCTCACAAACCGTAGAACGGCGATTTTATTGATCTAAGCAAAACCCACCGAATATGACCGGCGGCTGCAGTATTTATAGGCTAGGGTTCGACCAAAACACGATTAGACGCGTCCCTAATGGACTCTTACGGGATACAAGGCCCAAAGGCCCGATTCGGTGGCGCAGCACCGGACAGAAATCTGGACTCGACTTGTTTCGACGATTCCCAATGACTCCGGAGGCATTTTGAGGTGGGACCAGAACCATTGGAAAGTTTATCTTCTTCTCTTTCCGTGCATATGTAGAACGTCGAAAACGGAGTCCGTATGCCTCCTGGGCGTCTGTTTTAAGGTGGACTGCTCCTGGACTCCGAGTTGAACTCGAGTCCGAGTTGTAAACTGTTTCCATCTACTTGTGGACGTCCCAGGTGGTTCTCCACACTCCCAAGGCCTCCTTCCTTCACTTGTTGATCTTCTCCATTATTCCTAATAACAATTAAATCATCACATAGCAATCTATTCTCAAACTCACATGCAAAAGAAGTTAAGAACGAATTCACCTGCTGATTTAATAACCGTGCCCGTGCTCTTGTGATTGGTCCTTGCAGTTCAATGCGCGTCTCCGCTGTTGTGATGTCCTCATCATCCTCCCCCTCTTGAATTGGAGTCGTCCTCGACTCAAGTTCATCTTCTTCTCCCAAGTACGGTCGCGAATCTGAAATGTTAAATGTAGGACTAACCCCAAAATCGGGAGGCAATTCAAGCTTATATGCATTATCATTAATCTTTTCAACGATCTTAAAAGGACCAGCAGCTCGTGGCATAAGTTTAGATTTTCTCAAGTCGGGAAATCGCTCTTTTCTCAAATGTAACCACACCAAATCACCCGGTTCAACTTTTACTTCTTTTCTACCTTTACTACCTGCAATCCTATACTTCTCATTCATCATTTCAATATTTTTCTTTGTAGTTTCATGCATCTTAAGAATGAATTCAGATCGTTGTGTAGCATCCAAATTTATAGTTTCAGAAGGAGGCAAAGGTAGTAAATCAATAGGAGCACGGGGATTGAAACCATACACTACCTGGAATGGACTTACCTTTGTCGTGGAGTGAACGGATCTGTTGTAAGCAAATTCTATATGTGGTAAACACTCCTCCTACAACTTTAAATTTGTTTTCAAGACAGCCCGTAACATAGTGGATAAAGTACGATTAACTACCTCGGTCTGTCCATCCGTTTGTGGGTGACATGTAGTTGAAAACAGCAACTTGGTTCCCAATTTATACCACAAAGTTCTCCAAAAATGACTTAAAAATTTTGCATCACGATCAGAAACAATGGTATTTGGCACACCATGTAAACGAACAATTTCCGTCATAAATAAATCAGCAATGTGTGAGGCATTATCATTTTTATGACAAGGTATAAAGTGTGCCATTTTGGAAAAACGATCAACAACTACAAAAATACTATCCCTCCTCCTCTTAGTCCTAGGCAATCCCAAAACAAAGTCCATAGAAATATCCTCCCAAGGTACACTAGGAACAGGAAGAGGCATATAAAGACCATGTGGGTTAAGGCGAGACTTAGCTTTGTTGCAAGTAGTGCATCGTGACACGTAGCGCTCGACATCACGCCTCATCTTTGGCCAAAAGAAGTGTGTGGACAGCACGTCTTCAGTTTTCTTCACTCCAAAATATCCCATCAAACCTCCTCCATGTGCTTCCTACAAAAGCAATAGACGAACGGAGCTAGCTGGAACGCATAGCTTGTTAGCACGATAGAGGAGACCCTCTCGCAGCACATATTTATTCCAAGTTCTTCCTTCTCTACAATTTTCAAAAGCATCTTTGAAGTCCAAATCAGTAGGATATAATGCTTTAATTGTTTCCAAACCAAAGATTTTATGATCAAGTTGGGACAACATAGTATAACGCCTAGATAATGCATCGGCAATGATATTTTCCTTCCCTTTCTTATGCTTCATGATGTATGGAAACGACTCTATGAACTCAATCCATTTAGCATGTCGTTTATTCAGATTGGTTTGACACTTAAGATACTTCAATGATTCATGATCGGAATGTATGACAAACTCCTTAGACCAAAGATAATGTTGCCAAGTTTGTAATACACGGACTAAGGCATAAAATTCCTTATCATAAGTGGAATAATTCATAGAAGGACCATGAAGTTTTTCACTAAAGAAAGCAACGGGTTTACCTCCTTGTATGAGAACGCCTCCAATACCAATGCCGCTTGCATCGCATTCTAGCTCAAAGGTCTTGTCAAAATCAGGAAGTTGTAGTAATGGTGCTTGTGTAAGCTTCGATTTGAGAGCATCAAAAGCTTGTTGCTGCGGTTCACCCCATCGAAATGGAACTCCCTTCTTCGTTAGCTCATGTAGAGGTGCTGCAATGGTGCTGAAATCCCGCACAAAGCGCTGATAAAATCCTGCAAGACCAAGAAAACTACGAACCTGTGTGACGGTAGTTGGGGCTGGCCAGCTAGTGATTGCTTCAATTTTTGCCTCATCCATCTCAATTCCCTGCGAGGAAACGACATAGCCAAGAAACGAGACTCTATTGGTGCAAAAAACGCACTTTTCGAGGTTACCAAACAAACGTGCATCTCTCAAAACAGTAAAAACAGCACGTAAATGATCAAGATGTTCATCATATGACTTGCTGTAAATGAGGATATCATCGAAGTAAACCACCACAAATTGTCCAATGAAAGCACGTAAAACCTCGTTCATTAATCGCATAAAGGTGCTGGGTGCATTAGTTAAACCAAAAGGCATGACTAACCACTCATAAAGTCCAAACTTGGTTTTAAATGCAGTTTTCCATTCATCTCCTAGTGCCATTCTAATTTGGTGGTAACCACTACGCAAGTCAATTTTTGTGAAGATGATAGCACCACTCAATTCATCAAGCATGTCATCTAATCGAGGAATAGGATAACGATATCGAATGGTGATGTTATTAATCGCTCGACAATCAACACACATGCGCCAACTACCATCTTTCTTAGGAACCAAAAGAACAGGAACGGAACAAGGGCTAAGGCTTTCACGAATGTACCCGCGGTCCAAAAGATCTTGGACTTGTCGCTGAATTTCCTTAGTTTCTTGTGGATTCGCCCTGTAAGCTGCACGATTTGGCAAACTTGCTCCTGGAATCAAATCGATCTTGTGTTCAATGCCTCTCATCGGTGGTAAACCAGGGGGTATCTCGGAGGGAAACACATCCTCAAACTCCTGCAAAAGGTTAGCAACAGCAGGGGGCAATGCAATAGACAATTCATGAAGTGAAAACATGGCTTCTTTGCAAACTAAAGCATAGCACATCCCCTTAGCATCGAATAAATCAGCAAGTTCAGATTTAGTTGCGAGCAATGATGGTGATTTTAACTTAATAACTTGCTGTTTTCAGATTCTAATTTAGTTGCGTTGCCCTCACGAATTTTACTCTTCTCAAAATGCACAATTTCAGCAGGAGTCATGGGGAGCAAAGTGATTTTCTTTCCCTTATGCATGAGAGTATATTTATTGGTTCTACCATGATGAATAGCATCTGTATCAAATTCCCAAGGACGACCCAATAAAAGATAACAAGCATCCATAGGAACAACATCAAAATCAGCAAAATCATGGTATGAACCAATTGAAAAATGGATTCTCGCTGTTTGTGTTACCCGAACCTTACCGCTGTTGTTGAACCATTGAATGTGGTACGGATGAGGGTGTGCTCTTGTTGTCAAACCGAGTTTCTTGACGACGTCCGTGTTTACCAAGTTATTGCAGCTACCTCCATCAATTATAGTGTGTACACGACAGTCCTTGACGACGAGAAACATGTGGAAGAGGTTGTGTCGTTGTAGCTTGTCGTCGGTCTCCACTTTGGAGCTCAAGGCACGCTGCACAATGATGCTCCTATAGTTCTCCGTCGCCGCTGCACCAAGTACCTCTTCTTCGGTGTGTTCGTCATTTGGATCTGTAAAGTCAGTAGCAAGAGAATATTCATCTTCAAACATCCGAAGTACTATCATACCCGCCATCGTCGCGTGCTATGTATGCTCGTTTGCTCGGGCAATCTCTCATCATATGACCAAGTCCCTGGCAGCGGTGACACTTAATGTCGGAAGTACGACCCGTAGAAGGAGTGGACGACGAAGGCTTGAATGATGTCGCCTTGCTGCCTTCCGGCACGCGAGAAGGTGGGGCAGCAGGTATAGTTCGTTGGCCGCCATTGGGTGGTGTAGTCGCTGCATGGGGGGCCGAAGATGGTGCTGTTTTGGATGGTGTAGTTGCTGCACGCGGCGTGAAGTTGCTCCTCGTGCGTTGTTGCTGTTGTTGTCGGCCCTGCAATTCTTTTTCTGCCAACATAGCAAGCTGAAACAATCTGTTAACAGTATCATATTCTTTGTAATCAACAATGTCCTGAATTTCACGCCTCAACCCCCCATAAAAACGAGCTATTTTATCATCCATGTCCTCTACTACCCCACAACGCAGCATACCCTTTTGTAACTCTTGATAATACTCCTCTACGGACATGTTACCTTGGTCTAAACGCTGCAATTTTTTGCGAAGGTCCCGCTGAAAAGATGGAGGAACAAATCGAACACGCATGGCTTCCTTTAATCTATCCCATGTTGGAGGATCAGTTCTAGTTTTAACAAGTTCATTTCACCATATGATAGCAAAGTCCTTAAACTCACTAGTGGCTTGACGAACTCTATGTTGTTCAGGAACAAGATGGGAATTAAATTTTTGCTCTACTGTCATCTCCCAATCAAGATAAGCCTCAACATCATAAGCACCAGAAAAAGAGGGTATAGTAAATTTCACTTTAGCAAAAGGATCATCAGGAGGGCGGTTATAATTGTTATGATTATTACCTCCCATACCTCGACGATAAAGTGGCAGTCTTGGCTGATTACTGTGATCTTCCAGTTCATCATAAGCATTGTCTTCTTGTCTTCCAGCGAGAGGCAACCGAGCCTCAAAAGTATTCATCCGAAGAGCAAGGTCATCCAGTTGGCGAGTCAAGTTCGCCAATGACTCATCCGTTGCTGCGTTGTATTTGGCAAACATATCACGTAACTCAACATGTTGAACACATTCGTCATTATTTTCTTCTCCTGCCATTGTTAGTAGGAAACAAAAGACAACAAAAAAAATGTTATCCCTAACAACTACAGTGACAATGTGGAAGGTGGAAGAAAACAATCTCTCTCGCTCAAGCGTCTTACCACACTCTTACAAGTGTTCTTACCGACACAACAGGTGGTGTGGACGGTGAGATGAACCAATGAAGCGTGGGATGATTGCAAAGGTACCTGTTATGCTCAAGAGAAAGGTGGAGCTTGGATGGCACAATATGGTGGCTAATAAGCAGAAAATCGTTAACAGCTAAACAAAGTTGAATAAGTATTCAATGTAGGAAACTGTTGCTGGTCAACTGAGTGCCCTAGAGCCTAGCACAACACAAGGAAGTATCAAGGCAAAAGAAAGACAGAATGATATAACCAAACAAACAGCACCAAGTGGTATAGGCCAATTGCTTTAATATGCGTGCTCTTCACTATTTTTTTTCTTTTTTGTAATATTTTTTTGATATTTTTTCTTTACTCAGTAGCACTAATATAGGAAGAACACAAATTTGCAGCTCAATTGAATGTAATATGCGGCCTATAGAAAATCAAGAAGATTCTTTAAAATTCGTGCTGAAACTTCGAAGGCCGGATAGCCTATCTTCCGAGGGGAATTTGGGCAATCTAATTTCGCCGAACGCGGCTACGCGGCGGAACATCAGATGCGAAATTTCGCGTAGATGAATTTGAAAAAAAAAATCGCCCGATTTCGAGTTCGTATGTGAAAGTTATGGCCGTTTTAAGGTAGGCTATCCGAGTTACGATTTTTTTGATGTTGATTCCAACTCGGTTTGAGAACAGAACTCGCAATCAGATACGAAAACGATCGGGAATTTGCACAGCAACTAATGGGGTGGTGTGTGATGATTCAAGGATGAATGGCACAAAGATTTGTCACCTAATCTAGGGCTGGCGATGCGGGAGTTCACGCAAGGCGGCTAGCTAGGGCAAACCGATGAACGTGGCAGATCGGTTTGTTATTTAGGGATTGTGGAATAGGTGTCGAATAGCAAGAAAACAAGGACGAAACACGATATCTAGGACCCAAAAACACAAAGCTAAACCAGCAACAAGACTCAACCACACAAATGCAAACTCAACAATGCAAACTGAAAAACGAAACTGCAGGCACTATAGTCTGGGAAGCGGTAAAAATGATCTAATTTTTTTGTGGCTTTTCTATGGACTCTAGGTACAAAAAAAAAGTCGATCTAATGGAAGGAAGGAAAACAAAGATACCTCACGGGCAACCTGGAAATCTGATACCAATTGATGAGTAGGTTTAGGCCCGATCTTCCGAAAGGTATGTCGATTGGGGTGGAGAACTCAACGTTGATGATCTGCGGCACTCGAGCGGTTCGAGTACCCCTGCAATCACTACACCACGTCTCCGTTGGTTATCAACCATGCTGCACACGCTTGATCTCGCCAAGAAGGCTAATCCCTGCAAGTGCAATCGAGAACACGAGCAAGAACGTAGAAGACACGATCGGAAATCGCGAAATTGGGGTCTCACAAACCGTAGAACGGCAATTTTATTGATCTAAGCAAAACCCACCGAATATGACCGGCGGCTGCAGTATTTATAGGCTAGGGTTCGACCAAAACACGATTAGACGCGTCCCTAATGGACTCTTACGGGATACAAGGCCCAAAGGCCCGATTCGATGGCACAGCACCGGACAGAAATCTGGACTCGACTTGTTTTGACGATTCCCAATGACTCCGGAGGCATTTTGAGGTGGGACCAGAACCATTGGAAAGTTTATCTTCTTCTCTTTCCGTGCATATGTAGAACGTCGAAAACGGAGTCCGTATGCCTCCTGGGCGTCTGTTTTAAGGTGGACTGCTCCTGGACTCCGAGTTGAACTCGAGTCCGAGTTGTAAACTGTTTCCATCTACTTGTGGACGTCCCAGGTGGTTCTCCACGCTCCCAAGGCCTCCTTCCTTCACTTGTTGATCTTCTCCATTATTCCTAATAACAATTAAATCATCACATAGCAATCTATTCTCAAACTCACATGCAAAAGAAGTTAAGAATGAATTCACCTGCTGATTTAATAACCGTGCCCGTGCTCTTGTGATTGGTCCTTGCAGTTCAATGCGCGTCTCCGCTGTTGTGATGTCCTCATCAAAGAGTGCATTCATAAAAGAGTATACATAAAATTACCACAGAACAAGATTAATTAACCAAATTTTATTACACAAATCATATTATCCTCGAATACAAGTTCTAATGAATATTAATGACAAGTTCAACTAATGCAGTGGAAATAAACTAAATAAGCAAACTAAACAGCTAGGCAGCATAAGCGATAGGGTATAGCGCAACTCCAGAACACCACAGGCAAAGCTGACAGTAGACACGGCCTAGAACTCCGCATTATCACTATTAAACTCCCAATCCTGACCTGCAACTGTTGGGGGGGGATTGCAAGAGTGAGTACATGTCGTACTCAGCAAGTGTGGAAAGTATGACATGTGGCTGATTCAAATGACGAATATAATAATGGCTAAGTGCTGAAAGTACATTAAAACATTTGGAAAAGCAATATATTACATGTATATGAAATAAACCCATCATAAACCATATAATCATCATAATACCAGTCCATATTCCATATCTATCATCATATACCAATTTCCATGTTCAATTCCAGAACTCAATTCATAACCATTCATAACCATAATACCAACCATAAGCATTCCAAATTCCCAATTTTCAAATTTTCCTCTAATCATGTGAGGGTCCAGGTTGCTCATAACCGGGAGCACGGCTATCATGATAGTTTTAGACACACTCTACAGAGGTTGTACCGCTTTACCCACGTGTTTGTGATTTTATCACCTTTCGATGACTATAGAATCTCAATTATGCCGTCTCACACTTGCGTCGGTGTGTGGCCAGGAGATCACAAAGTAGCCTTTACAAAAGGGATTACTAGCCTATTTAGATCCCACTAAGGTTTCACCGGTGGCGATGTCTCCAACTGAGCACATCTTCAACCAAGGGCCGCCTCTTGAGCCATTCGGATCCCAGGGTAGTCCCACCAATTATCAACAAACCCAATCCGACTACCCCTTCCCCGAGCGTCCTTAATGGTCCAAATAGCACTTGCAAAGCCCTAATTAATCAGCTACGCCGCACCCATACTTGGCCTCGTGGTGACACTGTAAATCCTGGATGATCACTCCATGAACCGGTCCTTAGATCTAAAGAAAGCAAAACCACCATAACATCCAACCCATCCACATACCAGGCTTGCTTAGATCACCCATTACCATATCATATTAACCATAATTTCATCCATGCATAGTTAAGTTGAGTGGTATAGTTGTTTTCCCATCCCAGTTGATTAAGCGAAGCAAAAAGGTAAAAAAAAAGCCCTTCCCGACTCTCTACCATATATTCCAGGTGACAAGGTGGTTTAACAAAACTAGTAAACTTCCTACTATAGGGTTTCCCATCAAATTGACACAAGCATGCAGTTTTTCAAACAAAACATTTATTTGAAAACAGGATCAATATGCTTCAAGGACACTTGCCTTGCTCTTGCGGTTGATTAGGGTCAAAGCCTTCAAACTCTTGGTGCTCTAGATCCTCCGCGGCACTCTCTAGCAAATCCGTCTAATCCACACAATAAACATACAAGACAAGAAACACAATCAAAGAGTGCACAAATATAACTCAATATGACATGACATGCATGATTAATGCAAATGCAAGGTAGAACTTGTTAATAGATTGTTTTTAATGATCACTATCTAGTTCTAATAGATTTTAACATGTTTATATAGGTTTGGATTTGATTAGATCTACTTTTAGAATCAATTCAACACAATTTACCCAGGAAAATCGGACTAGTCTGCAGAAGGCCGGACTAGTCCACACTTCGCAGAACTAGCGAACTAGGGTTTTCTAGATCTACGTAAATTTGGAGATTTGGGGTTGAATTCACGTAAGGAAAAGAGAATATAAGGTATACCAGGCGTTTAGAACTCCAATGAATCAAGAAACTTGGAGGTGACACTTGGATCTTGATGATCTAAGGTTGATGATGAACGTTGAGATGAATTGGTGATAAAGAACGAAAGCTTGGTTGAGATCTTGATCCTCTTTCGTTTCGTCCTCTTCTTCTTCTTGCTTGGGATCTCCTCCTCCCTCCTTGATGGTGGCTTTCCACGAACTAGGGTTTGGGTGGGGTGGAAAAGTGGCAAATAGATGTCAAGCCAAGGGGTGGGGTTGTTTATATAGAGGTGGAGGCTAGGGTTAGATGGATTTCGAGTTTGAGAGGAGTAGAGGTCGGTTTAGAGTCCCACATGGGCTCTAAAAGAGTTAGGCACGACATCCCTAGGCCCACTTAACGTGAACCCCAAGAAAAAAGTCATAAAACAAAAGATCAACTCGGAGTCGCAAAATATCGGACAAGTCCGAAAAGGACCGGACTAGTCCGAAGTTGTCCAGAGAGAAAATTGGACAAGTCTGGCCTAAAATCGGACAAGTCCGACTTTATTCAGAGAGGAAAACAGACAAGCCCGCTGGAACACTGGACTAGTCCGGAAAAGTCCAGGGACTTAGCAAATTTTCAAGGATTCTTGGAATATCGGACTAGTCCGCACAAAATCGAACAAGTCCGAAAGTTTCCAGAAACAAAATCGGACTAGTCCGTAGCTAAAATGGACAAGAACATTTTTAGTCAGAGAGAAATCGGACTAGTCCGCACTTTTTAGCATTTTAAGTGCGGTTTTGTTCTAAATCAATTTTAAATGCTCCGAATCAATTTTAAACTTGTTCCTCTTTATGTGGGTTAATGTTAAACATGTATATGAATGTATGTAGGGCATGATGCATGAAAATGAGGGTGTTACAAACCTACCCCCTTAAAATGAATCTTGCCCTCGAGATTCGACGCGGAAGAGAAGAGATAGGGAAATTCCTTCTTGAAATCATCCTCCAATTCCCACGTCGCTTATTTTTCTGTGTGGTGCTTCCATTGAACTTACACCATCTAATAACCTTGTTCCTTTTGACTCTCTCCTTGGTTTTCAAAATTTTGACCGGTTGCTCGGCATAAGTCAAATCTTCCTCTAGTTCCAATTCTTCCATGGGCACTTGTTCTTCTGGTACTCTCAAGCATTTCTTGAGTTGGGAAACATGCAAGACATCATGTACGCTTGAAAGATGAGTTGGCATCTCCAACATATACGCTACTTCTCCTCTTTTGTCCAAAATCTTGAATGGTCCAATGTATCGAGTTGCTAACTTGCCTCTTATGTTAAACCTCTTATGACCTCTCATCGGTGACACCTTGAGGTAAACAAAATCTCCCACTTCAAAGGTTAATTTCCTTCTCCTATTGTCTGCATAGCCCTTTTGCCTTGATTGGGCAGCCCTCAAGTTTTCACAAATTATTTGGACTTGCTTTTCAGCTTCTTGCAACACATCCGGACCAAATACTTGAGTTTCTCCTGCCTCATTCCGGAATAAAGGTGTCCTACACTTCCTTCCTTAAAGCGCTTCATATGGTGATATTTTCAAGCTTGATTGGTAACTATTGTTGTATGAAAATTCTGCATATGGCAAGCTCTTGTCCCAACTTTTCCCATGCCTTAAAGCACAAGCTCTTAACATGTCCTCCAAAATTTGATTGGTCCTCTCGGTTTGTCTATCCGTTTGAGGGTGATACACTGAACTAAAATTCAACCTTGTTCCCAAAGCTTCATGCAATTTCTGCCAAAATCTGGAAGTGAATTGTGAACCTCTATCCAGACTATCTTCTTTGAAACTCCATGCAAACATACTACTCTTCCATGTACAATTCCGCCAATTTCTCTCCATTATAGGTGGTCTTTACGGGAATAAAGTGGGCTGACATGGTTAATCGATCCACGATTACCCAAATTGAGTCATAACTGGATTGGGTACGCGGCAAACCAACTATGAAGTCCATACCGATTTCTTCCCACTTCCATTCCGGAATCCTTAATGGTTGTAATAGTCCAGCTGGCCTTTGATGTTCCGCCTTGACTCATTGACACACATCGCACAATGCTACGTATTTAGCTATGTCCTTCTTCATGCTAACCCACCAATAACACATCTTCAAGTCTTTGTACATCTTTGTACAACCAGGATGAATTGAGTATGGTGAGTCATGTGCCTCTTTTATTATTGTCTCCCGAATATGCTTCACATTAGGCACAACAATCCTTTTTCCAAGCCATAAGGTACCATGTTCATCCTCATCAAATCTGAATTCTCTCCCCTCTTGGGTCCTTTCCTTGATTTCCTGAATTTCCTCATCCTTGGTCTGTGCCTCTCGAATTTCTTCCTCCAAGGTTGGGTTTAACTCCATCATCTCCATCTCATTTACAAATCCAAGGTTCAACCGTTCAAACTCCTTACATAACTTGGATGGTAACTTTCGAACTGTGAGTTGATGACTTACCCCTTTTCTACTCAAAGTGTCGGCCACTACATTGGATTTTCCCGGATGATAGTTGATCCCCAAATCATAATCTTTGATGAGCTCCAACCATCTTCGTTGCGTCAGATTCAGATCCGTTTGTGTGAAAATATAATTAAGTTTCTTGTGATCTGTATAAATTTCACACCTACGTCCAAGGATATAGTGTCTCCAAATCTTCAATGCGTGCACCATAGCTGCGAGTTCCAAATCATGCGTTGGGTAATTTTGCTCATGTTTCTTCAATTACCTCGATGCACAGGCGACCACTTGACCTTCTTTGAGCACACATCCAAGTCCTTGTCTCGATGCGTCACAATAAATATCGAAACTCTTGCTTACATCCGGCAATATCAAAACTGGGGCTGTAGTTAATCTCTTCTTCAACTCCTCAAAACTTTCTTGACAAGCTTGAGTCCAATGGAAAGCTTTTCCCTTCATTAGCAATTCCTTCATTGGTTTGGATATCTTGGAGAAGTCCTTGATGAACCGACAGTAATATCCAGCCATCCCAAGGAAACTCCTTATTTCCTTGACATTTTGCGGCGGTTCCCACTTCAACACGTCTCTCACTTTTCCGGGATCAACCGATACTCCTCCTCCTGAGATGATATGACCCAAAAATGACACCTCTTTCAACCAAAACTGGCACTTGTTGAACTTGGCATACAATTGATGCTCCCTCAGTTTCTGCAACGTAAGCCTCAAGTGTTTCTCATGTTCCTTCTCATCCTTCGAGTAGATCATAATGTCATCAATGAACACCACGAGGAACTTATCCAAGTACTCCATGAAGACCTTATTCATGAGGTACATAAAGTACGCAGGTGCATTGGTCAATCCAAAAGACATCACAGTGTACTTATAAGACCCATACCGCGTCCTAAAAGTTGTCTTAGCTATGTCTGACGGTCTAATTTTCATTTGAAAGTATCCCGACCTCAAATCAATCTTAGAGAAGATACAAGCACCCTTCATATGATCAAACAAGTCTTCTATGCGTGGTAAGGTGTACTTGTTCTTGATTGTCACCTTGTTGAGAGCTCGGTAATCTACGCACATCCTTTAGGATCCATCCTTCTTGTCCACAAAAAAGCACGGCCACTCCCCAAGGTGAAGAGCTTGGGCGAATAAAACCCTTCTCTAGTTGCTCATGAATCTGCTTCTTAAGCTCCGCTAATTCCATAGGAGACATCCTATACGGTCTCTTAGCTATAGGTGCAGTTTCAGGTATTAATTCAATAATAAACTCAATATCTCGATCAGGTGGCATATCTGGAAACTCGTCCGGAAAAACATCAAAAAATTCACACACCACCGGAATTTCCTCAATTGCAGTACCATCCATTTGATTCAGCACCAATTGCTTCAGTGCATGTTGAGTTGCTTCAAATTCTACGGTGATCCCTTCTTCATTAGTCAACTTCACCGTCTTCGTGGCACACTCGATAACTCTATTGTGCTTCCTCAACCAGTCCATACCAAGTATAATGTCCAATCCTTGAGAATCCAAAACAATGAGGTTGACGGAGAAGTCTACCCCCCTTATTCTAAGGCTTACTTTTGGACATACTATATTTGTCCTCATCTCTCCTCCAGCAGACTTAACCAATAGAGTAAACTTCATATGAGAGATAGACAAACTATACTTGGCAACATACTTCAATGCAATGAATGAATGCGATGCTCCAGAATCAAACACATAGTCGCGGGGTTGGAGTTGGCGAGAAACATACTAATGAACACGTCATCTGCTTGTTGAGCATCCTCTGTAGAGACATGGTTCACATTGCCACGAGCAAAATTCTGCTGTCCACGGTTCCCTTGTGGCTGTCCTCCATTGGGTCTTGGGTTTTGCCTCGGCGCATTGCTTCCTTGACCAAGGCCTGACTTAGGACATTGATGCGCAAAGTGTCTAGCTTCTCCACAAGTATAGCACTTCCTAACTCCACCAGAATTATTGGGATGAACTTGGTTCTGAACATTTGCACCAGGAAAATTAGCACGAGGTGCAAAAGGCATTAGAGGCCTAGGTGCTTGCATGACAGGGCGCTGCTGCACAAACTGAGTTGGGCGCGGTGCAAATCCAGGGCGTTGAGCAGGAATAGAAGAGCTGAAATACGGCGCATTGGGCGGCGCAAAGAAAGGGCGCACATTACTTCCTTGTTGCTGTCCTTGATATGGCGCCTTCCTCTTGTTGTCTTGCTCTATCTCACGAATCTTGTTCTCAACCACAATTGCTTTGTCCACAAGTTTTTGAAAATTGGCATAATCACAGTTGAGCAATTGCACTTGAAAATTTCATTGTTGAGGCCTCTCATGAACACATATTGCTTCCGGCTGTCCTGACTCACATCCTCAGGCACATACCTTGAGAGTTGAGTGAACTTGTTGAGTTATTCACCCACACTCAATTTTCCTTGCCTCAAGTTCTCAAATTCTTGCCTCTTCAAAATCATAACTCCTTCCGACACATAATGAGAACAGAAACTCTCTTTGAATTCGGCCCAAGTAATCCTCCCTTGGTTCTAATGAGCATTGCAATAAGCATCCCACCAATCCGCAGCTGCTCCAACGAGTCGATGAGAAGCAAATAGCACCTTCTCCCATTCACTGCATTGGACAATAGCAAGCTTCTTCTCCACAGACTTGAGTCAATCATCGGCATCCATAGGGTTATTAGCTTGAGCAAAGGTCGGTGGCCTAGTTCTCATAAACTCTCCCAACCGGTTATGTGGAGGTGGGGGTGGCAGTGGAGGCATGTGGGGCTGATTATTGATGTTACCAGCCTGCAGCTATCCCATAGTTTGTATCATGGTCTGCATGAGCTGGTTCTGCATAGCCAAAAGCTGCTCAATATTAATAGCTCCTTGGGCAGGTGATGAGTAGGTTTAGGCCCGATCTTCCGAAAGGTATGTCGATTGGGGTGGAGAACTCGACGTTGATGATCCGCGGCACTCGAGCGGTTCGAGTACCCCTGCAATCACTACACCACGGCTCCGTTGGTTATCAACCGTGCTGCACACGCTTTACCTCGCCAAGAAGGCTAATCCCTGCAAGTGCAATCGAGAACACGAGCAAGAACGTAGAAGACACGATCGGAAATCGCGAAATTGGGGTCTCACAAACCGTAGAACGGCGATTTTATTGATCTAAGCAAAACCCACCGAATATGACCGGCGGCTGCAGTATTTATAGGCTAGGGTTCGACCAAAACACGATTAGACGCGTCCCTAATGGACTCTTACGGGATACAAGGCCCAAAGGCCCGATTCGGTGGCGCAGCACCGGACAGAAATCTGGACTCGATTTGTTTCGACGATTCCCAATGACTCCGGAGGAATTTTGAGGTGGGACCAGAACCATTGGAAAGTTTATCTTCTCCTCTTTCCGTGCATATGTAGAACGTCGAAAACGGAGTCCGTATGCCTCCTGGGCGTCTGTTTTAAGGTGGACTGCTCCTGGACTCCGAGTTGAACTCGAGTCCGAGTTGTAAACTGTTTCCATCTACTTGTGGACGTCCCAGGTGGTTCTCCACGCTCCCAAGGCCTCCTTCCTTCACTTGTTGATCTTTTCCATTATTCCTAATAACAATTAAATCATCACATAGCAATCTATTCTCAAACTCACATGCAAAAGAAGTTAAGAACGAATTCACCTGCTGATTTAATAACCGTGCCCGTGCTCTTGTGATTGGTCCTTGCAGTTCAATGCGCGTCTCTGCTGTTGTTATGTCCTCATCATCCTCCCCCTCTTGAATTGGAGTCGTCCTCCTCTCAAGTTCATCTTCTTCTCCCAAGTACGGTCGCAAATCTGAAATGTTAAATGTAGGACTAACCCCAAAATCGGGAGGCAATTCAAGCTTATATGCATTATCATTAATCTTTTCAACGATCTTAAAAGGACCAGCAGCTCGTGGCATAAGTTTAGATTTTCTCAAGTCGGGAAATCGCTCTTTTCTCAAATGTAACCACACCAAATCGCCCGGTTCAAGTTTTACTTCTTTTCTACCTTTACTACCTGCAATCCTATACTTCTCATTCATCATTTCAATATTTTTCTTTGTAGTTTCATGCATCTTAAGAATGAATTCAGATCGTTGTGTAGCATCCAAATTTATAGTTTCAGAAGGAGGCAAAGGTAGTAAATCAATAGGAGCACGGGGATTGAAACCATACACTACCTGGAATGGACTTACCTTTGTCGTGGAGTGAACGGATCTGTTGTAAGCAAATTCTATATGTGGTAAACACTCCTCCCACAACTTCAAATTTGTTTTCAAGACAGCCCGTAACATAGTGGATAAAGTACGATTAACTACCTCGGTCTGTCCATCCGTTTGTGGGTGACATGTAGTTGAAAACAGCAACTTGGTTCCCAATTTATACCACAAAGTTCTCCAAAAATGACTTAAAAATTTTGCATCACGATCAGAAACAATGGTATTTGGCACACCATGTAAACGAACAATTTCCGTCATAAATAAATCAGCAATGTGTGAGGCATTATCATTCTTATGACAAGGTATAAAGTGTGCCATTTTGGAAAAACGATCAACAACTACAAAAATACTATCCCTCCCCCTCTTAGTCCTAGGCAATCCCAAAACAAAGTCCATAGAAATATCCTCCCAAGGTACACTAGGAACAGGAAGAGGCATATAAAGACCATGTGGGTTAAGACGAGACTTAGCTTTGTTGCAAGTAGTGCATCGTGACACGTAGCGCTCGACATCACGCCTCATCTTTGGCCAAAAGAAGTGTGTGGACAGCACGTCTTCGGTTTTCTTCACTCCAAAATGTCCCATCAAACCTCCTCCATGTGCTTCCTGCAAAAGCAATAGACGAACGGAGCTAGCTGGAACGCATAGCTTGTTAGCACGATAGAGGAGACCCTCTCGCAGCACATATTTATTCCAAGTTCTTCCTTCTCTACAATTTTCAAAAGCAACTTTGAAGTCCAAATCAGTAGGATATAATGCTTTAATTGTTTCCAAACCAAAGATTTTATGATCAAGTTGGGACAGCATGGTATAACGCCTAGATAATGCATCGGCAATGATATTTTCCTTCCCTTTCTTATGCTTAATGATGTATGGAAACGACTCTATGAACTCAATCCATTTAGCATGTCGTTTAGTCAGATTGGTTTGACACTTAAGATACTTCAATGATTCATGATCGGAATGTATGACAAACTCCTTAGACCAAAGATAATGTTGCCATGTTTGTAATACACGGACTAAGGCATACAATTCCTTATCATAAGTGGAGTAATTCAGAGAAGGACCATGAAGTTTTTCACTAAAGAAAGCAACGGGTTTACCTCCTTGTATGAGAACGCCTCCAATACCAATGCCGCTTGCATCGCATTCTAGCTCAAAGGTCTTGTCAAAATCAGGAAGTTGTAGTAATGGTGCTTGTGTAAGCTTCGATTTGAGAGCATCAAAAGCTTGTTGCTGCTGTTCGCCCCATAGAAATGGAACTCCCTTCTTCGTTAGCTCATGTAGAGGTGCTAGGTGCTGAAATCCCGCACAAAGCGCCGATAAAATCCTGCAAGACCAAGAAAACTACGAACCTGTGTGACGGTAGTTGGGGCTGGCCAGCTGGTGATTGCTTCAATTTTTGCCTCATCCATCTCAATTCCCTGCGAGGAAACGACATAGCCAAGAAACGAGACTCGATTGGTGCAAAAAACGCACTTTTCGAGGTTACCAAACAAACGTGCATCTCTCAAAACAGTAAAAACAGCACGTAAATGATCAAGATGTTCATCATATGACTTGCTGTAAATGAGGATATCATCAAAGTAAACCACCACAAATTGTCCAATGAAAGCACGTAAAACCTCGTTCATTAATCGCATAAAGGTGCTGGGTGCATTAGTTAAACCAAAAGGCATGACTAACCACTCATAAAGTCCAAACTTGGTTTTAAATGCAGTTTTCCATTCATCTCCTAGTGCCATTCTAATTTGGTGGTAACCACTACGCAAGTCAATTTTTGTGAAGATGATAGCACCACTCAATTCATCAAGCATGTCATCTAATCGAGGAATAGGATAACGATATCGAATGGTGATGTTATTAATCGCTCGACAATCAACACACATGCGCCAACTACCATCTTTCTTAGGAACCAAAAGAACAGGAACGGAACAAGGGCTAAGGCTTTCACGAATGTACCCGCGGTCCAAAAGATCTTGGACTTGTCGCTGAATTTCCTTAGTTTCTTGTGGATTCGCCCTGTAAGCTGCACGATTTGGCAAACTTGCTCCTGGAATCAAATCGATCTTGTGTTCAATGCCTCTCATCGGTGGTAAACCAGGGGGTATCTCGGAGGGAAACACATCCTCAAACTCCTGCAAAAGGTTAGCAATAGCAGGGGGCAATGCAATAGACAATTCATGAAGTGAAAACATGGCTTATTTGCAAACTAAAGCATAGCACATCCCCTTAGCATCGAATAAATCAGCAAGTTCAGATTTAGTTGCGAGCAATGATGGTGATTTTAACTTAATAACTTGCTGTTTTCAGATTCTAATTTAGTTGCGTTGCCCTCACGAATTTTACTCTTCTCAAAATGCACAATTTCAGCAGGAGTCATGGGGAGCAAAGTGATTTTCTTTCCCTTATGCATGAGAGTATATTTATTGGTTCTACCATGATGAATAGCATCTGTATCAAATTCCCAAGGACGACCCAATAAAAGATAACAAGCATCCATAGGAACAACATCAAAATCAGCAAAATCATGGTATGAACCAATTGAAAAATGGATTCTCGCTGTTTGTGTTACCCGAACCTTACCGCTGTTGTTGAACCATTGAATGTGGTACGGATGAGGGTGTGCTCTTGTTGTCAAACCGAGTTTCTTGACGACGTCCGTGTTTACCAAGTTATTGCAGCTACCTCCATCAATTATAGTGTGTACACGACAGTCCTTGACGACGAGAAACATGTGGAAGAGGTTGTGTCGTTGTAGCTTGTCGTCGGTCTCCACTTTGGAGCTCAAGGCACGCTGCACAATGATGCTCCTATAGTTCTCCGTCGCCGCTGCACCAAGTACCTCTTCTTCGGTGTGTTCGTCATTTGGATCTGTAAAGTCAGTAGCAAGAGAATATTCATCTTCAACATCCGAAGTACTATCATACCCGCCATCGTCGCGTGCTATGTATGCTCGTTTGCTCGGGCAATCTCTCATCATATGACCAAGTCCCTGGCAGCGGTGACACTTAATGTCGGAAGTACGACCCGTAGAAGGAGTGGACGACGAAGGCTTGAATGATGTCGCCTTGCTGCCTTCCGGCACGCGAGAAGGTGGGGCAGCAGGTATAGTTCGTTGGCCGCCATTGGGTGGTGTAGTCGCTGCATGGGGGGCCGAAGATGGTGCTGTTTTGGATGGTGTAGTTGCTGCACGCGGCGTGAAGTTGCTCCTCGTGCGTTGTTGCTGTTGTTGTCGGCCCTGCAATTCTTTTTCTGCCAACATAGCAAGCTGAAACAATCTGTTAACAGTATCATATTCTTTGTAATCAACAATGTCCTGAATTTCACGCCTCAACCCCCCATAAAAACGAGCTATTTTATCATCCATGTCCTCCACTACCCCACAACGCAGCATACCCTTTTGTAACTCTTGATAATACTCCTCTACGGACATGTTACCTTGGTCTAAACGCTGCAATTTTTTGCGAAGGTCCCGCTGAAAAGATGGAGGAACAAATCGAACACGCATAGCTTCCTTTAATCTATCCCATGTTGGAGGATCAGTTCTAGTTTTAACAAGTTCATTCCACCATACGATAGCAAAGTCCTTAAACTCACTAGTGGCTTGACGAACTCTATGTTGTTCAGGAACAAGATGGGAATTAAATTTTTGCTCTACTGTGATCTCCCAATCAAGATAAGCCTCAGCATCATAAGCACCAGAAAAAGAGGGTATAGTAAATTTCACTTTAGCAAAAGGATCATCAGGAGGGCGGTTATAATTGTTGTGATTATTACCTCCCATACCTCGACGATAAAGTGGCAGTCTTGGCTGATTACTGTGATCTTCCAGTTCATCATAAGCATTGTCTTCTTGTCTTCCAGCGAGAGGCAACCGAGCCTCAAAAGTATTCATCCGAAGAGCAAGGTCATCCAGTTTGCGAGTCAAGTTCGCCAATGACTCCTCCGTTGATGCGTTGTATTTGGCGAACATATCACGTAACTCAACATGTTGAACACATTCGTCATTATTTTCTTCTCCTGCCATTGTTAGTAGGAAACAAAAGACAACAAAAAAATGTTATCCCTATCAACTACAGTGACAATGTGGAAGGTGGAAGAAAAGAATCTCTCTCGCTCAAGCGTCTTACCACGCTCTTACAAGTGTTCTTACCGACACAGCAGGTGGTGTGGACGGTGAGATGAACCAATGAAGCGTGGGGTGATTGCAAAGGTACCTGTTATGCTCAAGAGAAAGGTGGAGCTTGGATGGTATAATATGGTGGCTAATAAGCAGAAAATCGTTAACAGCTAAACAAAGTTGAATAAGTATTCAATGTAGGAAACTGTTGCTGGTCAACTGAGTGCCCTAGAGCCTAGCACAACACAAGGAAGTATCAAGACAAAAGAAAGACAGAATGATATAACCAAACAAACAACACCAAGTGGTATAGGCCAATTGCTTTAATATGCGTGCTCTTCACTATTTTTTTTCTTTTTTGTAATATTTTTTTGATATTTTTTCTTTACTCAGAAGCAAAAATATAGGAAGCACACAAATTTGCAGCTCAATTGGATGTAATATGCGGCCTATAGAAAATCAAGAAGGTTTTTTAAAATTCGTGCTGAAACTTCGGAGGTCGGATAGCCTATCTTCCGAGGGGAATTTGGGCAATCTAATTTCGCCGAACGCTTCTAAGGTCGGATAGCCTATCTTCTAAGGTAGGCTGTCCGAGTTACGTTTTTTGGATGTTGATTCCAACTCGGTTTGAGAACAGAACTCGCAAACGGATACGAAAACGATCGGGAATTTGCACTGCAACTAATGGGGTGGTGTGTGATGATTCAAGGATGAATGGCACAAATATTTGTCACCTAATCTAGGGCTGGCGATGCGGGAGTTCACGCAAGGCGGCTAGCTAGGGCAAACCGATGAACGTGGCGGATCGGTTTGTTATTTAGGGATTGTGGAATAGGTGTCGAATAGCAAGAAAACAAGGACGAAACACGATAACTAGGACCAAAAAACACAAAGCTAAACCAGAAACAAGACTCAACCACACGAATGCAAACTCAACAATGCAAACTGAAAAACGAAACTGCAGGCACTATAGTCTGGGAAGCGGTAAAAACGATCTAATTTTTTTTTGTGGCTTTTTTGTGGACTCTAGGTACGAAACAAAATCGATCTAATGGAAGGAAGGAAAACAAAGATACCTCACGGGCAACCTGGAAATCTGATACCAATTGATGAGTAGGTTTAGGCCCGATCTTCCGAAAGGTATGTCGATTGGGGTGGAGAACTCGACGTTGATGATCCGCGGCACTCGAGCGGTTCGAGTACCCCTGCAATCACTACACCACGGCTCCGTTGGTTATCAACCGTGCTGCACACGCTTGACCTCGCCAAGAAGGCTAATCCCTGCAAGTGCAATCGAGAACACGAGCAAGAACGTAGAAGACACGATCGGAAATCGCGAAATTGGGGTCTCACAAACCGTAGAACGGCGATTTTATTGATCTAAGCAAAACCCACCGAATATGACCGGCGGCTGCAGTATTTATAGGCTAGGGTTCGACCAAAACACGATTAGACGCGTCCCTAATGGACTCTTACGGGATACAAGGCCCAAAGGCCCGATTCGGTGGCGCAGCACCGGACAGAAATCTGGACTCGACTTGTTTCGACGATTACCAATGACTCCGGAGGAATTTTGAGGTGGGACCAGAACCATTGGAAAGTTTATCTTCTCCTCTTTCCGTGCATATGTAGAACGTCGAAAACGGAGTCCGTATGCCTCCTGGGCGTCTGTTTTAAGGTGGACTGCTCCTGGACTCCGAGTTGAACTCGAGTCCGAGTTGTAAACTGTTTCCATCTACTTGTGGACGTCCCAGGTGGTTCTCCACGCTCCCAAGGCCTCCTTCCTTCACTTGTTGATCTTTTCCATTATTCCTAATAACAATTAAATCATCACATAGCAATCTATTCTCAAACTCACATGCAAAAGAAGTTAAGAACGAATTCACCTGCTGATTTAATAACCGTGCCCGTGCTCTTGTGATTGGTCCTTGTTGTAAGACCTATGTGTGCTGAATACATTGGCTTGTAGTGAATACACTTGGCTTTGATGATAAAAGCTTTGAATATCACCAAAACACCTTTTTATCAAGGTCCAACTCTAGCTCTGAGCTACAGCTAGGTCCGACGGTAGGTTCGGCTTGTTTTGGGTAGCTCCGGCTACGTTAGATGCTAGGTACGGCTTCTTGGTAAGGTCCGACTAGCTTTGGTTAGCTCCGGTAAGCTTTATCTTTAGCTCCGGCATGTCTTTGTTAGCTCCGGCATGTCCTTGATAGCTCTGACATATACTTGATAGCTCCGGCATGCTTTTGCTAAGCTCCGACGTACTTTGTCTAGCTCCGGTTTTGGGTTGACTAGTTTTGACTAGTTTTTGGTAAGCTTCGGCAGGTGCTTCATTTTACTAGTTTTGGTAAGCTCCGGCGCTAGGCTCTACTAGCTTTTGATAGCTCCGGCTCAAGCTCCGGGTTGTTCTGGCAAGGTCCGGAACTTGACCGCAATACTTCTTCTTTTCATTTGCAATGTTTCATACTTGCTTTACATCTATGGAAAGATTGCTTAGTATTCATTTACTAAGTTTTTGGTGCGTTTTGGTTGAATACGGTTGATATCGTTTCTACTGTGGTTTTGCAACATGCTTATGTGAGGTGCTCACATAAGGTGTTGTGTTCGGAACTAACTTGAGTCAAGTCGAGGACTTGGGCTCGTATGGATTGTTTGTTTGTTCATGTGCAGGTGTTGCTTGAGTTCAAGTCATGGCTGGTGACGGGCTCCATTGGACTAGTCTCAGGAGGAGATGAGGTTCCAACAACCAAGTTCGGGAGGAACTGTAGTTGAGCGGGTCAGGAGGTCGCGCAGGATGATTGAATCAAGGGCAGTCCATATGAAGGTCGAAGGAAGATGTTCGCACGTGTGCATGAGGTGCATGACGTGGCGATATGCTTCTAGAGACAGATTATGGAAGGAAGATCTGATCGGAAGGATCGGATCATATCGGTTGAAGACTTAGGCTGCTAGCTGAGTCGGTTATGGCTCGGTATGGAAATATCGAGTTGGTTATGTTAGGATTTCATGTGTGTCACAAATTTGAGTTGTTTAGGAATGTGGGATTAGTTCCTAAGGTGTTTGGAAGTCTTAAGATTGTTTCTATCTGCGTATAGGAGAGTCCTAAGCAGTTATGGAAAGTTCCGATTGTGATCGGATTAGGATTGGAGTCCTAGTTGAGATTGGGATGGCCTAAGGGCTGGTTATATAACCAAGGGAAGGCCAAAGCTCGTGGCAGACGATTTTTGGGCTGTTCCTCGTGTGTTCTATTGAATAAAATTCATAGTTTGAAGGAACTTTGTGCCTTGTTCGTCCGACTTGTTCCAGACAAGTTTTACTCGTCAAGTTTCTGGACAGCACTACCTTTCGTCGGTGGTTTTATCATAACTCGAGTTTTACAGATCCAATTGACGTGATTCTTTTTGTGTTGTCTTCACAACTTGATTGTCTATCATCTGTAAAAATTTCACGATCATTGGATTTGTGGTTTCTGAGCTACACGAGTTTCTTTGCAGCATTCCAGAAACTGTTTTTCTCGGGTAGGTCAGATTGACCAGTGTTTGATCTTTTGATCATAACTTGAGTTTTTTTTCGACGGATTTGAGAAATTCCTTTTGTGTTATCTTCGTGACTTGATTATCTCTGATATCTATCACTTTTGTCACGATGAAACACGTTTAGATTAGTCTCACACACGATTTCTTTAATAGATCGTTTTTCTGCCAAAAGGGTTTGGGGTTTTATTGTTTCCGCTGCGTCAGATGTTTAAATCTACCATTCACCCCCCTCTGGTAGCTTTTCACGTGCTCTTTGATCCTACAATTGGTATCAAAGCTTGGTTGCTCTAATCTTTGAGATTTTCACGTGTTTTTGACTAATCATCATGGAGAAGTACTCCGCCAAACCTTGTGTGTTTACTGGTATTGATTTCCAGGTTTGGAAGGCACACATGGAGGCCTTCATCCAGGCGCAAGGCTTCGCAATATGGGAGAAGGTGTACAAACCTTATGAAGTCCCGCCTAATGATCAAGTTACGGCTACAAACCTCCGGGACGTCGACAACAACAACAAAGCCCGAAACTTGATCATCCAAGGACTCACTCAAAGCGACTTTGATCGTGTCGCGCACCTCCGATCAGCATACGATGTTTGGAGAGCTATTTGTGATTATCATGAAGGCTCCAACACAATCAAGGAGGTAAAACAAGATATGTTCAAAAAGGAATATATGCGTTTTGAGATGCAACCAGGTGAGTCTATCGATGACCTCTTCGCTCGTTTCAATAAAATTCTCAGCAACTTACGTAGTGTCAATGTTAATTTTTTTGATGCTGAGAATGCTAGGCAACTTCTTAGTGCATTAGACATGTCAATTTGGGAGATGAAAGTAACATCCATCCGTGAATCAACTGTCATGAGTTCTCTTACATTAGATGTACTTTACTCTAAACTAAAAACTCATGAAATTGACATCCTAGCACGTAAGAACCCAAACAAGTCTATTGCATTTGTCTCACAACGTGATATGTCTAGCTCCGACCAATCATCATCTTGCAATACTCTTGCTTTGTTGTCCTCGCTAACCCTGGAACAGATCGAAGAATTTCCAGAAGAGGAGTTGGCACTCATCTCTACTAGATTCTCAAAAGCATTGCAAAATGTGAGAACTAGAAGGAGAGGAAGCTCCGGACCTCAATGCTGTTTTGAATGTGGTAAAACAGGACACTTTCGTACAGAATGCCCTAACCTTTCAGGTCCGACCACCCAGGAAGAAAAACAAAGCAAGGTCCGGACCCCCTCTGGAAATTCCAACAAGAAGAAGAAAGGTACCATAGGACGCAAGATGATCAACAACTTCATCACCGTGCTTCAAGAGCTCAGTTCAAGTGACATTGACTTTGAAAGTGATGAAGAGAATGATGACCTGGCCAACATATGCTTCATGGCGGGCAAAGCTAGATCAAGATCAAGTCAGGAGGAAGCAGAACACAACAGTGACGATGATGTGGTATGTTCAACCTGTAATGAAATGTGTGATGCTATTTCTCGTGCCACTGTTATTGTCAAGAAAAAAGACAAAAAGCTCAGGGACAATGCTGCTAAAATTGAGTCACTAGAATCTGAAATTAATCGTTTGAAATCCTTAATTCCTAGTGATGATTCTTGTTCCTCATGTGACTTAATATATGAACAATTGTCCTCCCTAAGAGGTGCACATTCCTCCACTCTAGACAGACTTGATGAAGAAATTGAAAAGAACAAAAAGCTTGCTGCACTTAGTGATAAAAACATAAAAGATGTTTCTTGTTCTACAGATGATTTTCATTGTTCTGCATGTGAAAATCTTGATAAAAAACTAAAAGATGCAATGAATGAAATTGCCATTCTGAACAATGCTTTACGATCTCTTGAAGTTAAAAATTGTTCCAATTGCAAACTAAAAGGAAAAACTTCATGTGCAAACTGCCTAGACTTGTCAAATAAACTTGATGACATGCATAGGACAATAGATCGATTTTGTAATGGGAATAAGAACCTAAACTTGTTGCTGAATTCTTCCAAGTCATGCAATGATAAAACTGGTTTAGGTTTTGAGTCTCATGCTCATACTAAGGCACATCCACCTAAAATTTTAAAGTCATTAGGAAGTGGTATGGTTCAAACAGTTCCTAAACAAAAGGAAGTGGTTTTCAAATCTGCAGGAGTGTTGCCTCATTCGGTTTCAAATAAAAATATTGCTTGCTCATCTAGACATGAACACAAAGTTAAATTTCATTGTACCTTCTGTGGTAGAGATGGTCATGTCATAGATTTTTGTTATAGACTAGCTAAACAACAGAAAAAGGAAAGAAAAATTGCTAGATCTTATAACTTTCATGCAATTAGAAAAACACAACCTGCTTTAGTAAGTTAGAAATTTGAAAAGGTAGCTTCTGGAACCTTTGGCAAGAAATCTACAAAGGCAGCTCCGGTAGTTCTGATAGCTCCGAGAGCTCCCGGATCTTCTGTTGTTCCCTCCGGAGCTTCAGTTTTTGCCTCCGGACCTTCTGCTTTTACCTCCGGAGCTACTGGTTTTCACTCTAATCAAGTAACAACTTCTAAATCAACTGTTTAAAACAGAAAACCTCAATCTTTGACTCATAAACCTGCTGTTTTATCTCAGCTTTTGCGTGTTTTTCCTACTGCACGTCGTGTGACTCAGTACTGGATACCTAAATGCCTTTTGACTAACCCCAGTATTGAGTCATCGACGTATTGTGCTTCTATGTAGGTTACACGTTTGAGGAAGGAGAACATTTGGATTGTGGATTCAGGTTGCTCACGCCACATGACCGGTAACAAAGATTGGTTCTCCTCCCTCTCTTTTGTGTCACGTGTAGAGAATGTTACTTTTGCCGATAATTCTTCAACTCCTATAATTGCTAAGGGTTCGGTTAAAGTAAATGATCACTACACTTTGAAGGATGTGGCACTTGTCAAAAATTTGAAATACAACTTGCTTTCTGTTTCACAATTGCTAGATGAAAATCTAGAAATTATTTTCAATAAAAACTGCTGCAAAGTTGTAGATTCAAATAGTGAGCTTATTTTTAACATGTCTCGGTTTGGAAGAGTTTTTAAAGCTGATTTTGATATGTCTTCCTCTAAGCATAGGTGTCTAGTTGTTGATGATTCAAAGGACTTATATTTTTGGCATCGTAGACTTGGTCACGTAGGCTTTGATCACCTAACGCGTGTTAGTGCTCTTGATCGCATACGTGGGCTGCCTAAGCTTAAAGGGGACAAAGAAATTGTGTGCTCTTCTTGTAGACATGCTAAGATGGTTGCAGGTTCACATACCCCTCTCACAATGATCATGACAACTGAACCATGTCAACTTTTGCATCTTGACACCATAGGACCTTCACGTGTTCAATCCTTCGGAGGTAAATGGTATGTTCTTGTGATTGTTGATGATTATTCTAGATACTCTTGGGTTTATTTTATGGCGTCTAAGAATGAAGCTTTTAGTCACTTTAGGACTTTATTTCTTAGATTATCGATTGATCACCCAGGATCTTTAAAGGCAATTAGAAGTGATAACGGAACCGAATTTAAAAATCAATCTTTTGATCACTTTTGTGCTGAAAATGGAATAGATCATCAACTTTCTTCACCATATGTACCTCAACAAAATGGTGTTGTAGAAAGAAAGAACAGAACCTTAGTTGAGATGGCTAGGACTATGCTTGATGAATATCAAACTCCTAGGAAATTTTGGGCTGATGCGCTAGCAACCGCTTGTTATGTCTCAAATCGTGTTTTCTTGCGTGCTAAGCTAGGTAAAACACCATATGAGCTTCGGTTTGGACATAGGCCTAGCGTTACACACTTTCGGGTCTTTGGTTGCAAATGCTTTTTTAAGAAACATGGTAATCTTGATAAATTTGAACCTAGATCCATTGATGGCATGTTTCTTGGTTATCCATCTCATACTAGAGGCTACCGTGTGCTTTTACTTGACACTAACAAAATTGTGGAGACTTGTGAAGTGTCTTTTGATGAAGCTAGCCCAGGTACTAGCTCCGGTGTTGTAGGACCAGATCCGTATCCTCAGGGGGAGGGTATTTTCGAAGATGAAGAAGAGCCGGTGATACTACCTGGTAGTTCCGAAGCTGACACGTGTCCAGCTCCGGACATTGAACAAGCTCCGGCTATCACCTCTGCTGGTCCTGATCGTCCAGAAGTCACAAGCTCATCAATCTACGATGAACGTAATGAAGAAGAAGCTTGTGAGACATCTGTTCCCCTACGTTTTTACAAAGATCATCCCCCACAACAGATGATTGGAAGCTTGCACGAACGAGGCACACGGTCCAGGTTTTGCGATCCAAACTCTCATGCTCATTCTGCATTTGTTGCTTCTTTTGAACCCAAAGATATATCACATGCACTCACAAATGAATCTTGGATTATTGCCATGCAAGAAGAGTTAGAAAATTTTGAAAGAAATAATGTTTGGAAACTTGTACCTCCACCTCAAGGTCACACTTTAATTGGAACTAAATAGGTATATAAAAATAAACAAAGTGAGGATGGGGTTGTGGTTAGGAATAAGGCTAGGTTGGTTGCTCAAGGTTTCACTCAAGTTGAAGGTCTAGATTTTGATGAAACTTTTGCTCCTCTCGCTAGATTAGAAGCCATAAGAATTTTGTTAGCTTTTGCAACATCTAAAGGTTTTAAACTATATCAAATGGATGTTAAAAGTGCTTTTCTTAATGGCTACATTGATGAGGAGGTTTATGTCAAACAACCACCGGGTATTGAAAATCCAGATTTTCCTAATCATGTTTACAAACTGTCCAAAGCCTTATATGGTCTCAAACAAGCCCCTAGAGCATGGTATGATAGGTTAAAAACATTCTTACTTGAAAAGGGGTTTACCATGGGCAAGGTTGATAAAACTCTTTTTGTGCTTAAGCATGGCAATGACTCATTATTTGTTCAAGTGTATGTGGATGATATTGTCTTTGGTTGTGCTTCTCATGATCTTGTGTCCAAGTTTTCAGCAATGATGAGTTCCGAATTTGAAATGAGTATGATGGGTGAACTCACTTACTTTTTGGGGCTGCAAATCAAGCAAGCCAAGGAGGGTACCTTTGTGCATCAAACGAAGTATACCAAAGACCTCCTAAGGCGCTTCAACATGGACAAAAGCAAGCCTCTTCGGACACCAATGGGAACAACAACAACACTTGAACTTGATGAAGATGGTGAATCCGTGGATCAAAAAGAATATAGAAGCATGATCGGATCACTTTTGTACCTCACAGCATCAAGACCGAACATACAATTCACCGTATGTCTTTGTGCACGGTTTCAAGCTTCCCCACGTGTTTCACATCGTCAAGCCGTCAAAAGGATTCTCAGGTACTTAGATGGAACTCAATAATTTGGCATTTTTCTTCCTTCTTCCTCAACCGTTACTTTGAAAGCTTTTTCGGATGCTGATTTTGGAGGATGTAGGATTGATAGGAAAAGTACTTCCGGTGCTTGTCATTTTCTTCTTAATTCTCTTGTTGCTTGGTCCTCTAGAAAACAAAATTCAGTTGCACAATCCACAACTGAATCTGAATATGTAGCTGCTGCTAGTGCTTGCTCACAAATTCTTTGGATTGTTCAAACACTTAAGGACTATAGGGTTGATCTAGATAGTGTTCCACTGTTCTGTGATAGCACTAGTGCCATTTGCATTGCTAAAAACCCCGTGCAACATTCTAGAACTAAGCACATTGACATTAGGTATCACTTTCTCCGAGATAACGTTGAAAAAGGAAACATTGTGCTTCACCATGTAGATACTGAACATCAATTGGCTGACATTTTTACAAAACCTTTGGATTTCACTTGTTTTTGTTTCATTCGTAGTGAAATAGGGGTTATGCATCCTCATGGCTTAAATTGAAGGGGAGTTTTTGAAACTTGGGAAGTCTATGTGTGAATCTGAAATTAAAATAATATGAGCATAGTATTTCATACATATATGACTTTGTGATTCCTTTTACATGCTAAAAGTTCTTACTACATTACTCGTGTTATACATTTTGTAGTTTTTGCCATGTCTAGTAATTGGAATAATTACTTACACTAAATCTGGTCATGGTCGAACTTTCTTGCTATTTTGAACTTGTTGCATGCTCACAAATGCTTTTAATCATTAAGATTTCATCAAGTAATCAACTCACATGTTGAGTTTTTATGAACAAATATAAATTGAGAAAAGATCAAGAGAATATCATGCATCGCACTTCTTCTTTTGAGATGGCTTGTCATTGCACTTATATATGAACTTGGAAGAAGTTGTGTATGACTAAAACCATGTCTTTAAGCTTCTGATTGTCAAATGACATAGGCTTGGCTTGGTTGGTTAGAATAAGGCAGATGCGCATATAATCTCTTGCAAATATCATATGATATAAATTTGTGTTTTGAAAAATAATAAAATGCAGCAACAAGTGTCATGCTTTCAGGTTTTGAAATAGTTAAGTTTGTGAGATCATGACTTGCTTAAATTGAAAATTACATATGATCCCTAGCATGGCTTACACTACTTTATGTATCTCATTGATGTGATAGTGTAAGTTACTTGATAGTATGACTTGGATGAGCTTTGTTTATATGTATATGTTATAATATGCTCATAACAACTAAAGAGGGAGAGATAATTTGTTTATATGCTCATGACTTGCTGAATACATTGTCAAAGGGGGAGAGATAAGCATGAAGAGAAAGAGAATATGGGCATAAGGAGAGATAATAAAGGGGGAGAGATTTTCATTTTCTTCTCATTTTACTTTTGATTTACAAAGGGGGAGAAATTGTTTTCAAAACTTTTATGTGAATGAGCCAATGTTCGGATTTTAAATGGTGTTGCCAATGCATTCATCAAGGGGGAGATTGTAAGACCTATGTGTGCTGAATACATTGGCTTGTAGTGAATACACTTGGCTTTGATGATAAAAGCTTTGAATATCACCAAAACACCTTTTTATCAAGGTCCGACTCTAGCTCTGAGCTACAGCAAGGTCCGACGGTAGGTTCGGCTTGTTTTGGGTAGCTCCGACTACGTTAGATGCTAGGTACGACTTCTTGGTAAGGTCCGACTAGCTTTGGTTAGCTCCGGTAAGCTTTATCTTTAGCTCCGGCATGTCTTTGTTAGCTCCGGCATGTCCTTGATAGCTCCGGCATATACTTGATAGCTCCGGCATGCTTTTGCTAAGCTCCGACGTACTTTGTCTAGCTCCGGTTTTGGGTTGACTGGTTTTGACTAGTTTTTAGTAAGCTCCAGCAGGTGCTTCATTGTACTAGTTTTGGTAAGCTCCGGCTCTAGGCTCTACTAGCTTTTGATAGCTCCGGCTCAAGCTCCGAGTTGTTCTGGCAAGGTCCGGAACTTGACCGCAGTACTTCTGCTTTTCATTTGCAATGTTTCGTACTTGCTTTACATCTATGGAAAGATTTCTTAGTATTCATTTACTATGTTTTTGGTGCGTTTTGGTTGAATACGGTTGATATCGTTTCTACTGTGGTTTTGCAACATGCTTATGTGAGGTGCTCACATAAGGTGTTGTGTTCGGAACTAACTTGAGTCAAGTCGAGGACTTGGGCTCGTATGGATTGTTTGTTTGTTCATGTGCAGGTGTTGCTTGAGTTCAAGTCATGGCTGGTGATGGGATCCATTGGACTAGTCCCAGGAGGAGATGAGGTTCCAACAACCAAGTTCGGGAGGAACTGTGGTTGAGCGGGTCAGGAGGTCGCGCAGGATGATTGAATCAAGGGCAGTGCATATGAAGGTCGAAGGAAGGTGTTCACACGTGTGCATGAGGTGCATGACGTGGCAATATGCTTCTAGAGACGGATTATGGAAGGAAGATCTGATCGGAAGGATCGGATCATATCGGTTGAAGACTTAGGCTGCTAGCTGAGTCGGTTATGGCCTGGTATGGAAATATCGAGTTGGTTATGTTAGGATTTCGTGTGTGTCACGAATTTGAGTTGTTTAGGAATGTGGGATTCGTTCCTAAGGTGTTTAGAAGTCTTAAGATTGCTTCTATATGCGTATAGGGGAGTCCTAAGCAGTTATGGAAAGTTCTGATTGTGATCGGATTAGGATTGGAGTCCTAGTTGAGATTGGGATGGCCTAAGGGCTGGTTATATAAGCAAGGTAAGGCCAAAGCTCGTGGCAGACGATTTTTGGTCTGTTCCTCCTGTGTTCTATTGAATAAAATTCATAGTTTGAAGGAACTTTGTGCCTTGTTCGTCCGACTTGTTCCAGACAAGTTTTACTCGTCAAGTTTCTGGACAGCACTACCTTTCGTCGGTGGTTTTATCATAACTCGAGTTTTACAGATCCAATTGACGTGATTCTTTTTGTGTTGTCTTCACAACTTGATTTTCTATCATCTGTCAAAATTTCACGGTCATTGGATTTGTGGTTTCTGAGCTACACGAGTTTCTTTGCAGCATTCCAGAAACTGTTTTTCTCGGGTAGGTCAGATTGACCAGTGTTTGATCTTTTGATCATAACTTGAGTTTTTTTCGACGGATTTGAGAAATTCCTTTTGTGTTATCTTCGTGACTTAATTATCTCTGATATCTATCACTTTTGTCACGATGAAACACGTTTAGATTAGTCTCACACACGATTTCTTTAATATATCGTTTTTCTGCTAAAAGGGTTTGGGGTTTTATTGTTTCCGCTGCGTCAGATGTTTAAATCTACCATTCACCCCCCCTCTGGTAGCTTTTCACGTGCTCTTCGATCCTACACTTGTCCGTTGTTGTTGTGAGGTGCTCAATGGTTGTTCTCCTCATCATTAGCATCCCTCTGGTTGCGAGTCATCACCATCTGGAGAAAAGCAATAGGTAAGAATTAGAAAACGTCCCCAACTATATGCATCAAGGGATATGAAACTAGGCAACTAACTAGCCTACGTGGACATGGCAATGCTAAAGCATCCCAAAATCCTCTATTAAGCACACAAGCAAACAATATATATAGCAATCAGCACACCAAACAAAAACACATTGGTTCCTGAGTGCTCCTATGTGCTCTAAAGTATCCATTCTATCTAGGCTGCATCCTACGGTCAACCTGTGGCTCTGATACCAATATGTGACACCCGGTTCTGAAAATGAACCAAGTGAACGCATATGTGTGCCCAGGATGTTCAACACACATACACGAGTGTATTCACAAAAGAATATACAGAAAATTACCACAGAACAAGATTAATTAACCAAATTTTATTACACAAACCATATTATCCTCGAATACAAGTTCTAATGAATTTTAATGACAGGTTCAACTAATGCAGTAGAAATAAACTAAATAAGCAAACTAAACAGCTAGCCAGCATAAGAGATAGGGTATAGCGCAGCTCCAGAACACCACAGGCAAAGCTGACAGTAGACACGGCCTAGAACTCCGCATTATCGCCATTAAACTCTCAATCCTGACCTGCAACTGTTGGGGGGATTGCAAGAGTGAGTACATGTCGTACTCAGCAAGTGTGGAAAGTATGACATGTGGCTGATTCAAATGACGAATATAATAATGGCTAAGTGCTGAAAAGTACATTAAAACATTTGGAAAAGCAATATATTACATGCATATGAAATAAACCCATCATAAACCATATAATCATCATAATACCAGTCCATATTCCATATCCATCATCATATACCAATTTCCATGTTCAATTCCAGAACTCAATTCATAACCATTCATAACCATAATACCAATCATAACCATTCCAAATTCCCAATTTTCAAATTTTCCTCTAATCATGTGAGGGTCCAGGTTGCTCATAATCGGGAGAAAGGCTGTCATGATAGTTTTAGACACACTCTGCAGAGGTTGTACCGCTTTACCCACGTGTTTGTGATTTTATCACCTTTCAATGACTATAGAATCTCAATTATGCCGTTTCACACTTCCGTCGGTGTGTGGCCAAGAGATCACAAAGTAGCCTTTACAAAAGGAATTACTAGCCTATTTAGACCCCACTGAGGTTTAACCGGTGGCGATGTCTCCAACTGAGCACATCTTCAACCAAGGGCCCCCTCTTGAGCCATTCGGATCCCAGGGTAGTCCCACCAATCATCAACAAACCCAATCCGACTACCCCTTCCCTGAGCATCCTTAATGGTCCAAATAGCACTGGCAAAGCCCTAATTAATCAGCTACGTTGCACCCATACTTGGCCTCGTGGTGGCACAGTAAATTCTGGATGGTCGCTCCACGAACCGGTCCTTAGATCTAAAGCAAGCAAAACCACCATAACATCCAACCCATCCACATACCAGGCTTGCTTAGATCACCCATTACCATATCATATTAACTAGTTCATGTTAACCATAATCTCATCCATGCATAATTAAGTTGAGTGGTATAGTTGTTTTCCCATCCCAGTTGATTAAGCGAAGCAAAAAGGTAAAAAAAAAAAGTCCTTCCCGACTCTGTACCATATATTCTAGGTGACAAGGGTGGTTTAACAGAACTAGTAAACTTCCTACTATAGGGTTTACCATCAAATTGACACAAGCATGCAGTTTTGCAAACAAAACATTTATTTCAAAACAGGATCAATATACTTCAAGGACACTTGCCTTGCTCTTGCGGTTGATTAGGGTCAAAGCCTTCAAACTCTTGGTGCTGTAGATCCTCCGCGGCACTCTCTAGCGCAAATCCGTCTAATCCACACAGTAAACATACAAGACAAGAAACACAATCAAAGAGTGCACAAATATTACTCAATATGACATGACATGCATGATTAATGCAAATGCAATGTAGAACTTGTTAATTGATTGTTTTTAATGATCACTATCCAGTTCTATTAGATTTTAACAAGTTTATACAGGTTTGAATTTGATTAGATCTACTTTTAGAATCAATTCAAGACAATTTACCCAGGAAAATCGGACTAGTCTGCAGAAGGCCAGACTAGTCCGCACTTCATAGAACTAGCGAACTAGGGTTTTTTAGATCGACGTAAATTTGGAGATTTTGGGTTGAATTCACGTAAGGAAAAGAGAATAGAAGGTACACCAGGTGTTTAGAACTCCAATGAATCAAGAAACTTGGAGGTAACACTTGGATCTTGATGATCTAAGGTTGATGATGAACGTTGATATGAATTGGTGATGAAGAACGAAAGCTTGGAGATCTTGATCCTCTTTTATTTCCTCTTCTTCTTCTTCTTCTTCTTTCTTGGGATCTCCTCCTCCCTCCTTGATGGTGGCTTCCACGAACTAGGGTTTGGGTGGGTGCAATAGTGGCAAATAGATGTCAAGCCAAGGGATGGGGTTGTTTATATAGAGGTGGAGGCTAGGGTTAGATGGATTTCGAGTTTGAGAGGAGTAGAGGCCGGTTTAGAGTCCCACATGGGCTCTAAAAGAGGTAGGCACGAAGTCCCTAGGCCCACTTAATGTGAACCCCAAGAAACAAATCGTAAAACAAAATATCAACTCGAAGTCGCGAAATATCGGACAAGTCCAAAAAGGACCGGACTAGTCCGAAGTTGTCCAGAGAGAAAATCGGACAAGTCTGGCCTAAAATCGGACAAGTTTGACTTTAGTCAGAGAGGAAAACGGACAAGTCTGCTAGAACACCGGACTAGTCCGGAAAAGTCCAGGGACTTAGCAAATTTTCAAGGATTCTTGGAATATCGGACTAGTCCGCACAAAATCAGACAAGTCCGAAAGTTTCCAGAGGCAAAATTAGACTAGTCCGCATCAAAAATGGACAAGTCCGTTTTTAGTCAGAGAGAAATCAGACTAGTCCTCACTAAAATCGGACTAGTCTGCACTTTTCAGCATTTTAAGTGCCGTATTGTTTCAAATCAATTTTAAATGCTCCAAATCAATTTTAATCTTGTTCCTCTTTATGTGGGTTAGTGTTAAACATGTATATGAATGTATGTGATTGTTTCCGTGGCTTGGCACGGAAAGTCAATATGAGTCTCTGAAACTCTCCATGTCTTTGAGAACATATGACACGCGGTACTCCAACGTGCTTTAAAATTAGTGGCAGCCCCCGTCGGGTGGTGGATAACCCGATAGTATGCATCTCTAGAACTATTCATGTTCTATGGGAGCATGCGAAACATGTATGCCCGAGCGTGTATAAGTCAGTTCATGCGGGAGTCTTTGCTATACAGACGTAGTACAACCATGTACCTTGAGACATGACTTCACTCGAGGGAGACTCACACCAGAGTCATATACATTTACTTTCATATATATTATTGTGACTGCCTGTCGTGTTTCCCCGTGCCACCCTTGTGGTGTGAAGGAGTGAAAGGGGATTGTTTGTCTTCGGTAGCTACACTAACTACAGTAAGGACCCGTGTAGAACACGTTTGCGAGTGAACGATACTAGGACCACATATAGACATATCCGGATATACCAGTTAGATTTTTACTTTGGTGAGGCACGTAGTACCTGCAGTATCATATTTGATACTTGATCAGCCCCCATGACAGAATGAATGCATTGTGTTTGAAGTTCGACTATCAGTTGCTGGTATGTTTGGACCTGTGTCATTGATTATCGGCTCGAGGAAGGTATAGAACCAAGATTCTTTGTTTCTGGCAAAAGTTTGCTCAACTTCGCCATGTTGCAATCTTGGTTAGTTGTTAGAGAACATAGGGGTATGCTATGTGGTTGAAAAGCTCTTGAAGGCCTCTACAAACTTTCTGTTTACCACTAAGACAAAAAGACTTGATAACCTAGTAAAATTTGAACTCTACCAAAACTATTCTAGATGCCTATACCATTGCAAAAGTCTCTGTAATTTGCGATAACTTCCTGTAGAAAAATCTCCTTAACCATTATGATGCATATTTGGAAAGGGGAGAATCAGCTCTACAACTTGGTAACTCAAAGTGTTCCCTAATTCGACTTTGAACCAAATCAAATTATGGATCCAATCTAGAGATCTGCAAGACTGCTGGCACAAACCCTTTACTCAATCTGTGGAGTTTAGATAGATATAACTCTTAATCTTGACAGGTGACATAGTCATATATAAACATTTATGGAAATTTTAGGAAGTCCTCTATCAACTTTCTATTCAACTCTTGGACTGAATCCTGAAATAGCAGTGGCTAATTCCATTTGTTGCAATCACTGTTCTGGCAGTCCAGAACAAGGAACCATTTGTGCATAGTTTGGAATTTGCACGCCTTGACATGTATAACAACTTTGTAAGGCTGAATCATTTTATTTCTGGAATGTTAACATGCTTTCGTACCATGTTTATTTTGTCATTAACTCAATATATTATTTTGATATACCTGTATAAATTGTGGGTGATAACCACATATACAGGGGAGGTTCTGTCAAAATTTCAAGAAACTTTTAGTCAGCTTCAAACCTGTATAACTTTTAATCCAGAGCTCACCTGGAGATGTGCAAGTACAATATGGAAAGTTTATGAAGCGAACTAAGACTTTTGTATTCAACTCAAATACTGGTACTGACCATTACTGTATGAAAATTTCAAATTTATACAGTATAGTCAGCTGAAACAGAACAAAGTTTCATACTCCAGTTTTGAACTATCTTGTGCCCTGTGATCAATATTCCATATCCTTTATTTCAGAAAGGCTTTGGAGGCAAATGAATAATTTTTGGAAAGCATGGAAATTCTTCTATAAGTTTTCTATTGACCTCTAAGCCAAAAGACCTTTCTATGATGATGAAAGTGCACCATAATCACAAATGCCGCTGTTCTGAAACTGTGTGAACCAGCAGCTGTATTTTGTCATATCTCTACATAGAAACCTCTTCTAGGCCTTTGTGATGCATTTTCGGAAAGGAAAGGATCTATTCTACAACTTTGTAACTCATTGTTGCCCCAAATTCAGATCAGAAGTATTTATAAACTTGAGTTGAAAACTCGAACAAGAGTATATGTGCTACCTGAACCAGCCAGGAAAATTGTGAACTTTGAACAGACATAAGTCCTAAATTCGAACAAAAATATAGGAATGTATATACATGTATGGAAATCTTAAGGAGTCCTCTAACAAGTTTCTATTCGACACTAAAGCTAAAACTCGCGATAACAAGGTTTAAATCGAAGTATCGTCGAAGTTGTCTTGACAACACCGAATCTGGACAGATTTCTATTCAGTTACTATTTTGACTATACCTTCGAGAAGAATCATCTAATTGCATGGTGTTTCACATTTCTGGAATCCAGAGGGCGGATGTAACAAGTTTGTAGTATATTGTTTCTGCAAATATTATTGTTCAACTATCTGAAAATTTTGGACAAAATCAGCAAGAAACAAAGGAAGTTCTGTCAAAATTCCATTAAAAATCTGTGAACATAGTCGAAGTTTAAAATTTCATATCTCCTCAACCAGAGATGCTAAAATAAATTCTTTTTGGAAATATTTGGAAGTCCTCTACAAGTTCTATATTCAACTCAAGACCAGAATCCCTTCCTAGGTTGGTGAAATTTCAAAAATCGCAGAAACTGTCCGGAACCACCTGATCTGGACAGTGATCTGTACATTTCTAAATATGGTCCATAATTTGCAAACTAAAAGTCACTTAGAGTTATATGTAACATGTATATAAATTTTAGGAGTTATACTATAATTTTTTAGTGGTAAGTTTGGGTCAAAATTGGATAAAGTTAGAAACAGTTGGATCAAGAGGATATCTACAACTAGGATGCTGCAGGAAATTTTCAGAAGATTGATCAACTTTTCAAAGCCATATCTTCTCGACCATAACTGATTTGGGGGCAAACAAAGACATTCTGGAAAGTTCATCGAGTGTACTACATTTTTGTAGTTTAACTCCAATGCAGATTTTGCCTCTTAACTGGTTGAAAAGTTTGAATTTCTCCAGGTTGGTGAGCTGGACCAGAACCTGGACAGTGGTTCAAATTTCGAAATTCGATCAATTTTTCTTTAAATTTTTTGGATCATTGCTCATGTTCCGCAACTAGTGTTCGACACGGTGTGGTGGATTGGAGCAGTGGTTTTAATTCCAAGAGTTACACATAATCTTCCCACAAGGATTAGTTGAAGTAAACTTCTCGAACCTCTAGTTCGAAACTTTAAGGGGGAAGGTGTGCATCCAAGTAGCTTAAAGTGATCTGGAAATTACATCTTCAAGAGAAACCAACTTCAAGCACAAGGCTGGCACCTCATAGACGGAGTGCATCCTCAACTCCATCAACATTATCATGGAAGATGTCAATCACCACTACATGATTGAAGAGAAGATTAAGCGAAACACCACTACGAGAACTCTAGTAGTTTGACCCCATACTGAATAGTACCAAGTCATCTAGGTAATCTAGTTAGAGAATTTCTCGAGCAAAGATGAGTCTTTGACTCGGCAGATGCGACAAGGACCTAGGGAGACAAGTGGATATACTGGATAGAAGGTGTACCAGTTATGAAGGTTAAGATTGTGTAGTATATTGATCACCACTTCTTGTTTTCATGGTTAGACGTGAATCCTTCTATTTTGATCAACCTACGAGAAGAATTTTCCTTGTCCAACACTTCTCATGAGCAAGTTGATTCAAACATTGTGAACTTGAGATAGTGCTTATTGTAGTTGAATCGTTATACATACTTTTGCTCAAACCACAAAGATGAATGCATCATTCCTTATGTGTAGTCTTCCCGGGATTACATTGTGTCTGCATAACATCATCCGGTTTGTAATGCACCATAATACATGAGTCTTAATTAACTTTGAGCAAGAATATGTATCTCCATTCAAGTACTTAAGTGATGTCTATTAGTCTTGATTGTTTCCAACTCTTATGATCAACGTTCTAGTTGATTTGCCTTCATTGAGTAATATCAGGGAAACCGATTACTCTATCCTCGTTGTAGTACAACTAGGAGTTGAACCCTCATCCTTGATTTGTGTGGGTTCAATTGTCGTGGTTGTGTAAATACTCGTACTCTTGATTCGTTAGGTTCTTCCTTAATTGATCAACCTCTAGATGCAACTTATGACCAAAACACAGTTGAGTCTTTATCCTTGACTTGTTAAGGCTCAATCACCTTGATTACGGAAAGCTGATTGTTTCTAGTTTCCGAGGAGTCTCTTCATGACTCTCAACCCCACGAGGACCTTGTATTCTTTCTATTCGCGAGATCATTCTTTAAGAACCCTTTGACGGGTAATACATGGTAACTTTGCTTTGTCTGACGACCTTGTAGATGTCATGTATTAGGCATCTTTGTATTTTGATGACATAATAGAAACCAAACCTTGAGTTCTCTTATGTCGAGTACAAAGAATTTCATCCTTCGGCTAGTTTATTGAGACCACAATTCCTTGCCAGTTGATCATTCCCAATAATTCTTGATCTTCCCGGTTTGCAAGGTTTTCATTTATGTTGAGCTTGCGAAACTCCTTGATTCATAGTGAATGGTGACATTGATATGTCAGGAACCTTGTGGTTGCCATACACATTGTAACTTTGCCGTTTTGACCACATAAGAGAGATGACATCTTTACTACTCTTATGTCACGGTAAAGTAGTCCGATTAATGACTACCTAATTGTAACACCCTCATTTTTATGCATCATGTCATACTTACATTCATATACATGTTTAACATTAACCCACATAAAGAGGAACGAGTTTAAAATTGATTTGGAGCAAAACCGCACTTAAAATGCTGAAAAGTGCGGACTAGTCCGATTTTGGTGAGGACTAGTCCGATTTCTCTCTGACTAAAATCAGACTTGTCCGTTTTTGCTGCGAACTAGTCCGATTTTGCCTCTGGACATTTTCGGACTTGTCCGATTTTGTGCGGACTAGTTCGATATTCAAGAATCCTTGAAAACTTGCTAAGTCCCTGGACTTTTCCGGACAAGTCCGATGCTCCAGTGGACTTGTCCGTTTTCCTCTCTGACTAAAATCGGACTTGTCTGATCTTTGCCTAGACTTGTCCGATTTCTTTCTAACTAACTTCGGACTAGTCCGGTCCTTTTTGGACTTGTCCGATATTTCGCGACTCCGAGTTGATCTTTTGTTTTACGACTTGTTTCTTGGGTTTCATGTTAAGTGGGCCTAGGGACGTCGTGCCTAACTCTTTTAGATCCCATGTGGGACTCTAAACCGGCCTCTACTCCTCTCAAACTCGAAATCCATCTAACCCTAGCCTCCATCTCTATATAAACAACCCCACCCCTTGGTTTGACATCTATTTGCCACTTTTCCACTCCACCCAAAACCTAGTTCGTGGAGAGCCACCACCAAGGAGGGAGGAGGATATCCCAAGCAAGAAGAGGAAGAGGAGGAAACGAAAGAGGGTCAAGATCTCCATCAAGTTTCGTTCTTCATCACCAATTCATCTCCAAGTTCATCACCAACCCTAGATCATCAAGATCCAAGTGTTACCTCCAAGTTTCTTGATTCATTGGAGTTCTAAACACCTGGTATACCTTCTATTCTCTTTTCATCATGTGAATTCAACCCTTAATCTCCAAATTTACGTCGATCTAGAAAACCCTAGTTCGCTAGTTCTGCGAAGTGCGGACTAGTTCGGCCTTCTGCAAACTAGTCTGATTTTGCTGACTATATTCTGTTGGATTAATTCTAAAATTAGATCTAATCACATCCAAACCTGTATAAACTTATTAAAAGCTATTAGAACTAGCTAGTGATCATTAAAATCAATCTATTAACAAGTTCTACATTGCATTTGCATCAATCATGCATGTCATGTCATATTGAGTAATATTTGTGCACTCTTTGATTGTGTTTCTTTTCTTGTATGTTTATTGTGTGGATTAGACGGATTTGCACTAGAGAGTGCCGCGGAGGATCTACAACACCAAGAGTTTGAAGGCTTTGACCCTAATCAAGCTCAAGAGCAAGGCAATTGTCCTTGAAGCATATTGATCTTGTTTTAAAATAAATGTTTTGTTTGCGAAATTGCTTGCTTGTGTCAATTTGATGGGAATCCTATGATAGAAAGTTGACTAGCTTTGTTTAACCACCCTTATCACCTGGAATACCTGGTAGAAAGTCAGGAAGGGTTTTTACCTTTTTGCTTCACTTAATTAATTGGGATGGAAGAACAACTACACTACTTAATTTAATTATGCATGAATGAGATTATGGTTAACATGAACTAGTTAAATATAATATGGTAATGGATGATATAAGCAAGCCTGGTATGTGGATTGGGTTGGATGTCATGGTGGTTTGCTTGCTTTAGATCTAAGGACCGGTTCATGCGAGAATAAGTCAGAATTACAGTGCCACCACGAGGCCAAGTATGGGTGCGGCATAGATGATTAATTAGGGCTTTGTCAGTGCTATTTGGACCATTAAGGATGCTCGGGGAAGGGGTAGTCGGATTGGGTTTGTTGATGATTGGTGGGACTACCCTGGGATCCGAATGGCTCAAGAGGGGGCCCTTGGTTGAAGATGTGCTCTGTGGGAGACATCGACACTGGTGAAACCTCAGTGGGGTCTAAATAGGCTAGTAACCCCTTTGTAAAGGCTATTTTGTGATCTCTTGGTCATACACCAAAGAAAGTGTAATTGGCATAAGAGAGGTTTTTTTTGGTGGCCGACGGGTGATGAAATCACAAACACGTGGGTAAAGTGGTACAAACTCTGCTGAGTCTAATAAAACTATCATGATATTTGTGCTCCCGGTTATGAGCACCTGGACAACTTCCATGATTAGAGGGAAATTGGGATTTGGGATGGTTATGGGTTGGTACTGGTTATGGCTGGTTATGGATTAATTTCTGGTATTGAATATGGTTAATGGTATGATGGTGATGGATATGGAATATGGATTGGTGCTACGTTACTAATTATGGTTTATTATGGGTTTATTTCATATGCATGTAATATATTGCTTTTCAAATGTATTAATGTACTTCTCAGCACTTAGCCCTCATTATTGTCGTCATTTGAATCAACCACATGTCATACTTTCCACACTTGCTGAGTACGACATGTACTCACTCTTGCAACCCCCCCCCCCCCCCCAACAGTTGCAGGTCAGGATTGGGAGTTTAATGATGATAATGCGGAGTTCTAGGTCGTGTCTACCGTCAGCTTTGCCTGTGGTGTTTTGGAGCTGCGCTACCCATTGCTTATGCTGCCTAGCTGTTTAGTTTGCTTAATTAGTTATTTATGTTGCATTAATTTGAACTTGTCATTAATATTCATTAGAGCTTGTATTCGAGGATAATATGGTTTGTGTAATAGAATTTGGTTAATTAATCTTGTTCTGTGGTTTTTCTGTATACTCTTTTGTGAATGCACTCGTGTATGTGTGATGAACATCCTGGGCACACATATCCATTCACTTGGTTCATTTTTCAGAACCGGGTGTCACAGATTGGTATCAGAGCCACAGGTTGACCATAGGACGCAACCTAGATAGAATGGACACTTTAGAGCACATAGGAGCACTTAGGAATCAATGTGTTTTTACTTGGAGTGTTGTTTGCTATATATATTGTTTGCTTGTGTGCTTAATAGAGGATTTTGGGATGCTTTAGCATTGCCATGTCCACCTAGGCTAGCTAGTTGTTTAGTTTCATATCCCTTGATGCATATAGTTGGTGATGTTTTCTAAATTCTTACCTATTGCTTTCCTTCAGATAGTGAGGACTCTCAACCAGAGGGATGCAAATGATGAGGAGGAGAACCACGGAGCACCTCAGAACAACAATGGACAAGGACCTGCTCATGGAGCTATCAACATTGAGCAGCTATTGGCTATGCAAAACCAGCTCATGCAGACTATGATACAGACTATGGGACAGCTGCAGGCTGGCAATAACAACAATCAGCCCCACGTGCCTCCACCGCCACCCCCGCCTCCTCATAACCGATTGGGAGAGTTTATTAGGACTAGGTCACCAACCTTTGCTCAAGCTGCCGACCCTATGGATGCGGATGATTGGCTCAAGTTCGTGGAGAAGAAACTTGCTATTGTCCAATGCAGTGACCAGGAGAAGGTACTATTTGCTTCTCATCAACTCGTTGGAGCAGTTGCGGATTGGTGGGATTCTTATTGCAATGCTCATGAGAATCAAGAGAGGATCACTTGGGCAGAATTCAAGGAGAACTTCCGTTCTCATTATGTGCCCGAAGGAGTTATGATCTTGAAGAGGCAAGAATTCGAGAACTTGAGGCAAGGAAGGTCGAGTGTGGGTGAATATCTCAATAAATTCACTCAACTCTCAAGGTATGCACCTGAGGATGTGAATCGGGATAGCCGGAAGCAATACTTGTTCATGAGGGGCTTGAACAATGAGATTCAAGTGCAATTGCTCAATTGTGACTATGCAAATTTCCAGAAGCTTGTGGACAAAGCAATTGTTGTGGAGAAAAAGGTTCGTGAGATGGAACAAGACAACAAGAGGAAGATGCCATATCAAGGACAACAACAAGGAAGTAATGTGCGCCCTTGCTTTGCACCACCCAATGCGCCCTATTTCAGCTCTTCTGTTCCTGGACAGCGCCCTGGTTATGCACCGCGCCCAGCTCAGTTCGTGCAGCAGCGCCCTGCCATGCAAGCACCTAGGCCTCCAATGTCTTATGCACCTCGTGCCAACTAACCTAGTGCCAATGCTCAAAACCAAGCTCGCCCCAATAATTCTGGTGGAGTTAAAAAGTGCTATACTTGTGGAGAAGCTGGACACTTTGCGCATCAATGTCCTAAGTCAGGCCTTGGTCAAGGGAGCAATGCGCTGAGGCAAAACCCAAGACCCAATGGAGGACAGCCACAAGGGAACCGCGGACAGCAGAATTTTGTTCGTGGCAACGTGAACCATGTCTCTACAGAGGATGCTCAACAAGCGGATGACGTGGTCATTGGTATGTTTCTCGCCAACTCCAACCCCACGACTATGTTGTTTAATTTTGGAGCATCGCATTCATTCATTGCATCGAAGTATGTTGCCAAGTATAGTTTGCCTATCTCTCATATGAAGTTTACTCTATTGGTTAAGTCTCCTGAAGGAGAGATGAGGACAAATATAGTATGTCCAAACGTAAGCCTTAGAATAAGGGGGGTAGACTTCTCCGCCAACATCATTGTTTTGGATTCCCAAGGATTGGACATTATACTTGGTATGGACTGGTTGAGGAAGCACAATGGAGTTATTGAGTGTGCCACAAAGACGGTGAAGTTGACCAATGAGGAAGGGATCACCGTAGAGTTTGAAGCATCTCAAACCGCATCGAAGCAATTGGAGCTGAATCATATGGACGGTGCCGCAATTGAGGAGATTCCGATAGTGTGTGAATTTTTGGAGGTTTTTCCGGATGAGTTGTCAGCTATGCCACCTGATCGAGACATTGAGTTTGTTATTGATTTAATACCTGGAACTGCACCTATAGCTAAGAGGCCGTATAGGATGCCTCACATGGAATTAGCGGAGCTCAAGAAACAAATTCAAGAGCAACTAGAGAAAGGTTTTATTCGGCCAAGCTCTTCACCTTGGGGAGCGCCCATTTTATTTGTGGACAATAAGGATGGATCCCAAAGGATGTGCGTAGATTATCGAGCCCTCAACAAGGTAACAATCAAGAACAAGTACACCTTGCCACGCATAGAAGACTTGTTTGATCAGATGAAGGGTGCTTGTGTCTTCTCTAAGATTGGTTTGAGGTCAGGATATTTTCAAATGAAGATTAGACCATCGGACATACCCAAGATAGCTTTTAGGACATGGTATGGATCTTATGAGTACACCGTGATGTCTTTTGGATTGACAAATGCACCTACCTACTTTATGTACCTCATGAATAAGGTCTTCATGGAGTACTTGGATAAGTTCGTTTTGGTGTTTATTGATGACATTATGATCTACTCGAAGGATGAGAAGGAACATGAGGAACACTTGAGGCTTACGTTGCAGAAATTGAGGGAGCATCAATTGTATGCCAAGTTCAACAAGTGTCAGTTTTGGTTGAGAGAGGTGTCGTTTTTGGGTCATATCATCTGAGGAGGAGGAGTAGCGGTTGACCCCGGAAAAGTGAGAGACGTGTTGAAGTGGGAACCACTGCAAAACGTAAAGGAAATAAGGAGTTTTCTTGGAATGGCTGGATATTACCGTCGATTCATCAAGGACTTTTCCAAGATATCCAAGCCAATGATGGAATTGCTAATGAAGGGAAAGGCATTCCAATGGACTCAAGCTTGTCAAAACAGTTTTGAGGAGTTGAAGAAGAGGTTGACAACAGCCCCAGTTTTGGTACTGCCGGATGTAAGCAAGAGTTTTGACATATATTGTGACGCATCAAGACAAGGACTTGGATGTGTGCTTATGCAAGAAGGTCAAGTAGTAGTCTCTGCGTCGAGACAATTGAAGAAACATGAACAGAATTATCCAATGCATGATTTTGAACTAGCAGCCGTGGTACATGCATTGAAGATTTGGAGACACTATATTCTTGGACATAGGTGTGAAATTTATACGGATCATAAGAGTTTGAAGTATATTTTCACACAAATGGATCTGAACTTGAGGCAACCAAGATGGTTGGAGCTCATCAAGTATTATGACTTGGGAATCAACTATCATCCGGGAAAAGCCAATGTAGTGACCAATGCTTTAAGTCAGAAAGGAGTAAGTAATCAGCTCACAGTTCAAGAGTTGCCATCCGAGTTATGTAAGGAGTTCAAATGGTTGAACCTCGAATTCGTAAATGAGATGGATATGATGGAGTTAAACCCAACACTAGAGCAAGAAATTCTGGAAGGCCAAACTAAGGATGAGGAAATTTAGGAAATCAAGGAAAGGACCTAAGATGAGAGAGAATTCAGATTTGATGAGGATGAACATGGTACCCTATGTCTTGGTAAGAGGATCGTTGTGCCTAATGTAAAGCCTATTCGGGAGATTATATTAAAAGAGGCACATGACTCACCTTACTCAATTCACCCCGGTTGTACGAAGATGTACAATGACTTGAAGACTTGCTATTGGTGGGCTAGCATGAAGAAGGACATAGCTGAATATGTAGCATTGTGTGATGTGTGCCAACGAGTCAAGGCGGAACATCAAAGGCCAGCTGGACTATTACAACCACTAAAGATTACGGAATGGAAGTGGGAAGAAATTGGTATGGACTTCATAGATGGTTTACCGCGTACCCAATTTGGGTAATCGTGGATCGATTGACCAAGGCAGCTCATTTTGTTCCTGTCAAAGACCAAGTATACATTTGCACAATTGGCCGAAATATACATGGAGCATATTGTGTGTCGACATGGAGTCTCTAAGAAGATAGTCTCGGATAGAAGTTCTCAATTTACCTCTAGGTTTTGGCAAAAGTTACATGAAGCATTAGGAACAAGGTTGAATTTTAGTTCAACAGATCACCCTCAAACAGATGGACAAACCGAGAGGACCAATCAGATTTTAGAGGACATGCTAAGAGATTGTGCTTTAAAGCATGGGAAAAGTTGGGACAAAAGCTTGCCATATGCAGAATTTTCATACAACAATAGTTACCAATCAAGCTTCAAAATGTCACCATATGAAGCGCTTTATGGAAGGAAGTGTATGACACCTTTATTATGGAATGATGCAGGAGAAACTCAAGTATTTGGTCCGGATGTGTTGCAAGAAGCCGAAAAGCAAGTCCAAATAATTCATGAAAACTTGAGGACTGCCCAATCAAGACAAAAGGGTTATGCGGACAATAGGAGAAGGAAATTAACCTTTGAAGTGGGAGATTTTGTTTACCTCAAGGTGTCAACGATGAGATGTCATAAGAGGTTTAACATAAGAGGCAAGCTAGCACCTCGCTACATTGGACCATTCAAGATTTTGGACAAAAGAGGAGAAGTAGCGTATAAGTTGGAGATGCCAACTCATCTTTCAGAACTACATGATGTCTTTCATGTTTCCCAGCTCAAGAAATGCTTGAGAGTACTGGAAGAGCAAGTGCCCATGGAAGGATTGGAACAAGAGGAATATTTGACTTATGCCGAACAACTGATCAAAGTTTTGGAAGCCAAGGAGAGAGGCACAAGGAACAAGGTTATTAGATGGTGTAAAGTTCAATGGAAGCACCACACAGAAAAAGAAGCGACGTGGGAATTGGAGGATGATATCAAGAAGGAATTTCCCTATCTCTTCTCTTCCGCGTCGAATCTCAAGGGCAAGATTCATTTTAAGGGGGTAGGTTTGTAACACCCTCATTTTTATGCATCATGCCCTACTTACATTCATATACATGTTTAATATTAACCCACATAAAGAGGAACGAGTTTAAAATTGATTTGGAGCAAAACTACACTTAAAATGCTGAAAAGTGCGGACTAGTCTGATTTTGGTGAGGACTAGTCCAATTTCTCTCTGACTAAAATCAGACTTGTCCGTTTTTGCTGCGTATTAGTCCGATTTTGCCTTTGGACATTTTCGGACTTGTCCGATTTTGTGCGGACTAGTCCGATATTCCAAGAATCTTTGAAAACTTGCTAAGTCCGTGGACTTTTCCGGACTAGTCTGGTGCTCCAGCGGACTTGTCCGTTTTCCTCTGTGACTAAAGTCGGACTTGTCCGATCTTTGGCCAGGCTTGTCCGATTTCTTTCTGACTAACTTCCAACTAGTCTGGTCCTTTTCGGACTTGCCCGATATTTCACGACTCCGAGTTGATCTTTTGTTTTATGAATTGTTTCTTGGGTTTCACGTTAAGTGGGCCTAGGGACATCGTGCCTAACTCTTTTAGAGCCCATGTAGGACTCTAAACCGACCTCTACTCCTCTCAAACTCGAAATCAATCTAACCCTAGCCTCCACCTCTATATAAACAACCCCACCCCTTGGCTTGACATCCATTTGCCACTTTTCCACCTCACCCAAACCCTAGTTCATGGAGAGCCACCACCAAGGAGGGAGGAGGAGATCCCAAGCAAGAAGAGGAAGAGGAGGAAATGAAAGAGGATCAAGATCTCCATCAAGTTTCATTCTTCATCACCAATTCATCTCCAAGTTCATCACCAACCCTAGATCATCAAGATCCAAGTGTTACCTCCAAGTTTCTTGATTCATTGGCATTCTAGACACCTGGTATACCTTCTATTCTCTTTTCCTCGCGTGAATTAAACCCCTAATCTCCAAATTTACGTCGATCTAGAAAACCCTAGTTCGCTAGTTCTGCGAAGTGCGGACTAGTCCAGCCTTCTGCAGACTAGTCCGATTTTGTTGACTAAATTCTGTTGAATTAATTCTAAAATTAGATCTAATCACATTCAAACCTGTATAAACTTGTTAAAAGCTATTAGAACTAGCTAGTGATCATTAAAAGCAATCTATTAACAAGTTCCACCTTGCATTTGCATCAATCATGCATGTCATGTAATATTGAGTAATATTTGTGCACTCTTCGATTGTGTTTCTTGTCTTGTATGTTTATTGTGTAGATTAGACAGATTTGCGCCAGAGAGTGCCGCAGAGGATCTACAACACCAAAAGTTTGAAGGCTTTGACCCTAATCAAGCGCAAGAGCAAGACAAGTGCCCTTGAAGCATATTGATCTTGTTTTAAAATAAATGTTTTGTTTGCAAAATTGCATGCTTGTGTCAATTTGATGGGAATCCTATGATATGAAGTTGACTAGCTTTATTTAACCACCCTTGTCACCTGGAATACCTGGTAGAGAGTCGGGAAAGGTTTTTACCTTTTTGCTTCGCTTAATTAATTGGGATGGAAGAACAACTACACTACTTAATTTAATTATACATGGATAAGATTATGGTTAACATGAACTGGTTAAATATGATATGGCAATAGGTGATCTAAGCAAGCCTGGTATGTGGATTGGGTTGGATGTCATGGTGGTTTGCTTGCTTTAGATCTAAGGACCGGTTCATGCGAGAATAAGTCAGGATTACAGTGCCACCACGAGGCCAAGTATGGGTGCAGCGTAGCTGATTAATTAGGGCTTTGTCAGTGCTATTTGGACCACTAAGGATGCTCGGGGAAGGGATAGTTGGATTGAGTTTGTTGATGATTGGTGGGACTACCCTGAGATCCGAATGACTCAAGAGGCGACCCTTGGTTGAAGATGTGCTCTGTGGGAGACATCACCACCGGTGAAACCTCAGTGGGGTCTAAATAGGCTAGTAAATCCTTTGTAAATGCTATTTTGTGATCTCTTGGTCATACACCAAAGGAAGTATAATTGGCATAAGGGAGGTTCTTTAGTCGCCGACGGGTGATGAAATCACAAACACGTGGGTAAAGTGGTACAAACTCTGCAGAGTCTAATAAAACTATCATGATAGCCGTGCTCTCGATTATGAGCACCTGGACAACTTCCATGATTAGAGGGAAATTGGGATTTGGGATGGTAATGGGTTGGTACTGGTTATGGCTGGTTATGAATTAATTTCTAGTATTGAATATGGTTAATGGTATGATGGTGATGGATATGGAATATGGACTGGTGCTACTTTATTAATTATGGTTTATGATGGGTTTATTTCATATACATGTAATATATTGCTTTTCAAATGTTTTAATGTAATTCTCAGCACTTAGCCCTCATTATTGTCGTCATTTGAATCAGCCACATGTCATACTTTCCACACTTGCTGAGTACGACATGTACTCACTCTTGCAATCCCCCCCCCCAACAGTTGCTGGTCAGGATTGGGAGTTTAATGATGATAATGCGGAGTTTTAGGCCGTGTCTACCGTCAGCTTTGCCTGTGGTGTTTTGGAGCTACGCTACCCTATTGCTTATGTTGCCTAGCTGTTTAGTTTGCTTAATTAGTTATTTCTGCTGCATTAATTTGAACTTGTCATTAATATTCATTAGAGCTTGTATTCGAGGATAATATGGTTTGTGTAATAGAATTTGGTTAATTAATCTTGTTCTATGATAATTTTCTGTATACTCTTTTGTGAATGCACTCGTGTATGTGTAATGAACATCCTAGACACACATATGTGTTCACTTGGTTCATTTTTTGGAACCGGTGTCACACTAATTGCAAAACCCGATCCAGACGAGATTAACGATTCATTGTTTAATCTCGCAGACTCCCTTGATTCTGTATTGAGTAATACTACACCCAACTTAAAGGACTCGATACACAAATCCCAAGTTGAAAGCAACTGGTATCAAGGTCATCAAGATACCCAACAGAGTTGAAGAACAAGTATTGGTTCTTAGAATACAAGACCAGAGCAGTAAGGCCTTCATGGGGAGAACGTCACAAGTTAAGGATGGCCAATATTATAGAATCATTCATTTTGACGGAAAGAAGAGGATCTCCACACAACCTAGCTACATCAACCTAATTTGCTAAGACACAAACATTACGGGGTGACCTCAGTAATGCCAAGCATCCGAATCTGAGTTGCAGTATGAAGACACAAGCCACCAAAGGTAGACAATGTGGTTTACATCATAAGCTAGACTAGCCACAACTTCAAGAACCTGCAGAAGAAGATGAAGATTGTCTTTCTTCCAATCACGTGGATCTATGGAGTCATCTTATCTACAACTCGTCCTAACTTTCTCATTTCTCTATAATCTCGGGACGAGATTCTTTTAAGGGGGAAAGATTGTAAAAGCCCAGAAAGAGCATTGTGCAACCCGTTATGGAGAGGATTAGAGAACAGAAGGCAATGAGATTTTGCACATGGATGGTTTAAATAATTCAAAAGTAGGGAGTTAAAAAGTCAAGCTTAAAAAATTATATTTTGCATTGGGAGAATACAAATTTGAGTCACCAACTAATTAATCATATCTAATTTAGCCTTGCTGCCAAGTTTATTAATTTTGGACCAAGTTTTCAAAATATTTTCAAACCAACTATTAGAGAGAATGTACATTTAAATAATTTCAAATAAATGAAGTTGATAAGTCAAACTCATTTAAATTCAAGTTTGAAGCAGCAAAATGCTGGAAAATTAAAGCAAATTAGTGCCGTTGCTGGCTTGTAGAGATTATGGAGAAAGAATAAAAGCAAAAGCATGAAAGTGTTTTCAAATTCAAAGTTGAAATTAAAACTCAAATTGATCAACTCTCAAAATTTATTTCAAATTTGGATTCTTCATATCCCAGTGAGCCACCCTGCCAAATATGAACATTTATTGAGCATGTTTGTCTGTTAGAAATGATTTTGCAAGAAAAGAAATATGAATAGGAGTGGGTCCCAGATGTCAGTGGCCTAAGCATCACAACCGACTCTGTTTTTTTTTTTGAAAGCCAAACCGACTCTGTTTTCATTCTTATCTTCGATTGCTCTCGGCATGCCACCAAGAGGCTTGCATGCACCACCTCCCCATCAGTAAGCTGTCCACAGCACTCAAGCAGTTTGCCTCTATCGTCAAAAGAACCGCTGCTCATTTTGTTCTCTGCATCTCTGCTTCGCTCCTGCAGCTGCTGCACGCTCTGTTTTCCTGGCGCCGTACCGCACCGTGGTGGACGACGGCACCATGCTGCTTCCAGCTCTGGCAGGGGTCAATAAGCATGGCACAAGCACTCCCGCGACTTCTTCGTGCAGCTGCCCCGTTGCCCTCTTTGACTGCCGGCCGTGCGCGACGAACGTTTCTTTCTCCTCTCTGGTTTTGGCCGCCATGGCGTTTCCTCGACGCCCCGACGCCTCGAGCTTGATCCCTACCTGTACAGCGCGTCAAAAGGTCCGCTTTAACCTCCTATACGATCCTAAAATGGCCATTCATCATGCCATAGCCCTGTTCATTAGATTTCTAGTTTTTTTCCCATCGGTTTCATAGAACTGCCAGAAGTAATCTTCAAAATTCATCATCATCGCTCCATATCGCCCTAATCAGATTAGTAATCTTCTTTAAAAATTATTTGCGCATCTTCTAGTGCCTCCTAATGGAAGTGCCGCGGTCTAGCCGAGCCGGGCGAGCAATTTCCCCCAATTTCGGCCAAAACCCTAGGTCACCATCGAACTCATCCTTGCAATGGATTTCACCCCGATTGGAGTCCCATTACTTGTTTGTTATACCACCTCGATGCTCCTGGTTCATTAAGATAGATTTTACCTATTCCCAAGCAAGTTCCATGGTGTCACCGTGGTGTCCGCCACTGCCACCGTCGCCGGTGACATTACAGCTGCCTACGTGTTGCACCATGATGCCCAACATGTGTTCCAGGGTTTGGGGATCAATTCTTGTTTTTTTGTCACTGCCTTTTATCGCCCACAGGGACGGGAACGGCCGAGGGATGCCACAAATTCGAGCTGTCTAGAGGTAGGAGAAGAATCTGACCCATAGGCCCCACTGTCAGCCATTGACTAAAATTCCAGAAGCTGTGCAAACTTTGAAAATTCATAGAGAACTGTAGAATTGTACAAACATGACCACAAAATTTTTGTTTGATTCATATTTGCATGAACTTTGTAGTGGAGTCAAATAAGTTGTATGAAAATGCCTCTAATTTCCTGAACTAATTATTTTCCAAAATCCATTGGGAAATTATTGCAGGAGATTCTCTCAATGGAAAATTCCCAAACTTTGCCAGAATATTCCTTCTAGTTTCCTTGATCCCAGTAAAAATTTCAGCTTTATAAAGCATGGTTAAGATAGGTAAATGATTGAACCTTGCTTAGCTCAATTTAAATATCTAGAAAACAACAGAAACAATTTCAGAAATTCTCTCCAACTTGTAAAATCCATATCTCCCTGTATAATACCTAGAAAATTATGAAACTAATTTTTTTAGACAAGATATTACCTCCCCTAAATATATCATTCACTGTTGCCTATGTCGAATCTTCAGAACACCCATGAAAATTCTGGGAAGCATAAACCTATAATGAAATTTTGTGATCACATCCTTCCTTCACCAGACCTGAAACTTCACTAGCATATCACAGAGGTTCTATGTTAGTTACTGTAAAAATACCAGGGCCATGGGAGTATGTTTACTTTGAAATTTATCTGTTCCTATGCCTCATCATTAAAATGCTATAGAGGAATATTATGACCATACTTTCCTATTTAGTAAAAGCTGAAGCTTGTCTAGAATTTCTTACATGACTTAGAGAAGCCACTGTAAAAATTCCATGTCTATTAAAGCTGTTGAACATGTAGAATTGAGAATTTTATCCCTATGTTCATAACTTTGCCTATTCCCCTTCATACTCCAAACCTCCTAAGTTACTCATAATTCTTCCATGTTTGTGTACCCTACAGCAGCACCTCTCATTTCTAACTAGCTTACTCCTTAAGTTTGTACAACTTCATTGGTCGATTTCTATGTTGCAATCTTCCTCATTGCATATTTCACGCACATCTTGATCCTTCTCTGCTCTATCTTAATACCTCTTTGTATCTGTACATAATCAAATCCAGTTGTTCCACCCATTCAGTTTTTAATCATTTTCAAGTTTGCACGACTTCACTTATTATTTGCTAAGCTACAATCTTGACATATGCATTTTCATATAGATAGATATCACGATGATGACATTCGACGAGTGGACATGGACGAGGAGTACCATATGGAGAAGAAGGGAATCAAAATGGATTTTCGGCAAGCAAGCTCTCATCCGGAGCAGCAGCAGGAACACTTGAAGGAAGGTGGCGACTCGAAGCTCCATCACAAGATCAAGCACTGACTATTATTGACAATATCTAGTTGCAACCCAAGGCAAGTCCCGGTTTGCATTTAAGTGCTATTTCAAATTTCTATTTGTATCACTTAAGTATAGGATGATTTTGTGCATTAGGGCTAAGGTCCTTGTTACTCTACTTGCATGACTGTTGGTGGGTAAACCCGGCAGATCTCCCGGCACTACCGTTAGTAGTCTGTGGAGTTTGTACTTCGATAATAGGCGCGCAAAGATTCAAGAGATGGTGGCAAATTGACACAAGGGTTTACGTGGTTCGGGCCGCCTGAGCGTAATACCCTACTCCACGGGGTGTGTTGTTCTTGTATTGAGCGTCTACGAGGCTTTAGTGATTGTGTGTGCTTGAGAGCACCTCAGAGTCTCGAGAGCTCGGAGAGAGTTTGAGAGTCTGAGCGTCTCTCCCTTTGCGTATCGCCGACCAGTCCTTTTATAGTACAAGGACTGGTCGTTACACAGTTAGCCTGGCCCGACATGTGGCCCCGGCGGTTACTAATGTTTGATACACAATAAATGGGGTTAATTACCCTTAATAGTGTGGTAACGGGTCTTAACAGTGCCATTACTGGTATTAATGGCCTTCCGATTAAGTGTCATTTATATGGTATTAATGAAACTTAATTGGGTCTTGAAGTCTTTGATTGCCCCTTGATGGTTCGAGCCGTTGGGGGTCCACCAGTCTGATTGTTGAGGTTGAAGGTTCGGTGGTTCGGACACGTGGCAGGTCCGGAGCTTACCGCCGTGGACGGGTAGGTCTGGTGCTATTAGACAAGTGTCGGTACCGGAGCTTCCCGCTGTCTGGGGTTAGGTTCGGGGGTGCCATACTGGTATCCAGTCAGGAGCTTTCCCATGTGTGGGCGATAGTTCCGGTCTTATGATACACGTGGCAGCCCTGGGACTAACCATGTCGGGGAAGCAGGTCCGGTTACGGCTGACATGTGGGGCCTTTGGAGGTCTTCAAATCTGGTAGATGGAGTTTCCTTGTGATGTTTGCAATCCCAAGGGGTATCCGGTATGCAGGGTACCAACAGTGGGTCCCTGGGCCCACCTTTGGGAGAGACCTTTTGGATGAAGTCATTCTGCCGGAGGTGGGTCCATTCTTCGGTTTTTGAGCCGTGTCTTCAAGGGTCTTCGGATGTGCCGTTGGCGGTAGTTCGTAGTTAAACCAACGCCGCGTGGCATATCCTGGATGCGGCAGGTGAGATCTTAGTGTGCGGATTTCACGCAATTGAAGGTCGCCGGTTCCCGATACGAAAATCGTATCGGTTCTGCGCGCCCTGTCAGGCCGTCGCCTTCGGGTTTCCCGCCTTTCATGATAACAACCGTTCGCCTGAGGTAAGGACCTCGACTTGATCGTCGGGGTGGTCTCGGGCCCCCCTTGTCATTGGTAGGGTGAAGTTTTTGAATGGTATCGTCGGCTCCTCTGCGGTTTCCATCCAAGCGTTGCGGGGGCTTACTTAAGAAAGAAAGCACGCACCGTTTGGGGGTTCTTTACGCCTTTCATTCGAACTTGCACTCAAATCCTCCAGACTTTCGCTTGCTTTTCATCTCTCGCCCCGCTGTGCTGCGATGGAGTTGGGTCTTCGCCAGAGCCGACTGAAGACTGACGGTGATTTGAAGAAGGTACGGGCCCTCATGGGGTGGTACCTCAACTTCTTCAACCACCTGGTCCGCACCGGCAAGCTTCCTTTCGTGAAGGAGCACACCGGCGACATGGTGTACTTCTCCGCGTACGCCATGGTGGGACTGATCCCACCTTTCTCCACTTTTTTCTTGATGCCGCTAGACTTCTATGGTCTGCAGCTGTATCACCTTGGCCCTCACTCCATTCTTCTGGTGTCGATCTTTGTCCACTACTGCGAGATGTGGGTGGGCATTCCCCCCTACGTTGAGCTCTTCCGCACCTTCTTCACCGTCCAGACCACCGGCAAGAGTGACGAGTACCTTGGCTTCTATTATTTTGTGAAGCGCAAGTAGTGCCTGTACAAGTACTTGCGGTCGTTCCCTTCTGGGAAATGGGACGACTGGAAGAAGGATTGGATCGTCATCAGGGTGGAGGAGCATGAGAAGCTAGAGTTGCCCGAAGGCCTCCCCATCATCGACACTGCAGCTTGGAGTGAAGCTCCGATGTTATCGGACGCCTTCAACCCCGCTCTGACCAGGATCCGCCATTGCGTGGAAGGAGGGGTGACTCCTCAAGCTGTATTTTGCAATTTCCTGACCAAGAGGTGGGCTCCGCTGAAGAAGAGGGAGAAGCTTGCTTGGGCCCTCAACAGTGTGTTGGACGACGATCGGATTGAGACCGATTTGAAGTCCAACATGGAGGGCGCAACTTTGGAGTTTCACCTCAAGAAGTTCCAGCATGGCATCTACGTCGAGGGTGATGACTTGACTCCGCCAACGGCTTTCCTCCCTCTGAACATGGAGGCAGAGTTCAGCAGGGAGCTCCAGCAGAAGATGCTGGTGCTTGACGACCTTGGTGTCGTTGAGAGGCGTTCGATCACCGGGTTGGTGATCTCTGGAGCTTCCGAGGGTGGTCCCCCTTCCGTCCTGGAACAGAGAGTTGAAGTCGTGGGCAAGGGCAAAGAGTTGGCCGAGCCCTCGAGCCGCAAGAAGAAGCTGAAGCATGCCGACGGGAGGTCCATCAGGCCTGCTCCTTCCGCAGCGACTCCTTCTCCCCGGAGGGGAAGGTCTTCATCGGCGGCAACTACTCCAGCATTAGCATCTTCCCGGGGTGCTAGCTCTGGCCATGCGGCTCCAGTACTAGGGCCAGCTGAAGGCTCTGGGTCCGGAGGTCCTTCCCGGTCGAGGGGGGTCTCAACCAAAGTGACGCCGACAGCAGCAGCGAGCGAGCTCCGGGGAACCTTCTGGAACCACCACGCCAGTGGCGACAGGGTCCGACTCCGAGCATCCGGAAAAGAGGTTCCGTGCTAACTGGTGCAGAAGTCTTCCGAGGTAATTTTTGATTTTTTACCTCAGTTGATAGTTTTTGGTTGTAACTGTGTTTTGAGTTTCTTCGTCCTTCATCCACAGAGTGCCCAAGAAAAGGGCTGAAGCTCCGATTCCTGCAGCAGCAGTTGAGGCTGTGTAGGCAGAAGCTCCGGCTCCGATTCCAGCGCCGCCCCAAGAGGTGGCTGAGGCTGCGGTAGCTCCGGCACCGGTTGTCGTGGTCTTGGACCTCGACTCATCCGCAGAAGCTCCCGTGGTAGTGCCGGACCACGGGAATGAAGATGTACCAGCGGCACCAGCCCCGGAGGTTGAAGCTCCGGGCTCGGATGCTGAAATGATGGACGCTCCGGCCTTAGAGACGGAGGTAGCTGCAATTCCGGCCCTAGAGTCGGATGTTGTTGAAGCCCCGACAGTCGAGCCGGTGGTTGATGAAGTCCCGACAGTCGAGCCGGTGGTTGATGGAGTCCCGGCGCTCGAGCCGGTTGTCGAGGAAGCTCCAGCGGTGGAGCCGGTTGCTACAGAAGTTCCGGTGGTAAAGCCGGTCGTTGAAGAAGTACTGGCGCCTGAGCCAGTTGCTGTAGGGGTGCCAGCGCTCGAGCCCATGGTGGTCGAGGCGTCAGCACCGGAACCGGCAGTGGAGGAGGCGCCAACGTCGGAGCTGAACGTGGCTTCAGCTCCGGCGGAATCTTCTACGCCCGCCACGGGAGCATTGGTCCCGGAGGTGCCCGCACCTGAGCTATGGTGCCAAGATGAAGCTGCCGGCCCCCCGCCTGAGGGGCCAGATGTTGATGACCTGGCGACGGGACCTCCGGAGCCAATTCCAGAGGTCGAGACTTCTAATGCAGAACCTTCCTCGGTGGCGGCCGAGGCTATCCCGGAGGATGACCCTAGTGCTGTGGAAGCTCAAGGGACCGCTCTTGTAGAGTGGGACCAAATTTTTGTCACGGAGAACCCGCTGGAACCGGCGGAGATGACCACGGCAGGTCCTGACCCCATCCCCCTGTCGTTGTCTATTGACAATGCCTACTCCAGTCTTCGTCAGGTCCAGCTGGCTTTCTACCACGACAGCAAGGCCCTCGAGGAGGAGCGCCAAACTCTTAGGAGGTGGCGCAACTGGCTCCATTTCGAGCCCAAGCTGGCGCAGTCGAGGCTGGCTGACGACAAGGAGTTGGTGCATAGGGAGAAGGTCCGCCTGGAATACTGGGTCAAGCTGCTGGATGAGAGGGAAAGCATGACGCGATCCCTTGACAACCAGTCCCGGGCCATCTACGAGCAGGCCAAAGCTGCTAATAGCGTAGCGGATGAACGCCAGGAGAGGCTCAACGCCATCCACGCTAGTCTCGTCAAGCGCCGGGAGGCTCTTGAGGAGCGGGAGAGAAAGTTCGAGAATGAAGAGCAAAAACTCCTAGAGCTGCGGGACGACGTCGTGAAGAGGGAAGAAGAGCTTACTCAGAGGCTAACTCTGGGTGACAAGAGTCTCGAGGAGTGCACCAAAAAATTGGAGGAGCGCTGTGAGAGAGAGGAGAAGAAGGCCTGGGAGCGAGGGCAGGAACTCCACAAGAGGGAGAATGTCGTTGCTGCCAGGGAGAAGAAAGTGTGGGACCGGGAGAAGGACCTGGTCGACCGCCGGAACAAGATCTACCTCCGGGAGGAAGAGCTCGGAAAACTCAAAAGGCAAGTTGCTGAAAGATTCAGCAGAACACCAAAGAGGTTGAGTGCCTTGCCCGTGAGAATTCGGAGCTTGCGGCGACCAGAAGATCCTTGTAGGAGATGCGAGGCTTGAGGACTGCAGAGTATCAACAAGTTTGGGACTTCCTGGGCAAAGCCAACGACGCGCTGACGCCAATGGGTTTTAGTCCCGTGCGTCCGGATGATCCGGAGTCGGAGTTGGACCTGGCGTTGTAGGCGTTGAGTTCGGCAGGCAACAAGCTCACCAAGATGGGCGATGCCATTGCGGACCAGCTGGACACCAAGGGACAATCCCTGGCGAAGGACGTCGCAGAATTCGTGCTGACGTGCTACACAAGCCGGGACCCTCAATTCCCCCTGGACCCGGTGCTTGAAGACCCCATCGAAGGAGAGGGAGAAGCTGCCCAAGCCCGCGTATCGGAGGCTACCCAAAAGGTCGCCTCGTTCTTCCATAGGGTCTAGGACCATCTCTTTATAGCTCCCACTTGTATCCTCTCTTCTTTTTCTTCAATTTTGTAATCTCTTGTATCGAGATGAATGAAATCCAAGTTTTTTGTGAATTTCATTTTTTGTCTTCAACACCTTTGTCCCACTTGGCCCCCTGGTAGATGTACACAATTTGATTGTGAACATGTACCAAGAGGATGTAACAGTTGTAGAATGTAGGTTCCAAGTCTTCGATAGTGAAGGCCCTCTGAGGTTGTCGGAGCTTAGTGGTTTCAGCATTGACCATCATCGGAGCTTAGTAGTTCCGGCAGTAGTCTCCATCAACGCGGAAAGCATCGACGGGTAGTCCTCTGTGGTGTCAGAGCTTGGTGGCTCCGGCAGTGACCTCTGTCAACACGTGGTGTGTCGACAGCAGACTCTTCTATAGAGTCTTCCCACCATCTTTTCTTCACGTTGACAGCTGGCCCCCTAGCTTTACCGGAGCTGAGTAGCTCCAACGACGCTCGCTATCAATGTTTGAACATCGACCGCAAGCCGCCTAGAGGATGTCGGAGCTTTGACAGCTCCGGCTTCATTCATCATCATCATGAAATATTTATTTTTCCTGCACACTGAAGTCAAGAAAAATAGTAATATCCATTTTCCTATCTATAACTTCATTGTGACTTACTATTCCCGAGAAATTTTTAGGTCAAACACAATTCTAAATACAATCAAGTGCACTGCCTTGTTTCCTTCATATCCGATCGTTTCTGGACTCGCCTTACTTCGGCCTGCCAGGGTGTAGGTAGAGTGGCGTACTTAGGGTGCATGACCAGGCTAAGTCGATAGCACACTCCGGCCCTAGATTGGCTTGGTGGCATTCAGACGAGTAGACCATCAACAATGTTTGGACCCGGAAGAATAGACAATGCAACTCGAATTGTACATGAATTGGTCGAGCTAAAGTTTCTTAAGAACTACACAACTTTGTTATAGACAAAATTTTTTTTTTTGAGCCTGTACTAAATAAATGCACGTGGAGTCTGTTTTCACACAATGATGTCTTTCATTATAGGTTCGGGGTACAGGGGAAACAAGTACACTCTTAGGGTACGGAACCAGACTAAGTGTGTTTCGTTTCTCATTTGACCCAAGGTAGCTAGCTACACTTTTAGTTCTGAGACTGTGACAAGTGTTGCATGGACGTTGCGTACCTAACGGGGTAGGTCTGGCTGTCCTCCTGGAGGAGCTACCCGACTCTGTACATTGACTTTATAACATACATCACATGTAATTACAGACTCACCTCTGTGATATTAAGCGTAGAACTTACGGAGGTGCTCAATGTTCCAAGGATTTGGGAGAGGTGTCCCATCCTCGGTTGCCAAGCGAACGCATCCAGAACGGGATACTTTGATCACTCGGAAGGGTCCTTCCTAGCTGGGGGAAAGTTTGTTTAACCCTTCTCTGGATTGTATTCTCCGTAGCACCAGATCGCCTTGCTTGAGCTGTCGGTTGTGAACATGCCGTTGGTGATAGCGCCGAAGATCTTGGCGGTATCGGGCATTCCGAACAGCTGCTTGGCACCTTCCCTCTTCAAGGAGGTCAAGGTCTTCACGCCGGAGCTGGTCTTGCGTGGCTTCGTCGAAGGTCCGGACCTAGAGCGACCCCAAGGTGATTTCCGGAGGAAGGATTGCTTCAGCTCCGTACACCAGGAAGAAGGGTGTCTCTCCAATTGACTGGTTTGGAGTTGTCCTGTTGGCACATAGAGTGGGCGGAAGCTCTTCGATCCAGTTGGCTCCATGTTTTTTCAGGCGCTCATATGTGCGCATCTTGAGTCCTTTAAAGATTTCTGCATTTTCTCTCTCGACTTGGCCATTGCTTGCCGGGTGAGCTACGGAAGCGTAGCTGACTTGAATGCCGAGGTCTTCACAGTATCCTTGGAAAGCAGAGCTTGTGAATTGGGTCCCATTATCAGTTATGATTTTGTTCGGGACTCCAAATATACATACGATGGACTGCAAGAAGTTGATAGCTGATTGCTTGTTTATTGTCACAACTGGAGTTGCTTTCGGCCATTTGGTGAATTTGTCAATGGCAACATACAGGAACTTGTAACCTCTGACGGCTGTTGGGAAAGGTTCCAAGATGTCCATCCCCCACACAGCGAAAGGCCATGTAGGAGGTACATTTGTAGAGGCTGAGCCGGTGTGTGAATTTGTTTGGCATGAAACTGGCATGCTTCACATTTCTTCACCAGCTCAGTTGCATCCTGGAGCGCTGTAGGCCAGTAGAAGCCATGCCGGCAGGCTTTACCAACCACCGTGCGGGAAGACGCGTGTTTCCCACACTCGCCTCCATGGATTTCCGTGAGGAGCTCACGACCTTCTTCCCTTGTGATGCACCACATTAGGACGCCGTTGGCACCGCGCCGGTAGAGATCCCCTTCTACCAATGTGTATCTTTTAGCCAATCTGACCATCCGGTCAGCGGATACATCATCGAAAGGAAGGATATTGTCTTCCAAGTAGCTCCGGATCTCTGAGATCCATGCATCAGAGCTAGCTTGAGCATTTGAGTCTTGCGTGCTGGGTTGCTCGGAGCTTCCGGCAGCACCTACGACCCTTGATGGCTGCCATGGTAACAGGGCCATCGGGACCGCCAGCTTCGGGATGCTAGTCTCGCCCCCTTCGCTCAGTTCGGCGGGCTGAGCTGTGGGTTTTGACAACCTCCGGACGAAGGTTCCATCGGGAGCCGGAGCTCCAGTTGACGCTTTCGTCGAGAGTTCATCAGCATCAGCGTGATGGAGACGCTGGACATGGTGGATGTCCAGGACTTCGAAGTCCTTCTGAAGCCTCTGGACTTCAAGGAGATAAGCAGCTAGTTGGGGATTGTTGCAGGAGCATTCACCCTTCACGTGTTTAATGATGAGCTGCGAATCTCCCTTGACCAATAGCTGCTTGACACCATACGATAGTGCCACCTTTAGTCCGTAAATGAGTACTTCATACTCCGACATGTTGTTGGTCGCCTTGAAGTCAAGGTGGACCATGTATTTTACCTTCTCCCCGGTTGCAGCGAGGAGAAGGACTCCAGCTCCGCCCCCCTGCTTTTGCATGGAGCCGTCGAAGTAGAGAGTCTAGTGAGGCTCGATAAAGACCAAAGCCTTGAATTCCGGCTTCTGCTCACTAGGGACCCCAGGGTTTGATGGAGAGGGTTCCATTCCGCCACGAAGTCTGCCAATGCTTGACTCTTGATCGCTTGCCTTGGGACGAATTCTAGGTCAAACTCGGCCAATTCCGCTACCCACTTTGCAATGTTCCTAGTGGAATTGGGATTATGCAAGATCGCACACATTGGATAAGAAGTCACCACTGAGATCTTATGAGCTTGAAAGTAATGGCGAAGCTTCCTGGAGGCGATAAGAACCGCATAGAGCAGCTTATGCACCTCTAGGTATCGAGTCTTGGCGTCATGGAGTACTTCGGTGATGAAGTACACTGGGCGTTGGACTGTGCGAACCCTCCCGGAGGGGCCCGAAGCTTCCTCCTCATTGACCCAGACCCTCCGGGAGGGGTCTGGACCTTCTTCGGGACCTCCGGGTCCTTGCTGAAGGAACCCCAAGCTTCTTCTGGAGTAACCCGGACCCTCCCGGAGGGGTCCGGATCCTCTTGTTCAACAAGAGTAACTCCTTGTAGATCCAAGTCTGGGGGTTGGGACCCAGACTCACCTTCAGGAACCTCCTGACCCTCCCAGAGGGGTCTAGATTCCTGAGCTTGTGAGGGTTCTGGTCTCTCCGCAACCAGAACCATGCTAACAACTTTGTCAGTTGCCGAAATGTAAAGCAGTAGAGGCTGTAAGACCTATGTGTGCTGAATACATTGGCTTGTAGTGAATATACTTGCTTTGACGATAAAAGTTTTGAATATCACCAAAACACCTTTTTATCAAGGTTCGACTCTAGCTCCGAGCTTCAGCAAAGTCCGACTAGCTTTGGTCAGCTCCGGTGAAGTTTTGTCTTTAGCTCCGGCATGTCTTTGATAGCTCCGGCATGTTTTTCATAGATCCAACATGTTTTTGATAGCTCTGACATGTTTTTGATAGCTCCGTCGTGTTTTTGCTAAGCTCCGAAGTTGATTTTCTAGCTCTGGCTTTTGGGATTACTATTTCCGACTAGTTCTGGTTAGCTCCGGCGCTAGGTCCTGCTTGTTTTGTAAGCTCCGGCGGGAGCTTGATTGTACTAGTTTTGGTTAGCTCCGGCGCTAGGTTCTACTAGCTTTTGTTAGCTCCGGCTCAAGGTCCGGGTTGCTCTGGCAAGGTCCGAAACTTGACCGTAGTGCTTCTGCTTTTCATTTGTAATGTTTCGTACTTGCTTTACATTGTTGGAAAGATTGCTTAGTATTCATTTGCTAAGTTTTTGGTGCGTTTTGGTTGATATGTATGATATCGTGTTACTGTGGTTTTGCAACATGCTTATGTGAGGTTCTCACGTAGGTGGTTGTGTTCGGAACTAACTTGAGTCAAGTCGAGGACTTGGGCTCGTATGGATTGGTTGTTTATTCATGTGCAGGTGTTGCTTGAGTTCAAGACATGGCTGGTGACGGGATCCATTGGACTAGTCTCAGGGAGGAGATGAGGTTCCAACAACCAAATTCAGGAGGAATTGTGGTTGAGCTTATCAGGAGGTTGCGCAGCATGATTGAATCAAGAACAATGCATATGAAGGTATCGTGGACGTCATTGGAAGACGTTTACACGTGTGCAAGGAGTGCATGGACGTGGCTACATGGTTCCGAGACGTGATGAAGAAATGTGGACGTAAAGAGTTGGTCGGAAAGGTCCAACCGACTAGGTTATGGACTCAAGCTGCGGCTGAGTCGGGTTTGACTCAAATATGGAAAGATTTGAGTTGGTTATGATAGGATTTCGTGTGGGTCACGAATTTGAGTTTTTTAGGAATGTGGGATACGTTCCTAAGGTGTTTGGAAGTCTTAAGATTGCTTCTATCTGCGTATAGAAGAATCTTGAGCAGTCATGGAAAGTTACGATTCATGATCTGAGTAGGATTGGAGTCCTAGTTGATATTGGGTTGGCCTAAGGGCTGGTTATATAAGCAAGGGAGCCCAGAGCTCGTGGTGCACGACTTTGGAGCTGTTCCTCTTGTGTTCTATTGAATAAAATTCGTAGTTTGAAGGAACTTTTGTGCCTTGTTCGTCCGACTTGTTCCAGACAAGTTTTACTCGTCGAGTTTCTGGACAGCACTACCTTTCGTCGGTGGTTTTATCATAACTCGAGTTTTACAGATCGAATTGACGTGATTATTTTTGGGTTGTCTTCACAACTTGATTGTCTATCATATGTCAAAACTTCACGGTCATTGGATTTGTGGTCTATGATCTACACGAGTTTCTTTGCAGCGTTCCAGAACTGTTTTTTCTCGGGAGGGCAGATTGACCATTGTTTGATCTTTCGATCATAACTTGAGTTTTTCTCAACAGATTTGAGTGATTCTTTTTGTGCTGTCTTCGTGACTTGATTCTCTCTGATATCTATCACTTTTGTCACGGTGAAACACGTTTAGATTAGTCTCACACACGATTTCTTTAACAGATTGTTTTTCTGCCGAAAGGGTTTGGGGTTTAATTGTTTCCGCTGCGTAAGATTTTTAAATCTACCATTCACCCCCCCTATGGTAGCTTTTCACGTGCTCTTCGATCCTACAATTGGTATCAGAGCCACGGTGCTCTAATCTTTGTGATTTGCACGTGTTTTTGACTAATCATCATGGAGAAGTACTCCGCCAAACCTTGTGTGTTTGCTGGTATTGATTTTCAGGTTTGGAAGGCACGCATGGAGGCTTTCATCTAGAGACAAGGCTTTGCAATATGGGAGAAGGTATACAAGCCTTACGAAGTGCCATCAAACGATCAAGTTACAACTACAAATCTGAGAGATGTCGACAACAACAACAAGGCTCGGAACTTGATCATACAAAGATTAACACAAAGTGACTTCGACCATGTTGCACACCTCCGATCTGCATACGATGTGTGGAAAACACTTTGCGACTACCACGAAGGATCCAACACGATCAAAGAGGTAAGGCAAGACATGTTCAAGAAAGAATACATGCGCTTCGAGATGCAACTCGGTGAGTCTATTGATGATCTTTTTGCTCGCTTTAATAAGATTCTCAACAACTTGTGTAGTGTCAATGTTAATTTTTCAGATGCTGAAAATGCTAGGCAATTGCTAAGTGCATTAGATATGTCAATTTGGGATATGAAAGTCACATCTATTCGTGAATACTGTCATGAGTTCACATACTTTAGATGTGCTATATTCCAAGTTAAAACTCATGAAATTGACATAATCTCACGTAAGAACCCCAATAAGTCTATTGTATTTGTTTCACAACGTGATATGTCTAGCTCCGACCAATCATCATCTTGCAATACTCTTGCTTTGTTGTCCTCACTAACCGTGGAGCAGATCAAAGAATTTCCAGAAGAGGAGTTGGCACTCATCTCTACTAGATTCTCAAAAGCATTGCAAAATGTGAGAACTAGAAGGAGAGGAAGCTCCGGACCTCAACGCTATTTTGAATGTGGTAAAACAGGACACTTTCGTACAGAATACCCTAACCTTTCACGTCCGACCACCCGGGAAGAAAAACAAAGCAAGGTTCGGACCTCCTCTGGAAATTTCAACAAGAAGAAGAAAGGTACCATAGGACGCAAGATGATTAACAGTTTCATCAGCGCGCTTCAAGAGTTCAGTTCAAGCGACGTGGACATTGGAAGTGATGAAGATGAAGATGATTTGGTAAACTTGAGCTTCATGGTGGGCAAGTCAAGATCAAGTATGAAGGAGGCAGAATACAACAACGACAATGAAGAGGTATGTCCTACTTGCGAAGAAATGTGTGATGCTATTTCTCGTGCCACTATTATTGTTAAGAAAAAGGACAAAAAGCTTAGGGATAGTGCTGCTAAAATTGAATCACTAGAATCTGAAATCAACCGTTTAAAAACTTTGATTCCTAGTGATGATGCATGTTCCTCATGTGATTTAATATATGAATAATTGTCCTCATTAAGAAGTGCACACACCTCCACACTTGATAAACTTGAGTTAGAAATTGAAAAGAACAGAGAGCTTGCTGCACTTAATGATAAAAACTTGAAAGATGCTAGCTGTTCTACAATTGATTTACATTGTTCTACTTGTGATGATCTTGATAAGAAACTACAGGATGCTACGAATGAAATTTCTATATTTAACAATGCTTTACGTTCTCATGAAGTTAAATTTTGTTCAAATTGAAAACTAAAAGGAAAAACTTCATGTGAAATTGCCTTGATCTGTCCAATAAACTTGATGACATGCATAGGACATTAGATCGGTTTTGTAATGGGAATAAGAATCTAAACTTACTGCTGAATTCTTCTAAGTCTTGCAATGATAAAACTGGTTTAGGTTTTGATTCTCATGCTCATGCTAAGGAACATCAACCTAAAATTGTAAAGTCATTAGGAAGTGGTTTGATTTAAACAGTTCCTAAACCAAAAAAGAGTGGTTTTCAAATCTGCAGGGGTGTTGCCTCATTCGGTTTCAAATAAAAATATTGCTTGCTCATCTAGACATGAACACAAAGTTAAATTTCATTGTACCTTCTTTGGTAGAGATGGTCATGTCATAGATTTTTGTTATAGACTAGCTAAACAACAGAAAAGGGAAAGAATGGTTGCTAGATCTCATAACTTTCATGCAAAATTTGCTGCACACATTGAACCGAATGTACAACCTGCTGTTTTGAGTCAAAAACATTCAAAGTTTACCTCCGGACCTTCTGTTTTTGCCTCCGGAGCTACTGATTTTTGTGCTACACAAGTAACACCTTATAGGTCAGTAGTCAAGAATAAAAAATCTCAAACTTTGACTCATAAACCTGCTGTTTTGTCTCATCTTTCGCGTGTTTTTCCTGCTGCACGTCGCGTGACTCAGTACTGGATTCCTAAATGCCTTTTGACTAACCCCAATATTGAGTCATCGACATATTGTGCTTCTATGTAGGTTACACATTTGAGGAAGGAGAACATTTGGATTGTGGATTCAGGTTGCTCACGCCACATGACCGGTAACAAAGATTGGTTCTCCTACCTCTCTTTTGTGTCACGTGTAGAGAATGTTACTTTTGCCGATAATTCTTCAACTCGTATAATTGCTAAGGGTTCGGTTAGAGTAAATGATCACTACACTCTGAAGGACGTGGCACTTGTCAAAAATTTGAAATAGAACTTGCTTTCTGTTGCACAATTGCTAGATGAAAATCTAGAAATTATTTTCAATAAAAACTGCTGCAAAGTTGTAGGTTCAAATAGTGAGCTTATTTTTAACATGTCTTGGTTTGGAAGAGTTTTTAAAGCTGATTTTGATATGTCTTCCTCTAAGCATAGGTGTCTAGTTGCTAATGATTCAAAGGACTTATATTTTTGGCATCGTAGACTTGGTCACGTAGGCTTTGATCACCTAACGCGTGTTAGTGCTCTTGATCGCATACGTGGGCTGCCTAAGCTTAAAGGGGACAAAGAAATTGTGTGCTCTTCTTGTAGACATGCTAAGATGGTTGCAGGTTCACATACTCCTCTCACAATGATCATGACAACTGAACCATGTCAACTTTTGCATCTTGACACCGTAGGACCTTCACGTGTTCAATCCTTCGGAGGTAAATGGTATGTTCTTGTTATCGTTGATGATTATTCTAGATACTCTTGGGTTTACTTTATGGCGTCTAAGAATGAAGTTTTTAGTCACTTTAGAACTTTATTTCTTAGATTATCGATTGATCACCCAGAATCATTAAAAGCAATTAGAAGTGATAATGGAACTGAATTTAAAAATCAATCTTTTGATCACTTTTGTGCTGAAAATAGAATAGATCATCAATTCTGTTCACCTTATGTACCTCAACAAAACGGTGTTGTAGAAAGAAAGAACATAACCTTAGTTGAGATGGCTAGGACTATGCTTCATGAATATCAAACTCCTAGGAAATTTTGGGCTGATGCGTTAGCAACCGCTTCTTATGTCTCAAATCGTGTTTTCTTGCGTGCTAAGCTAGGTAAAACACCATATGAGCTTCAGTTTGGATATAGGCCTAGTGTTACACACTTTCAGGTCTTTGGTTGCAAATGCTTTGTTAAGAAACATGGTAATCTTGATAAATTTGAACCTAGATCCATTGATGGCATGTTTCTTGGTTATCCATCTCGTACTAGAGGCTACCGTGTGCTTTTACTTGACACTAACAAAATTGTGGAGACTTGTGAAGTGTCTTTTGATGAAGCTAGCCCAGGTACTAGCTCCGGTGTTGTAGGACCAGATCCGTATCCTCAGGGGGAGGGTATTTTCGAAGATGAAGAAGAGCCGGTGATACTGCCTGGTAGTTCCGAAGTTGACACGTGTCCAGCTCCGGACATTGAACAAGCTCCGGCTATCACCTATGCTGGTCCTGATTGTCCACAAGTCACAAACTCATCAATCTACGATGAACCTAATGAAGAAGAAGCTTGTGAGACATTTGTTCCCCTACGTTTTTACAAAGATCATCCCCCACAACAGATGATTGGAAGCTTGCACGAACGAGTCACACGGTCCAGGTTTTGCGATCCAAACTCTCATGCTCATTCTGCTTTTGTTGCTTCTTTTGAACCCAAAGATATATCACACGCACTCACTAATGAATCTTGGATTATTGCCATGCAAGAAGAGTTAGAAAATTTTGAAAGAAATAATGTTTGGAAACTTGTACCTCCACCTCTAGGTCACACTTTAATTAGAACTAAATGGGTATATAAAAATAAACAAAGTGAGGATAGGGTTGTGGTTAGGAATAAGGCTAGGTTGGTTGCTCAAGGTTTCACTCAAGTTGAAGGTCTAGATTTTGATGAAACTTTTGCTTCTGTCGCTAGATTGGAAGCTATAAGAATTTTGTTAGCTTTTGCAGCATCTGAAGGTTTTAAGCTATATCAAATGGATGTTAAAAGTGCTTTTCTTAATGGCTACATAGATGAGGAGATTTATGTCAAACAACCACCGGGTTTTGAAAATCCAGATTTTCCTAATCATGTATACAAACTATCCAAAGCCTTATACGGTCTCAAACAAGCCTCTAGAGCATGGTATGATAGGCTAAAAACATTCTTACTTGAAAAGGGGTTTACCATGGACAAGGTTGATAAAACTCTTTTTGTGCTTAAACATGGCAATGACTCATTATTCGTTCAAGTGTATTGGATGATATTATCTTTGGTTGTGCTTCTCATGATATTGTGTCCAAGTTTTCAGCAATGATGAGTTCCGAATTTGAAATGAGTATGATGGGTGAACTCACTTACTTTTTGGGGCTGCAAATCAAGCAAACCAAGGAGGGTACCTTTGTGCATCAAACGAAGTATACCAAAGACCTCTTAAGGCGCTTCAACATGGACAAAAGCAAGCCTCTTCGGACACCAATGGGAACAGCAACAACACTTGAACTTGATGAAGATGGTGAATTCGTGGATCAAAAAGAATATAGAAGCATGATCGGATCACTTTTGTACCTCACAGCATCAAGACCGAACATACAATTCAGCGTATGTCTTTGTGCACGGTTTCAAGCTTCCCCACGTGTTTCACATCGTCAAGCCGTCAAAAGGATTCTCAGGTATTTACATGGAACTCAAGAATTTGGCATTTTTCTTCCTTCTTCCTCAACCGTTACTTTGAAAGCTTTTTCGGATGCTGATTTTGGAGGATGTAGGATTGATAGGAAAAGTACTTCCGGTGCTTGTCATTTTCTTGGTAATTCTCTTGTTGCTTGGTCCTCTAGAAAACAAAATTCAGTTGCACAATCCACATCCGAATCTGAATATGTAGCTGCTGCTAGTGCTTGCTCACAAATTCTTTGGATTGTTCAAACACTTAAGGACTATAGGGTTGATCTAGATAGTGTTCCACTGTTCTGTGATAGCACTAGTGCCATTTGCATTGCTAAAAACCCCGTGCAACATTCTAGAACTAAGCACATTGACATTAGGTATCACTTTCTCCGAGATAACGTTGAAAAAGGAAACATTGTGCTTCACCATGTAGATACCGAACATCAATTGGCTGACATTTTTACAAAACCTTTGGATTTCACTCGTTTTTGTTTCATTCGTAGTGAAATAGGGGTTATGCATCCTCATGGCTTAAATTGAGGGGGAGTTTTTGAAACTTGGGAAGTCTATGTGTGAATCTGAAATTAAAATAATATGAGCATAGTATTTCATACATATATGACTTTGTGATTCCTTTTACATGCTGAAAGTTCTTACTACATTACTCGTGTTATACATTTTGTAGTTTTTGCCATGTCTAATAATTGGAATAATTACTTACAATAAAACTGGTCATGGTCGAACTTTCTTGCTGTTTTGAACTTGTTACATGTTCACAAGTGCTTTTAATCATTAAGAATTAATCAAGTAATCAACTCACATGTTGATTTTTTATGAACAAATATAAATTGAGAAAAGATCAAGAGAATATGCATGCATCACACTTCTTCTTTTGAGATGGCTTATCATTGCACTTAGATATGAACTTGGAAGAAGTTGTGTATGACTAAAACCATGTCCTTAAGCTTCTGATTGTCAAATGACAAAGGCTTGGCTTGGTTGGTTAGAATAAGGCAGATGCGCATATAATCTCTTGCAAATATCATATGATCCAAATTTATACTTTGAAAAATAATAAAATGCAGAAACTAGTGTCATGCCTTCAGGTTTTGAAATAGTTAAGTTTGTGAGATCATGACTTGATTAAATTGAAAATTACATTTGATCTCTAGCATGGCTTACACTACTTTATGTATTTCATTGATGTGATAATGTAAGGTACTTGATAGTATGACTTGGATAAGCTTTGTTTATATGTATATGTTATAATATGCTCATAACAACTAAAGAGGGAGAGATAATTTGTTTATATGCTCATGACTTGCTGAATACATTGTCAAAGGGGGAGAGATAAGCTTGAAAAGAAAAGAAAATATGTGCATAAGGAGAGATAATAAAGGGGGAGAGATAATATGGGATAATTTTTAGATTTTCTTCTCATTTTACTTTTGATTTACAAAAGGGGCGAAATTGTCTTCAAAACTTTTAATGAGAATAAGCCAATGTTCGGATTTTAAATGGTCTTGCCAATGCATTCATCAAGGGGGAGATTGTAAGAGCTATGTGTGCTGAATACATTGGCTTGTAGTGAATATACTTGCTTTGACGATAAAAGTTTTGAATATCACCAAAACACCTTTTTATCAAGGTCCGACTCTAGCTCCGAGCTTTAGCAAAGTCCGACTAGCTTTGGTCAGCTCCGGTGAAGTTTTGTCTTTAGCTCCGGCATGTCTTTGATAGCTCCGGCATGTTTTTGATAGATCCGACATGTTTTTGATAGCTCTGACATGTTTTTGATAGCTCCGCCGTGTTTTTGCTAAGCTCCGAAGTTGATTTTCTAGCTCCGGCTTTTGGGATTACTAGTTCCGACTAGTTCTGGTTAGCTCTGGTGCTAGGTCCTGCTAGTTTTGTAATCTCCGGCGGGAGCTTGGTTATACTAGTTTTGGTTAGCTCCGGCGCTAGGTTCTACTAGCTTTTGTTAGCTCCGGCTCAAGGTCCGAGTTGCTCTGGCAAGGTCCGGAACTTGACCGCAGTGCTTCTGCTTTTCATTTGCAATGTTTCGTACTTGCTTTACATTGTTGGAAAGATTGCTTAGTATTCATTTGCTAAGTTTTTGGTGCATTTTGGTTGATATGTATGATATCGTGTTACTGTGGTTTTGCAACATGCTTATATGAGGTTCTCACGTAGGGTGTTGTGTTCGGAACTAACTTGAGTCAAGTCGAGGACTTGAGCTCGTATGGATTGGTTGTTTATTCATGTGTAGGTGTTGCTTGAGTTCAAGACATGGCTGGTGACGGGATCCATTGGACTAGTCTCAGGGAGGAGATGAGGTTCCAACAACCAAATTCAGGAGGAATTGTGGTTGAGCTGATCAGGAGGTTGCGCAGCATGATTGAATCAAGAACAATGCATATGAAGGTATCGTGGACGTCATTGAAAGATGTTTGCACGTGTGCAAGGAGTGCATGGACGTGGCTACATGGTTCCGAGACGTGATGAAGAGATGTGGACGTAAAGAGTTGGTCGGAAAGGTCCAACCGACTAGGTTATGGACTCAGGCTGCGGCTGAGTCGGGTTTGACTCAAATATGGAAAGATTTGAGTTGGTTATGATAGGATTTCGTGTGGGTCACGAATTTGAGTTGTTTAGGAATGCGGGATACGTTCCTAAGGTGTTTGGAAGTCTTAAGATTGCTTCTATCTGCGTATAGAAGAATCTTGAGCAGTTATGGAAAGTTACGATTCATGATCTGAGTAGGATTGGAGTCCTAGTTGATATTGGGTTTGCCTAAGGGCTGGTTATATAAGCAAGGGAGCCCAGAGCTCGTGGTGCACGACTTTGGGGCTGTTCCTCTTGTGTTCTATTGAATAAAATTCGTAGTTTGAAGGAACTTTTGTACCTTGTTCGTCCGACTTGTTCCAGACAAGTTTTACTCACCGAGTTTCTGAACAGCACTACCTTTCGTCGGTGGTTTTATCATAACTCGAGCTTTACAGATCCAATTGAAGTGATTCTTTTTGGGTTGTCTTCACAACTTGATTGTCTATCATATTTCAAAATTTCACGATCATTGGATTTGTGGTCTATGATCTACACGAGTTTCTTTGCAGCGTTCTAGAACTGTTTTTTCTCGGGTAGGGCAGATTGACCATTGTTTGATCTTTCGATCATAACTTGAGTTTTTCTCAACGGATTTGAGTGATTCTTTTTGTGTTGTCTTCGTGACTTGATTCTCTCTGATATCTATCACTTTTGTCACTGTGAAACACGTTTAGATTAGTCTCACACACAATTTCTTTAACAATTTGTTTTTTTGCCGAAAGGGTTTGGGGTTTAATTGTTTCCGCTGCGTAAGATTTTTAAATCTACCATTCACCCCCCCTCTGGTAGCTTTTCACGTGCTCTTCGATCCTACAGAGGCTCACCAGGGTTCGGAGCTACCATGGTTGGTAGGGTGGTGAGGACCTGCTTTAGCTCCTGGAATGCCTTTTCTGCTTCTTCAGACCATTGGAATGGTCCGGACTTCCTCAACAGCTGGAAGAAGGGAAGTGCCCGTTCTGCCAGTCTTGAGATGAACCAGCTGAGGGCGGCTAGACATCCAGTCAGCTTCTGGACGTCCTTGATGCGGGCTGGTGGCCGCATATCGTCAATGGCTTTAATCTTCGCCGGATTCTCCACTATGCCTCGGTGGTTCACCAAGAATCCAAGAAGCTTTCTGGAGCTAACTCTGAAGACACACTTGTCTGGGTTCATCTTTGTGAGGGTGACCCGCAACTTGTCAAAGACAACTTGCAAGGTGTCAAGAAGTGACTCCTTGTCCTTAATCTTGATGACGATGTCATCAACATACACTTCCACTACGTCTCTGATGAGCTCTCCAAAGGTTTTGTACATAGCTCGTACAAATGTTGAGGCTGCATTCTTGAGACCAAATGGCATGGTAGTATAACGATACAATCCATCTACTGTGATAAAAGAAGTGTGCTCTTCATCTTCCCTAGACATTATCATTTTATGGTACCCAGAATATGCGTCTAGGAAACATAGTAATTCACACCCAGAGGTGGAATCCACTATCTGATCTATTCTAGGTAGTGGGAATGGATCTTTTGGACATGCCTTATTTAGTGTTGTGTAGTCAATACACATCCAAAGCTTTCCGTCGGCCTTGGGTACAATGACTGGGTTTGCCAGCCATTTTGGGTGGAAGACTTCTCGGATGAATCTAGCTTCGAGCAACTTCTTCACTTCTTGTCGTATGAAGTTCTGTCGCTCTACTGATTGCTTCCGAGGCTTCTGATGTACAGGCTGAGCATCAGGATAGATCTTCAGATTATGCTCGATAACTTCCCTAGGGATCCCAGGCATTTGTGACAGTTGCCAGGCAAACACATCAACGTTAGCCTGGAGGAAAGTGATGAGCGCGAGTTCCTATTTGTCATTCAGACCTCCCGATATACGAATGGTCTGAGCGGCGTCGGAACCGATTTGGACGACTTTGATGGGGATGTCGGTGTCGCCGCTTGGTTGCACGCGAGGTGCGGAGGTTGAGCCTCGTTGACGAATGCTCGGGGGTTTCGGAGCTTGCTCCTGCCTGGACTCTTCCTCCTGTGATGTAGCAAGCGCATGAAGTTCTTCCAGAGCAGTCACTCCGGCAGTTCGGTCTTCGCGGATCCGGAAAACACCAGCTGGTGTTGGCATCTTCAACACCAAGTAGCCATAATGAGCAGCAGCCATGAACTTGTATAAGGCTGGCCTACCCAGAATGGCGTTGAAGGGTAAGCTGATCTGAGCAACGTCAAACACCAACTTTTCAGTGCGATAATTCTCCCAAGTCCCAAAGGTCATGGGGAGAGTAATGGAACCAAGTGGGGTTATGGCCCCTGGACCTACTCCAGAGAAAGGTCGGGAGGGGCGAAGGTCCGAAGGTCGGAGCTGAAGCTTGACGAAAGCTTCGAAGCTTATGATGTTCAGCCCCGAACCTCCGTCCACCATTACATGGTGGAGTTGGATGTTGTTGATGGTCGGAGATACCATCAATGGGAGTTGGCCAGCTTCAATCATATTCCAAGGGCAGTCTGATGCATCAAAAGTGATGGCAGTATCTATCCACTTCCGGTGCGGCTGACGGTGGGAGCTACTGAGGCCATGTCCAGCCGCATGGTCTTGAGGACACGGAGGGAGGTGATGTCCCATGAACCACCAAAGATGGTGTTCATGGTTTTCCGACTTTCATTGTCGGAAACGTCGGAGTCGTCGTCGACGGAGGTGTATACAGCCTTCAGGACCTTTTTTGGGTCCTAAAAGCCTAACTCCTCTTCAGCCGGAGCTTCGTCGACTTTCTGTTTTCCTTCCCTTTGGCAGAAAGGAACTTCTTCCTGGCGCTTGTTGTAGCGCTTGGCAAGGTTCTGGACCTCTCGACAGTCTTCCAAGTTGTGGCTGTTTGACTTATGTATAGGACACCACATTTTGGAGTTGCTGCCATCTTCAGATGAAGGTCGAGGTCGTTTCTCGGGGTGTGGCCCCCGGCCACCCGGAGCTGCAGCAGCTGCAACAGTAGGTGTGCCAGCCAACGGCTTTTTCTTGCCGTTGGACTTTTTCTTCATTTTGCCACTCCCGGAGGTAGTGGCTTCACCCTTGTAGGATTTTTTGTTATCCTCCGGAGGTGGTTTGGAGTGCATTTCACGGCCCTCCGCAGCTTTGGCAGACTTGTCTGCCAAGCTGAAGAGCTCTGTGATGCTGGTGATCTCCTTGATCGCCAGCTTCTCCAACATCTTCTTATCTCGTACGCCCTGTCTAAATGCCACAATAACAGAGGCGCTGGAGATAGAAGGAATAGTGTTTCGTACCTGGGAGAACCTCTGGATGAAGGAATGCAGGGATTCTCCCCCCTTTTGCGTAACAGCAAAAAGGTCCAGTTCGGTGCCTGGTCGGGTGTATGAACTCCCGAAATTGGCGGTGAACTGTTGGCACAATTTCGCCCAACTGTTGATGGAGTTGGGCAGAAGGCTCATGAACCAGGACCTGGCGGTCCCAGTTAAAGCCACGGGGAAGTAGTTGGCCATTACAGCCTCGTTACCTCCATCTGCAAGGATTGCAGTGGAGTAAATCTGGAGAAACTCAACGGGATTGACCGTCCTGTAAAATTTCTCCGGCAGGTGAGGGCGGAACTTTTGTGGCCACCTGACCATGCGTAGATGCATGGCCAGGGTAGAACAGTCTCCTCCTACTCCCTCGGGAGCAGGACTGTCACGAGCCTCTCGCCTTTCACGAGCACGCTCGATATGGACGCGGCCGTCCTACTGTCGGTAATGGCGATCAAGCTCCGCCCGGAGGTCATGAGTTTAAAGCCTGGTCACTGTATGAGTGCGTCGCGCCCTGGAAGGCAGCGACGTCACTTGTTGAGATGCAGCTCGCCTCCTTTTTTGGGAAGCATGCAGACCAAGTCTGCCCGACAAAGTCTGATGTTGCGATGGGGCCCGCCCCTAGTGGGGAGGACCTTGGTTGCTGATGTGATCGGCTGCTGCTGCAACCAAATGTTCCACATCAGCCCTCCATTGCTCCATTGCGCCCTGGGATGCACCCGAAGGTGGTGGGTGTTGGAGAAGAGCACGTGCTGCATGGAGCGCGTGTTTGGGATTGTTGTTATTCGCCGACGCCGTGACTGACGCAGATGCTCCGTCCCGTTGTCCAGCTGATTTGCTGGTGCAGACGGTGGCGGCAGTGGCGTGACTCCTGCTGGAGCCGCGACACATGCTGGTTGTTGCATATTGGAGGGATTGCCTCCAGCAGGTTGCGCATCGAGGTTGCCGTTGGACTATCCAGCAGTTGAGTTCACCATTCTTGAAATCTCGGGCACCCCCTACCTGGCGCGCCAACTGTCGGTGGGTAAACCCAGCAGATCTCCCGGCACTACCGTTAGTAGTCCGTGGAGTTTGTAGTTCGGTAATGGGCGCACAGAGATTCAAGAGATGGTGGCAAATTGACACAGAGGTTTACGTGGTTTAGGCCACCTGAGCGTAATACCCTACTCCACGGGGTGTGTTGTTCTTGTATTGAGCGTCTAAGAGCTTTTAGTGATTGTGTGTGCTTGAGAGTGTGTCAGAGTCTCAAGAGCTCGGAGAGAGTCTGAGAGTCCGAGCGTATCTCCCTTTGCGTATCACCGACCAGTCCTTTTATAGTACAAGGACTAGTCGTTACACAGTTAGCCTGGCTCGACATGTGTCCCCGGCGGTTACTAATGTTTGATACCAATAAATGGGGTTAATTACCCTTAATAGTGTGGTAACAGGCCTTAACAGTGTCGTTACTGGTATTAAGGGCCTTCCGATTAAGTGTCATTATTATGGTATTAATGACACTTAATTGGGTCTTGAAGTCTTTGATTGCCCCTTGATGGTCTGAGCCGTTGGGGGTCCACCAGTCTGATTGTTGAGGTTGAAGGTCCGGTGGTTCGGACACGTGGCAGCTCCATAGCTTACCGTCGTGGACGGGTAGGTCCGGTGCTGTTGGAGACGTGTCGGTACCGGAGCTTCCCTCTGTCTGGAGTTAGGTCCGGGGGTGCCATACTGGTATCCATTCCGGAGATTTCCCATGTGTGGGCGATAGCTCTGGTCTTATGATACACGTGGCAGCCCTGGGACTAACCATGTCGGAGAAGTAGGTCTGGTTACGACTGACATGTGGGGCCTTCGAAGGTCTTCAAATCTGGTATATGGAGTTTCCTTGTGATCTTTGCAATCCCAAGGGGTATCCGGTACGCAGGGTACTGACAATGACCCACAAATCCTATGGAGTATTAGGTAGGTCTACAACCCGACGAGTAGAAAATGCCATGCTTATGTTCATAGGAATCCGGTAGAAGTCGAGTAGTTGGAATCTACTCGCGAGATAGGATTTTATCAGAGGGGAAAGATTTGATCGAATAATGGTTTATGAATATGAAATTGAGACCGAGCAGCGGGTAGGATGTAGCGAGACGTGGTCTCATGTGCGTAGCCTTGCTTGTGTCGATTGAGGACCGATCTGTGTGCGGCCCTGCTGGACAAGTTTGAACAGTACCGGATGCATACTAGGCATATGGAACCCATGAAACCGATGTAACTTGATAACATGGATGTCGAGGCATAGCCCATTGTCGATAGGGGTGGGCTGAGGGTAGTAAGGTGTAAATTCGCCGGTGGGCATAGACACGCTTCGTGCAGGAACCGTATGCCCGCGATGGTGGGACCGGTTCGGCGTTTGAGTTCTCTTGTGAAAGGTGGCTGCGTATGACGTGGTGAGGAGCACGACACGCTCCTTAGGCACGGGTATACGTGACGTGTTATTCGGGAGTGTCCTGATTGCAATCACCGTCCCTCGCGGTTATTTGAGTACCACTTGGTCACTGTGCTGTGACGTAGTAAATATTGAAGAAGCCAGAAGAATATGATGTATTGAATTATAATTGTTTTGCAACCTTGTGTGGCTTAGAGATAGTACAATTAAAAGTTTACAGTATCCAAATACTTAGCTTGTAATAGCATTATGTGCTTTGGGCATGACATATCATCGGCAAAGCGTTTCTTGTTTGATTGTGGAGTCTATTATGTGCCGTGCCTGAGGAATGTCATTTGCTACTTAAAACATGACTATAAGGATCCACTTGTAGGTGAGTCAATTTATGCTATTCCTTACCTATGGTTAGACTTTACCTTGCATATGTCTAGTGAGACGGGTCAGTCTTGCTGAGCCTTATGCTCACGTTTGCGCTTTAATGATTTTTGCAGGTATTAGTTTATTTCTGCTGCTCAGATTGTACATGAGACCTCGAGGTATCGAGAAGAATCTCGTGTGGACCACGCCGCTGCTAGATGATCATCATGTTGCTAGTGAGAAGCACCCTAGTGCATGGGCGTCTTCTCTCATGCTTAGATAGGTGAGAATACACTCCCCAATGGTCACAAGGGAATCAAATGTAGCCGTTAGAGGTGAGAGAGCCAAAATGACCCTTTCTCCACTTCGACCGAACAAGGGGGTCGGCCGAACTGACATGTGGGCCCCCTGTTTCCCCTTTTGGTAGGTGGATCTCCAATGGCTATGGAATTAGCACGTTGGTAAATTACCACTTTTGTAGCTCAGAATAATTGTTTTTTGAATAAAAACAACTTTTTTCAAAACCCAACAATTTTTTTTTGTGAAAAATAAAAAAATGATACTTGAGAATATAAGATTTTCAACTTGCTAAGAAAAATCAAATATGCAGTGGGGAAAATCAAACTAAATGGAAAAAACCAAATGAAAGGAAAAAATCAAAGAAAAAATAACTACCAATTCAACCTATTGGCTAGGTCTCACCACCATCCGATGAGATGGACATTCCTCCTTCTTCATTTCCTGACATCTAGGCCCGGAGGGATAGGCTCGGACGAATTTTCTTGCTTCTTCCGCCTTTCCTTCTTTGGCGCCTTGGTGGACTTGGGCCTTTGGGGAAGCTCGGACTTCTCTGTCTTCTTGGGGTGTCGGCGTGGACGATAAGATGGATTTCCGCATAAATCAATTGCCTCATGAATGCAATAAGCGGGTCCACCTTTGGAGGTGTGATTTCGACCTCTTGAATGTGCTTAACTTTCAGCCCATACTTGATACTGATCATGGAGCATTGATAAGGCTTTGGGCGAAAGTTAAACTTCTTCTCCTTGCCATTGATATGGAAGTGGATTTATCCGACTCACTAATCTATGTGAGCCTTTGCGGTGCTAAGGAATGGGCGCCCAAGAATGAGCGGTGTATCCTTCTCGATATCCATGTAGAGAACCACGAAATCAACGGGTATGAAGCAATTCCAGATTTTCATCAAGACATCTTCAGCAAAACTCACCGGATAACTAAATGAAGAATCAGCCAGTTGGAGCTGCATTGGTGTTGGAGTAAGCTCCGTGAAGTTTAGTTGGTCAAAGACCACCTTGGGCATCACACTCACACTTGCTCCAAGGTCACAAAGGGCCTTCTCAAAGTAGTGAGCCCCAATTGAGCATGATATGGTAGGACATCCAGGGTCCTTCTTCTTCTCCGGAAGCTTATTAAAGATGGCTGCACTACAGTCCTCTGTAAGCTTGACAACCTCAGTGGTGGGCAATGGCCGCTCGTTATTCAATATGTCCTTGAGATAACGAGCACGCATCACATCAATCAAGGGCACATTGATGTGGATCTTCTGGATATCCTCAATAAAGCGGTTGAATCACTCATCCAATGTTGGCTTCCTTTGCTTGTGACGGAATGGAAATAAGTTGGTGTCTTCAAATTGCTTTGCCATTCTCTCACTAAGTGTCTCACTTATGCCAACTAGGACATCCTCCTTCTCCTTATTAGTTGTCCTCTTCTCTTGTGTGGGATACGGTGGGTCACGAGTTGTCTTGCCACCTCTCGTAGTCACCACATTCACTTTCTCCATTGGAGGAACAACTGTAGCAAGTTGAGCCAATTGAATTTCTAAGATCTTGTTGAAACTCAGTTGATTCTTGAAGGTTGATGATAGCCCTTCAATAGGGTCTTGTCATTAGCTGACAGCTTCCTTGATAGGGCATCATTGATCTTCAGTTGGATAATGGTAAACTCTCTCAAGTTGGGTTGATTTCCATTGTTGCCATTGTTGTTGTACACTCCTTGAAAGAATGGGCGTGGTCGGTCCCACCCTTGACCTCCTGGACGATAGCCATTGTTGTTTCCATTGTTGGCTACATATAAGGCATCCTCACGGGTTTCTGGACAATCATTTCCCAAATTGGCCCGTGTTGCCATAGACTTCACACGTGATGTGAGAGTCTAGGGCATATGCATTGCCACATACTTCACCATTGGCTTGTCCATCTATCTTCTTCATGAGGAGGTCCAATTTGGCAGCTATCATGTCCACCTCCTTCAAAATGTGCATGCCTCGCTGACGGGTATAGAGACGCTCATTGCTCAAACCCATGTTTGACACCATCTTCTAAATAAAATCTTTGGCTTTGGGCACCACCAATGAGAAGAAGGCTCCTCCAGCAACAACATCAACATGGTCGCGGGCAGAATGGATCAACCCATTGTATAAGTTTTGGATAATGAGCCAATCATCCATCCTATGGTGGGGACAGGCCAGGATGTACTTCTGCAGCCTTTCCCAAGCCTTAGGAATAGACTCCTTGGCATCTTGATGGAAGCCGAAAATCCTTCCACGGGAATAACATGGTGAGGAATATTGTAGAACATTTCTCCCAAGTGTCTACAACACTTCGGTTACGTAGAACCACTACTTCACTCTCACAAGAAGAGAGAACAGAAACAGCCTAAGACAGACAGCATCAGGAGATATGTCCTTGATCTTAAAAGTGTTGCAGATCTCAAAGAATTGTTGTAGGTGAGCGCTAGCATTCTCTTTAGCCTTCCCACAAATGGGTTGGCTTGCACCATAGTGATCAGGCTAGTCTTGATTTTGAAGTTCACGTCTCCTATGTTAACAGTGGGCCCAACATGCACATTGTTAGCAGAGGGAGCCAAAAACTCACGAAGGGTCTTCTGGGCAATTGGCGTTTTGGTTGTTAGTGCAATTGCACTGGCTTGCTTTTCCGCACGAAGGGTTTGAGGAGTAACGAGATGGATTCGATCTCTCAGATGGGTTTCTAGATCTTAAACGAAGTTTTCTAACAAGCGGAAACCAGACATACACTACCCTGTTTTCACATCAAATGTGAAAATAAGAAGGGTTATCCTATTAAAACCTACCCGGAGTCCTATCCTATTCACTCAATCATGCAGTACTTCGGCTGCCTTCCCTGTCAACGACGCCAAAAATTCTTACTGATAGCTACTAAGAAACACTAACAAATCATCCCCGGCAATGGCGCCAAAAATGTTTGTTGATGTTTCTTACGTCATAGATAAAAATTCGCAAGCGCATGAAAACTATTGATGTAGCATTTCTCCTTAAAAGAGTATTCTAAGGGTGTCACTTATATTTTCCCAAAGGAAGGCTAGGTGGAAGCATAGCAATCATCAAATGGAGAGGATTGGTTGGTCTAGGTAGGGCTCTAGCAAGGGTGGGTAATAGGTAAGTGTAGAGGTAGTGTGACACACACAAGAGCATTCTATCCTAAGGGGGATAAATGAGGTAAGTAGGATTAGGCTAAGAGTTAGGTAGATACTCCTACAATGCTTCTAGTGTACATATACATAACCTAAGTTGGCTACTAATGATCATACCTAGGATGCAGTCTCATGCTAAGTTGTTCAACATATCGGGCACGGGTTTACCCCTAGCAATACTAAGACAACTCCTGCAAAAAGTCTGTGGCATAGACAAATGTGGAGGATTACAAGGACAAATTGACTGTCACCACCTACTGCCCACCTCTTCAATCTGTGGGTCTATGAGACATCCAATGCTACATAACTATCATAGCACCATGCTAGCATATTAAGTAAATACCTTAGGAGCCTAGGCACAAGCCATCCTAAGGCAATGACTAACCTAAACATTGTTGAACAAATGTTGAAACATAACATATGTAATCATATTAATATGATCATATCATAACTAATTAGACAATATTGGGGGGTTTTAGTGTTTATGATGACATATTGAGAATGATATAGCATAATAATAAATACTACTCCTACCACATACATGGAATCCACAATCAAACATGAAATGCTTCATCCGAGTATGGAATAAAAGAAGACTAAAGGTGACATCTTTATTATGCATAATGTCACAAATATCAATAGGAATACGAGAGCCATACCTTTCCCAATTTGGAATTAGGAAGAGAGACTTCTTCTACTCCTTTCCTACTTGGACTATGGACTAGAGGCTCTCCTCTCTACAGCCTAAACTCCTATAAATCTATGAAGAGTAGTGGATACAATAGAATGAATACTCAAGTGGTGTGTGTGTGAAGTGAGGGTAGGGGGTCCTATCTATAGGTGGAGAAGGGTCGGCTCCCACCACTAAAAGCGTGTGAATCAATCATCATCACCTTCAGGAAGCCAGGAGGAGCCAACACGTGTTGATTGACCGAGTTTGGCGCCAAGATCAGGTCGGCCGACTAGGGGGTTCGACCGAACTGGTCAGGGCTTCGTTGGGGTTGTACTTTCTCCAGGTCCCTAACAGGTGGGTCCCCCTCACTAATATAGGTGATACACCATTGGATGGCCTCAAATACTTCTGATTGTGGGCTATTTGATCCATGTAGTGCCACATGTCGGTGCTTGATTGGCCGAGATGGTATTTTATAGGACTACTCCACCTCTTTTACCTCATTTCCTGCAATAAATGCCTACGTGCACTATTTCAGCAAGGACAAGTGGAAATAGGTTAAATGTAAAGGTGATGTGTGCAAGAAATGATAATTCATTCACATAATTGAGTTATATTGACAGATGAAATTAATATGTAGCAGCCGTCAACACTTAATGGTTTCTTATCAATCACCATTGCATCTTCTCATAATTAAGTAAACATATTATTTTCCTCCCTGTGTTTCTAGAGTCCCGAACAATCTCAAAGTACATCCTTCGCAAATACGGCAAGGCTAGTAACGTCGATCGGAAACCCAGATGAGGCCGCAATGGTGGATGTGTGGACGGAGGTGGAAGCGCACCACTACTTTTCTTCGGTGGTGCCCATCGTCTATGAGGGCGTCGTGTTTCCAGCGAGACTGGGTATGCAGCCCAACCATAAGGTCGTGGACGAGAGCTTGGCGAAGCTCAGGAAGGTGATCGAGATCTACGAGGAACGCTTGTCCAAGAGCAAGTACATTTTTAGCGATTTCTTTAGCTTCGCTGACCTCATTCACTTCCCCTACACTCACTACTTCATGAAGACGATGCACTCGTCGCTGTTGAACACTTACCCTCACGTGACGGCGAGGTGGGAGGACCTCATGACCAGACCATCAGTGAAGAAGCATGCTGCAAATATGGTATTGGAGCCTTTAGCACTTCCGTGAGTGAATGTAGGCCTAGAGGGGGGTGAATAGGCCCTTTTGAATTTTCTCGGTTCCTGTAGCACTTCAACAACAAGGTCAAAACCAGATATATCGGACTAGTCCGGTAAAGTGCGGACTAGTCCGGATTTCACGGGCTAGGTTGATCAAGTTAGGTCAATTTGATTGTTTTGTTGACGTTTGCAGCGGAAATATAAACTTTAATAACAGTTCAATAGTTGTATGTCAAGTTCTATTGCAAGTACGATTCTTGTTCAACTATTTAACTTGAATTCAACAAAATAAATCAAACCCTAGATAATGTTGATCAACTAGAGTGATGAACACACACGAACAAGACACAAGATTTATCCCGTGGTTCGGTTACCACGAAGGCAACCTACATCCACGTTGAGGAGCCCACAAAAGGATCGGGTCTTCACCAACCCTTCCCTCGTCGGATCGCCACGAAGGCCAATCCTCTTCCACTAATCACACAGGGGTAAATCACCAAGTTCAAGGGGCGATCTCACAAGTTGAGAGCTCCCTTGATTACAAGTTTCAAGACCACCAATAACACACTTCGAAATATACAAATTGAGATGCAAGAGTGTGTTAGAGATTCAAACCAAGAGCTCAATCGTGTGCCAAGTGCCTCTCCAATGATCTAGAAGTGATCTTCAATGGATTGATTGATTTTGCACTTAATTTCGTGGAGAGAGATGGTTTTTGAGTCTCTTGGGAGGTGTGACGGCGCTAGGGTTCGAGAGAGGGTGAAAGTGGGCCGTGCACCTCTATTTATATGGGGTTTCTAAAAGTGACCATTAGGGTTCAGAAAGATCGGACTAGTCCGTGGTGGTCACCGGACTAGTCCGGTGTGCTGTGTGTAGCAAACCCTAAGTGTCCAGGAATATCGGACTAGTCCGGTTGAAAACGGACTTGTCCGATTTCTCTACTGGAAAGCTTCGGACTAGTCCGATTGCCATCGGACTTATCCGGACAAATGAAACCCTAAGTGTTTGGGATGACAAGTCCGCACTTGGAGGACTTGTCCGGTTTAGATCAGTGTGTATATCGGACTAGTCCGTGTGGACACCGGACTTGTCCGAAGTGGATCAGAATGAATATCGGACTAGTCCGGGTCACAACGGACTTGTACGATTTTGTGTGACTTGTGCATTGTGTTGAGGACTAGTCCGCACTGGGGAGGACTAGTCCGAAGTGAAATAGAAAGATATCAGACTAGTCCGGCTGATATCGGACTAGTCCGGTCCTGTATAGCTTTGTGCATTGTGTGTGTGTGATTAAATGAGATTGAGCTCTTGGGTGTGTTTCCTTAACACACTACATACATACTAAACTACTAATTTCTTCTCCTTGAGCTCAAATTCATTTTCCTTCTCAATTTCCCTCTTTTTGGCACTTTGCTCATTTTTCATCATTTTCCTGCATTCATCTCAACAAAAGGATTAGGATCCCAATTGCTTGTCATAAATCATCCAAAACCCACAAGGGAGTCCTAGATGCACTTTGAATCTCCCCCCTTTTGGTGATTGATGACAACCAATTGAGATTTCACAAAATGAGGTATAAAATGAGATTTTCATAAAGTATGCACACATGACTCAAAAATACATCAAGCAACAAGATAATTATTCATGTGTGCATTCTTTATGGTGGGATGCACACTAAGAGCATGAATGCATTAAGAATGACAGAATTTGCATTGATCAACTAATATCAAGTGAATATGGCATTTCAGGAGCAAAAATTCAGATTTCATCACATACTTGCAAATTAATTGAGCAATTTAACACAGGATCAAACATGATATGAAAATAGTGTTAAACAAATACAATCACAATTAAAAATACATAGAGAGCTCTCTCCTCGCATCCTATTCAGCTAAAGCTAAGACTAGAGACTCCCCCTCAATCTCTCCCCCTTTGGCATCAAGACACCAAAAAGAGAGAGGAAGGTCCTAGGGCTTCACTCTTCGCTGTCAGTCCTCTCGTCGTCTTCATCGTCTTCATCGCTTTCCGCTTGACGAGGTTGAGAGGGAGGAGGAGGAGCGGAGCTCCTCGAGCCCCCAATGCCAAAATAGGCAAGCTCGGAGGGAGTCAAGGGTCTGAGCTCGGTGATGTCCGGATCAGAATCTTCAGAAAGTACTGGAGATCCAATTGGGTTGATCTCCAGCTTCTCACTCAGCTGCTTCACATTGGCTTTTATGTACCTCATGTTCTCCTTCCTCTTCTGATTTAGCTTGTGAAGCTTCACTTCAGTTTTCTTGCATGAGGAGAAAATTGCAGCCAAGTACTTGAGGATCCCACTGGCGGATCCTTTCTTAGGGGCTTCCCTGGAGGGAGGAGGAGCCCTAGCAGCTTCTTCTTGCCTTGCCGGTGCCTTGGGGCTTGAGGCCGGAGATGGAGCAGCCTGGACACTCACTGGCTGAGGCTTCTGAGGCCTCAGTGGAGTGTGCTCCACATCCTTCACAAACTCGATCCCTGTGACCTTCTCAATCATAAACATCAAGTAAGGGGCATAGCCACAGGATCGGTTGGGGGTACTTGAGATATTGACCATATCATTCCAAATATAGTCTGCAACATCAAACTGTCTCTTCTTGCTTATGACCCTCATTAGGGTCCGGAGGTAGCCCTGTACACTCCCTGCATCCCCATCCTTGGGGGCAATTGTCTTCCTGAGGACTCTGTTGAGGACCACAAAGAAAGGCTTCATATTCTTTGTGGAGGGAGGAACATACTTAGAGTTGGGCTCATACATGAACTTCATTCCGTCCCGCTCAATGACCCCTATGTTGTGGATAATGAGGTGGTCATTTCCTCCAGAGTCAAGGTGCAGAAGGCTGGCAAACTCTTCCTGAGTAATAGAATACTTGGATCCATGAGTCATCCAAGTCACACTTTCTTCGTCTTCGCTTGAGAAGTGGCACGTTGCATAAAATTGTGCTATCACTTCATCATTCCAGTTGTGTCTGAAGGCAAAGAGATCCTTCAGACCATGTCTCTCTGCAGCTGCTCTCACTTCATCAAAAGCTGCACATTTCCTCTTCTCAAGGTAGGCCCAGTCAATCCATTGACTGCGCACCACCGGAGTCTTCATCGGCAAGTAGACCAGTTTGTAGAAATCAGCATGGAAATTTGACCAAAATCTGCCATCAGCTGCTTGCTTGGGCCTTGCATAGCAATCAACACTTCTCAACTTCGCAGCCACATCGTTGCCCTTGCTAGTGAATCTTTCCTCATTGGGGTCCCGGACCCCTTCTCTGGGAGTATGCAGCTTCAGGGGCCCAACAGGCCCTGTGGCAACCCCCTTGCCCTTCCCTTTAGCTTGTCGAAGGCCGCTTGTAGACGGAGCAGCCTTCGAGGCAGGCTTCTTGGCAAGGACCTTCCTCCGAACCTGGGGAGGGGAAGGAGCAGGCTCGGAAGGTCTTTCTTGGCGTTTCTTGCCAAGACCCGCCGAGGACCGAGGTGCCACCTCGTGGTCCAACTCGGCCTCGAAATCGGAGATTTCGTTGTCGGAGCTCGACATGATCTGAGAATGAGTGATCAAGAGAAATGACAAGTTATACAAGGTATTGGTGAGGTAAGATGGCAATGGAAAGCATTAGGGAATTAAAGAATTAGGTTTTGGTTCAGAAACAACGGACTTGTCCGGTGCACAGGCACGGACTAGTCCGGGGGACCGGACTTGTCCGTACCTGGACCGGACTAGTCCGGTGTTCATCTGCAAAAACCTAACGGACTGGACAAAAATTGATCCCTAAGGAAAAACTAGTCTAGCATACACATAGTACATCAACTAGACATGTAACTAGTGAAATAGAGAAATTTGTGATTTCTTAGGGTTTTGAAGAGAATTTACCAAGAAATCAAAGGAAGCTTGAGATTTTGGGGGTTGGAGGCCGGACTTGTCCGCTAACTTCAATCCCCGAGTCTTCAAGCTTGATCTCCGCCCAAGATTGAGGCTTTTCGACGGAGGAATCAGGGATTCGCCTTGGGAGCTCGAGCGCAAGAGAGAGAAAGCTTGGGGGCGAGTGTGGGGTGAAGGGATTAGGGTTTGGTGGCGGCTAGGGTTATGGACACGAAAAATCGGACAAGTCCGGACTCGACCGGACTAGTCCGAAGTCATCCAGAGACCTATATCGGACTAGTCCGTGGTCTGTCGGACTAGTCCGGCCTAACCGGCACTCTGCGGACTAGTCTGCAATGGCGGACTAGTCCGGGTAACCACGGACTTGTCCGTGGTCACCAGGAAAGAATTGCATATCCCATTCATATATATTTGAAGGTCTAATAATTGAGAGTAGAGAGGCAAAACAATTCAAATAATCTTGATGAATTTGACCAGTAAGCAAACAACAATCATACTATGATCAAAAATTCATCAAGATCTAATAATTTACATAGTTTTTCGAGAGAAAAATGATGAGGGATGATTTTCACAATTCAATCAATATTTTGAAGCAATCATACAGGTATGCAACTTTTCAAGCCACACTCCGAGAATCAAGAATGTTTAGCTCATTTCGGAGTTCGCAAAAATGTTTTTCATCAAGTGGCTTGGTGAATATGTCGGCCAATTGTTTTTGGGTGTTGACATGAGAGATGGATATGTCTCCTTTCATGGAATGGTCTCTCAAGAAATGGTGTCTTATGTCAATGTGTTTAGTCCTAGAGTGCTCAACTGGATTGTGGGCTATTTTAATGGCACTCTCATTATCACAAAGGAGAGGAATACGGTTCATATTGTAACCGTAATCCCTTAGAGTTTGTCGCATCCAAAGGAGTTGTGCACAACAACTCCCGGCTGCAACATACTCCGCTTCGGCTGTGGATAATGCAATGGAATTCTGTTTCTTGGATGACCAAGAAACTAAGGATCTTCCTAGGAATTGGCAAGTGCCGGAAGTGCTTTTTTCTATCAACTTTGCACCCGGCATAATCTGCATCGGAATACCCAATGAGATTGAATTTTGAGCCTTTTGGGTACCAAAGACCAAGGTTGGGTGTATGAACTAAATATCTTAGGATTTTCTTTACGGCTGTCAAATGACATTCCTTAGGGTTGGCTTGAAATCTTGCACACAAACATACACTCAACATAATATCTGGCCTAGATGCACATAAGTAAAGTAAAGATCCAATGATGGAGCGATATACCTTTTGGTCGACGCTCGGTCCATCTTCATTGAGATCCAAGTGGCCATTCGTTGCCATAGGAGTCTTTATGGGCTTTGCCTTGTCCATGCCAAACATCTTGAGGATGTCCTGTGTGTACTTGGTTTGGCTTATGAATGTTCCTTCCCTTTGTTGCCGCACTTGGAATCCCAAGAAGTACTTCAATTCTCCCATCATTGACATTTCAAATCTGTCTGTCATGATTTTACTAAACTCTTCACAGAAAGATTGGTTAGTTGATCCAAAAATTATATCATCAACATAGATTTGGCAAATAAAAAGATCATTATCCAGATTTTTTGTGAATAATGTATAGTCTACTTTGCCAATTTGAAAACCATTATCAATTAAAAAATCTCTAAGACACTCATACCAAGCTCTAGGAGCTTGTTTGAGGCCATAGAGAGCCTTAAGCAGTTTATACACGTGGTCGGGGAACTCTTCGTCTTCAAATCCGGGTGGTTGCTCCACGTACACCTCTTCCTTGATCGGTCCGTTGAGGAAGGCGCTTTTCACGTCCATTTGGTACAGCTTGAAATCATGGTGAGTAGCATATGCAAGTAATATTCTAATTGATTCAAGCCTAGCTACTGGAGCAAAAGTCTCATCGAAATCCAAACCTTTGACTTGTGAGTAACCTTTGGCCACAAGTCGTGCCTTGTTTTTTGTCACTACCCCGTGTTCGTCTTGTTTGTTGCGGAAGACCCACTTGGTGCCCACTATGTTTGCATTGGGTCTTTCCACAAGTTCCCAAACCTCGTTTCTCTTGAAATTGTTCAACTCTTCTTGCATTGCCACCACCCAGTCCGGATCCTTCAATGCATCCTCAGTCCTGCGGGGTTCTAAAAAGGAGACAAACGAGTAATGTTCACAGAAATTTGCTATACGAGATCTAGTGGTTACTCCCTTTTGGATGTCGCTGATGATGTTGTCGATTGGATGATCCCTTTGAATGCATTGGTGTACTCTTGGGTGTGGCACTTGGGGGGTCGTATGTTGGTGATCATCTTCTTCTCCCCCTGAGTTGTTGTCCTCGTTGATTTGTTGATCATGTTCATATTCCTGTGATTGATCTTGTATCGAGGCTCCCCCTTGATTGTTGATCTCCTCTTGTGGTTCACTTTCCTCTTGTATTTGTGACGATGACTCTTGTGGTCGTACTTCTCCTAGAGCCATCCTCTTTAATGCTTGATAGGGGGCTTCCTCTTTACCTAATTCACATTGATCAACTTGCTCCTTATTGGAGCCATTAGTTTCATCGAACACTACGTCACGTGCCACTTCAACAAGTCCGGAGGCCTTGTTGAAAACACGATAGGCGTAAGTGTTCGAATCATAACCAAGCAAGAAACCTTCATCGGACTTCGAAGCGAACTTTGAAGTCCTGGGCTTCTTGTTCAAAATATAGCAAGGAGAACCGAAAACTCGAAAATATGAAATGTTCGGTTTGTTACCGGTGAGTAGCTCATAGGGGGTCTTCTTTAGTAGTCGATGAAGGTAGAGTCGATTTGTGGCATGGCAAGCGGTGTTGATTGCTTCCGCCCAAAATCGATCCGAAGTCTTGTATTCATCGAGCATTGTTCTTGCCATCTCTATGAGCGTTCGGTTCTTCCTTTCGGCAACTCCGTTTTGTTGTGGAGAGTATGGTGCTGAGAATTCGTGCTTGATTCCTTCCTCATCAAGGTACTCCTCCACTTGTATGTTCTTGAACTCCGTGCTGTTGTCGCTCCGAATACTCTTGATTGATAGTGAGAACTCGTTTTGCGCTCGTTTGAAGAATTTCTTCAGTGTTCCTTGTGTTTCTGACTTGTCATGCAAAAAGAACACCCAAGTGAAGCGGGAAAAATCATCAATAATGACTAAACCGTATTTATTACCGCCGATGCTTATGTAAGCAATTGGACCAAACAAGTCCATATGAAGTAGTTCGAGCGGTCTTGTTGTAGTCATAATGTTCTTCGCGGGATGTTGTGCTCCAACTTGCTTCCCTGCTTGGCACGCGCTACAAGGCCTGTCTTTCTCAAACACAACATCTTTCAAACCTCGGATGTGATCGCCCTTGAGGAGTTTTTGAAGGTTCCTCATACCAACGTGTGCCAGTCGTCTATGCCACAGCCAACCCATGTTGGTCTTTGCAATCAAGCATGTGTCGAGTTCGGCTTTATCCTTGTTGAAGTCAACAAGGTAAAGCTTTCCCTTCAACATACCCTTGAATGCAACAGAACCACTCCTCCTTGAGACGGTCACACCCTCGTTAGTAAACAAGCAATTATAACCTTTGTCACATAATTGAGATATGGACAGCAGGTTATAATCTAAAGATTCAACATGTAGAACATGAGAAAGAGTATGTTCAGAGGATATTGCTATTTTACCGGTACCGAGGACCCTTCCTTGACTGTTATCCCCAAAGTAAATGCCTTCGTTTGGGTCCTTGTTCACTTCATACTCCACAAACATCCTCCTTTCTCCGGTCATGTGGTTGGTGCATCCACTGTCTAGCACCCATTTGGATCCACCGGAGGAGTAGGCCTGCAAAAACAAATTACGCCTTGGTTTTAGGTACCCAAGCTTGCTTGGGTCCTTGGAGGTTAGTAACAATACATTTGGGCACCCACACATGGGATTTTGTGTTCCCATGGCATGGCCCAGCATAATAAGCATACACTTTACCAACATTATTTTTCATTAATACATAAGAAGCATCAAAGGTTTTAAACAAGAGTTGCTATTGATTATGGGTCGGACTAGTCTGTGTGACCGGACTTGTCCGGATGACCGGACTTGTCCGGACCACAACCGGACTAGTCCGGTTTTCATTAGAGTTCAGGTTTTTAGTTTTCGAGTTACCAGGTTGTGAGGGTCCTCCCTTCACAAAGGTAATCCTTCCCTTGTTGTTCTTATGATTTCCAGCTCTTTGCTTTCCATCATAAGAGTAACCAGTGCCATACTTGACATTTGGAGGTCTTTGGACCAAATATGCACTACGTGCATAGTTGATCCTCTCCTTGTAAAATATTGCACATTGGGTAGGATTTTTGTCCTTTGTGGAGGTAGAATTTTCCTTCAACCTGGTGTTAATTTTATCACATTTGCAAATATGAGCGATATTAGTTGAAGTGGGTTGAGAAGGTAGGCTTGAAGAGGAGGAAGGTTCACTAGGCTTGAGTGACTCAACCTGCACTTCAAGGATCTTGTTGACCTTGATTAGGTCATCAAGTTGATCCTTGATTGCAACGTTTGAGTTGGTTAACTCCAAGCAAGTTTTCTTGCTTGAAGCTAGCTCAAGCTCTAGTGAGTGGTTTCTCTCCTTTTCAAGAACTAGAAGATTGTCAAGTTTGACATGCTTCTCCTTTTGGGAGATAATCATGTCTTCTTGACGATCAATTAGCTCTTCCTTCTCAACAAGTTGGTTAAGCAAGAATTTCATTTTAGCAGCAGTTTTTCTATCTAAACCAATTAGCATATCTTCATCATCACTATCTAGATCATCATCACTTGAGTAAGAATGCAAGGAAGGAGTTTTGATGTTTACCTTGCGTTTACCTTCCTTAGCCATGAGGCAAGTTCCATTTGCCTTCTTTGCACCGAGCGTGGGGAAGAGTGTGGGTTTCTTGGACATGCTTTCAATGGCTATGCTAGCCATTTCTTCTTCATCGGACGATGAGGATTCATCGTTTGAGTCCCACTCCTTTCCGATGTGTGCTTGTTCAGCTTGTTTCTTCTTCTTGAAGAATTTCTTCGGTTGAGGCTTGGACTCTTTACTCTTCTTCTTGTTGTCCTCATACGGGCAATCGACTATAAAGTGATTGTACTCACCACAATTATAGCATGCCCGCCTCATCTTCGGCTTTGTCTTCTCCTTGTATTTTCCTTCACTCGATTTTGTTCCTTGTCTTTTCTTCATAATTCTTTTGAACTTCTTCATGAACAAAATCATATCTTCTTCGTCCAACTCGCTGCTTTCATCATTGCTGTCCTCCTCAAGCTGTGCTTCTCTTGCTTCTTTGGATAGAGGCTTGAGTGAGGACTTTAGGGCAACTCCCTTCTTCTTGGCTGATGTGAGGTCGGCTATTTCTTTTACATGCTTGGCTTGCTTCTCCATCATCTCAAAGTTGATGATTTTGCCAAGCAGTTCATCCGGAGTCATTTTCTTGTACCCGGGACTTTCTCGGATCATAGAGCAAAGTGTGACGTTGCGAGGCATAAAGGCTCTAAGGATGAGCTTTACAACCTCGTGGTCATTCCACTTTTTGCTCCCATATGATCGAACCTTGTTCAGAAGAGTCTTCAGTCTGTTGTACATGTCCTGGGGATACTCATCTTCCTCAATCACAAACCTTCCTAGTTCGCCTTCAATCATTTCAATCTTTGCCTCCCGCACATGCCGGTCACCTTCATGTGCTGTCTGTAGTGTGTCCCAGATTTCTTTGGCAATTTCCAATCCGTCCACTTTTGTGAATTCATCTCGACTTAGAGATGAGGTGATAACGGCTGCGGCTTGGGCATTCCTGTGGATGGCTTGTTCTTGACTTGGCGTGAGCTCTTCATCGTCATCGGGGATGTTTATTCCTGTGCACACAATATGCCATAAACTTGGGTTAAGGGAAATCAAGTGCATCTTCATATTTTGCCTCCACATGGAGTAATCACTCCCATCGAAGTGTGGGGCTTTTCCGAGAGGAATAGATAGATAATGACTGCTGTTAGAATTTAAACGGTCATAATTAAAAGGATATCGGGAGTAGTCGGTGTGACTACTCCCCTTCTTCTTTTCTTCGACTTTAGATTTCCCTTTGGAAAGCGCTTTCTTTCTAAGGAGTGCTTTCAGCTCCAATGTCTCCTCCTCATCATCATCGAAGTCTTGAATGGCTTCGAGATACTTTTCAAGCTTTTGGTGCTTGTCATTGTTCATTTCTTCCTGGTTGTTGATTTTCTGGACTTCCTTCATGTCCGACATGATCTTTTCGAGTGGTTGCACTCTTTCTTGAAGAACCTCGCTCTGATACCAATTGAATGTAGGCCTAGAGGGGGGGTGAATAGGCCTTTTTGAATTTTCTCGGTTACTGTAGCACTTCAACAACAAGGTCAAAACCAGATATATCGGACTAGTCCGGTAAAGTGCGGACTAGTCCGGATTTCACGGGCTAGGTTGATCAAGTTAGGTCAATTTGATTGTTTCGTTGACGTTTGCAGCGGAAATATAAACTTTAATAACAGTTCAATAGTTGTATGTCAAGTTCTATTGCAAGTATGATTCTTGTTCAACTATTTAACTTGAATTCAACAAAATAAATCAAACCCTAGATAATGTTGATCAACTAGAGTGATGAACACACACGAACAAGACACAAGATTTATCCCGTGGTTCGGTTACCACGAAGGCAACCTACATCCACGTTGAGGAGCCCACAAAAGGACCGGGTCTTCACCAACCTTTCCCTCGTCGGATCGCCACGAAGGCCAATCCTCTTCCACTAATCACACAGGGGTAAATCACCAAGTTGAAGGGGCGATCTCACAAGTTGAGAGCTCCCTTGATTACAAGTTTCAAGACCACCAATAACACACTTCAAAATATACAAATTGAGATGCAAGAGTGTGTTAGAGATTCAAAACAAGAGCTCAATCGTGTGCCAAGTGCCTCTCCAATGATCTAGAAGTGATCTTCAATGGATTGATCGATTTTGCACTTAATTTCGTGGATAGAGATGGTTTTTGAGTCTCTTGGGAGGTGTGACGGCGCTAGGGTTCGAGAGAGGGTGAAAGTGGGCCGTGCACCTCTATTTATATGGGGTTTCTAAAAGTGACCGTTAGGGTTCAGAAAGATCGGACTAGTCCTTGGTGGTCACCGGACTAGTCCGGTGTGCTGTGTGTAGCAAACCCTAAGTGTCCAGAAATATCGGACTAGTCCGGTTGAAAACGGACTTCTCCGATTTTGCTACTGGAAAGCTTCGGACTAGTCCGATTGCCATCGGACTTGTCCGGACAAATGAAACCCTAAGTGTTTGGGATGACAAGTCCGCACTTGGAGGACTTGTCCGGTTTAGATCAGTGTGTATATCGGACTAGTCCGTGTGGACACCGAACTTGTCCGAAGTGGATCAGAATGAATATCGGACTAGTCCGGGTCACAACGGACTTGTCCGATTTTGTGTGACTTGTGCATTGTGTTGAGGACTAGTCCGCACTGGGGAGGACTAGTCCGAAGTGAAACAGAAAGATATCGGACTAGTCCGGCTGATATCGGACTAGTCCGGTCCTGTATAGCTTTGTGCATTGTGTGTGTGTGATTAAATGAGATTGAGCTCTTGGGTGTGTTTCCTTAACACACTCCATACATACTAAACTACTACTTTCTTCTCCTTGAGCTCAAATTCATTTTCCTTCTCAATTTCCCTCTTTTTGGCACTTTGCTCATTTTTCATCATTTTCCTGCATTCATCTCAACAAAAGGATTAGGATCCCAATTGCTTGTCATAAATCATCCAAAACCCACAAGGGAGTCCTAGATGCACTTTCAGTGAGGAAGTCACATTGATGTGTATGAAGCAGAACTTTGTTCCTGGTCCGTGTTCAAAGATAACGAGAGTCGTGTCTCTAGTTGTGTTGGAATAAAACTGCATTTGGATAACAAATATAGTGAATTGGTGGTGTGTTTTTCGGGGGATTTGGATGTGTTATAATTAAACCATTTGTTCCAGTGTTTTTTTTGAAAGGAAGACCAGTAGAGTGATCCTACTGCCGTAATAAATTAAAAATTTAATAGTACAACAAAAATCTTCATTGCATGCGCCTCTAAACATATTATCACAAACGAATTTTAAAACCGGCTGAAACGAAGAGCCTGTGAAAATAGTCCGTATTCATAGGTGGAAAAAAGCAAACTGCCTGTGAAAATCTTTATCACAGGCGGCCATTACTATTAAACATCTGCCAGTGAAGACATTGTATCACATGCAGTACTTATCGTAGTTGACTGCCTGTGAGAAAACAGTTTTCACAGGCGGTTCTTTACCTTCAAGCATCCAACTGTGAAGATTAATTAGCACAAGAAGTTCGTGTCATCAGAGTACTGCCTGTGGTAACACATTTTTCCCAAGCGGTTTTTACATATGGGGATCCGCTTGTGAAGATTCATTATCATAGGCGGTTCTTCAGCTATAAAGATCCGCCAATGAAGATGTCTTAACACTGGCAGTTCGTTAGCTAGGAGGATCCGCCTGTGAAAACATATAGCATTTCCAGTATTGTGTCCAATTACTTTTAATTTCCAGCTGAAATTCAAATACACGTTCACACACAGTACGAACAATATATTTTAACAGGCAACAATGACACATCAGAAAATATAAGTCATCTCGTATACATCCCAATTCATACTGTACAATACAAGTACATCTCAATTCATAGTTTACATGTGTTCATCACTAAATAGTGTTTTGATTTTCATATTGACAAATTTCTGGCACATCAGCAAGTACACCTGTGTTGTCAAAGAATAACCCTTGTCAGTGAAAAACTTCACGAGCATGAAAAGACACAATTCAATCCCAAACATATTTCTAGAAATCGACCATTATTGGATCCAATTCTTGTGCTGCAATGAAACACATAATAAGGTTTCGAATGTGTTGCTAACAATGAAAATATAATATATGTATTAAAATAGGCTAGTGACAATGAAAATGTATCTCAAAAGTTTGAAAATACAATATCGACATTAAGGATAACTTAAATCCTCACGATTCACTCTATATTTGCAGGCGGTCTGAAGATGCTCGCATACATAATACCCGTATAAGACACTACCAAGAGGCTGCTTGGTACAAGGAAACTCTGTTGATATATTTAATGTATCCTTATTAGCAGGTCGCTCACCGCCAATTCTTTCCAGTGACACCGCAAAGCACTGTCACACAAAGAATGTCATATAAGAATTGCCAAACCAACACATGTATATTGAAAGTATCAATATCCATACCTTCTCAAAATGCTAAGGAAATCTCTGTAAGTACATGATGAGAAATTAGCTATGTCCAAGACCGTTGCCAAACCCTGTGTTAGCTTGATGAAGATCATTATGTAGTGATCACTTCACAAGTACAAACACACGTGTTAATTTAACAATTAGCAATAAATTCCTATTTCAATACCATGTCTCGAACTTACTTGAAGTGGTACAAAGCCTTTATGACTTCCTTGCCATCTTTGACAAAGTTAAATATGGCGTTTGCTATGTAGGCTGCCACCTTTGTCTTTTTAGCCTACTTTTGGTCTGCGATTTTTTTTTTCAAATTCTTTTTGTGACATTTTCTTGTACTGTTTTGAGTCTTGTTTCACCTAAAAGTCAAAATTCGACTTTGCAATTATTGTAGGGTCAAGGATACCCGTCTTGGAGTTCAATTTTTCATTATCCATGCATTGCATCCTGTCAAAGAATAAGTCCCAAATCGTTATTATCTCATGACATGTATGCGTGTAGTTAGAAAATCAAGTACGAAATATTAGAGACACTTACAAGAACCAGATGAGTAACAGGTTGATTTTGAGGTTCTCTCGATAGAAAAGACTCCACGAATCTTCAAAGAGAAAGTTACGTTTAGGGTCTCCATCGCTATAGAATGCTTCTTTCACCATACGAAATGAGACAGATTCAAGATGATATTTAGTGCTGGTGGCGATGTACCACTCGTGCATTCTCCTTAGCGTAAAATGTTGTTTGTACAGCTCTGCTAATGTCATCAACAACTTCCCATTTCGAGATTTTGGAGGAACATCCTCAATCTTGTATATCGGAACTCCTAGTTTAGGTAAAGCGTTGTCGGTACCTTGCAGATCAGGTACCCCGCGTACCAGGAAAAGAAATGTTGGGCCCTGCCTTTCAGGATAGGAGGCACCCACAAGTCACGTGTATTGCAACTCTGGACCTGCCTCCTTGCTAGGGATGGCTCCGGTGCTGCCACGTGTACTGCTGTGTCGGTAAGAACACTTGTAAGAACACTTGATGAGTAGGTTTAGGCCCGATCTTCCGAAAGGTAAGTCGATTGGAGTGGAGAACTTGACGTTGATGATCCGTGTCGAGCAGTTCGAATACCCCTGCAATCACTATACCACTGCTCTGTTGGTTATCAACCATGCGGCACACGCTTGACCTTGCCAAGAAGGCTAATCTCTGCAAGTGAACCAATAACACAAGCAAGAACGTAGAAGACACGATCTGAAATTGAGAAGTTGGAGTCTCACAAACCGTAGAACGGTGAAATTATTATTCTAAGCAAAACGCACCGAATATGACTGGAGGCTGCAGTATTTAAAGGCTAGGGTTCGGTCAGAACACGATTAGATGCGTCCCTAATGGACTCTTACGGGATACAAGGCCCAAAGGCCCGATTCGGTGGCGCAGCACCGGACAGAAATCTGGACTTGACTTGTTTCGATGATTCTCAATTACTCCTGAGTAATTTTGAGGTGGGACCAGAACCATTGGAAATTTTATATTCTCCTCTTTTCGTGCATATGTAGAACGTCGAAAACGGAGTCCGTATGCGTCCTGGGCGTCCGTTTTAAGTTGGACTGCTCCTGGACTCCGAGTTGAACTCGAGTCCAAGCTGTAAACTGTTTCCACCAACTTGTGGATGTCGCAGCTGGTTCTCCATGCTCCCAAGGCCTCTTTCCTTCAATTTTTGATCTTCTCCATTATTCCTAATAAAAATTAAATCATCACATAGCAATCTATTCTCAAACTAACATGCAAAAGAAGTTAGGAGCGAATTCACCTGCTGATTTATTAACCGTGCTCGTGCTCTTGTGATTGGTCCTTGCATTTTAGTGTGTGTCTCCGCTGTTGTGATGTCCTCATCATCCTCCCCCTCTTGAATTGGAGTCGTCCTCGACTCAAGTTCATCTTCTTCCCCCAAGTACGGTCGCAAATCTGAAATGTTAAATGTAGGACTAACCATAAAATCGGGAGGCCATTCAAGCTTATATGCATTATCATTAATCTTTTCAACAATCTTAAAAGGACCAGCAGCTCATGGTATAAGTTTGATTTTTTCAAGTCGGGGAATCGCTCTTTTCTCAAATGTAACCACACCAAATCACCCGGTTCAAGTTTTACTTCTTTTCTACCTTTACTACCTGCAATATATACTTCTCATTCATCATTTCAATATTTTTCTTTGTAGTTTCACGCATCTTAAGAATGAATTCAGATCGTTGTGTAGCATCCAAAATTATAGTTTCAGAAGGAGGCAAAGGTAGTAAATCAATAGGAGCACGGGGATTGAAACCATACACTACCTGAAATGGACTTACCTTTATCGTGGAGTGAACGGATCTGTTGTAAGCAAATTCTATATGTGGTAAACACTCCTTCCACAATTTCAAATTTATTTTCAAGACAGCCCACAACATAGTAGATAAAGTATGATTAACTACCTCGGTTTGTCCATCCGTTTGTGGGTGACATGTAGTTGAAAACAGCAACTTGGTTCCCAATTTATACCACAATGTTCTCCAAAAATGACTTAAAAATTTTGCATCACGATCAGAAACAATGGTATTTGGCACACCATGTAAACGAACAATTTCCGTCATAAATAAATCATCAATGTGTGAGACATTATCATTCTTATGACAAGGTATAACGTGTGCCATTTTGGAGAAACGATCAACAACTACAAAAATACTATCCCTCCGCCTCTTAGTCATAGGCAATCCCAAAACAAAGTCCATAGAAATATCCTCCCAAGGTACACTAGGAACAGGAAGAGGCATATAAAGACCATGTGAGTTAAGGCGAGACTTAGCTTTATTGCAAGTAGTGCATCGTGACACGTAGTGCTCGACATCACGCCTCATCTTTGGCCAAAATAAGTGTGTGGACAGCATGTCTTCGGTTTTCTTCACTCCAAAATGTCCAATCAAACCTCCTCCATGTGCTTCCTGCAAAAGTAATAGATGAACGGAGCTAGCTGGAACACATTGCTTGTTAGCATGATAGAGGAGACCCTCTCGCAGCACATATTTATTCCAAGTTCTTCCTTCTCTACAATTTTCAAAATCATCTTTGAAGTCCAAATCCGTAGGATATAATGCTTTTATTGTTTCTAAACCAAAGATTTTATGATCAAGTTGGGACAGCAGGCAATGACATTTTCCTTCCCTTTCTTACGCTTAATGATGTATGGAAACGACTCTATGAACTCAATCTATTTAGCATGTCGTTTATTCAGATTGGTTTGACACTTAAGATACTTCAACGATTCATGATCGGAATGTATGAAAAACTCCTTAGACCAAAGATAATGTTGACAGGTTTGTAATACTCGCACTAAGGCATACAATTCCTTATCATAAGTGGAATAATTCAGAGTACCATGAAGTTTTTCACTAAAGAAAGCAACGGGTTTACCTCCTTTTATGAGAACGCCTCCAATACCAATGCCGCTTGCATCGCATTCTAGCTCAAAGATCTTGTCAAAATCAGGAAGTTGTAGCAATGGTGCTTGTGTAAGCTTTGATTTGAGAACTTCAAAAGCTTGTTGTTGCTGTTCGCCCCATCGAAATGGCACTCCCTTCTTCGTTAGCTCATGTAGAGGTGCTGCAATGGTGCTGAAATCCCGCACAAAACGCCGATAAAAACCTGCAAGACCAAGAAAACTACGAATCCGCGTGACGGTTGTTGGGGCTGGCCAGCTAGTGATTGCTTCTATTTTTGCCTCATCCATCTCAATTCCCTGCGAGGAAACAACATAGCCAAGAAACGAGACTCGATTGGTGCAAAAGACGCACTTTTCGAGGTTATCAAACAAACGTGCATCTCTCAAAACAGTAAAAACAGCACGTAAATGATGAAGATGTTCATCATATGACTTGCTGTAAATGAGGATATCATCAAAGTAAACTACCACAAATTGTCCAATGAAAGCACGTAAAACCTCATTCATTAAACGCATAAAGGTGCTGGGTGCATTAGTTAAACCAAAAGGTATGACTAACCACTCATAAAGTCCAAACTTGGTTTTAAATGTAGTTTTCCATTCATCTCCTAGTGCCATTCTAATTTCACTACAGGAATAACGGTCACTTACGTCGGCCAAAGCCAACGTAAGTAAGGCTTAAACCGACGTAAGTAACGTAATTACTTCGGTTTTCCCTTAATTACGTCGGCTTTCAGCCGACGTAGGCATTTGGACGTAATTAAGGTGACTTACGTCGGCCACCGACGTAAGTTAACTTAATTACGTCGGTCTGCGGAAGCCGACGTAAGTTAAGTGTCGAGATGGGCCTTGGGCTGGGCCTGAGGACTTACGTCGGCTTGGGCAGGCCGACGTAAGTAAAGTGCTGTAACTTACGTCGGCCAGGGCAAACCGACGTAAGTTTAGTGGTTTAACTTACGTCAGTATGGCCTGACCGACGTAAGTTAACCTGGGCTAACTTACGTCGGCCTGCCCGTAGCCGACGTAAGTTAAGTTTTCGATTTTTTTTTAAAAACAGAAACTTACTACCTCGCTCTATGGCGAGAACACAGAACAAACAAATAATATCATACACAACATAACAGTTTCAATATATAGTTCAAAACATCAACAACAACACAATTTGCAACAATCAACATCAACAACCACCGGGCTACACACTAGCCCCTCCATTACCTCCGGGATCTTCTCGGCACGTTCTGGATCCCTGCAAAAGAAACATAATCACTAGTAAGCATCAATGTCAACTCAGTGATAACATAAGAGGCCAAGAACATCAGTGACAAAAGAAGGAAGCATGATGTAGTTTCAAATGAAGTAATGTACTATATCACTAGTTAAATGGAAGCACTAGCCCTTTGTTAACTCAGTGAACATCAGTTTCGACATAAGAAGGAAACATCTGCGATAATCACTAGCCCTTTTGTTAAATGGAAGCACTGACAACTTATTCACTATATACTAATCATTTCTACCATGGCCAAAAACTACTAAAGCTTGATTAGATACACTTAAAGAGAGTTTCTCACCTGCTCCAGTGTCTACACGCTACCCCCTCCACTGCCTCCGGGATCTCGACGCGTTCCGGAACCCTGCAAAAGAATCATAATTATGATTAAATGTGATGCAAATAACTTTTTAACATAATGAAAAGGGAATCAAACTCCTAGGTATAGACAATATTACCTGCTCCGGTGTCTGCTGTGGCGGAAGCGTAGGAATCTGGATGTCCTGACCGCTTTGTCGAGCAAGAGCCTGCCATTGCAAGATATTAGCAGATATATGTTATTAAGTGCTGTGAAATTTAACTACGGTACTTTAAATTACTTACCGCCATCGTTGCTTGCATCTGGGCCATCATTAAGGCCGTCCTCTGCTGCTCCTCCCTCGTCCTCTCCAGCTCTGCCTGAGTTTGCGTCAGCGACTCCCTCATGGCCTGGAGCTCCAGCTGCGTCTGCGAGAGATGACCACTGGTCCCAGCGGTCGAAGCGTGCGACGATGAAGCGCCTCTCAAAGGTCGCGTCGACCTCGAGTCGACAACTCCATCGAAAATGGCAAACCTGCAAAAGAATGAAAACACTAAGTAGAAGAAGATTAATTGAAAAAGAAATGAGACACACGAAGAACTCACCGTCCGTGGGCCTTCCCGCCTCCGCTTGCGTACGCGGCTTGGGGGTCGATCGGCGCGCTTTCCCAATCGTAATCCGCACCGTGTATCTTCGCGACCTCCTGCGCGTACTTTGTCTACAAAACAAATAAATCTTGTAAGTATGTCAATAATAGTATTAGTTATAATGAAATTGATGAATTTCGAAAACTTACCAGTCGGTCGGCTGCGACCTGACTACACTGCCCTGGCTGAGAAGGGTCACTTCCCTTGTGACCTCTCTTCCAAACCTGGGTCGGGGTCGGCTCATGACCCAGCTCTCGCTCCTGTACATCCGTGTTAGTGAGATAAATAATATATTAAGAACACATAAAATAAAAAGGTACTTACCATGCGTTTAGCCAAACGCAAGTAGCCGTCACCGCCATAGTTGTGCTTGCCCTCGGACCCCATGCGGCACTGTCTAGCCTTCGTGGACTTGTTGATAAAAGCGTCGCTAGCCCAGTACCGACAGAGAGCTAAGTACGCCTCGATGTTACCCTGTAACCAGGAAATACTAACCTGCACATATATCATTTTCATCAACGCGGTTAACATACGTAGATATTGTAAATATTTAACAATATTAAAAACTTACCTCCGCGTACTGCTCCTCTGTCAAGTAGGAGTCCGAGTCCTTCCTAAAGACACCCCTTTGCTGCTCCTGCTCCTGCTCCCGGGGGTGCCGCTTGTAGTAAGCGTTGACGGCCTGAATCCGGGCGTATGACAACGCCGCCATCGTGAGCTTCCGAGCGTTGTAATGGAACACACGTCTCGCGTGGTCCTCCATGCCCGGCTCCTCTACTTGGTACCTCAACTTTAAGCAAACAGATATTTAAGTGATATGCAATTAAGAATTCAAAGGAATTGAAAAAACGAAACAGTTAAACTTACCATAAAATCATGCCACACGGCTCCCTGAACCGTGCCGTGCACCGGGTGAGAGACCCGAGCGTAGTCATCCCACGACAGGGCAGGAAAACCGTCTATTACACCGGGGTAGTGCAACTTGACGATAGCACCGAGGACACTGTTAACCTGCCTGTGGTGCTTCTCGGCCCCCGTGAACGAGAAGTCGTACCAACATCTACAAAATATATTAAATCATTAAGTAAAGAAAAACAACATCTAATATTTAGTATACTATTTACAGTTTTTATACCTGTCTCCAACGGGACGGATCGTGGTCCGCTGAGTAGTAACCGGAGGAGGAGCCGCAAAGTGGGTCCTCCTCGTCCGTCGCCTCTGCTGCGACGCTGCCGCGTCCTGTGACCCTGAAGGCTCTGCAGACCCCCCGGAGCCTCCAGGAAGGCTAGTGGTAGAGGGCTGCCCAGGGAGGCTAGCGCTAGCCGGCTCCGAAGGGAGGCTAGCGCTAGAGGGCCCCCTAGCCTCTGAGTCGGGCTCCTGTAGCGGCCCCCTAGCCTCAGACTCTGACTCAGACTCAGAAGTCTCTGAGCCAGACTGCACAAAAGGAATGACTTTATTAATAATTAATAACAATTGCAATTTCAAAAATAACTTTATAGTAACTAAAGTTTACCTCTCTCCGCTGAAAGCACACGACAGCTGAGGGTGGAGCGTGTGCCAGAAAGAGCTCACGTCGAAATATTCATTCATTTCTTCCATATTAGCGTACATGTAGAAGAATGCAGCACGCCTTTCTTTTTCGCCAACATCATACGAAGTGTAACTACCAACAGTAGTGCCTCTTGTTGCAAAAATGGAGAGATCGCTACAAGGAGGTTGCTCATCTATATTGTATCGCATTACCGAAGTATTAACATTGTTTTCCTCTGCAAAGTAAACACTTGAGAAGTATCCTACTTCCTTAAGAGTAAAAGCTTCGGCGATGCAACCTTCAACCCTTGCCCTGTTACCAACCATTGGTTTCAGATATCTAAGTGATCTTTCAATATGATACATCCACCTATATTGCACGGGACCGCCCACTTTCGCTTCAAATGGAAGATGAATTAAGAGATGTTGCATTGGATTGAAAAATCCCAGAGGAAATTTTTTTTCCATCTTACACAAAAGTACCGGAACCTCCTTTTCCAATTTAGTCATCATCTCTGGCGTGATTTCTTTAGCACAGAGTTGCCTATAGAAGTGGCTAAGCTCGGCTAACACCTTCCACACTGCATCGTCAAAATAGCCTCGAAACATAACAGGCAGAAGTCTTTCCATGATTATGTGATAATCATGACTCTTCAACCCAACGAGCTTTCCCGTTTTCACATTCACGGCTCGTCTCAGACTAGCTGCGTAACCATCTGGGAATTTCAACCTTTGCAACCATTCGAGAACTTCTTTTTTCTCTTTAGGTCGAAGACAGAAAGGAGCGCGTGGTTTACCACCATTTTCGGAGAGCTCAAGAGTTTGACGGTTACAAAGCTCGGCAAGATCCTTTCGAGCCTTTAAATTGTCTTTTGTTTTGCCCGTCATGTCCATGCATGTGCTTATGATACATTCGGCCATGTTACGCTCTTGATGCATAACATCAATGTTGTGCCTTAGAATCAACGACTTCACATACGGTAACTCCCAAAGTCCACATATGTGAGTCCAATTGTGTTTGTCTCCGTAACCTTCGAAATATCCAGGACGACCTTCATCTGGCACCAATTTGTCCAACATATCAGATATTTCTGACCCGTCAAGACATTTCTGTGGTCCTTTAGTGACAACGGTGTTCTTTCTGAAGACATTCCTCTGTTGTCTAAACAAGTGATTCGGAGGTAGCCAACGTCTATGACAATCGAAGTAAGATATCTTGCCTCCATGGGTAAGTCGAAAGCAATCGATGTCCGAGGCACATATCGGACACGTCAACCGACCATGAGTGCTCCATCCAGAAAACATGCCGTATGCCGGAAAATCATGAACGGACCACAAATAAGCAACTCGAGGTTGAATTTCTGTTTCTTGTAACAGTCGTACGCTTCGACTCCTGTCCACAACATTCTCAACTCTTCGATCAACGGTTTCAACATCACGTTGAGACGTGACCCAGGATGATCTGGCCAGGTACAATGAGGCTAAGAAACATAAACTCATTCTTCATGCAAAAGGTCGGCGGAAGATTGTACGGAATGACAAAGACGGGCCAACAGGAGTATGGTGCGGCGTTTGTACTGAACGGCGTGAACCCATCTGTCGCCAACCCGTTGCGAACATTTCTCGCTTCACGAGCAAATTCTGGGTCGAACCGGTCCAGAGCCTTCCATGCCTCACCATCGGACGGGTGCGTCATGACTCCATTGTTCTCACGCTCACCTTCTTTGTGCCATCTCATGTGTCTGGCCGTTTTTTTGAAAGGAACAGCCGCTTCAACCTCGGTGTCACAGGTAAGTAACGAAGCTGCTTACGTGCGACTTCCGTCGTCACTGTATTACCATCGTTATTAACAACTTCGACAAACCTCGGTTGACCACATTTCAAACATTTGTTCTCATTGGCATGCTCTCTCCAGAAAAGCATGCAGATGTCCGGACACACATCAATCTTTTCGTGCTTCATCCCGAGACCAGAAAGAATTTTCTTCGAGTTGTACATATCCTTAGGCACTTTGTTGGGTTGTGGAAGAGCATCTTTGAACAAATCGATGAGCATGTTGTAACAATTGTTAGAAAAGAAGAACTTAGACTTAATTGCCATAAGTCTAGTCACAAAATTGAGGATTGACATTTTAGTGTGTTCATGCAGAGCCTCTTCTGAATCTTTGAGACGTTTGAAGAACTCTTTAACCTCTGCTGTTTGAGTATCTTCTGTAAGCTCTGGTCGTATAGCTTCCAGCATCTCATCCATCATATCAACCTCTTGAGCATCATCATTGTCAGCTTCCACTTCTTGTACAGCTTGAGAAGCTGTCTCGCCGTGGAAGTTCCACAACTCATAATGTGACACGTAACCGTTTCGACACAAGTGCAACGTAAGTTCCACTTTGTCCAAAAACGTTCCGTTTCGGTATTTCGTACATGGGCACCGCGCCTTATCGCTATTTGACAACGAAAAAGCTCGTTCCACAAAAGCTTCTGTCTTGGCGTACCACTCATCTGAGTGACCACCAGTTCTGCTCTTCCAACCAGTGTACATCAACTACGGTCTTCGCCCATGTTTGACTCTGCAGTTTAACGCGAAAGAAATTGTCGTTAATGTATTGTTATGTTATGTGTCACGGCCCTACAACCTAGGCAGATAGATCCTAAACCCACCCAAGAGTGACCGAGCGGAGCGTGCTCATGACGAGACGCGTGATCCGGATTCGAACGAAATTTCGGCAGCATAACCCCGCTGTTCTCCACTGCACGCCCAAAAAATGGTGCAGCAGAGAACAACAGGGTTACGCCACCGAAATCTCGTCCAAATCCGGACCCGCGTCTCGTCACAAGCCACGCCCCCTCGGTCACTCCGAGGCTGTCCAAAAAGGGACAATTCGAACCTGCACGTCTCACATGCCAATGGCATGTGAGACGTGCCGATCCGAAACGGGTAACACATTGCTATAGGTTACGTTGCTCATTTTCATTTTGAGGTCATTTAAGAGAGAGGAAAGAACTAGAGAAAGACTGAGAGGAAAGTTGGTCTTAGAGAAGGAGGCAGAGGACTAAGCCATCGGGGGAGGCGGAGGACTGAGGCGAGTGAGCCGTCAGATAATATCCGACAGTCCACACTTCAGATCGGCCACATAAAGTCCTCCCCGACCTAACCCTACTCATTTTCCTTTCTCTTCAACACGATGCCATCGCTCCAGAGTCCAGATACGGCAGCCGCGACGATCCCCTTCTCTCCTCGATACCCCCTACTCCAGCGACGGTCCTCCAGGTGCTTGCCATCCTCACCGTCGTCGTTCGCATACTTTACCTTACCACTAAATGGGCCTTGTCGGGCCTTGTCAAGCCTGTCTGAAGCCCATTTATGTATATATAGTACTAGAACACTCAAGCAATCAAAATTAAAATTGTAACCATAATTTAAGCAATTTAAGCATAATTAAACATAATTAAATACACCACCTAAGCGTAATTAAGCAAATTAAGCAAAAATAAGGAAATTAAGCATAATTATGCATAATTAAGCAAATTAATCATAATAAAATAAACCACTTAAGCATATTTAAGCAAATTAAGCAAAAATAAGGAAATTAAGCATAATTATGCATAACTAAGCAAATTAATCATAATAAAATAAACCACTAATGCATATTTAAGCAAATTAAGGAAAAATAAGGAAATTAAGCATAATGAAGCAAATTAATCATAATAAAATAAACCACTCATGCATATTTAAGTAAATTAAGCAAAAATAAGCAAATTAAGCTCCGGGGGCCGGCCGGCCGGGAATGGCGGGGCGACGCTCCGGGTCCGGGCCGGCGGTCAGGGAGGGTGAGGGGGAGGGGGTCGGGAGGGTTGGGGGAGGGGAGGGGAAGGGGGGCGGCGCTCGCCGTGGAGGGGGAGGGGGAGGGGGCGGTGCCGTCGGCCGGGAAGCCGTGGCGGCGCTCCTCGGGGTCGGGCCGCCGGCGGTGAGGGCCGGGGGAGCTAGGGGGAGGGGGTCGGGGAGGAGGGGAGGCCGGGTCGGGGAGCTAGGGAGGAGGGGACGGTCGGGGAGTAGGGGAGGGGAAGGGGCCGGGGCGGGGCGGCGCTCGCCGTGGAGGGGAGCCGGCGGTGGCGTCGGCCGGGAAGGCGGTGGTGGCGCGGCCGGGAAGCGGCGGCGGTGGCACTCGGGGCCGGGCCGCCGGCGGTTAGGGGAGGGAGGAGGGGAGGAGGGGAGGGGAGGAGGGGAAGGGGCCGGGGCGGGGGCGGCGCTCGCCGTGGAGGGGAGCCGGCAGTGGCGTCGGCCGCGGAAGGCGGCGGTGGCGTCGGCCGGGAATCGGCGGCGGTGGCGCTCGGGGGCCGGGCAGCTGGCGGTTAGGGAGGGGAGGAGGGGAGGAGGGGAGGGGAGGAGGGGAAGGGGCCGGGGCGGGGCGGCGCTCGCCGTGGAGGGGAGCCGGCGGTCGCGTCGGCCGGCAAGACGGCCGTGCATATTTAAGCAAATAATCAATCAAACAATTCAGCAATTAAATAATTTCAGCATAATTTAATAAACAATTAAGGAATTTCAGCAAATTTAAATTAAGCAATTAAACAATTTTAGCAAACAATTAAGCAATTAAACAATTAAGCAATCAAACAATTAATCAATCAAACAATTAAGAATTTAAACAATTAATCAATTAAATTGGGGAGGAGGAGGGGGAGAGAAGGGGCTTCGGGATGGGAGGGGGAGGGGAAGGGGGTGCGCTTGGCCGTGGAGGGGAGGTCGACGGGGAGGGCGGCGTCGGGATGGGGAGGTGGACGGCGGCGGCAGGGCGGCGGCGGCAGCAGGGGCGGGCGGCGGCGGCCCGTGGGGTGGGTGGGGGGGAGTCGGGGAGGAGAGGAGGGAGGGGAGAGGAGGGATTACCTGGCGGCCGGGCGGCGACGGCGACGGCGGGGCGGCCGAGCGGCGTCGCAGCGGGCCGGGCGGCGACGGCGGGGCGGCGACGGGGCGGCGGCGGCGGGGCGGCGGCGGCGTCGGTTGGGAGAAGGAGAGCGCGCTTGAAATGAGAGCGCGCACCGCTCGCGCGGTTAGGTTAAACAACTACTTACGTCGGCCCGACTTACTTACGTCGGCCAACGTCAGAGCCGACGTAAGTTAGGCTTAACTTACGTCGGCCAGTTAACTTACGTCGGCTATGGGCCGAGGCCGACGTGGGTAATTTTTATTACTGTCGGTCCATGTACTTACGTCGGTCTGCCGACGTAATTTATTTAACTTACGTCGGCTACCAGGGACCGACGTAAGTTACTTACTTACGTCGGCCAGCCGACGTAAGTTGATCTGGCCGACGTAAGTGATCGATATTCCTGTAGTGTTTGGTGGTAACCACTACGCAAGTCAATTTTGTGAAGATGATAGCACCACTCAATTCATCAAGCAGGTCATCTAAGCGAGGAATAGGATAACGATATCGAATGGTGATGTTATTAATGGATCAACAATCAACACACATGCGCCAACTACCATCTTTTTTTGGAACCAAAAGTACAGGAACTGAACAGGGCTAATGCTTTCACGAATGTACGCGCAGTCCAAAAGATCTTGGACTTGTCGCTGAATTTCCTTAGTTCCTCTGGATTCGCCCTGTATGCTGCACGATTTGGCAAACTTGCTCCTGGAATCAAATCGATCTTGTGTTCAATGCCTCTCATCGGTGGTAAACCAGGAGGTATCTCGAGGGAAACACATCCTCAAACTCCTGCAAAAGGTTAGCAACAGCGGGGGGCAATGCAATAGGACAATTCATGAAGTGAAATATAGCTTCTTTGCATACTAAAGCATAGCACATCCGCTTAGCATCGAATAAATCTGCAAGGTCAGATGTAGTTGCAAGCAACGATGGTGATTTTAACTTATGACTTGATGTTTTCAGATTCTAGTTTTGTTGCTTTGCCATCACGAATTTTACTCTTCTCAAAATGCACAATTTCAGCAGGAGTCATGGGGAGCAAAGTGATTTTCTTTCCCTTATGCATGAGAGTATATTATTAGTTCTACCATGATGAATAGCATCTGTATCAAATTCCCAAGATGAACCAATAAAAGAGAACAAGCATCCATAGGAACGACATCAAAATCAGCAAAATCATGATAACAACCAATTGAAAAATGTATTCTCGCTGTTTGTGTTACCCGAACCTTAACGCTGTTGTTGAACCATTGAATGTGGTATGGATGAGGGTGTGCTCTTGTTGTCAAACCAAGTTTCTTGATGACGCCCGTGTTGACCAAGTTATTGCAGCTACCTCCATCAATTATAGTGTGTACACGGCAGTCCTTGACGACGAAAAACATGTGAAAGATGTTGTGTCGTTGTAGCTTGTTGTCGGTCTCCACTTTGGAGCTCAAGGCACGCTGCACAATGATGCTCCTATAGTTCTCCGTCGCCTCTGTACCAAGTACCTCTTCTTCGGTCATTTGGATCTGTAAAGTCAGTAGCAAGAGAATATTCATGTTCAACATCCAAAGTACTATCATACCCGCCATCATTGCGTGCAATGTATGCTCGTTTGCTTGGGCAATCTCTCATCATATGACCAAGTCCTTGGCAGTGGTGACACTTAATGTCGGAAGTACGACCCGTAGAATGAGTGGACGACGAAGGCTTGAATGATGTCGCCTTGCTGCCTTCCGGCACGCGAGAAGGTGGAGCAGCAGGTATAGTTCGTTGGGCTGCCATTGGATGGTGTAGTCGCTGCATGGGGGGTCGAAGATGGTGCTATTTTGGATGGTGTAGACATCGAACGTGGCGTGAAGTTGCTCCTCGTGCGTTGTTGATGTTGTGGTCGGTCCTGCAATTCTTTTTCTGCCAACATAGCAAGGTGAAAAAAATCTGTTAACAATATCATATTCCTTTTAATCAACAATGTCCTGAATTTCACGCCTCAACCACCCATAAAAACGAGCCATTTTATCATCCATGTCTCTACTACCCCACAACGCAGCATACCCTTTTATAACTCTTTATAATACTCCTCTACGAACATGTTACCTTGGTCTAAGCGCTGCAATTTTTTGCGAAGGTCCCGCTAAAAAGATGGAGGAACAAATCGAACACGCATAGCTTCCTTTAATCTATCACATGTTGGAGATCAGTTCTAGTTTTAACAAGTTCATTCCACCATATGATAGCAAAGTCCTTAACTAGTGGCTTGACGAACTCTATGTTGTTCAGGAACAAGATGGACATTAAATTTTTGCTCTATTGTCATCTCCCAATCAAGATAAGCCTCAACATCATAAGCACCAGAAAAAGGGGGTATAGTAAATTTCACTTTAGCAAAAGGATCATCAGGAGGACGATTATAATTGTTATGATGATTATTACCTCCCATACCTCGACGATAAAGTGGTAGTCTTGGCTGATTATTGTGATCCTCCATATCATCATAAGCATTGTCTTCATGTCTTCCAGCGAGAGGCAACCGAGCCTCAAAAGTATTCATCCGAAGAGCAAGGTCATCAAGTTGGCGAGTCAAGTTCGCCAATGACTCCTCCGTTGCTGCGTTGTATTTGGCGAACATATCTATCATGGTCTTCATCATATCACGTAACTCAGCATGTTGAACACATTCATCATCATTGTCTTCTCCTGCCATTGTTAGTAGGAAACAAAAGATGGTGACAATGTGAAACATATGTTATCCCTATCAACTACACTGACAATGTGAAAGGTGGAAGAAAAACAATCTCTCTATCTCACGCGTCTTACCACACTCTTACAAGTGTTCTTACCGACACAACAGGTGGTGTGGACGGTGAGATGAACCAATGAAGCATGGGTTGATTGCAAAGGTACTTGTTATGCTCAAGAGAAAGGTGGAGCTTGGATGGCACAATATGGTGGCTAATAAGAAGAAAATCGTTAACAGGTAAACAAAGTTGAATAAGTATTCAATGTAGGAAACTGTTGCTGGTCAACCAAGTGCTCTAGGGCCTAGCACAACACAAGGAAGTAGCAAGGCAAAAGGAAGACAGAATGATATAACCAACAATCACAGCACAAGTAGTATAGGCCAATTGCATTAATATGCGTGCTCTTCACTATTTTTTCTTTTTTGTAATATTTTTTTTGATATTTTTTCTTTACTCAGGAGCACAAAGATATGAAGCACACAAATTTGCAGCTCAATTGGATGTAATATGCGGCCTATAGATAATGAAGAATATTCTTTAAAATTCGTGCTGAAACTTCAGAGACCGGATAGCCTATCTTCCGAGGGGAATTTTGTCAATCTAATTTATCCGAACGCAGCTACGCGGTAAAAAACCAGATGCGAAATTTTGCGTAGATGCATTTGAAAAAAAAATCGGCTGATTTCGAGTTCGTATGCGAAAGTTATGGCCGTTTTAAGGTATGTTGTCCAAGTTACGATATTTGGATCTTGATTCCAACTCGGTTTGAGAACAGAACTCGCAATCGGATATGAAAACGAACGGTAATTTGCACAGCAACTAATGGGGTGGTGTGTGGTGATTCAAGGATGAGTGTCACAAAGGTTTGTCACCTAATCTAGGGCAGGCGATTCGGCAGTTCACGCAAGGCGGCTAGCAAGGGCAAACCGATGAACGTGGTGGATCGGTCTGTTATTTAGGGATTGTGGAATAGGTGTCGAACAACAAGAAAACAAGGACGAAACAAGATAACTAGGAACCAAAACTGAAAGCTAAACCAGCAACAAGACTCGACCACACGAATGCAAACTCAACAATGCAAACTGAAAAACGAAACTGCAGGCACTATAGTCTAGGAAGCGGGAAAAATGATCTAACTTTTTATGTGGCTTTTCTGTGAACTCTAGGTACGAAACAAAATTGATCTAATGGAAGGAAAACAAATATACCTCACGGGCAACCTGGAGATCTGATACCAATTGATGAGTAGGTTTAGGCCCGATCTTCCAAAAGATATGTCGATTGGAGTGGAGAACTCGACGTTGATGATCCGCAACACTCGAGCAGTTCGAATACCTCTGCAATCACTACACCACTGCTCCGTTGGTTATCAACCGTGCGGCACACGCTTGACCTCACCAAGAAGGCTAATCCCTGCAAGTGAACTGAGAACACAAGCAACAACGTAGAAGACACGATCTGAAATTGAGAAGTTGGGGTCTCTCAAACCGTAGAACGGCAAAATTATTATTCTAAGCAAAACCCACCAAATATGACCGGCAGCTGCAGTATTTAAAGGCTAGGGTTCAGCCAAAACACGATTATACGTGTCCCTAATGGACTCTTACGGGATACAAGGCCCAAAGGCCCGATTCGGTGGTGTAGCACCGGACAGAAATCTAGACTCGACTTGTTTCAACGATTTCCAATGACTCCGGAGGAATTTTGAGGTAAGACCAGAACCATTGGAAAGTTTATCTTCTCCTATTTACGTGCATATGTAGAACGTCAAAAATGGAGTCCGTATGCCTCTTGGGCGTCCGTTTTAAGTTGGACTGCTCCTGGACTCCGAGTTGAACTCGAGTCCGAGTTGTAAATTGTTTCCACGAACTTGTGGACGTCCCAGCTGGTTCTCCATGCTCCCATGGCCTCTTTCCTTCACTTGTGGATCTTCTCCATTATTCTAATGACAATTAAATCATCACATAGCAATCTATTCTCAAACTCACATGCAAAAGAAGTTAGGAGCAAATTCACCTGCTGATTTATTAACCGTGCTCGTGCTCTTGTGATTGGTCCTTGCATTTCAATGTGTTTCTGCGCTGTTGTGATGTCCTCATCAATGTGTCCTGCAGCTCCGGACCCCCCTCTCTATTGAGGATGGCTCCGGTGCTGCCACGTGTCCTGCAGCTTCGTACCCGCCTCCCTGCTGCATTGCCACATGTTTTGTAGGTCCGGACCCGCCTCTCTGCTGAGGATGGCTCCAGCATTGCCACGTGTCCTACAGCTCCGGACCACCTCCGTGCTGAGGTTGGCTCTAGTGCTGCCACGCGTCCTGCAGCTCCGAACACACCTTTTTGCTGAGGTTGCTCTGGTGCTGCCATGTGTCTTCCAGCTCTGGACCCGCCTCCAAGCTGAGGATGGCTACGGTGCTACCACATGCCTTGCAGCTCTGGGCTCTTCCTCCCCGCCGAGGAGGGCTCCGGAGTTTCCACCTATCCAAGATGATGTGGGTGTTCAAGACCACGAAACAGCCACCTTCAAGACCAAGTTAATGCGTCATTAACGACCCATTCATGATGCACGATTGGTGGGATCTCAAGACATAGTAATGTCACCATCAAGGCACACTAATACACCATTAAATAATAATTAAGTGCCTTAGATCATGTATAAGGTACTTAATAACTCGAGACCACCTGTCGGCCCCGATGATGTTGTAAACTATTGGGCCTTAACATATAAAAGGACCTGGCAGTCGCATAGCAAAAGAGGACGTACACAGAGACCAGACTCTCGCACACTCATACACATGCAATACAACACATAGACTCCAATGGATGTAAGGTTTTATGCTCTAGCGGCCTGAACCACATAAATCTCCCGTGTTCACCTTGTTCTTAGTTCTTGAGTTTTTACCCCGCCTAAAAAAGAACCTCCACGAATTACTTTATAGTAGTACCAAGGGAAGTGTCACTGCTACACTTCGACATTTGGCGCGCTAGCTAGGGGGGTCTACTCGAGAATTTCAAGATCAACAATTGTGAACTCGGCAGTTGCTTCCTCTAAACCGGCCGCTAACACCGGAGGAGGGAAAGAAGTTGGCGGTCCCTCTCACCGCCTGTAACACCCTAAATTTAATCATCATGCATTGCATACATGATCATGCATTAAACATTAGTAGGATAAAAGAAAGATAATAAAAGATAAAACATACATATATGGTGTTGCAGAAAGAAGAAAGAGAAAATAATAATTATAGCCTAAAACTTATAATAGGGAATAAGTATAAAAATAATAATTAATAAATATATATAAAAATATATATAAATATATATATATAATAATTATATAAAAAATAAATAATATAAAGAATAAATAAATAATAATATATTTATAAAAAAAGAGAAAAAGAAAAAACCAAAACAACCGCCGGCTAGGCCAAACGGCCCAGCCAGCAAGCGCACTCCCACGCGCCCCTGCTCCGCGCGCCTTGCGACCCCGCCTGCCGCGCCTGGCCCACCCCGCCAGACCCGCGCGCGCGCCTGCCTGTCCGGCCCCGCGCCCTCGCGCCCTGGCGCGAACCGCTCGCCCACGCGACCGCCACACGCCCGGGCCCCGCATGGCCCCACCCCGCACCGATGCCCCGCACCCCACGCGGGCCCCTCGCCTAACCCGCCAGCCCTAGCGCTGCGCCGGCCGTAGCACCGTGCCTCGCGCCTATAAAAGGCTACCGGGACTCTGTTTCCGGATGCCAGAGCCAAAAAAAAAACCGTAGCCGCCGTAGATAAAAAAAGGGAGAGGAACAGAGGTGCCGCTAGGAAGAAAAAGAGAGGAAAAAGAGGGAGGAAGAGGAAGAAAAAGAGGAGGGTGCCGTCGTCCGCCGGAGATCGTCGTTGTCGTCGTCATGCCGCCGGAGGACCTTGCGCCGTCTATTTCGTCTACGCGTCGCCATCATCCCTCAATCTTCGAAGCCATCACATCTACGGTAGGATTCGTTTTTCCGATGCGAATTTTAGTGACGTATTAGATCTAATAGACGTAAATTGATTTTTGTTGCATCGTCTTTTTATTTTCAGCGACATTAATTCTCGATTAAAACCCGTAAACTCATATGAACACGTATGAACTATTGCATCTAATTAATAAACAACCATAGTTAATTAATGATTGATCTTTGCATGCATGCATATCATCGCATGTTGATTAATGTGTGTGTATCATGTTGATTTGTATGTATTTTCTTTTATGTGTGATCACGAGTAGAGGGAAGTGCTCAAGAGATCATGTACGAGGATTTTCAGAATCAAGATTTCGAAGCGCTTGAGCAACCCTATCCGCCGGAGCAAGGCAAGTGTCCTTGAAGCATATTGATCCTGTTTTTAAATAAATGTTTTGTTTGCAAACTGCATGCTTGTGTCAATTTGATGGGAATCCTATGGTAGGAAGTTTACTAGATTTGTTTAACCACCCTTGTCACCTGGAATATATGGTAGAGAGTCGAGAAGGGCTTTTACCTTTTTGCTTCGCTTAATTAATTGGGATGGCAAACAACACTACACATTTAATTATACATCAATGATATTCTGGTTAATGTGAACTGGTCAATACGATGGGTGATCTAAGCAAGCCTGGTATGTGGATGGGTTGGATGTTATGGTGGTTTGCTTGCTTTAGATCTAAGGACCGGTTCATGCGAGAATAGGACAGGACTACAGTGCCACCACGAGGCCAAGTATGGGTGCGACATAGCTGATTAATTAGGTCTTTGCCAGTTCTATTTGGACCATTAAGGATGCTCGGGGAAGGGGTAGTCGGATTGGGTTTGTTGATGATTGGCGGGACTATTCTGGGATCCGAATGGCTCAAGAGGGGGCCCTTGGTTGAAGATGTGCTCAGTGGGAGACATCACCACTGGTGAAACCTCAGTGGGGTCTAACTAGGCTAGTAATCCCTTTGTAAAGGCTATTTTGTGATCTCTTGGCCATACACCAAAGGAAGTGTAATTGGCATAAGGGAGGTTCTTTAGTCACCGACGGGTGATGAAATCACAAACACGTGGGTAAAGTGGTACAAACTCTGCAGAGTATTAAAACTATCATGATAGCCGTGCTCCCGGTTAAGAGCACCTGGATGACCTACATGATTAGAGGGAAATTGGGATTTGGGATCGTTATGGTTTGGTAATGGTTATGGTTGATATTATGATAATGGTTATGGTTATGGGATGGAATTATGGTTTATGACATTGACTATGGTTATTGGTAATGGTGATTTATGGACTGGTATTATTATTATGGTTACATGGTTTATGATGGGTTCACTTCACATAAATATGATACATTGCTTTTCCAAATGGTTTTACTGTACTTTTCAGCACTTGGCCACTATTATTGTCGTCATTTGAATCAACCACATGTCATACTTTCCACACTTGCTGAGTACGACATGTACTCACTCTTGCAATCCCCCCAACAGTTGCAGGTCAGGATTGTGAGTTTAATGGCGATAATGCGGAGTTCTAGGCCATGTCTACCGTCAACTTTGCCTGTGGTGTTGCATGGAGCTGCGCTATCCCTTTTGCTTAGTTTGCTTAGTTGCTTAATTAGTTTATTTCTGCTGCATTAGTTGAACTTGTCATTAATATTCATTAGAGCTTGTATTCAAGGATAATATGGTTTGTGTAATAAAATCTGGTTAATTAATTTTGTTCTGTGGTAATTTTCTGTATACTCTTGTAAGACCTATGTGTGCTGAATACATTGGCTTGTAGTGAATACACTTGGCTTTGATGATAAAAGTTTTGAATATCACCAAAACACCTTTTTATCAAGGTCTGACTCTAGCTCTGAGCTACAACAAGGTCCGACGGTAGGTCCGACTTGTTTTGGGTAGCTTCGTCTACGTTAGATGCTAGGACCAACTTCTTGGTAAGGTCCGACTAGCTTTGGTTAGCTCCGGTGAGCTTTATCTTTAGCTCCGGCATGTCTTTGTTAGCTCCGATATATATTTGATAGCTCCGGCATGCTTTTGCTAAGCTCCGACGTACTTTGTCTAGCTCCGGTTTTGGGTTGACTAGTTTTGACTAGTTTTTGGTAAGCTCCGGTGCTTGGATCTACTAGTTTTGGTAAGCTCCAGCAGGTGCTTCATTGTACTAGTTTTGGTAAGCTCCGAGTCAAGCTCCGGCTTGCTGTGGGATGGTCCGGAACTTGACCGCAATACTTCTGCTTTTAATTTGCAATGTTTCGTACTTGCTTTACATTGTTGGAAAGATTGCTTAGTATTCATTTGCTAAGTTTTTGGTGCGTTTTGGTTGATATGGATGATATCGTGTTACTGTGGTTTTGCAACATGCTTATGTGAGGTTCTCACGTAGGGTGTTGTGTTCGGAACTAACTTGAGTCAAGTAAGGGACTTGGGCTCGTATGGATTGGTTGTTTATTCATGTGCAGGTGTTGCTTGAGTTCAAGACATGGCTGGTGACGGGATCCATTGGACTAGTCTCAGGGAGGAGATGAGGTTCCAACAACCAAATTCAGGAGGAATTGTGGTTGAGCTGATCAGGAGGTTGCGCAGCATGATTGAATCAAGAACAATGCATATGAAGGTATCGTGGATGTCATTGGAAGATGATTGCACCTATGCAAGGAGTGCATAGATGTGGCTACATCGTTCCGAGGCGTGATGAAGAGATGTGGACGTAAAGAATTGGTCGGAAAGGTCCAACCGACTAGGTTATGGACTCAGGCTGCGGCTGAATCAGGTTTGACTCAAATATGGAAAGATTTGAGTTGGTTATGATAGGATTTTGTGTGGGTCACGAATTTGAGTTTTTTAGGAACGTGGGATACGTTCCTAAGGTGTTTGGAAGTCTTAAGATTGCTTCTATCTGTGTATAGAAGAATCTCTAGCAGTTATGGAAAGTTACGATTTATGATCTGAGTAGGATTGGAGTCCTAGTTGATATTGGGTTGGCCTAAGGGATGGTTATATAAGCAAGGGAGCCCAGAGATCGTGGTGTACGACTTTGGGGCTGTTCCTCTTGTGTTCTATTGAATAAAATTCATAGTTTGAAGGAACTTTTGTGCCTTGTTCGTCCGACTTGTTCCAGAAAAGTTTTACTCGTCGAGTTTCTGGACAGCACTACCTTTCGTCGGTGGTTTTATCATAACTCGAGTTTTACAGATCCAATCGACGTGATTCTTTTTGGGTTGTCTTCAAAACTTGATTGTCTATCATATTTCAAAATTTCACGGTCATTGGATTTGTGTTCTATGATCTACAAGAGTTTCTTTGCAGCGTTCCAGAACTGTTTTTCCTCGTGTAGGGCAGATTGACCATTGGTTGATCTTTCAATCATAACTTGAGTTTTTCTCGACGGATTTGAGTGTTATTTTTGTGTTATCTTCGTGAATTGATTCTCTATGATATCTATCACTTTTGTCACGGTGAAACACGTTTAGATTAGTTTCACACACGATTTCTTTAACAGATCGTTTTTCTGCTGAAAGGGTTGGGGTTTTATTGTTTCTGCTGCGTAAGATTTTTAAATCTACCATTCACCCCCCTATGGTAGCTTTTCACGTGCTCTTCGATCCTACAATTGGTATCAGAGCCACGGTGCTCTAATCTTTTTAATTTGCACGTGTTTTTGACTAATCATCATGGAGAAGTACTCCGCCAAACTGTGTGTGTTTGCTGGTATTGATTTTCAGGTTTGGAAGGCACGCATGGAGGCTTTCATCCAGGCACAAGGCTTTGCAATATGGGAGAAGGTATACAAGCCTTACGAAGTTCCATCAAACGATTAAGTTACAGCTACAAATCTGAGAGATGTCGACAACAACAACAAGGCTCGGAACTCGATCATACAAGGATTAACACAAAGCGACTTCGACCGTGTTGCACACCTCCAATCTGCATACGATGTGTGGAAAGCACTTTGTGACTACCACGAAGGATCCAACACGATCAAGGAGGTAAGGCAAGACATGTTCAAGAAAGAATACATGCGCTTCGAGATGCAACCCGGTGAGTCAATTGATGTTCTCATTGCTCGCTTTAATAAAATTCTCAGCAACTTGCGTAGCATTAATGTTAATTTTTCAGATGCTGAAAATGCTAGGCAATTGTTAAGTGCATTAGACATATCAATTTGGGAGATGAAAGTTACATCTATTCGTGAATCTACTGTCATGAGTACACTTACTTTAGATGTGCTATATTCCAAGCTAAAAACTCATGAAATTGACATAATCTCACGTAAGAAACCCAATAAGTCTATTGCATTTGTTTCACAACGTGATATGTCTAGCTTCGGCCAATCATCATCCTGCAATACTCTTGCTTTGTTGTCCTCACTAACCCTGGAGCAGATCGAAGAATTTCCAGAAGAGGAGTTGGCACTCATCTCTACTAGATTCTCAAAAGCATTGCAAAATGTGAGAACTAGAAGGTGAGGAAGCTCCAGACCTCAACGCTATTTTGAATGTGGTAAAACAGGACACTTTCGTACAGAATGCCCTAACCTTTCAGGTCCGACCACCCGGGAAGAAAAACAAAGCAAGGTTCGGACCTCCTCTGGAAATTCCAACAAGAAGAAGAAAGGTATCATAGGACGCAAGATGATCAATAGTTTCATCACCGCGCTTCAAGAGTTCAGTTCAAGCGACGTGGACATTGGAAGTGATGAAGATGAAGATGATTTGGCAAACTTGTGCTTTATGGCAGGCAAGTCAAGATCAAGTATGGAGGAGGCAGAACACAACAGCGACAATGAAGAGGTATGTCCTACTTGCGAAGAAATGTGTGATGCCATTTCTCGTGCCACTATTATTGTTAAGAAAAAGGATAAAAAGCTTAGGGATAGTGCTGCTAAAATTGAATCACTAGAATCTGAAATCAACCGTTTAAAAACTTTGATTCCTAGTGATGATGCATGTTCCTCATGTGATTTAATATATAAACAATTGTCCTCATTAAGGAGTGTGCACACCTCCACACTTGATATACTTGAGTTAGAAATTGAAAAGAACAAAGAGCTTGCTGCACTTAATGATAAAAACTTGAAAGATGCTAGCTTTTCTACAATTGATTTGCATACTTGTGATGATCTTGATAAGAAACTACAGGATGCTATGAATGAAATTTCTATATTGAACAATGCTTTACGTTCTCATGAAGTTAAATTTTGTTCCAATTGCAAACTAAAAGGAAAAACTTCATGTGAAAATTGCCTTGATCTGTCCAATAAACTTGATGACATGCATAAGACATTAGATCGGTTTTTGTAATGGGAATAAGAACCTAAACTTACTGCTGAATTCTTCCAAGTCTTGCAATGATAAAACTGGTTTAGGTTTTGATTCTCATGCTCATGCTAAGGCACATCCACCTAAAATTGTAAAGTCATTAGGAAGTGGTTTGATTCAAACAGTTCCTAAACAAAATGGAGTGGTTTTCAAATCTGCAGGAGTGTTGCCTCATTCGGTTTCAAATAAAAATATTGCTTGCTCATCTAGACATGAACACAAAGTTAAATTTCATTGTACCTTCTGTGGTAAAGATGGTCATGTCATAGATTTTTGTTATAGACTAGCTAAACAACAGAAAAGGGAAAGAATGGTTGCTAGATCTCATAACTTTCATGCAAAATTTGCTGCACACATTGAACCGAATGTTCAACCTGCTGTTTTGAGTCAAAAACATTCAAAGTTCACCTCCGGACCTTCTGTTTTTGCCTCAGGAGCTACTGATTTTTGTGCTACACAAGTAACACCTTATAGGTCAGTAGTTAAGAATAAAAAAATCTCAAACTTTGACTCATAAACCTGCTGCTTTGTCTCAGCTTTCGCGTATTTTTCCTGCTACACGTCGCGTGACTCAGTACTGGATTCCTAAATGCCTTTTGACTAACCCCAGTATTGAGTCATCGATGTATTGTGCTTCTATGTAGGTTACACGTTTGAGGAAGGAGAACATTTGGATTGTGGATTCAGGTTGCTCACGTCACATGACCGGTAACAAAGATTGGTTCTCCTCCCTCTCTTTTGTGTCATGTGTAGAGAATGTTACTTTTGCCGATAATTCTTCAACTCCTATAATTGCTAAGGGTTCAGTTAGAGTAAATGATCACTACACCTTGAAGGATGTGGCACTTGTCAAAAATTTGAAATACGACTTGCTTTCTATTGCACAATTGCTAGATGAAAATCTAGAAATTATTTTCAATAAAAACTGCTGCAAAGTTGTAGGTTCAAATAGTGAGCTTATTTTTAACATGTCTCGGTTTGGAAGAGTTTTTAAAGCTGATTTTGATATGTCTTTATCTAAGCATAGGTGTCTAGTTGCTAATGATTCAAAGGACTTATATTTTTGGCATCGTAGACTTGGTCATGTAGGCTTTGATCACCTAACGCGTGTTAGTGCTCTTGATCGCATACGTGGGCTGCCTAAGCTTAAAGAGGACAAAGAAATTGTGTGCTCTTCTTGTAGACATGCTAAGATGGTTGCAGGTTCACATACTCCTCTCACAATGATCATGACAACTGAACCATGTCAACTCTTGCATCTTGACACCATAGGACCTTCACGTATTCAATCCTTCGGAGGTAAATGGTATGTTCTTGTTATTGTTGATGATTATTCTAGATACTCTTGGGTTTACTTTATGGCGTCTAAGAATGAAGTTTTTAGTCACTTTAGAACTTTATTTCTTAGATTATCAATTGATCACCCAGGATCATTAAAAGCAATTAGAAGTGATAATGGAACTGAATTTAAAAATCAATTTTTTGATCACTTTTGTGCTGAAAATAGAATAGATCATCAATTCTCTTCACCATATGTACCTCAACAAAACCGTGTTGTAGAAAGAAAGAACAGAACCTTAGTTGAGATGGCTAGGACTATGCTTGATGAATATCAAACTCCTAGGAAATTTTGGGCTGATGCGTTAGCAACCGCTTGTTATGTCTCAAATCCTGTTTTCTTGCGTTCTAAGCTAGGTAAAACACCATATGAGCTCCGGTTTGGACATAGGCCTAGTGTTACACACTTTCGGGTCTTTGGTTGCAAATGCTTTGTTAAGAAACATGGTAATCTTGATAAATTTGAACCTAGATCCATTGATGGCATGTTTCTTGATTATCCATCTCATACTAGAGGCTACCGTGTGCTTTTACTTGACACTAACAAAATTGTGGAGACTTGTGAAGTGTCTTTTGATGAAGCTAGCCCAGGTACTAGCTCCGGTGTTGCAGGACCAGATCCGTATCCTCAGGGGGCGGGTATTTTCAATGATGAAGAAGAGCCGGTGATACTGCCTGGTAGTCCGAAGTTGACACGTGTCCAGCTTCGGACATTGAACAAGCTCCGGCTATCACCTATGCTGGTCCTGATTGTCCACAAGTCACAAGCTCATCAATCTACGATGAACATAATAAAGAAGAAGCTTGTGAAACATCTGTTCCCCTACGTTTTTACAAAGATCATCCTCCACAACAGATGATTGGAAGCTTGCACGAACGAGTCACACGGTCCAGGTTTTGCGATCCAAACTCTCATGCTCATTCTGCTTTTGTTGCTTCTTTTGAATCCAAAGATATATCACATGCACTCACTAATGAATCTTGGATTATTGCCATGCAAGAAGAGTTAGAAAATTTTGAAAGAAATAATGTTTGGAAACTTGTACCTCCACCTCAAGGTCACACTTTAATTGGAACTAAATGGGTATTTAAAAATAAACAAAGTGAGGATGGGGTTGTGGTTAAGAATAAGGCTAGGTTGGTTGCTCAAGGTTTCACTCAAGTTGAAGGTCTAGATTTTGATGAAACTTTTGCTCCTGTCGCTACATTAGAAGCCATAAGAATTTTGTTAGCTTTTGCAGCATCTAAAGGTTTTAAGCTATATCAAATGGATGTTAAAAGTGCTTTTCTTAATGGCTACATAGATGAGGAGGTTTATGTCAAACAACCACCGGGTTTTGAAAATCCAGATTTTCCTAATCATGTTTACAAACTGTCCAAAGCCTTATACGGTCTCAAACAAGCCCCTAGAGCATGGTATGATAGGTTAAAAACATTCTTACTTGAAAAGGGGTTTACCATGGGCAAGGTTGATAAAACTCTTTTTGTGCTTAAACAGGGCAATGACTCATTATTCGTTCAAGTGTATGTGGATGATATTATCTTTGGTTGTGCTTCTCATGATTTTGTGTCCAAGTTTTCAGCAATGATGAGTTCCGAAATTGAAATGAGTATGATGGGTGAACTCACTTACTTTTTGGGGCTGCAAATCAAGCAAACCAAGGAGGGTACCTTTGTGCATCAAACGAAGTATACCAAAGACCTCCTAAGGCGCTTCAACATGGACAAAATCAAGCCTCTTTGGACACCAATGGGAACAACAACAACACTTGAACTTGTTGAAGATGGTGAACCTGTGAATCAAAAAGAATATAGAATCATGATCGGATCACTTTTGTACCTTACGGCATCAAGACAGGACATACAATTCAGTGTATGTCTTTGTGCACGGTTTCAGGCTTCCCCACGTGTTTCACATCGTCAAGCCGTCAAAAGGATTCTCAGGTACTTACATGGAACTCAAGAATTTGGCATTTTTCTTCCTTCTTCCTCAACCGTTACTTTGAAAGCTTTTTCGGATGCTGATTTTGGGGGTTGTAGGATTGATAGGAAAAGTACTTCCGGTGCTTTTCATTTTCTTGGTAATTCTCTTGTTGTTTGGTCCTCTAGAAAACAAAATTCAGTTGCACAATCCACAGCGAATCTGAATATGTAGCTGCTGCTAGTGCTTGCTCACAAATTCTTTGGATTGTTCAAACACTTAAGGACTATGGGGTTGATCTAGATAGTGTTCCACTGTTCTGTGATAACACTAGTGCCATTTGCATTGCTAAAAACCCCGTGCAACATTCTAGAACTAAGCACATAGACATTAGGTATCACTTTCTCTGAGATAACATTGAAAAAGGAAACATTGTGCTTCACCATGTAGATACCGAACAACAATTGGCTGACATTTTTACAAAACCTTTGGATTTCACTCGTTTTTGTTACATTCGTAGCGAAATAGGGGTTATGCATCCTCATGGCTTAAATTGAGGGGGAGTTTTGAAACTTGGGAAGTCTATGTGTGAATCTGAAATTAAAATAATATGAGCATAGTATTTCATACATATATGACTTTGTGATTCCTTTTATATGCTAAAAGTTCTTACTACATTACTCATGTTATACATTTTGTAGTTTTTGCCATGTCTAGTAATTGGAATAATTACTTACACTAAAACTGGTCATGGTCGAACTTTCTTGCTGTTTTGAACTTGTTACATGTTCACAAGTGCTTTTAATCATTAAGAATTCATCAAGTAATCAACTCACATGTTGAGTTTTTATGAACAAATATAAATTGAGAAAAGTTCAAGAGAATATGCATGCATCACACTTCTTCTTTTGAGATGGCTTGTCATTGCACTTAGATATGAACTTGGAAGAAGTTGTGTATGACTAAAACCATGTCCTTAAGCTTCTGATTGTCAAATGACATAGGCTTGGCTTGGTTGGTTAGAATAAGGCAGATGCGCATATAATCTCTTGCAAATATCATATGATCTAAATTTATGCTTTGAAAAATAATAAAATACAGCAACTAGTGTCATGCTTTCAGATTTCGAAATAGTTAAGTTTGTGAGATCATGACTTGCTTAAATTGAAAATTACATTTGATCTCTAGCATGGCTTACACTACTTTATGTATCTCATTGATGTGATAGTGTAAGTTACTTGATAGTATGACTTGGATGAGCTTTGTTTTATATGTATATGTTATAATATGCTCATAACAACTAAAGTGGGAGAGATAATTTGTTTATATCTCATGACTTGCTGAATACATTGTCAAAGGGGGAGAGATAAGAATGAAGAGAGAGAGAATATGTGCATAAGGAGAGATAATAAAGGGGGAGAGATAATATGGGAGATTTTTCTTCTCATTTACTTTTGATTTACAAAGGGGGAGAAATTGTCTTGAAAACTTTTATGTGAATAAGCCAATGTTCGGATTTTAAATGGTGTTGCCAATGCATTCATCAAGGGGGAGATTGTAAGACCTATGTGTGCTGAATACATTGGCTTGTAGTGAATACACTTGGTTTTGATGATAAAAGTTTTGAATATCACCAAAACACCTTTTTATCAAGGTCCGACTCTAGCTCTGAGCTACAACAAGGGCCGACGGTAGGTCCGACTTGTTTTGGGTAGCTCCGGCTACGTTAGATGCTAGGACCGACTTCTTGGTAAGGTCCGACTAGCTTTGGTTAGTTCCGGTGAGCTTTATCTTTAGCTCCTGCATGTCTTTGTTAGCTCCAGAATATATTTGATAGCTCCGGCATGCTTTTGCTAAGCTCCGACGTACTTTGTCTAGCTCCAGTTTTGGGTTGACTAGTTTTGACTAGTTTTTGGTAAGCTCCGATGCTAGGATCTACTAGTTTTGGTAAGCTCCGGCAGGTGCTTCATTGTACTAGTTTTGGTAAGCTCCGGGTCAAGCTCCGGCTTGCTGTGGGATGGTCCGGAACTTGACCGCAATACTTCTGCTTTTCATTTGCAATGTTTCGTACTTGCTTTACATTGTTGGAAAGATTGCTTAGTATTCATTTGCTAGGTTTTTGGTGCGTTCTGGTTGATATGGATGATATCATGTTACTGTGGTTTTGCAACATGCTTATGTGAGGTTCTCATATAGGGTGTTGTGTTCGGAACTAACTTGAGTCAAGTCGAGGACTTGGTCTCGTATGGATTGGTTGTTTATTCATGTGCAGGTGTTGCTTGAGTTCAAGACATGGCTGGTGACGGGATCCATTGGACTAGTCTCAGGGAGGAGATGAGGTTCCAACAACCAAATTCAGGAGGAATTGTGGTTGAGCTGATCAGGAGGTTGCACAACATGATTGAATCAAGAACAATGCATATGAAGGTATCGTGGACGTCATTGGAAGATGTTTGCACGTATGCAAGGAGTGCATGGACATGGCTACATGGTTCCGAGGCGTGTTGAAGAGATGTGGACGTAAAGAATTGGTCGGAAAGGTCCAACCGACTAGGTTATGGACTCAGGCTGCGGCTGAATCGGGTTTGACTCAAATATGGAAAGATTTGAGTTGGTTATGATAGGATTTTGTGTGGGTCACGAATTTGAGTTGTTTAGGAATGTGGGATACGTTCCTAAGGTGTTTGGAAGTCTTAAGATTGCTTCTATCTGCGTATAGAAGAATCTTGAGCAGTTATGGAAAGTTACGATTTATGATCTGAGTAGGATTGGAGTCCTAGTTGATATTGGGTTGGCCTAAGGGCTGGTTATATAAGAAAGGGAGCCCAGAGCTCGTGGCGTACGACTTTGGGGCTTGTTCGTCCGACTTGTTCCAGACAAGTTTTACTCGTCGAGTTTCTGGACAGCAGTACCTTTCGTCGGTGGTTTTATCATAACTCGAGTTTTACAGATCCAATTGACGTGATTATTTTTGGGTTGTCTTCAAAACTTGATTGTCTATCATATGTCAAAACTTCACGGTCATTGGATTTGTGGTCTATGATCTACACGAGTTTCTTTGCAGCGTTCCAGAACTATTTTTCCTCGGGTAGGGCAGATTGACCATTGGTTGATCTTTCGATCATAACTTGAGTTTTTCTCGACGGATTTGAGTGATTCTCTTTGTGTTATCTTCGTGACTTGATTCTCTCTGATATCTATCACTTTTGTCACGGTGAAACACGTTTATATTAGTTTCACACACGATTTCTTTAACAGATTGTTTTTCTACCGAAAGGGTTGGGGTTTAATTGTTTCCGCTGCGTAAGATTTTTAAATCTACCATTTACCCCCCCTCTTGTAGCTTTTCACGTGCTCTTCGATCCTATAACTCTTTTGTGATTGCACTCGTGTATGTGTGTTGAACATCCTGGGCACACATATGCGTTAGCTTGGTTCAGTTCTCGGAACCGGGCGTCATAGATTGGTATCAGGGCCACAGGTTGACCGTAGGACGCAGCCTAGATAGAATGGACACGTTAGAGCACATAGGAGCACTCAGAAATCGATGTGTTTTTGCTTAGTGTGCTGTTTGCTATATATATATTGTTTGCTTGTGTGCTTAATAGAGGATTTTGGGATACTTTAGCATTGCCATGTCCACCTAGGCTAGTATAGCTAGTTGGTTAGCTTCATATCCCTTGATGCATATAGTTGGGGACATTCTATAATTTTTACCTAATGCTTTTCTTCAGATGGTGAGGACTCGCAACCAGAGGGATGGCAATGATGAGGAGGAGAGCAATGGAGTGCATCAGAACAATAATGGGCAGCTATTGGCTATGCAAAACCAGCTCATGCAGACCATGATACAGACTATGGGACAGCTGCAGGCTGGCAACATCAACAATCAGCCCCACATGCCTCCACCGCCACCCCCACCTCCTCATAACCGATTGGGAGAGTTTATGAGGACTTGGCCGCTGACCTTTGCTCAAGCTGCTGACCCTATGGATGCGGATGATTGGCTCAAGTCCGTGGAGAAGAAGCTAGCTATTGTCCAATGCAGTGACCGGGAGAAGGTCTTGTTTGCTTCTCATCAACTAGTTGGAGCAACTGCGGATTGGTGGGATTCTTATTGCAATGCTCATGAGAACCAAGAGAGAATTACTTGGGTCGAATTCAAGGAGAATTTTCGTTCTCATTATGTGCCGGAGGGTGTTATGATCTTGAAGAGGTAGGAATTTGAGAATTTAAGACAAGGAAAATCAAGCGTGAGTGAATATCTCAATAAGTTCACTCAACTCTCAAGATATGCGCCTGAGGATGTTAGTCAGGACAGCCGGAAGCAATATTTGTTCATGAGAGGCTTGAACAATGAAATCCAAGTGCAACTACTCAACTGCGATTATGCCAATTTTCAGAAGCTTTTGGACAAAGCAATTGTGGTTGAGAACAAGACTCGTGAGATGGAGCAAGAAGTCAAGAGGAAGGCGCCATATCAAGGACAGCAACAAGGAAGTAATATGCGCCCTCGCTTTGCGCCGCCCAATGCGCCTCATTACAGCTCCTCTATTCCTGCTCAGCGCCCTGGTTATGCACCACGCCCAACTCAGTTTGTGCAGCAGCCCCTGTCATGCAAGCACCTAGGCCTCCGATGCCTTATGCGCCTCGTGCTGATTTTCCTGGAGCCAATGCTCAAAACCAAGCACGTCCCAATAATTCTGGTGGAATTAAGAAGTGCTATACTTGTGGAGAAGCTGGACACTTTGCGCATCAATGTCCTAAGTCAGGCCTTGGTCAAGGAAGCAATGCGTCGAGGCAAAACCCAAGACCCAATGGAGGACAACTACAAGGGAACCGTGGACAGCAGAATTTCGCTCGTGGCAATGTGAACCATGTCTCTACGGAGGATGCTCAACAAGCGAATGACGTGGTCATTGGTATGTTTCTCGCTAACTCCAACCCCGCGACTATGTTATTTGATTCTGGAGCATCGCATTCATTCATTGCATCGAAGTATGTTGCCAAGTATAGTTTGCCTATCTCTCATATGAAGTTTACTCTATTGGTTAAGTCTCCTGGAGGAGAGATGAGGACAAGTATAGTATGTCCAAAAATAAGCCTTAGAATAAGGGGGGTAGACTTCTCCGCCAACCTCATTGTTTTGGATTCTTGAGGATTGGACATTATACTCGGTATGGACTGGTTGAGGAAGAATAATGGAGTTATTGAGTGTGCCACAAAGACGGTGAAGTTGACCAATGAGGAAGGGATCGCCATAGAGTTTGAAGCATCTCAAACCGCACCGAAGCAATTGCAGCTGAATCATATGGACGGTGCTGCAATTGAGGAGATTCCGGTGGTGTGTGAATTTTTGGATGTTTTTCCGGATGAGTTGCCAGGTATGCCACCTGATCGAGACATTGAGTTTGTCATTGATTTAACACCTGGAACTGCACCTATAGCTAAGAGGCCGTATAAGATGCCTCCTATGGAATTAGCGGAGCTCAAGAAGCAGATCCAAGAACAACTAGAGAAAGGTTTTATTCGCCCAAGCTCTTCACCTTGGGGAGCGCCCGTTCTATTTGTGGACAAGAAGGATGGAACGGAAAGGATGTGTGTGGATTATCGAGCTCTCAACGAGGTGACCATCAAGAACAAGTACACCTTGCCCCGTATAGAGGACTTGTTTGATCAGATGAAAGGTGCTTGTGTCTTCTCTAAGATTGATTTGAGGTCAGGTTACTTTCAAATGAAGATTAGACCATCGGACATACCCAAGACGGCTTTTAGGACACGATATGGATCTTATGAGTATACCGTGATGTCTTTTGGATTGACAAATGTGCCTGCCTACTTTATGTACCTCATGAATAAGGTCTTCATGGAGTACTTGGATAAGTTTGTTGTGGTATTAATTGATGATATTATGATCTACTCGAAGGATGAGAAAGAACATGAAGAACACTTGAGGCTCACATTGCAGAAATTGAGGGAGCATCAATTGTATGCCAAGTTCAACAAGTGTCAGTTTTGGTTGAAAGAGGTGCCATTTTTGGGTCATATCATCTCAGGAGGAGGAGTATCGGTTGACTCCGGTAAAGTGAGGGATGTGTTGAAGTGGGAACCACCACAAAACGTAATGGAAATAAGGAGTTTTCTTCGGATGGCTGGATATTACCGTAGATTCGTCAAGGACTTTTCCAAGATAGCCAAACCTATGACGGAGTTACTAATGAAGGGAAAGGCTTTCCAATGGACTCAAGCTTGTCAAAACAGTTTTGAGGAGTTGAAGAAGAGGTTGACAACAACCCCAGTTTTAGTACTGCCGGATGTGAGCAAGAGCTTCGATATTTATTGTGACGCATCGAGACAAGGACTTGGATGTGTATTGGTGCAAGAAGGTCAAGTGGTCGCCTATGCGTCGAGACAATTGAAGAAACATGAGCAGAATTACCCCACGCACGATTTGGAACTCGCAGCCGTGGTACACGCATTGAAGATTTGGGGACACTATATCCTTGGACATAGGTGTGAAATTTATACGGATCATAAGAGTTTGAAGTATATTTTCACACAAACGGATCTGAACTTGAGGCAACGAAGATGGTTGGAGCTCATCAAGGATTATGATGTGGGGATCAACTATCATCCAGGAAAAGCCAACGTAGTGGTCGATGCCTTGAGTCAAAAAGGAGTAAGTAATCAACTCACGGTTCGAGAATTGCCATCCGAGCTATGTAAGGAATTCGAACCGTTGAACCTTGGATTTGTAAATGAGATGGAGATGATGGAGTTAAATCCGACCTTGGAGCAAAAAATTCGAGATGCACAAACCGTGGATGAGGAGATCAAGGAAATCAAGGAAAGAATCGAAGAAGGGAGAGAATTCAGATTTGATGAAGACGAATATGGTACCTTATGGCTCGGAAAGAGAACCGTTGTGCCTAATGTGAGGCATATTCGGGAGACAATATTAAAGGAGGCACATGACTCGCCGTACTCAATTCATCCCGGGTGTACCAAGATGTACAAAGACTTAAAGATATGCTATTGGTGGGCCAGCTTGAAAAAGGACATAGCCGAATATGGTGCGTTATGTGATGTGTGCCAACGAGTTAAAGATGAACATCAAAGGCCAGCGGGATTATTGCAGCCATTAAAGATTCCGGAGTGGAAGTGGGAAGAGATTGGTATGGACTTTATAGTTGGATTACCACGTACACAGTCCGGATATGACTCGATTTGGGTAATCGTGGATCGATTGACAAAATCAGCTCACTTTATTCCTATCAAGACCACATATACCACCGCGAAGCTAGCAGAATTGTATATGGAGCATATTGTGTGCCGACATGGAGTTCCAAAGAAAATAGTCTCGCACCGAGGTTCTTAGTTCACCTCTAGGTTTTGGCAGAAACTGCATGAAGCTATATGTACAAGGTTAAATTTCAGCTCAGCATATCACCCTCAAACGGATGGACAAACCGAGAGGACCAATCAAATTTTCGAGGACATGTGAAGAGCTTGTGCTTTAAAGCATGGGAAAAGTTGGGATAAGAGCTTGCCATATGCAGAATTTTCATACAACAATAGTTACCAAGCCAGCTTGAAAATGTCACCCTATGAAGCACTATACGGAAGGAAGTGTAGGACACCTTTGTTCTGGAATGAGACAGGAGAGAATCAAGTATTTGGTCCGGATGTGTTACAAGACGCTGAAAGACAAGTTCAAATAATACGGGAAAACCTAAGGGCTGCCCAGTCTCGACAGAAGGGTTATGCGGATAATAGGCGAAGGAGTCTGACTTTCGAAGTTGGAGATTTTGTATACCTCAAAGTGTCACCTATCCGAGGTCAGCGACGGTTTAACGTCAAAGGAAAACTGGCACCTTGCTATATCGGGCCATTTAAGATTCTGGACAAGCGAGGAGAGGTAGCTTATCGACTTGAGCTGCCGGCGTATCTCTCCGATGTAGACGACGTGTTTCACGTGTCTCAACTCAAGAAGTGTCTCAGGGTGCCGGAAGAACAAGTGCCAATGGACGAGTTAGAACTTCAGGAGGATTTGTCTTATGTCGAGCAACCTTTCAAGATCTTGGACGTGAAGGAAAGGGTCACGAGGAATAAGAAAGTCTGTTGGTGCAAAGTGAAATGGAACCACCATACGGAAGCCGAAGCTACGTGGGAACGTGAAGAAGACCTGAAGACGGAATTCCCTCATCTTTTCTCCACGCTGTCGAATCTCGAGGGCGAGATTCATTTTAAGGAGGGTAACACCCTAAATTTTCGCATCATGCATTGCATACATGATCATGCATTAAACATTAGTAGGATAAAAGAAAGATAATAAAAGATAAAACATACATATATGGTGTAGCAAAAGAAGAAAGAGAAAATAATAATTATAGCCTAAAACTTGTAATAGGGAATAAGTATAAAAATAATAATAAAAAATATATATAAATATATATATATATAAATAATATATATAATAATTATATATATAAAAAATAATATAAAGAATAAATAAATAATAATAAATTTATAAAAAAAAGAGAAAAAGAAAAAAACAAAAACAACCGCCGGCCAGGCCAAACGGCCCAGCCCGCGAGCGCACTCCCGCGCGCCCCTGCTCCGCGCGCCGCGCGACCCCGCCTGCCGCGCCTGGCCCACCCCGCCAGCCCCGCGCGCGCCTGCCCGACCGGCCCCGCGCCCCCGCGCGACCGCCGCACGCCCGGGCCCCGCATGGCCCCACCCCGCACCGATGCCCCACGCCCCACTCGCGCCCCTCGCCTGACCCGCCAGCCCTAGCGTTGCGCCGGCCCTAGCGCCGTGCCTCGCGCCTATAAAAGGCTACCGGGACTCTGTTTTCCCGATGCCAGAGCCAAAAAAAAAACCCTAGCCGCCGTAGATAAAAAAAGGAAGAGGAACAGAGGTGCCGCCAGGAAGAAAAAGAGAGAAAAATAGGGAGGAAGAGGAAGAAAAAGAGGAGGGTGCCGTCGTCCGCTGGAGATCGTCGTCGTCGTCGTGCCGCCAGAGGACCTTGCGCCGTCTACTTCATCTACGTGTTGCCATCATCCCTCGATCTTCGAAGCCATCACATCTACGATAGGATTCGTTTTTCCGATGCGAATTTTAGCGACGTATTAGATCTAATAGATGTAAATTGATTTTTGTTGCATCGTCTTTTTATTTTCAGCAACATTAATTCTCGATTAAAACCCGTAAACTCATATGAACACGTATGAACTAGTTGCATCTAATTAATAAACAACCATAGTTAATTAATGATTGATCTTTGCATGCATGTATATCATCGCATGTTGATTAATGTGTGTGCATCATGTTGATTTGTATGTATTTTCTTGTATGTGTGATCACGAGTCGAGGGAAGTGCTCAAGAGATCGTGTACGAGGATTTTCAGAATCAAGATTTCAAAGCGCTTGAGCAACCCTATCCGCCGGAGCAATGCAAGTATCCTTGAAGCATATTGATCCTGTTTTTAAAATAATTGTTTTGTTTGCAAACTGCATGCTTATGTCAATTTGATGGGAATCCTATGGTAGGAAGTTTACTAGATTTTTTTAACCACCCTTGTCACCTGGAATATATGGTAGAGAGTCGGGAAGGGCTTTTACCTTTTTGCTTCGCTTAATTAATTGAGATGGCAAACAACACTACACATTTAATTATGCATCAATGATATTCTGGTTAATGTGAACTGGTCAATACGATGGGTGATCTAAGCAAGCCTGGTATGTGGATGGGTTGGATGTTATGGTGGTTTGCTTGCTTTAGATCTAAGGATCGGTTCATGCGAGAATAGGCCAGGACTACAGTGGCACCACGAAGCCAAGTATGGGTGTGGCATAGCTGATTAATTAGGGCTTTGCCAGTTCTATTTGGACCACTAAGGATGCTCGTGAAGGGGTAGTCAGATTGGGTTTGTTGATGATTGGCGGGACTATCCTAGGATCCGAATGGCTCAAGAGGGGGCCCTTGGTTGAATATGTGCTCAGTGGGAGACATCGCCACCGGTGAAACCTCAGTGGGGTCTAAATAGGCTAGTAATCCCTTTGTAAAGGCTATTTTGTGATCTCTTGGCCATACACCAAAGGAAGTGTAATTGGCATAAGGGAGGTTCTTTAGTCGCCGACGGGTGATGAAATCACAAACACGTGGGTAAAGTGGTACAAACTCTTTAGAGTATTAAAACTATCATGATAGCCGTGCTCCCGGTTAAGAGCACATGGATGACCTACATGATTAGAGGGAAATTGGGATTTGGGATGGTTATGGTTTGATAATGGTTATGGTTGATATTATGATTATGGTTATGGTTATGGGATGGAATTATGGTTTATGACATTGACTATGGTTATTGGTAATGGTGATTTATGGACTGGTATTATTATTATGGTTACATGGTTTATGATGGGTTCACTTCACATAAATATGATACATTGCTTTTCCAAATGGTTTTGCTGTACTTTTCAGCACTTAGCCACTATTATTGTCGTCATTTGAATCAACCACATGTCATACTTTCGACACTTGCTGAGTACGACATGTACTCACTCTTGCAATCCCCCCCAACAGTTGCAGGTCAGGATTGTGAGTTTAATGGTGATAATTCGGAGTTCTAGGCCGTGTCTACCGTCAACTTTGCCTGTGGTGTTGCATGGAGCTGCGCTATCCCTTTTGCTTAGTTTGCTTAGTTGCTTAATTAGTTTATTTCCGCCGCATTAGTTGAACTTGTCATTAATATTCATTAGATATTGTATTCAAGGATAATATGGTTTGTGTAATAAAATCTGGTTAATTAATTTTGTTCTATGGTAATTTTCTGTATACTCTTTTGTGATTGCACTCGTGTATGTGTGTTGAACATCCTGGGCACACATATGCGTTAGCTTGGTTCAGTTCTCGGAACCGGGCGTCACACCGCCCTAGTGACAATCCTGCAGGCTAGTGCAGCACAACATCACCCCGGAGTTGGAGAAGGTCCTCAACCCATCATGACACCAGCTCCAGTTGCTCCACACCTGCAAGATGGGGTGCTCACATCAATCACCGACACGTCGACAACAAAGGAGAATGAACTGGTCACAGCGTGTAGTCTTCTCCAGTGTCCACCATCACCAGATGCGCCTCCAGCAACACTGGAACAATGGCATAATGATGTCGACCATCTGGTCGCCGCTGTAGCCACAACTCTCAACACCTCGCTGCAGTCTAGACCTAGGATGGCACCAACCCGCAACAGCACCGTGTAAGGATGACTCTGTCCTGTGCCCTCACAAGGAGGGCGCGCACCATCGCAGCATGCGATATCACGTACCCCTTCGGTGGCCCGTCACACCACCACAGTATCTAGGCTGTCGATGATAGACCTCAGAGCCGAACATGACTGTCGCTACGCAAAGCAAGATGGACAAGTCACCATCGAGCGTCATCGCAAGAGGCGACACATCCTCGAGGGTCAGTTTGTTAAGCAGGACATGCCTGCAGCAACTCACACAAGGTATGTTCCTCCACCTCCTTCTCCTCTAGGAGCGGGTGGTGGTTGTTTGCCATTTGCGCCGCATCTTCCTATGGTGGAGCGGCCACACAAGTTCCAGCCTCACTTGTCGCAGAAGTACGATGGGACTGTCAACCCTATTGAGTTCCTGCAGATCTACTCCACTGCCATCCTGGCCGCATGGGGGGATGAGGCTATTATGGCCAACTACTTCCCCGCTGCCTTGGCCGATACTGCCTGATAATGGTTCATGAGTTTGCCTCCTAAAGCTCAGTCTACAGCTGGGGAGAGCTATGTCGCCAGTTCACTCCCAATTTCGGGAGTTCTTTAACTCGCCCTGACACTGAGCTGGATCTTTTTGCCATAAAGCAAGGTTCGAGAGAGTCACTGTGCTCATTCATTCAGCGGTTCTCCTATGTTTGAAGCAATATACTCTCTATCTCGAATGCTTTTGTTGTTGTCACCTTCCGACAAGGCGTAAGGGATAAGAAGGTGCTAGAGAAGTTGGCTACTCATAATATCCAGGATGTTACGGAACTGTTTAGCCTGGCAGATAAATGTGCCAGGGCTACTGAAGGGCGGGACTCGCACTACAAGCCAGCTGTGAAGGCAGGTTACCATCTTATTCTAAGGAAGGAGGGCAGCGGTAAGAAAAAAAATCTGAAGGCAGGTGGCAAAACAAGTCACTCGCTGGTATACCTACAACCGTAGCTGCAACGACTGCAGGTGGTTGGAGGTCGCGCCCTGACAAGCAACCGCGACCGTAGTACGATGATGGCGACAACAAGAAGTGGTGTCTAATCCACAACACTTCAAGTCACTACATCAAAGAGTGTCATGAGGTCAAGAAGCTCGCAGAGGACATCCAGCATAACTAGCAGAAGCATCGAGAAGACGCATCCTTTCATCAGCGTAACGGTAAACAAAAGGCTGACTTGGAGGCCATAGAGGAGCAAGAGTTGGGGTTCCAGGACACTAAGAAGGATTTAAAGGCGGTCTACAACAATGCCAATGACTTCAATTCTACCTTTGACAATGAGTGAAGGAGGACTCTCATGATGTATGGAGGGTCGTGGTACATTATGTCCCGGTGCATGGTGAGAACTTCGCATCAAGAACTAGCTGCTGTAGCTCCCAACATCAAGGTGGAGTCACATCGAAAGTGGATGGACACTCCGATAACCTTTGATGCCTCTGAGTGCCCCAAGAATATGGCGGGAGCTGGGCAACTCCCGCTCATCTTCTCCCCGACCATCGACAATCTTCAACTGTTCCATGTCCTAGTTGATGGCACGACAACGCTCAACCTTATCAGTGTGACATCCTAGCTCAAGGCTTAATAGGATTGATAGAATAACTCATACCACCAAGGTATACCTTCTTTTCCGGAAGCTCAACCACAAATGTCTCTGAGGTTAAGCATGTTTGGCCCGGAGCAAGTTTCGGATGGGTGACCAACCGGGATGTTTTCCCGAGTGCGCATGAGTGAGGACAAAATGCATAAAAAAGACTAGTGTTGGTTCATGGGGCTCATCTGTGATCCTAGAGAGCTACCAAAAGTAACGGCTGCTAGACTTGTAGTGGCTAGGGTGTTACAAAATGGTATCAGAGATGACCCTTGCATTTTCACGATAGCATACGGGTCAAGGACTTCGGTACATACACATGACACGTGGGTCCACTAGGAGAGACGCAATATGGTACGTATGCTAGTACTGAACATATGGATGTGGCCAGGACGGGATGTTCCAGGATTGAGAGTTGACCAACGAGGACATCGGTCTTCTAAGGGGGTGGATTGTGACATCCTGGCTCAAGACTGTTGACAGTCTTTAAGTGTCATATTTAGACTGTCAATTCACCTCATAATGTGCACAAAAGAGAAACACAACGTAGTGGTACAGTTAAAAACTAACCAATTCCACAAGTGTGGGTGTTTATTTGTATGCAAGTGAATTTAGATCAAAAAATACCAAGACATACAGGGAGTAATCCATAAAATTGGATTTCGACGAATCAGGCGACACCACGTGTCATTACATGGATCAAATGGCCCACAAACAGAAGTATCCGAGGCCATCCAATGGTGTAGCACCCATATAAAGGGATGGGACCCACCTGATAGAGACCTAGAGGAAGAACAACCCTAATGGGGCCAAGACCAGGCCGGCCGACCCCCCTAGTCAATACACTAGGTCATGGCGCCAATTGCAGTAAAATGCCACGTGTTGGCTCCTCTCGGCTTAAAGAGGTCATGGGTGGCCGATTCGCGCGCCTTTGGTGGCGGGAAATGACTCTTCTCCCCCTTTTAATAGAACCCCAAACCTCACTTCACACACACACCAAAAGTTGAGAATAGAACAACATTCCAAAGGTTTAGAGTAACCTTAGAGGCTGCCAAGTAGAAGGAGAGTGTGGTGAAGTGTTTGGGGAAAAGAAGGCTTGGGCTTGTCAAGTCCCACTGCTACACTTGTACCCCAACAAAGGTGTTATTCAATTCAAGTAAGCCTTTGTGAATTCAATTCAAGTATGATTCTCAATTCATAGTAGTTTGCACAAGTAGTCACTTGTGGGTTCATTGCTTTAATTCCTTAGAGGCTCTAGTTGTATCTTTGTGTTCCAAAAAAACTAGAGTTGTGATTTAGAACGTAAGCGTAGTGCTTAGGTTAGAAATCACCAGTGAATATCTCATAGACCCACAGATTGAAGAGGTAGGCAGTAGCTGGTGACAGCCCTATCTGTCCTTTGTAATCCTCCACGTTCGGCTATGCCATAGGATCTTGGCGAGAGTCGCCTAGTGTTGCTAGGGGTAAACCTGTGCCTGAAGCAAGCAGCTACCGCAAATTCCTTTGAATTAGAATCAATATTTTGTGTTCCTCTCTCTTCCTTACCTACCAAACAACTTTGTGTCCTTGGGTGGATTAGTTCGTAAGATTACACACACGTTCCTTGGATTCGATACCCTTGGAATACTTTCTTAAGGGGAAGTGCTACACGATAGTTTCCGTGCGCTTGCGGATTTTTATCTGTGACGTAAGAAACGTCAACACAAGCATTTCTGGTGCCGTTGCCGGTGAACAGTTGCTGTTAATCTTCGAACCTTTTTGCCCTCGTATCTATCTTCTTATCTTATCTTTCCTCTTCTTACCACCACCACCTTTATGGAGCAGCACACCATTCTTTCATATTCTGCCCCAAAGGGCAAGTTCTGTGAGCCACCGCCTTTGCGGAACCCATTTGTTCTACTAGCTATGAACTTCACCCTGGCTTTATAGCCATGGTTCGAGAGCAGTCCTTCTTAGGAATGGATTGTGAAAACCCTTACCACCATCTACGAGAGTTCGAACAATTGTGTTCATGCCTTCTAATCAAGGGTATGACACAAGAGACTCTAAAATGGAAGTTGTTTCTTTTTTCCCTTAAGGAAAAAGCCAAACCATGGTACGACCATAATGTTGGGAAGACAAACAAAAATTGGAATGAATTACAAAACATATTTTGTCTTGCTTACTTTCCAATTGCCCAAATTGTGTCCTTATGGAAGGAAGTACTATGCTTCCAGCAGATGGAAAAGGAATCCATAGGTGCAGTTTGGGATAGATTTTCTCTTTTGAGAAATTCTGGCCCAGATTTGTCTATCCCTAATCCGTTGCTTTTGCAACACTTCTACATGGTATTGAACAAAGAGTCTGCCCTACATCTTGACATTACGGCTGGAGGATCTTTCCTCCATAAGACAACGGAAGAAGGCAAGGATCTTCTAGACCGAATTCTAGAAAATTCTTCCTTCATTATGGGTCTTAATGAGCCCCCTCAAGAGGAAGTAGTGTCAAGATATGAGGATGAATCCTCGGACAAGGAAGAACCCATCTCTTGCTTATCCCACACCTTAATGGAGGAATCCTCTCCCGAACTCGAAACTATGAAGGAAGATGAAATTCAACCTTCGGAGTTTCCCTTATACTTCGAGGAAGAGATATTTGGAGATTTTGGAAATACCTCGAAGTACTGTTGCCATAGAAACCATCATTGCCTTTAACTCCACCTGACCCACCGGATGGAGTGCTCATCCAACAGACGGTCAAGGAGTTAACCTCTATTTTTAGCAGGGAATGGACTGTAAAAGTTGAGCTGTCACCCGAAATCCTTCGGATGACCTCAACTATTCTATGTTACATTAGAGGGACACCAATGAAGGTCCTATACAACCCCACACCTTAATGGAGGAATCCTCTCCCGAACCCGAAACTATGAAGGAAGAAGAAATTGAACCTTTAGAGTTTCCCTTCTACTTCGAGGAAGAGATATTTGAAGATTTTGGAAATACCTCAAAGTACTACTTCCATAGAAATCATCATTGCCTTTAACTCCACCCGACCCACCTGATGGAGTGTTCGCCCAATAGACGGTCAAGGAGTTAACCTCTATTTTAAGCAGGGAATTGACTGTAGAAGTTGAGCTGTCACCCGAAATCCTTGGGATGACCTCACATTAGAGGAACACCAATGAAGGTCCTATACAATCCCACTGTTGGAGCAAATCTCATTTCCGATTCTTATGCTCTCACCATTCTTGGCGATGTGCCATTGGCACCAACATGTAAATCCTTCTGAGACTCTTTCGGAAACATCCTTGAAGGATGCGGGGTTTTGCAACAGGTGTCTTTAAGACATGATGATATTGAGGCAATCCTAGATTTCCATGTGTTGGAAATCCAGAATTTCAACATTATGACTGGGATTCCCATTGAGAAATTTCTCATGGAAATTCCATTGGAAGGAAACCTCAATGTCAACCTTGGAGGGAGAAAGTTTTCTATTCCTGTCCTACATTCCAAGAACACATCTGCAGAATCTCTCATCCAAGATGAACCATTATAGTAGGTTAGGACTCTTCAATTCTTAGCTCCTCCTGAAATAGAAGGAGAAGAAGATTTCATACAAGAGTAGTATGAATTTTAGGAGGCAATTTGTCGAAGTGTGTAATCGACACTTGCCTCGGTACTACTAGATCGTAGCCCGTGGAGGTTCGTGATTGGTTGGGGTGCGCGTGAGATTATGAACAAGACAGTGACACGAAGATTTTTACGTGGTTCAGACCGCCTGAGCGTAATACCATACTCCATGGGTGGTTGTTGTATGTATGAGTATGCGGTGACTTGTGTGCGTATGATCTTAGTTGTCCCTGTACCATGCGGTGCAGCCCTTTTATAGTCCAAGGGCTAGCTGTTACATTGGCTGCCTGGCCTGACATGTGGCCCCGATGGTGTTTAATTACCTAATACACAATTTGTATGTATTAAGTACATTTAACAGTGATAACGCACCTTAATGGCGGCGTTACCAGTACTAAAGGTCATCTGGTCATGTGTCATTAATATGGCATTAATGACACATAATCAGGTCTTGTAATGGTAGCTTTAAGTGTCCCTTGAATGTCCGTGCCATTGGAGATCTGTCTATCTTACCGTTGCTGGCTTAGGTCTGGAGGCTCAACACATGACAACTCTGGAGCTTCCCTCTATGGGGAGGCAGGTCCGAAGCCGCTCTACACGTGGAAGCACCAGAGCGTCCCTCTACTAGAGGTTAGGTCCGGGGACCTTGAACCCGTGGCAAGACCAGAGCTTTCCTATACAAGGAGTTAGGTCCGACCTTGCTTTACATGGGGCAGGGTTGGAGCTACCCTAATGAGGGAGGCGGGTCCAGTGATGTGGGACACGTGGAGCCTTCAGAGGTCTTCAAATCGGACAGGTGGAACTCTGTGGCTTTTCTTGTGGTATCATGGGGTACCCGGTCTGTAGGGTACTGACAGTGGCCCCCGGGCCCACCTCTAGGAGAAATCCATTGGGTTAAGTTATTCTACTAGAGGTGAGGTCATTTTTGATTCCCGCGCTATGGCTTCAAAGGTTTTTCCATGGGTCATTGGGGCGATGGTCTGTAGTTAAACCACTGCCGCATGGCTCTTCTTGATGCGGCAGGTGAGGTCTTGGCATGCGGATCTCATGCAATTGAAGGTTGCTAGTTCCCAATACAAAAAATGTATCAGTTCCGAGCACCCTGTCAGGCCGCCGCCCTCGGGCTTCCAATTTCCCATCATGACAATGGTTCGCCTGGGGTATAAACTTTGACTTATTCGCCGAAGTGGACCTGGGCCCATTTGTCATTGATGGGGTAGGTTTTTGAAGTGTGATCTTGATCCCGCTGTGGTTTCCATCCAAGCGTTGCGGAGGATTACTTAAGAAGGAAAGCCCACACGGTTTGAGGACTCTTTACGCTTTCATTCGAACATGCGCTCAGAGCCTCCCAACCTTTGCATATCCCTTCCAACTTTCGCTCCCCTCTAATGCAATGGAGTTGGGTCTTCCCCACAGCATGATCAGTAGTGATGAACATCTGAAGAGAGCCCAGACCTACATGGGATGGTCTAGCGACTCCTATAACAACGACATCTGCTTCGGCAAGCTTCCCTTCCATAGGAGACACTGGAGAGATGGTTTACTTCTCGGCGTACGCCATGGTGGGTTTGATCCTGCCTTTCTCAAGTTTCTTGTTGATGCTGCTGGACTTCTATGGCCTCCAGCTTCATCACCTTCGCCCCGACTCTTACTTGCTAGTGGCGACCTTCGTCCACTTTTGCGAGATGTGGGTGGGTGTGTCACCGTGCGTTGAGCTCTTCCGGACCTTCTTCACGGTCCACACCACTGGGAAGAGGGATGAGTGTGTGGGCTTCTATTACTTCATGAAGCACAAGAACTGTCCCTTCAAGTACCCGAGAACCTTCCCTTCTGTCAAGTGGGGCAACTTGAAGAAGGACTGGGTGATTATTGCAGTGGAGCATCACGACAGGCTGGAGCTGCCAACATTGGGGAGGCCACAGTTCCTGAGCAGGCGGAAACTCCGACTTCAACCCGTGTGCCTCCCCAAGTGGTGGCTGAAGACACGACAGTTCTAGTGCACACTATCGTTGACTTGGATTTAGAGTGGTCGCCAGAAGCTCCTGTGGTAGTGCCAAACCATGGGGGAGATGTTTGTGAAGATGCACCAGCGGCTGTAGAGCTGCCAACTGAAGCTTCGATGCAGGAGACGGATGGTGGAAGCTTTGGCGTTTGAGCTAGAGGTAACCGAAGCTCAAACACTTGTGCCGGAAGTTGTTGAAGATTCGGCGACTGAGCAAGAAGTGCTTGAAGTCCCGACTTCCATGCCAGGCGTTTCTGAAACTCTGGCACCTGAGCTAGATGTAGAAGAAGTACCGGGGCCTGAGCTAGAGGTGGTGGGGGTTCCGGGCGAAGCTCTGTGTGGACCCGGGTGGTGTCGTGCGATGCGACACCCAACAGCATACATGAACAGAACGAGAATAAAACACAACACAAGTCTTTTATTTATAACACAGCGGAAGTTTTACAATATATAATGTAGGAAAGAAGTCTATACATAATACTACGCTCTCAACACTAGCTATGCATGAGTAAAGCTGTCCATGCTCTTGGACACTTTACACTAGCAGCACTCAAAGAGTTTTTGCGGCGTGCAGGGCTCCCACTCAGCCGTGAACCCAAAAGGGGTAAAGCATTGTTGTTAGTCCCTTAATCAATGGTATAACCTGCAAAAACTTGTTAACAACAAACGTGAGCATAAGGCTCAGCAAGACTGACCCGTCACACTAGACATATGCAAGGTAAAGACTAAACATAGGTAAGGAATGGCATAAATAGACTCGCCTACAAGTGGATCCTTATAATCATGTTTAAAGTAGCAAATGACATTCTTCAGGAACGACACATCATATACTCCACAATCAAACAAGAAACGCTTTGCCGATGATAAGACATGCTCAAAGCACATAATGCTATTACAGGATAAGTAATTGGAAACTGTAAACTTTTAATTGTGCTATCTCTAAGCCACACAAGGTTGCAAAGCAATTATAAATTAATACATCATATTCTTATGGCTTTTTTAGTATTTACTAAGTCACGACACCGACGGACAAGTGGTACTCAAATAACCGCGAGGGACAGTGATTGCAATCAGGACACACCCAGCTACACGACACGCACACCCGCGTGGGAGACACATAGGTGCTCTCCTCCCTGCATCATATGTGGCCACCTTTCACCCAAGAACCCAATATCGACAAACCTCTTCATCCCGAGCAAAAGGTCCCCTACACGGACACGTCGAAGTTGCCCGATAGAAGTTTTACACCTTTATGCCTTCGCATCTCCATTCAAGGACAATCGAGGAGTATTCACACTACATTCTGGAGTTACATCAGTTTATTGGGCCCATATCCCATTATGAAACTGGTACAGTTCAAGCTTGTCCAACGGTGCCGCATACAGCACGGTCCTCAAGCGACACAGGCAGGGCTATGCGCCCTAGACTCCATCTCGTTGACTCCTATTCTCCCTGCGAGGTCTGGTATTCATATCATAAGCCATTCATTCATCTTTCATCCCCATATGAACTGTCATTCCTATCTCGCGTGTAGATTTCAACTACTCGACTTCTACCGGTATATCTACAACATTAGCATTGGCAGTTCTACACGTCAAGCTGTAAACCTTTCCAACCCTCCCATAGTATCTCTGGATATGCAAAAGGAGCATCAAACACCTTATACGTAATGCACAATATCAACTGAAGACGTTAGTGAATAAAACTGGAAAACATTTGAAAATCTCTTAAATACAAACAAGGGCTTGCCTTAGTTTGCGACTTGATTAAATGTCAATTGTTAGTGGTCCTCCTCTGAAGACTCCGTCAAGGACTTCAAGTTGACACCCTGTCCTTCTCCTCTAAGTGACACTCCTCGTCAATACCGATCACTACATGACGTGCATATAGAACATATATGAATGCTAGTGAAATGATAATGCATATATAGTTCATAAGCTTCTAACTACGGTTATAGTGAGGAATGATCTTAATTAGCTTTGGAACTTTTATGTTAGATACTAGGGACTATAATGGAGACTTTTGCAAAGAACAGGAGATGTGATCAAGGAAGTTTGTTGTCTCTAAAATTATGGCAAGTAATATCCTTCCCAGAATTTTAGAGGAGAAACTATAGCTTTAACATAGAAACCAGCTGATGATCATGATAGAGGAGGTTGTCCTGGTTCTAGCAAAATTGGTTTCATAATTTTCTAAGCATATATGAGTGAGATATTGAATTTCAAAGTTGCTAAGAATTCCTGGAAGTATTTTATAATTGAAATTAGACTTTCAGTTATTATCTAGGTTTGGAACTGAATTTTGATTATAAGATTATGTCAATTAAATCTGAAATTTTTATTGGAGTTGGTAAATGTCTAAAAGAATGTTTAGGTCAAATTTGGGACATAACAAGGAAACTGAACATCTGTAATAATTCAATGATTGAAAAGGGCAATTGAATTATACAGAAAATTATATAGGTTTTTATACCAAACCACTTGTACAACTTGAAATTTCAGAGCATAAGGGTTATACAGAATTTTACTTGAGATTTTAAAAGCAATGCTACTAGGAGAAATTTAATTTAGAAGTTTGAATCCATTTATGGTTACAGTTCTGTTACATAAATGAACAGAAGGTAGGAATTTGAAATTTGGTTAAGCTATACAGGCTCAATGGATCCCAACCTTTTTCTGGTAACCAAGAACAGGGCAAATATTTTATTTGAATTTTGGGGATTTTTCCTGTGGAAGGATTTTCTGTGAAAATTACAGGAATGTTTGGAGAAAAATAATTGTACATAAATGAAAAATGATTTTTATGGACACTAATTGGTACTAAAAGAAACTAGACCTCAAGTGCTTTCAAACGAAAATTGTTTGAAGATTTTTGGATAATTCTACAGAGAGTTATGGATTTTTGAAGTGGGGACCAAATCTGGAATTAAATCTAAACGGGAAAGTTTAAATAATCCAGGGGGCCCTACGGTTTTAAAATGGAAAAATCGGGAGCAAGCCACACGGGGGCCACAGATTTAAACCGCGTAGCCACAACAAATCCCGCGGCCACACCTGATCCGATGGTGGAATAGAAGATGCTGACACGCGGGACCCGCGGTGTCATCGTCAACCTCCCGACGCGGGTGGCGCCCGGGGTTACAGTGGCGGTGTGCTCCGGCGAGCCTCGTCGGAACCAAGTTCCCGGCCACCGCAGTGCCTGGTTTTGACCCCCTAAACTTAAAATCATGCGCTGAACACGATGGTGGGGTCGGTGAAGACCACGGAGGACCGGAACTTTGCGTGCGACGTCGGCAGCGGAGCTAGGGTTCCGGTGATGTCGGAAACCCGACTTTCTTAGTTCAAACTTATCGTCAAATGACCGGGAACGATCCTTGGGGTTTGAGGAATCTGCTAGGTGTGTGCAAATGGCATGACACGGCCGGCCATCACGGTTTCGATGGTGAACTGCAGTATTTCTATTGGCGGCGACGAAAACTTAACATTCATCACCCCTACTCGATAACTTTTGGTACTAAGTGGTCGAGAGGGTGCACTAGGATGTGAGGAAACTATCTCCTAGCAATCGTGAAGATTAGATACCTGTGGAACCGAATTTAATCGACAATCTAGCGAGTTCATTTGATTCGGCCGAGAACAAAACTTGAAGAACTTGCTAGATACTTAACGAAAATGGAAATGGTTTTCATGGTTAGTTAGAGGGTGCCTGGGCGCACCTTCTTGCTGTTGGAGTTGAAGACTGAAACGGCTCACAGCAGCTTGGCACCGTGGAACAGAGACGGTGCACGGCGACTTCGACGGCGAGCTCCGGTTTGGTTTCAAAATACCAACCAAAACATCAACAAAGTGACGAAGGGATTGAACCAGAGGATAGAGGGGGGAGTTGGGAACAACTTCGCTGTTTAGGCCATGGCAAGAAACCACTTTGGTTGGCCTGCAACTGTCGAGCAGCGCCGGCGGCCGAGTTCCTGCGGGCGCGAGCGAGGACGGACAAAGCTTGGCTCAGCGCAAGGGAGGAAGAAAAGATCACCGTAGGATGGATAAGGAGGAGCAGGGGAGCGTTATTTGTAGGGCCTAAACGGCAAGCAGCTCGCTGGAGCTGCATGTCGTGCGCTGTTGAGCGGAGAAGCGCCGCAGCAGAGGTCGGCAACGCCTCTGTTCGGCTGTGCTCATCATGTGACAGGTGGGCCCCATCGGTCATACTCACACCGATAGCACATTTGTAAATTTAATTAAAAATAGAAGATCAGCTCTAAAAATCATGCAATTTTGTGGGTAAGTCAAGGAAGTCATGCTTATCATGATGGTGTGTTCAAGTCTTATGTTCAAATAAGTTTGAACAGAATTAAAAAAATCCAATTTAAATATGGTTTGAATTTGCTATGCGTCTCAAATAAAATAGCAAATTTAGTTCAAAAATCTTGGAATTTTGCAGAGAGAGTATTTGGAATATTTGGAATCCATTGGTCAACTCAAATCTTCATGTTAATTTTATTTGATCAGTAGAAAATTTTATTTTATTGAATTCCCTTCCCTCTTTTGGAGTTTGAGTAATTTGTTTTTCTCATTTCCGTCTTATTTCTTTTTATCATTTAAAATTTTTAGTCCTAACTGAATTTTGCATTATAGAAATTTGGGATTTTACATACCTCCCCCCTTAAAAGAATCTCGTCCCATGATTACAAAATAACGACTAAGGAATGAGATCTAATGAACATATGCCACTAACAAGTCCGGATAGTTCGATCTAAGAGAATCCTCGTTTTCCCACGTTGCCTCTTCAGCGGTGTGGTTGCCCCACAAGACCTTGTAGAAACGCAAGGTGCAACTTCTTGTGGTGCGAGTCTTTTCATCGATTATCTGGGTTGGATGCTCAGAGTAAGTAAGATCAGGTTGTAGAGCTTCAAGATCTTTCGTGCAGACCTCAACTGGGGTTTTGAGACACTTCCGCACCTGAGAGATGTGGAATATATTGTGAATTCCAGAGAGAGACGCCGGTAAGTTAAATCGATAGGCCACATGTCTGCATTTTTCAATCACCATGAACGGCCCAATGAAACGTGGAGCTAGCTTCCCTTTTACTCTAAAGCGATGAATCCCTTTCATTGGAGATACCCGAAGGTAAACGTGATCCCCGATGTTAAAGTGAAGAGGTCAACATCGTTTATCTGCATAGCTCTTCTGTCGAGATTGAGCAGCCTTGAGATTGGCTTGCATCACTCGCACTCGTTCTTCAGCTTCGTTGACAAGATCAACACCATATGTCACTCTTTCACCAGACTCACACCAATTCAGTGGTGTACGACACTTCCTGCCATAGAGAGCTTCATATGGCTCCATTTGGATACTAGCTTGATAGCCATTGTTGTATGAGAACTCCGCCAATGGTAAGTGATCATCCCAGTTCTTACCGTGGTGGATAGCACAAGCTTGTAGCATGTCCTCAAGGACTTGATTTACCCTCTCAGTCTAACCATCAGTCTGTGGATGATAAGCAGAGCTTCGAATCAACTTGGTAACCAATGATGCGTAGAGCTGCTCCCAAAATCGAGCAACAAATAAGGCTCCATGATATGAAATGATAGTGTGGGGCACTCCATGTAAGCACATGATCCTTGTGATATACAACTCTGCATACTTGGGAGCACGATAGTTGGTGTTGACAGGGATAAAATGAGCTGACTTGGTCAACTGATCAACTATCACCCAAATTGAATCATGCTTACAGAAAGTGAGAGGTAACCCTACAATGAAATCCATGCTGATGTCTTCCCACTTCCATGCCCGTATGTTCAAGGGTTGCAACTGTCTGGCTTGCCTCAAATGGTCAGCTTTCACTCGCTGACATGTATCACACTCAGATACATACTTTGCTATCTCTCGCTTCATTCGGGACCATTAGAATTTCTTCTTCAGATCTTGGTACATCTTGTTGCTACCTGGATGAATAGAGTACTTGGATAAGTGAGCTTCATCCAAGATCTTCTTTCAAAGTTCCATGTCATGGGGTACGACTATACGGTCTTTAAACCAAATAGTACCATGATCATCACATTGAAAGCATTTTATCTCCCCCTTCTTCATTCTTTGCTGAATGTGCGACATGCCCTTGTCTTCCTTCTGAGCCTCTACAATATCTTCCCTGATGGTAGGAATGAGAGCCAGATTGAAGAGCGCTCCATATGAAAACAAGTATAAACTCGGCTCATCCTCTTCCATTGAAGTGATCGACAGATGATTGACATGAGACTTGCGGCTCAACGCATCTGCAACCACATTCGGCTTGCCAGGATGGTAGTGAATCTCAATCTCATAATCTTTGATCAACTCTAACCATCTTCGTTGTTGCATATTCAAGTCTTTCTGGGTGAAGATGTACTTTAAACTCTTGTGGTCAATGTAGATATGCACTAGATTTCCCAATAGATAGTGCCTCCTGTTGAGGTGTCTAACTGACACCTCCCCTGGACCTGCTCGGAAGCATCCCGCGGAGGTTCGATGTATTTTCGAGGGCTAGTCCTAGCAAGACTGAGCGCAGCAAACAATGAACATAAGGGATTTACGTGGTTCGGCCCGCCTGGGCGTAATACCCTACTCCACGGTGGTTTTTGTGTTGTATTGCTCAAGCGTGTGCCTGGGTCCGAATGAACGTGCTCTAAGTCGATCGCTATCTGGTCCTTTTGTAGTCCAAGGCAAGACAGTCTTATAGGTGGGGCCTAGGGCCTGACAGGTGGCCCCGGGAGTAACCAAATCCATTGTAAGATCTGGGAGTCAATGCTATCTCCTGACAATGGCTTCAATGTGCCGCCTGGCCATACCCTGTTGCAGGGATACACATAGCCCCTCATCATGGTTGGTCGCGTCTTGTCTGTCTTGTCGCGGCCTATCATTCGTCCGCCGTATGCAGTAGTTCGGCTCCGACCTGTTATAACAAGACTGGGTACAGGCCTCTTGACTTAAGAGTGCGCACCCCTGCTTACCTAGGGAAGGCGAGCGTGCTTATCCTTAGACGCGGTGGACATGCCTTGCTTTACTCCTGCTTCTTTCCATTCCCCGGTAGCCGTTAACCAAGTGGTTGAGCCTGGGTCCACCTCCACTGGAAGCCCTATGCCAGATACCGCAGGACACGTAGCCGCGACGGACCTCTCCTCAAAGCGGAGGCGGGTCTGGAGCTTGCAGGACACGTGGTAGTGCTGGACCCTTCTTCAGCGAGGAGGCGGGTCCGGAGCTACGGGGCACGCGGTAGCGCCGGACCTCTCCTCATCAGGGAGGCGGCTCCGGAGCTGCAGGACACGTGGTAGCGTCGAACCTTCCCCCAACAGGGAGGCAGATGTAGAGATGCAGGTCCAGAGCTACGGGAGATGTGGCAGCACCGGCTGCATCCTCAATGGAGAGGGCCGGCCTGGAGCTACGACGTGCACAGGACCTCCGGGTCTCCTCTCAGTGCGGAGGCTGGTCCGGAGGTACTGGACACGTGGCAAGGTCAGGCCTACCTTAAGTGGAGAGGTTGGTCCAGGAGCTTCGTGCCACGTGGCTTACGCCGGGGCCTGCCTCCATGATAAGCGGGGCCCTGCACATCCTCTTCCTTGTATATATGGGTACCCGATCCGCCAGGTACCGACAATGGCCCCGGGCCCATCTCGGGGAGGAACTTCCTTGGTTAAGTGGTTATACCTGAGGTGGGGGCATTTTGAATCCTCGTACCGCGACTTTAAGGGCTTCCCTTCAATGTGGCGGATAAAATCTTTGTCTGCAGATATCACGCCATCAACTGGTGTCGGTTCCCGATACAAATTCCGTTTCGGTTCTGCGCACCCATTATGTTGCCGCCCTTAAGTTTTGAACTCCCCCCTATGGGAGCGGTTGCCTCGATGCGTTTACTTTGGCTTTTCCGCCAAATCGTACTCTGGCCCACCAGTCATCATGAGGGTAGCTCTAGGATCACAGTGTCTGCGGTTCCCATCCAAACGTCGCGGAAGTACACTTAAGAAGGGGACTAGCACAGGTCGCGAGCCCTTTACGCCTCCATTTGCACTCGCGCTTAGGACCTTACTGCTTTCTCGCATCCTCCAGCCTTGAGCCTTAGCCCTTGCACAACCATCCTTCCCCTGCTCCATTTTGTCGCAATGGAGTTGGGTCTCCCTGCCATCAAGATCAAGAACGAGAAGGAGCTGAAGAAGGTCCGCGCCTACATGGGGTGGTCCCATGACTCCTTCAACGAAAAGATCCACCTAGGCGAGCTTCCCTTCGAGAAGAAGAGTGCTGGTGACATGGTTTACTTCCAAGGATACACCATGGTCAGCTTGCTTCCCCCCTTCTCGTCCTTCCTAATGACACTGCTGGAGTTCTATGGCATCCAGCTGCAATTCCTTCTTGTCTATTCCCTTTTCCTAGTCGCTACCTTTGTTCACTTCTGCGAGATGTGGGTGGGGGTGCGGCCAGCCTAGAGCTTTTCTGGTCTGTCTTCTCGCTATAGACCACCGGGAAAGGGAATGACATGATCGGGCTGTACTATTTCGTGAAGCGGAATAAGGACCCCTTCAAGTACATGGAAATGTTCCCCTTTGGCAAATGGGATGATTGGAAAAAGGAGTGGGTGATCATCACTGTAGACGAGCACGAGAAGCTGGAGCTGCCAAATAACCTGTCCAACATAGACACTGATGTCTAGAACGAGCTCCCGGAGCTGTCAGTAGCATATAAACCGGTTGTGACCCTCAGATTGTTTTTGGGAACTTCTTGAGGAACAGGTGGGCCCCACTGAGGTTTAGGGAATGGCCTGCGTGGACGTTCACGCCGCGTGAGGCCGATTGCCAATTCAGGGATGAAGCCCTGAGGACCCTATTGAAGAAATTCCAGTGCAAGCCCATCTCGCTTGACTCCCTGACGCCCCCGAGTCGTTCCCGCCTTTGAACCTAGCTCCCGAGTTCTGTCGGGAGCTCCGGAAGTTGATGCCAACGCTAGACAGGATTGGGGTTGTGAAGAGGCGGGGTCCCTCCGCGATCACTATTCCTGGGGCCTTTGGGGGAGCCAGCCCCTGTTCCCCCAAGCCAGGGGAGTGAAGATGCTAGCTCCGGCAAGGGCGAGGTGCCGGCGGAGCCCTCCAGCCGGAAGAGGAATATGGTGCGGGGCGACGGAAGCCATGTCGGGACCTTCGGAGGGCTGCCTCCTCTGGTTCAGGAAGCTCCAACGGGTGTCAGCTCTGGGGGGCCACCTCCCACCTCGGCGCCAAGCGCAGGGCCAAGTTCCGGAGGCGCCGCCCAGCCGAGGGACACTCCGTCCAGGGAGGCTCCAGCCCAAGCCCCTGGGAGCCAGGGGCTCCGGCCACATCGAGTCCATCGGACTCCAGCTCTGGCCCTACTCTGAAGCGGCTTTGCTTCCGCGACACCTGGAGCTTCCCAAGGTAAACGGCTAAGCTCTTCCCTTGATTTCTCTTTGGGTTAAAGTCACTCTTTGAACGTTTCTGTCTTTGGTGTGCAGCGCCTCCAAGAAGGGAGAGAAAACTGCTACTCTAATGGCAGCGCGGAGTGTTGAGCAAGAAGGCGCTTCAGCTCCGGTTACTATGCCTGCTCGGGTGAACGTGGAGGCTCCGGGTGACACAAGGATGGAACCCACCGCAGATGTAGGTGCGCTAGCACCCAGGACCCCGGTTGTGGACGCAGGGATGGCCAGAGTTCTAGCGTCGTAGCCGGTAGCTTCTGAGGCTCCATCGGGGATGCCGAGTGTCGACGCAGCTCCAGCGTATGCGCCGGCGTCGACAGAGGTTCTACCCCCCGTGCTGGTAGCCACCGAAGGGTCAGCCCCCAAGCCATCTCCGGAGAGGTTCTGGTATCCCAGCCGGACGTAGTTGAGGGGTCGACCCCTATGTCAGATGCGGTAGAGGTTCCGGCCCACGAGCCGGAAGCAGTTGAAGAGCCGGCCCCCAAGCCAGCTATTGCAGAGGTTGTGGTGGCCGACCCGATGGTAGTCAAAGTGTCTGCCCCCATGCCAGAGGTGTTTGAGGCTTCAGTACCTCGGCCAGTGGCGTCCAACACACCTGTGCCTGGGCTGCAAGACGTGGAGGCTCCGGTTGAGCATCCCGCCTCTCCCCTGGTGGAGGCTGGTCTGGGAGCGTCCATGGCTGCACCAGAGGACCCAGCAGAGACCAGCGCTGCTCCGGTCAACCTTCGTCTAGGCACCGCCGGGGCTGCGGGGCTTCTGGAGGATACCCCAGGCGCCTCAAGCCCGCGCGTGCCCCGTCTGCGAGGTGGAGCCCCTCCCAGATGATGGCGGACATCCTGGAGGAGACTGGGGAGGAGGTGCCCCCATATGGTCCGGCGCCCATTCCCTTGGTACTAGCTATCGACGACGCCCACTCTAGTCTGCAGCAGGTGGAAGTGTCCTTTGACCACAACCGCAAGGCCTCGGAAGAAGAGTGTATCGCCCTTGGTCGTTGGCGCGATAGGCTCCGTCAACGCGAAGACTGGATTGAGGGGAAGAAAGCCCGGCTGATCAAGCAGGGCGAGCTGCTCAGCGAGAGGGAGGCTACCCTCAAAGCTCTTGATGTGAAGATGCAAGAGATATATGAGGAAGCTGTGGAATGCAACAAGGCTGCAGACCAGTGCCAAGGAGGTCTGACTGCCTCACATGAGACTATCCAGAAGCACCGTCAGGAGCTGGACAAGAGGGAGGCCGAACTCTCCAAGATGCGGAAGGACTTAGGCCAGAGGGAGGAGGCGCTCTCCCAAAAGTTGTCAGCGGGTGAGCAGAGCTTGGCGGACCGCCGCAAGAAATTTGATGTGCGGTGTCAGCTCGAGGAGGACAGGCTCTGGCAACGGGGACAAGACCTTAACAAGCGAGAGGTCGACGTCTCTGCTAGGGAGGATAAGGTTCGGGGTCGGGAGGAAGACCTGGCATAGCGGAGGAACCGTATCCACCTCAAGGAGTCAGAGCTCACTGATCGCAAGCGGCAGTTAGCCAAGAGCATTTAGCGGCACGACAAAGAGGCTGAGCACCTTGCCAAGGAGGGTATGGAACTGGCGACCACCAGGAGGGTGCTGGAGGGGTTGCAGAGCTCGAGAGCGGCTGACTCCCAGCGGGTGTGGGACTTCCTGGGACGGGCCGACAGAGTAGTGGCACTTCTTGGCTTCAGCCCCGTGCGTCCGTTTAACCCAGTGCCGGGGCTGGGCGAAGCATTGGCGGCTCTTAGCTCCGCTAGTGGCAAGCTCGACGCAGTAGGTGGTGTCGTCGCGGACCAGCTGGAGACAGAGGGGAGGTCCTTGGCCAAGACCGTGGCTGAGTATGTGCTAACATGCTATCGGAGTTGGGACCCCCACTTTCAACTGAGTCTGGCGATTGAAGGGCCGATCCAGGAAGGGCTGGATGCTGCTATGGAGAGTGTTCAGGAGGATGCTCAAGCTGTAGCCTCAACTATCCGTAGGACCTAGGCCTCTCCTTCCTTGCTCCCGCCTGTATGCTTCCAATTTTATAATATGAACTTTCAATGAATGAAGTCCTCTTGATTTTTGTCTTTGATATTTTGTGTCCTGCCCCCTGGTAGATGTACGTAATTTTGATTGTGTACATGTACCAAGAAGAACTAACACTTGTTTAGAGGACGTCGAAGCCAGGTCCCCTGGGGTTGTCGAGCTGATGAGCTCCGGTAACACCCATTGTCAACGTAGGACGTCGACGCCGGGCCCCCGGGGGTTGTCAGAGCTTAGGAGCTTCGGCAACACCCATTGTCCATGTAGGAGACGTCACCGCCGGGCCCCCTCGGGTTGTCGGAGCTTGTGAGCTCTGGCGACACCCATTGTCAACATAGGACATCGACGTCGGGCCCCCTGGGGTTGTCGGAGCTCAGGAGCTCCGGCGATGCCCATTGCCGACGTAGAGGACGTCGACGTCGGGCCCCTGAGCTCACTTTTGGTGAGGTAACCGTTCATCATCGGTGGCACGCGAGTGGCTTTACTAGCGTTACAACCTTAGGAACCTGCACACATGACATATAAAAGGTAATTCCGCTCTCCGGTCACTCTTTTCCCACACTCTATTAGTGCCGTTTGTCTTACAATCCTTTACTATCGTGGGGGACTTGAGTAACTTAGAGCGTCCGTACCTAGAACTCGATGCCCACCGCACGTGGGGAGTGGGTTTGAAGGCTCCGGACACTTAGCAAGTACCTCAAGTAACCTGCTAGCAATCAGATGGCAAAGCTCACACTATTGCAGAGACGAGGGAAAAACTGACCGCACCCACGCTAGGTGATGAGCTAATGTTAAACGTGTGACGTCATTCATAAGACCTAAAGGTAATTTCAAATGAATAAAACACTTCAGGGTAGGGCAAACATCTTTTCATTATAACCTTCATAGGAGAGAACAGACTTTACAAGAAGAACGACCTGGCCTGGGTGACAGGGAGCTGAGTGTACCTTCTCAAGGTACCAGACCGTGATGAGCAAGGCGTACACCCGGAGCTCATCTCCCTGGCCTTGGTTAACCCAAATGCTATCTCTAGACACTATGCTCTCTTTATAACGAAAGAAAATAAAATGTCCTACCACTAGGCTATGGATAAAACTTACGGAGGTGTTCGATATTCCATGGGTTGGGCACTCGTTGCCCATCCTCCGTAGCTAGGCGAACGCACCCGGGGCGACAAACTTCTGTTACCCTGAAGGGACCCTCCCAACAAGAGGAGAGCTTGTTTGCTCCTTCACGGGAAAGCAGATGCCACAGGACCAAGTCGTTTACCTTCAGCTCCCTACTACGCACGGTCCGCTGATGGTAGCGCCGGAGCGCTTGCCTGTACCATGCGTTTCGGAGGGCTGCTCGTATGTGTCCCTCGCCAATGAGGTCCATGTCTTAATGCCTGAAATGGTCCTGTGTGGCTTAGTTGTACATCCGGACACGGGGGGAACCCATGGTGATCTCTGGGGGAAGGACGGTATTCGCCCCGTGCACCAAGAAGTAGGGCGTTTCTCCCATAGACCAGTTGGTTGATGTCTGGCTAGCCCATAGCGCATATGGAAGCTCATTCACCTAGTTTGCACAATGCCTCTCAAGTCTTGAGTATGTACGAGTCTTAATGCCCTTGAGAATCTCTGCATTTGCCCCCTCTACCTGCCCATTGCTTTCGAGGTGAGCAACAGAGGCATAACAAACTTGGATCCCAACGTCCCCGCAATATTCTTGGAATGCCGCGCTCGTGAACTGGGGCCCGTTATCAGTGATGATCCTGTTCGGTACCCCAAACCTACAGACGATCGACTTGATGAACTTCACTGCCAATCGCTTGTTAATGGTGGCGACTGGGGTGGCTTCTGGCCATTTGTTGAACCTGTCTACGGCGACGTAGAGGTACCAGAATCCTCTGACGGCTCTTGAGAAAGGTCGCAGGATGTCCAGCCCCCACACGGCGAATGGCCACGAGGGGGGGATCATTTGCAGCGCTTGAGCTGGTGTGTGGATCTGCTTGGCATGGAACTGGCACTCTTTGCATCTCTTGACCATCTCAGGGGCATCCTGGAGTGCTGTTGGCTAGTAGAAGCCGTGCCGGAAGGCTTTGCCGACCAGCGTGCGGGCCAATGCGTGGTTCCCGCAGTCACCTCCATGGATTTCTGCGAGCAAGTCGCAGCCTTCCTCCCATGTAATGCATCGCAGTAGGATACCGTTGGTGCCACGCTGGTAGAGATCCCCCTCCACCAGCATGTATCTCTTAGCCATCCGCACAATCCGTTCTGCCAAGACATGTTCTTCGGCAAGGTAATTGTCTTTCAAGTAGTCCCGGACCTCCGAGATCCATGCATCGGGACCTTCTTGAGCTTCTTGTTCTTGGGCACCCGGCTGCTCGGAGCTGCCGGTGGCACATAAGAACCTTGGCGGGCACCATGGTTGCAGGGCCGTTGGGATTGCTAGCTTCGAGGTGCTAGCTTCACCCCCTTCACTCGGTTCGGCAGCTCGGGCGGTTGGTCACGATAACGTCCTTGCAAAGACTCCTTTGGGCACTGGTGCCTCTGTGGAGGCCTTTGTTGATAGGTCCCCTGCAACTGAGTTATCAGCTCGGGGCAAATGGCAAATATCCAAGACTTCAAAGTCTTTCTCCAACTTCCAGACGTGCAGCAAGTATGCTGCCAGTTGGGGGTCATTGCAACTGCACTCCCCCTTGACCTGCTTGACAATTAGCTGGGAATCTGAATGTGGCCTAGAGGGGGGTGAATAGGCCTTTTTTTGAAAATTGTCAGATCCCGCAACACTCAACAACCAGTTCAAAAACAGACAAATCAGACTAGTCCGGTAAAGTGTGGGCTAATCCGGTGTATACAGACTACATTTATTAGGTTTGATCGATTAACTTTGTTCTTCAATATATGCAGCGGAAGTATACGATTAAACAAAGTGTCACAAGGTTATGAATTAGGTTATATCACAAATCAAACTTATACTTGATATTTCAACGTAAAGTAATCAAGATTAGTTTGTAACCCTAGATTGATATCATGTAAAGTACAATGAACACAAAAGAGAACACAAGAGATTTATGCCGTGGTTCGGTTACCACAAAGGCAACCTACATCCACGTTGAGGAGCCCATAAAAGGACTGGGTTTTCTCCAACCCTACCCTCGTTGGATCACCACGAAGGCTAATCCTCTTCCACTTACCTCAAAGGGGTGAATAACTGAATTCAAGGGGCTTCCTCACATGCTGAGAGCTCCCTTGGATTACAACACAAAATATCACCAAGAACACACTCAAAAATTACAAATAAATCGCAGAAGTGTGTTATAGAATCAAACCAAGAGCTCAATGTGGTGTTGAATGTGTCTCTCCAATGAACTAGAGTGAATCCTCAAAGGATTGATCTTTGTTGCACTTAATTTCGTGGAGAGATGTGGTTTTTGAGTCTCTTGGGAGGTGTGATGGTGCTAGGGTTTGAGAGATAGTAAAATATGGTCGTACAACTCTATTTATATGGGTGTCTAAAAGTGACCGTTAGGGTTCAGAAAGATCGGACTAGTCCGTGGTGGTCACCGGACTAGTCCGGTGTGCTGTGTGTAGCAAACCCTAAGTGTCCCGAAATATCGGACTAGTCCGTCTAGGAATGGAATTGTTCGATTTCGCTACTGGAAATCTTCGAACTAGTCCGATAGTCATCGGACTTGTCTGGACATGTGAAACCCTAAGTGTATAGGATGACAAGTCCGCACTTGGAGGACTTGTCCGATTCAGATCAGAGGGTATTTCGGACTAGTCCATGCAAACATCGGACTTGTCCGACGTGGATTAGAAAGAATATCGGACTAGTCCGGCTGTGATCGGATTTGTCCAATTTAGTGTGACTTGTGAAGTGTTTTGAGGACTAGTCCGCACTGGGGAGGACTAGTCCGATTCTAGCCAAAAAGGATATAGGACTAGTCTGGTGTCAGTCGGACTAGTCCGGTCCTGTGTAACTTTGTGCAATGTGTGTGTTTAATTGTGATTGAGCTCTTGGGATGTGTTTTATTAACACACTCCATACACAATGATCTACTATTCTTCTTCCTTGAGCTCATTTCCACTTTGCTCCTCATTCTTCCTTCTTTTTGGCACTTTGCTCATTTTCCTATTAAAATCCTGCACTCATCTCATCCCAATTGCTTGTCATAAATCATCCAAAACCCACATGGGAGTCCTAGATGCACTTTCAGAATCACCTTTGGAAAGGAGCTGGCAGTCATTGAGGGTCTACGTTGTCTTCAGCCCAACAATAAGGGCCTCATACTCTGCCATGTTGTTGGTGGCCTTTAAGCCAAGATGCACCATATATTTGAACTGCTCCCCTGTCGGGGTAATGAGCATCACCCTGGTTCCGGCCCCCTGTTTCCGCGCGAAACCATCGAAATAAAGTGTCCAGAGGGTCTCAGTGAAGACTGGTGCACTGGGCACTATCACTCCGCTATCCGAGCCCTCTGGGTTGCTAGGTGATGGTGCCCACTCGACCAAGAAATCCGCTATTGCCTGACTCTTGACCGCGTGCCGAGGAAGGAACTCAAGCTCAAACTCTGCTAGCTCACCTGCCCACTTGGCGATACTACCGGTAGCGTTAGGGCTATGGAGCACCGTTCTCAGCGGGAAGGAGGTGACCACCGAGATCTTATGGCTCTAGAAATAGTGTCGGAGCTTCCTCGATGATATTAAAACGGAACACAGCGGCTTGTGTATCTCTAGGTACCTTGTTTTCGCTTCATGGAGGACTTCGCTGATGTAATAGCCTGGCCTTTGAGTGGTCCAAAATCTGTGTGAGAGGCCTGGTGCCCCTCGCAGTTGGTCTAGGTCCTGGGGCTCCTGGCTCCCAGGATCCGCATCATCCTCCGAGGGTTGGGAACCGAGGGTTTCCTGGTTTCCGGAGCTCCCCAGGGAAAGGTCCATGGCCTGGTCCGAGGTTTGAGGCTTAGTGCTTGTGTCATGAGTTCCTTTCCGTGCAAGCTGCTATTGTGGTTCCAATTGCTCTGCGACCAAGACCATACTAACTACTTTGGCTGTTGCTCGGGCTCCGGCGCCACCATAATGGGGAGGGACGTCAGGTGCCTTTTGACCTCCTAGAATGACGTTTCCGCCTCTTCGGTCCATGCAAAGGGACCTGCTTTCCGCAGAATCATGAAGAAGGGGAGCGACCGCTCTGCCAGCCTCGCGATGAACCGATTGAGCTCCGCTAGGCACCCTGCAAGCTTCTGCACATCCTTGATGCGAGTCGGAGGCCGCATTAGCTCTATCGCCTTAATCTTCTCGGGATTAGCTTTGATTCCACGGTGAGAGACCAGGAATCCAAGCAACTTCCCAGAAGAGACCCCGAAGACACACTTTGCGGGGTTCAACATCGTGCGCGTGATGCGCAGCCTGCTGAAGACTTGCGCTAAGCTGTCCGGAAAAGATGCACGGTTTTTTATTTTTACCACGATGTCATCGACATACAATTCTACAAGGTCTCTAATGAGGTCCCCAAACGTTTTGTGCATTGCACATACAAAAGTAGGGAGAGCATTCTTAAGACCATAAGGTATGGAGACATAACAATACATGCCATCTACTGTTACAAAAGCAGTGTGTTCTTCATCATCTCTAGACATAGGTGTTTGTTGGAAACCGGAATACGCGTCTAGGAAATACAGCAGATCACAGCCTGATGTAGAGTCTACAATTTGATCTATCCTCGGGAGTGGGAATGGATCCTTTGGACATGCCTTATTTAGGTTGGTGTAGTCGATGAGCATCTGAAGCTTCCCGTCAGCCTTGGGAACGATAACAGGATTAGCCAACCACCGAGGGTGGTGGACCTCCCGGATAAAGCCAGCGTCGAGCAACTTCTTAATCTCCTTTCGAATGAAGTTTTGGCACTCGACAAACTGATTTTGGGGCTTCTGTTGTACAGGGTGGGCGTCGGGGTAGATCTTCAGATGATGCTCAATCACCTCCCTGGGGAACCCGGGCATCTGCGATGGTTGCCAGGAAAACACATCGACATTGTCCCGTAGGAAGGTGACGAACGCGAGTTCCTATTTGCTGTCCAGGTTACTCGCTATTCGGGTCGTCTAGGCAGCCTCGGAGCCGATTCTGACGACCTTGACTGGGACGTCGTCTTCGGCGGGTAGCACACTTGGATGTCACTGATGATGTTGTCGATTGGGTGATCCCTTTGGACGCATTGGTATACTCTTGGATGTGGCACTTGAGGAGTTGTATCTTCATGATCATCTACTTCTCCCCCTAAGTCCTTGCCTTCGTCGACTTGTTGATTATCTTGGTATCTTTGTGGTTGATCTTGTGTTGAAACTCGCCCTTGATCATTGATCTCCTCTTGTGGTTCATCTTCCTCATGTACGTGTGGAGGTGGCTCTTGTGGTCGAAACTCACCTAGAGCCATTCTCTTCAATGCTTGACAAGGAGCTTCTTCTTTACCTAGTTCACATGGATCAACTTGCTCCTTTTGGGAGCCATTAGTCTCATCGAACACTACGTCACGTGCTACTTCAACAAGTCCGGAGGTCTTGTTGAAAACACGATAGGCGTAAGTGTTCGAATTATAACCAAGCAAGAAACCTTCATCGGACTTTGAAGCGAACTTTGAAGTCCTAGGCTTCTTGTTCAAGATATAACATGGAGAACCGAAAACACGAAAATATGAAATATTTGGTTTTTTACCGGTGAGTAGCTCATATGATGTCTTCTTGAGTAGTCGATGAAGATAGAGTCGATTTACGGCGTGGCAAGCGGTGTTAATCGATTCCGCCCAAAATTGATCTGATGTCTTGTACTCATCGAGCATTGTTCTTGCCATCTCTATGAGTGTTAGATTCTTTCTTTTGGCAACTCCGTTTTGTTGTGGGGAGTATGGCACTGAAATTCGTGCTTTATGCCTTCGTCATCTAGGTACTCCTCCACTTGTGATGATGACATCACTTATATGGATACAAACAACATTCTATTGAATATACAAGATGCAATCAATAGAGTTCATACACAACAATTACTTTCAGAGGTGAACTCGTTCTTATATATTTCCTTATATGTTTTTGAGCATAGATTGCTACTTAACGATTTATTTGTGATTAGGATCCACGGAGAGGTTCAAGGAGTACTTGGAGGGAGTATTAGGGACGTGGAAGACCAGAGAATTCGTTCAAAGAAGATGGAAACTGAACCAAACTCCAAATCGTATCCAACTCGGAGTCCAGGAGCAGTACGCACTAAAACGGACGCCCAGGACGCATACGAACTCCGTTTTGGACGTTCTACATATGCACGGTAATAGGAGAGGATAACCTTTCCAATGGCAACGGTCCCATGTCAAAATTCATTGGGAGTCGACGGGAATCGTCGAAACAAAATCATGTACAAAATCTGTCAGGGTGCTACGCCACCGTATTGGGCCATTGGGCCTTGTATCAAGTCTAAGTCCATTATTTTCGTGTCTTAGGGTTAGGTCACGACCCTAACAGCCCCTTGGACGTCCTCCCACCTATATATACTCAATGGTAGCCGCTATAGACAATTGGGTTTTACTTAGATCAATAATATTGCCGTTCTTCGGTTTGTGAGACCCCAACTTCGCGATTTCAGATCGTGTCTTCTACGTTCTTGCTTGTGTTCTCGGTTGCACTTGCAGGGATTAGCCTTCTTGGCGAGGTCAATCGTGTGAAGCACGGTTGATAACCAATGGAGCGGTGGTGTAGTGATTGCAGGGGCTGTTCGTGTTCTACTCGAGAGCCTCGGATCATCAACGTCGAGATCTCCACATCAATCGACTTATCCATTACCTTTCGGAAGATCGGGACCAATTTTCCTATCAATTGGTATCAGATTTCCAGGTTGCCCGTTAGGTAATTCATCTATCCATTACATTAGTTTTGTTTTTCATACCTAGAGTCCACAAAAAAGTCAAAAAAAAACTTGCAGTTTAGTAGATCTGTTCATTACTTTGTCCAAACCACATTGAGCCTTTGCAACTTTGTTATTCAGTTTGGTTTTGTTGAGTTTGTGTCCGTGGTTGAGTCATATTGCTGGTTTAGAAAGTGTTTTTGGTCTTAGTTTGAGTTTTGCATTGTGTGATTCATCCTTTTGAATCACGTCATCACGTCCAGATTAGATTCACCTATGTTCAGTTTGGTATTTTCATCATATCTCGCACATAAGAACTCGGAGTTTGGTGTTTTTGTACTTTATGGAAAGCTTAAGAAGTGCTCTATAACTTTTGTATTCATCATTTGCCCAGAAAATGTAGTTATAGATGTCTAAATTGCATTGGATACGAATCTGTTATTGACCTAAAAATTCTGAACAGTCTGTATTTCGAGGGCAATATCTCCTATTGTTCTTTTCCAAAATAGGTCTTCCATATATTGAAATTAAAGAGGAGAGATATATCTACAATCTTGTTGTTCTAAGTTTTCCAATTTAGAGCCTATAAGTGTGCCTATTTTTCCTTGGAAGATTGAGCAGAAAATCTGCAACAGACACACGAGATATCTTGGATTGATTTTCATTGTGTTCTTCCCTTGCAGCACATTCTGAAAAAAAAAAAGAAGAAAAAAGAAAAAGGCAAGTGCAAAACAAGAAAAAAAGCCGCACAAAAAAAGAGAAAAAAACAAAAAAAAAAGAAGTGCTTGCATTCTTTGTGTCATCTAGTTTTGTCTCATGTCTTGCTAGCTTGAACTACTAGGAACACATTTAGGCCAGCAACTTTGACACATACTTTGGACACTTATCCAACTTTACTATCTGATTTCATTGTTGTTAATCCTTGCTACATAGAAAGTGCCATCCAAGCTACACCTTACTCTTGAGCAGAATCGATACACCTTTGCAATCATCCCACGCTTCATTGGTTTCTTTATACCGTCCACCGTTTGCCACCTGCAGTGTCGGTAAGAACACTTGTAAGAGCGTGGTAAGACGCTTGAGAGTGTGTGATTCCACTTCCACTCTGCCATTATCCTTTGTAGTTGATAGGGATAACATATTTTTTGTGTTGTCTTCTGTTTGCTACTAACAATGTCAGGTAAAAGCAAGAATCATGCATTATATGCTGAGATGATGGACATGATGAAGACGGCGATGGAGTTGCTCACTAAAAATCAAACATGAACCAAGGATTCACATGACGTTCAGACCACCTTTACAACTCCTTCAACAATAAGTAATTACATTCTCCCATCTTTTCCTTCTTTTGATGGTCTTGGTTATGATGAATATATTGCTTGGGAAATAGAGTTGGATAAATTTTTTGGAAAATGTTATATGTGTGAGAGGAGGAAGATTAGAAATATTGCAAGTGCATTAGTAGGTTGTGCATTAACTTGGTGGAACAATTTAAATGATTTAGAAAAACCTCGAACATGGAAAGATATGAAAATTCTTATGCGAGAAACATTTACTAGTGTATCCAGTTGCAAAGATGAAATACATGAGCTCGAGAAGAATTTTCTTGTTGTACCTCCTCCTATGCCTAACCTTTTGCAGGAACAAGAACCAATAATTGTAGAAAATCCAAAAGCGAATGAGGTGTTCAACAACTCCTGTGAAAATTCAGATCTATCAATTCATATTTCACCCACAATTACTGCTGAAAATGAGAATAAAGGTAAGGAATATCACAACAGACTTGTTGAAGGTGAGAAGTTTTTGGATGTTCTAAATTTTTTCACCAATCATGCTATTATCGAGGAGCGACTAGTGGAATCTTTTATTGATACACCATTGCCACATGTTGATTTTCCTGCTGATCCTTCTATTAAAAATGAGTTGTGTGCTAATAATTATATTGTACCTATGCTAGAACAACTGAATGAATTTGATACTTTATCACCCACATGTGCTGAAATTAAGAATTTGATTCCAATTACTTGTGAAAGGGATGAGCTGAAATTGTTATCTTCTCTAAATACTTTGGGCTATATTGAATTTGACACTCTTGTGATCTAGATATCATAGAGAAGATAATATTTTCTCAATCTGAATTACCTTTGTTAAGTAGAAATATTTTTCATGCTATAGGAAAATATGAAAATAGTAGTATGTTTATGGTGCATAAAGTTTACATATGTTCAAATGTGCAAGCTCCTTTTGTGCTGCAACAACATGGTGAAATGAATGGATGCACTAACACTAATAATGTATTGTCAAGTTTTTCTAGTATTTTTTCCTTGCAGCAGGGACAACAAAAGCATTATTCACTGTGGTTGTGCATTATGGACAACACTTACTCTACCTCCAACACAAGCCTCTTTGCTGGACATACGAGCAAGCCGAGGACGACTTGTCATAAAGAAGGGGAGAATGATGAGATCATGCATATTATCATTGCACAAATAAACATGGCACAATGTTTATTTGTTTGGGATCCTGGCTCAAGTGAATGTGCACTCTTATTTGATGGACAAGATCAAGATGGCGCACAATGTCGTCCACCAACTTGGCCTCCTCCCTTCATGCATACAAGAAGATTTGATGGCGTTGCACATTTGGACCAACACATGAGAGGAGACGAACTTGAGTCGAGGACGACTCCAATTCAAGAAGGGGAGGATGATGAGGACATCACTTATATGGATACAAACAACATTCCATTGAATATACAAGATGCAATCAATAGAGTTCATACACAACAATTACTTTCAGAGGTGAACTCGTTCTTATATATTTCCTTATATGTTTTTGAGCATAGATTGCTACTTAATGATTTATTTGTGATTAGGATCCACGGAGAGGTTCAAGGAGTACTTGGAGGGAGTATTAGGGACGTGGAAGACCAGAGAATTCGTTCAAAGAAGATGGAAACCGAACCAAACTCCAAATCGTATCCAACTCGGAGTCCAGGAGCAGTACGCACTAAAACGGACGCCCAGGACGCATACGAACTCCGTTTTGGACATTCTACATATGCACGGAAAGACGAGAGGATAGCCTTTCCAATGGCACCGGTCCCATGTCAAAATTCCTTTGTAGTCCACAGGAATCGTCGACACAAAATCAAGTACAGAATCTGTCAGGGTGCTGCGCCACCGTATTGGGCCATTGGGCCTTGTATCAAGTCTAAGTCCATTATTTTCGTGTCTTAGGGTTAGGTCACGACCCTAACAGACCCTTGGACGTCCTCCCACCTATATATACTCAATGGTAGCCGCAATAGACAATTGGGTTTTACTTAGATCAATAATATTGCCGTTCTTCGGTTTGTGAGACCCCAACTTCGCGATTTCAGATCGTGTCTTCTACGTTCTTGCTTGTGTTCTCGGTTGTACTTGCAGGGATTAGCCTTCTTGGCGAGGTCAATCGCGTGAAGCACGGTTGATAACCAACGGAGCGGTGGTGTAGTGATTGCAGGGGCTGTTCGTGTTCTACTCGAGAGCCTCGGATCATCAACGTCGAGATCTCCATATCAATCGACTTATCCATTACCTTTCGGAAGATCGGGACCAATTTTCCTATCAACTTGCATGTTCTTGAACTCCGTGATGTTATCGCTTCGAATATTCTTGATTGTCAATGAGAATTCGTTTTGATCTCTCTTGAAGAACTTCTTGAGTGTTCCTTGTGTCTCTGACTTATCATGCAAAAAGAAAACCCAAGTGAAACGATAAAAATCATCAACGAACTAAACCATATTTGTTACCGCCGATGCTTATGTAGGCTATTGGACGAAACAAGTCCATGTGTAGAAGCTCGAGTGGTCTTGTTGTAGTCATGACGTTTTTGGCGGTGTGAGGTGCTCCAACTTGTTTCCCGGCTTGGCACGCGCTACATGGCCTGTCTTTCTCAAATACAACGTCCTTTAAGCCTCGGATGTGATCGCCTTTGAGGAGTTTTTGAAGGTTCCTCATACCAACATGCGCTAGCCGTCTATGCCACAGCCAACCCATGTTGGTCTTTGCAATCAAGCATGTGTCATGTTCAGCTTTATCCTTGTTGAAGTCAACAAGATAGAGATTTCCCTTTAACATACCCTTGAATGCAATGGAACCATCACTCCTCCTAAAGACGGTCACACCCTCGTTAGTGAACAAGCAATTATAACCTTTGTCGCATAATTGAGATGTGGACAGCAGGTTATAATCTAGAGATTCAACATGTAACACGTGAGAAAGTGTGTGTTTGGAGGATATCGCAATTTTACCGATACCGAGCATCCTTCCTTGACTATTATCTCCAAAGTAGATGCCCTCGTTTGGGTCCTCATTCTCTTCATATTCCACGAACATTCTTCTTTCCCCGGTCATATGATTGGTGCAGCCACTGTCTAGCACCCATTTAGATCCACCGGCGGAATATGCCTACAAAAACAAATCATGCCTTGGTTTTAGGTACCCAAGCTTGCTTGGGTCCTTGGAGGTTAGTTACAATACATTTGGGCACCCACACATGAGACTTGGTGTTCCCATGGCGTGGCCCAACATAATGAGCATAAACCTTGCCAAAATTATTTCTCATTAACACATAGGTGGCATCAAACGTTTTAAATAATAGCTATTGTTGTTTGTATAGAGGACTAGTCTGGGGGGCCAGACTTGTCCGGAGGACCGGACTTGTCCGGACACCGACCGGACTAGTCCGGTGTTCATGTGTAGTTGCATTATTATTCTGTGACTTTCCAATTTGAGAAGGCCTTCCTTTTACAAAGGTAATCCTCTCCTTGTTATTCTTATGGCTTCTAGCACGTTGCTTTTCACCATAGGAATAACCAATGCCATATTTGACATTTGGAGGTCTTTTGACCAAGTATGCACTATGTGCATATTTGATCTTCTCCTTGTCAAATGTGCCACTTTGGATAGGATGTTTTTCCTTTGTAGAAGTGGGCTTATCCTTCAAACTGGTGTCAATTTTCTTACATGTGCAAGTATGAGCAAAATCAGTTTTGGTTAGTTGAGAAGGTGAACTCGAAGAGGAGGAAGGTTCACTTAGCTTGAGTGACTCAACCTGCACTTTAAGGATCTTGTTGACCTTGATCAGGTCAACAAGTTGGTCCTTGATGGTGGCATTTGAGTTAGTTAGCTCCAAGCAAGTTTCCTTGCTCGAAGCTAACTCAACCTCTAGTGATTTGCTTCGTTCCTTTTCAAGTTCTAGAAGTTTATCAAGTTCGACATATTCCTCCTTTTGGGAGATGATCATGTCCTCTTGACGATGTATTAATCTCTCCTTCTCAACAAGTTGATCAAGCAAAAATTTCATTTTAGTAGCAGTTTTCCTATCTAGTCCAACAAGCATGTCCTCATTATCACTATTGAATTCATCATTGCTAGAATAGGAATGCACGAAAGAGGGTTTAATGGTTACCTTGCGTTTACCTTCCTTTGCCATAAGGCAAGTGCCATCTCCTTTCCATGTGCCAAGTGTGGGGAAAAGGGCAGACTTCTTGGATGTCTTCTCGATGGCTATGCTAGCCATCTCTTCTTCTTCGGACGATGAGGATTCGTCATTTGAGTCCCATTCCTTTCTGATGTGCACTTGTTCGGCTTGTTTCTTCTTCTTGAAGAATTTCTTGGGTTGAGGCTTGGCTTCTTTGGTCTTCTTCTTGTTCTCCTCATATGGGCAGTCAACTATAAAGTGGTTATATTCACCACAATTATAGCATGCCCGCCTTAACTTTGGCTTCGTTCTTTCCTGTACTTTCCTTCGCTTGACTTTGTACCTTGTCTTTTTTCATTATTCTTTCGAATTTCTTCATGAACAATATCATGTCTTCTTCATCCAATTCACTGCTCTCGTCATCACTGTCTTCCTCTAGTTGTGCTTCTCTAGCTTCTTTGGATAGTGGCTTGAGAGTGGACTTCAAAGCAACCCCTTTCTTCTTTGCCGAGGTGAGGTCGGCAATTTCATTGACATGTTTTGCTTGCTTTTCCATCATCTCGAAGTTGATGACCTTTCCAAGCAGTTCATCCGGAGTCAACCTTTTGTATCCGGGGCTTTCTCTAATCATGGAGCATAGTGTGACGTTGCGAGGCATAAAAGCTTTAAGGATGAGCTTTACCACTTCGTGGTCATTCCATTTCTTGCTTCCGTATGATCTGACCATGCTGACGAGTGTCTTTAATCGATTGTACATTTCTTGGGGTGACTCGTCCTCTTCAATTGCGAATCTTCCTAATTCGCCTTCAATCATCTCGATTTTTGCTTCACGCACATGTCGGTCACCTTCATGTGCAGTTTGTAGTGTGTCCCATATCTCCTTTGCAATTTATAGCCCGCCCACCTTGGTGAACTCGTCCCGACTGAGTGAAGTGGTAATTACGGCCGTAGAGAGCATTTCGGTGAATTGCCTACTCTTGGCTAGGGGTGAGCTCTTCGTCGTCGTTCGGAATATCTATCCCTGTGCACACAATATGCCACAAACTTAGATTGAGGGAAATTAGATGCATTTTCATATTTTGCCTCCACATTGAGTAATCACTTCCATCGAAGTGTGGGGCTTTTCCAAGTGGGATAGATAAATAATGATTGCTATTGGATTTGAGACGATCATAGTTAAAAGGATATCGGGAGTAGTCGGTGTGACTACTCCCCTTCTTCTTCTCTTCAACTTTTACATTCCCTTTGGAAAGTGTCTTCTTTCTTAGGAGCGCCTTTAACTCCAGCGTCTCCTCATCGTCGTCCTCGAAGTCTTGAATGGCTTCGAGGAGTTTCTCCATCTTGAGGTTCTTTTCATCATCAACCTTCTCTTGGTTGTTGATCTTGTGGGTGTCCTTCATGTCCGACATGATCTTCTTCGAGCGATTAGTCTCTTTCTTGAAGATCCTGCTCTGATACCAATTGAATGTGGCCTAGAGGGGGTGAATAGGCCTTTTTTTATATAATTGTCGGATCCTGCAACACTCAACGACCAGTTCAAAAACAAACAAATCGGACTAGTCCGGTAAAGTGCGGGCTAGTCCGGTGTATACGGACTAAATTGATTAGGTTTGATCGATTAACTTTGTTCTTCAATATATGCAGCGGAAGTATACGATTAAACAAAGTGTCACAAGGTTATGAATTAGGTTATATCACAAATCAAACTTATACTTGATATTTCAACGTAAAGTAATCAAGATTAGTTTGTAACCCTAGATTGATGTCATGTAAAGGACAATGAACACAAAAGAGAACACAGGAGATTTATCTCGTGGTTTGGTTCCCACAAAGGCAACCTACATCCACGTTGAGGAGCCCACAAAAGGACCGGGTCTTCTCCAACCCTACCCTCGTTGGATCACCACGAAGGCCAATCCTCTTCCACTTATCTCAAAGGGGTGAATAACTGAATTCAAGGGGCTTTCTCACACGTCGAGAGCTCCCTTGGATTACATCAAAAAATACCACGAAGAACACACTCAAAAATTACAAATAAATCGCAGGAGTGTATTAGAGAATCAAACCAAGAGCTCAATGTGGTGTTGAATGTGTCTCTCCAATGAACTAGAGTGAATCCTCAAAGGATTGATCTTTGTTGCACTTAATTTCGTGGAGAGATGTGGTTTTTGAGTCTCTTGGGAGGTGTGACGGCGCTAGGGTTCGAGAGATAGTAAAATATGGCCGTACAACTCTATTTATATGGGTTTCTAAAAGTGACCGTTAGGGTTCAGAAAGACCGGACTAATCCGTGGTGGTCATTGGACTAGTCCGGTGTGCTTTGTGTAGCAAACCCTAAGTGTCCCGAAATATCGGACTAGTTCGGCTAGGAACGGACTTGTCCGATTTCACTACTGGAAATCTTCGGACTAGTGCGATAGTCATCGTACATGTCCGGACATGTGAAAACTAAGTGTATAGGATGACAAGTCCGCACTTGGAGGACTTGTCCGATTGAGATCAGAGGGTATTTCGGACTAGTACGTGCAAACATCAGACTTGTCCGATTTGGATCAGAAAGAATATCGGACTAGTCCGGCTGTGATTGGACTTGTCCGATTTAGTGTGACTTGTGAAGTGTTTTGAGGACTAGTCCGCACTGGGGAGGACTAGTCCGATTCTAGTCAGAAAGTATATCGGACTAGCCCGGTGTCAGCTGGCCTAGTCTGGTCCTGTGTAACTTTGTGCAATGTGTGTGTTTAATTGTGATTGAGCTCTTGGGATGTGTTTTCTTAACACACTCCATACACAATGATCTACTATTCTTCTTCCTTGAGCTCATTTCCACTTTGCTCCTCATTCTTCCTTCTTTTTGGCACTTTGCTCGTTTTCTTATTAAAATCCTGCACTCATCTCAACAAAGAGGTTAGGATCCCAATTGCTTGTCATAAATCATCCAAAACCCACAAGGGAGTCCTAGATGCACTTTCAGAATCACCTTTGGCAAGGAGCTGGCAGACATTGAGGGTCAACATTGTCTTCAGCCCGACAATAAGGGCTTCATACTCTGCCATGTTGTTGGTGGCCTTTAAGCCAAGACGCACCATATATTTGAACTGCTCCCCTGTCGGGGTAATGAGCATCACCCTGGCTCCGGACCCCTGTTTCCACGCGAAACCATCGAAGTAAAGTGTCCAGGGGATCTCAGTGAAGACTGGTGCACTGGGCACTGTCACCCCGCTGTCCGAGCCCTCTGGGTTGCTAGGTGATGGTGTCCACTCGGTCAAGAAATCCGCTATTGCCTTACTCTTGACCGCGTGCCGAGGAAGGAACTCAAGCTCAAACTCCGCTAGCTTGCCTGGCCACTTGGTGATACTGCCGGTAGCGTTAGGGATGTGGAGCACCGTTCTCAGCGGGTAGGAGGTGACCACCGAGATCTTATGGCTCCAGAAATGGTGTCAGAGCTTCCTCGATGCTATTAACACGGCACACAACAGCTTGTGTATCTCCAGGTACCTTGTTTTCGCTTCATGGAGGACTTCGCTGATGTAATAGACTGGCATTTGAGTGGTCCGAACTCTGTGTGAGAGGCCCGGTGCCCCTCGCAGTTGGTCTAGGTCTTGGGGCTCCTGGCTCCTAGGATCCGCATCATCCTCCGAGGGTTGGGAACCGAGGGTTTCCTGGTTTCCGGAGCTCGCCAGGGAAAGGTCCGTGGCCTGGTCCGAGGTCTGAGGCTTAGTGCTTGTGTCGTGAGTTCCTTTCCGTGCAAGCTGCTATTGTGGTTCCGATTGCTCTGCGACCAAGACCATACTAACTACTTTGGCTGTTGCGGTAATATACAACAGCAAGGGATCGTCAGGCTCTGGCGCCACCATAACGGGGAGGGACGTCAGGTGCCTTTTGAGCTCCTAGAATGACGTTTCTGCCTCTTCGGTCCACGCAAAGGGACCTGCTTTCCGCATAATCTTGAAGAAAGGGAGCACCCACTCTGCCAGTCTCGCGATGAACCAGTTGAGCTCCGCTAGGCACACTGCGAGCTTCTGCACATCCTTGATGCGAGTCGGAGGCCGCATCAGCTCTATCGCCTTAATCTTCTCGGGATTAGCTTCGAGTCCATGGTGAGAGACCAGGAATCCAAGCAACTTCCCCGAAGAGACCCTGAAGACACACTTTTCGGGGTTCAACATCGTGCGCATGATGCGCAGCCTGCTGAAGACTTGCGCTAAGCTGTCAAGAAAAGATGCGTGGTTTTTTATTTTTACCACGATGTCATCGACATACACTTCTACCAGGTCTCTAATGAGGTCCCCAAATGTTTTGTGCATTGCACGTACAAAAGTAGGGAGAGCATTCTTAAGACCATAAGGTATGGAGACATAACAATACAGGCCATCTACTTTTACAAAAGCAGTGTGTTCTTCATCATCTCTAGACATAGGTATTTGGTGGAAACCGGAATATGCGTCTAGGAAATACAGCAGATCACAACCTGATGTAGAGTCTACAATTTGATCTATCCTCGGGAGTGGGAATGGATCCTTTGGACATGCCTTATTTAGGTTGGTGTAGTCGATGCACATACGAAGCTTCCCACCAGCCTTGGGAACGATAACAGGATTAGCCAACCACCGAGGGTGGTGGACCTCCCGGATAAAGCCAGCGTCGAGCAACTTCTTAATCTCCTCTTGGATGAAGTTTTGGAATTTGACGGACTGATTTTGGGGCTTCTGTTGTATAGGGCGGGCGTCGGGGTAGATCTTTAGATGATGCTCAATCACCTCCTTGGGGAACCCGGGCATCTGCGATGGTTGCCAGGCAAACACATCGACATTGTCCCGGAGGAAGGTGACGAGCGCGAGTTCCTATTTGCTTTCCAGGTTACCCGCTATGTGGGTCGTCTGGGCAGCCTCGGAGCCGATTCTGACGACCTTGACTAGGACGTCATCTTCGGCGGGCAGCACACGTGGAGCTGTGACGGAGGTCCGCTGAGACAGGCCTTGGCTTGGTTGACACTCCCTCGTACCGTCAAGGCTTGGCGCCCGCCCTGCTGCAAGTGCTTGGAGCTGCTCCAAGGCTAACACCGCCACAGTGCGGTCTCCCCAGACCTTGAGGACTCCAGATGGCATTGGCATCTTCAAGACCAGATAGCTGTAGTGAGCTACGACCATGAACTAGTATAGTGCCAGCCTTCCGATGATGGTGTTGAAGGGGAGCTCAACGTCCGCCTCATCGAGTAGAACACTCTCCATGCGGTAGTTCTCCAGAGTACCGAAGGTTACCGGGAGGTGGGTGATACCACTGGGCACGACTTTCCCTGGCCCACGCCTGAGAACGGGATCGAAGGCATGAGCGGGGACATGGGTATCTGCAACTTCCAGAAGGTTGCAGTTGAGATGAGGTTGAGGCCTGCACCACCGTCGATCAGCACATAATGGAGCTTCACATTGGCAATGGTTGGGGCCACGAGCAGCGGAAGCACCCCAGCCCCTGCCATGTTTTTTGCGGAGTTCGAGGCGTCGAAGCCAATTGCAGTGCTCATCCACTTGTTGTGGGGGGGGGGACTTGGTGCTGGGGCCACCGTGGCCACGGCTCCTCGCAGAACTCTCACTGCGTTCTGAGACACGGGGTCCATGGCTCCCCCATAGATGACATAGAGGAGCTTTCGACGCTCCTGGTCGCTGCTAGTGTCCGAGTCAGCACTCTTTGTCCTCCACGGGATCAAGCTTCTGCTTACCCTCCCTCTGACGAGGAGGCTCGCTCTCTTGGCGCTGCTGCTTCCACCTCTGCTCGCGATAATACTCTTCGAGCTTCTTGACTTCTCGGCACTAACTTTCACTGTGACCCTTGGTCCGGTGCACCAGGCACTTGAAGTCAGCGTCGTCACCTTCAGGTGACTGGCGTGGGTGCTTGTCTTGGTGCGAGCCCCAGACTCTTCTAGTTGCTGCAACTGCCACCATGGGAGCCCTGGGCCTCGGCTTACTCCTGTCGTGGCCCCTGTTCTTTTTCTTCCTGCCACCACTCCTGTAGTGGCTTCCTGCTAGCGGGGTTGTGGCCTGGAGGAACTAGCATTGGAACGGTCGTTCAGCATGCTGCTAGTGAAGATCCTTGCAGGAGAAAATCTCGCTTCCTGGCGCACCAAATGTCGAGGTGTCTAACTGACACCTCCCCTGGACCTGCTCGGAAGCAGCCCGCAGAGGTTCGATGTATTTTCGGTGGCTAGTCCTAGAAAGATCGAGCGCAATGAAAAATGAACGCAAGGGATTTACATGTTCGGGCCACCTAGGCGTAATACCCTACTCCACGGTGGTCTGAGTGTTGTATTGCTCAAGCGTGTGCCTGGTCCTGAATGAACGTGCTCTAAGTCGATGGCTATCTGGTCCTTTTATAGTCCAAGGCCAGACTGTCTTACAGGTGGGGCCCAGGGCCCGACAGGTGGCCCCGATAGTAACCAAATCCATGTAAGATCTGGGAGAAAATGTTATCTCCTAACAATGGCTTCAATGTGCCACCTGGCCATACCCTGCTGCAGGGCTACACATAGCCCCTCATCATGGTTGGCCACGTTCTGTCTGTCTTATCGCGACCTCTCATTCGTCCGCCGTACGTAGTAGTTCAGCTCTGGCATGTTATAACAAGACTGGTACAGGCCTCTTGACTTGCGCACCCCTTCTTACCTAGGGAAGGCGCGCGTTCTTATTCCTTAGACGCGGTGGACATGCCTTGCTATAGTCCGGCTTCTTTCCATTCCCCAACAGCCTTTAACCAGTGGTTGAGTCTGGGTCCACCTCCACTGGAAGCCCTATGCCAGATGCCGCAGGGCACGTAGCCGCGTCGGACCTCTCCTTAGCGGGGAGGTGGGTCTGGAGCTTGCAGGACACGTGGCAGCGCTGGACCCTTCTTTAGCGAGGAGGTGGGTCCGGAGCTGCGGGGCACGCGGCAGCACCGGACCTCTCCTCATCGAGGAGGCAGCTCTGGAGCTGCAGGACACATGACAGCGTTGGACCTTCCCCCAACGGGGAGGCATGTCTAGAGCTGCAGGTCTGGAGCTTCAGGAAACGTGGCAGCGCCGTTTGTGTCCTCATGGGAGAGGGCCGGCCTGGAGCTGCGATGTGCGCAGGACCTCCGGGTCTCCTCTCAATGCGGAGACTAGTCCAAAGGTACTGGACATGTGGAGGGGTCATGCCTACCCTCAGCAGAGAGGTTGGTCCAGGAGCTTCACGCCACGTGGCTTACGGCGGGGCCTTCCTCCATGATAGGCAGGGCCCTGCACATCCTCTTCCTTGTATCTATGGGTACCCGGTCCGCCAGGTACCGACACCTCCACATCTTCAATGCGAGCACCACGACAGCAACTCAAGATCATGAGTCGGATAATGTTGTTCATTATTTCAAAGTTGTCGGGACCCATATGTGATCACTCTTCTATCTTGCATGAGTACACAACCCAGAACAATGCTAGACACATCACAATAAACAACACATGGTTTGGTTGTGTCCAGTTGAGCCATCACCGGTGCTGTTGTCAGGTGTTTCACCAAGGCTTGACATGCTTCTTCACATTCTTTAGTCCATACATACTTTGTTCCCTTCTTCAGCAGTTTTGTCGTTGGTTTAGCTATTTTTGAGAAACTTGGAATGAACCTCCGATAATAGCCGGCCAAGCCAAGGAAATTGTGAACTTCATGTACGGACTTGGGAGATTTCCACTTCAGGACTTGTACAATTTTGCTTGGATCAACTGCAATACCATCAGCTGAGATGATGTGCCATAGAAATGGCACTTGGTTGATCCAAAACTCACACTTGCTGAACTTTGCATACAGTTTGTGTTCCCTTAACCGTTGCAGCACAATGTGCAAGTGTTTAGCGTGTTCTTCTTTAGATTTTGAATACACAAGAATGTCATCGATGAAGACCATGACAAACTTGTCCAACTCTGGCATAAACACCAAATTCATGAGATACATGAAGTGAGTCGGTGCATTGGTCAACTCAAAGGACATGACGAGATACTCATATAGCCCATACCTCGTTGAGAATGCGGTTTTTTGAATGTCCTCAGGTCGAATCTTAATCTGATGATAACCTAAACGAAGGTCCATCTTTGAGAATACCTTAAGACCCACTAGTTGATCGAATAAGATATCAATGCATGGTAGTGGCTACATGTTCTTGATGGTGACAACATTCAGTGGATGATAGTCAACACACAACCTGAAAGTCTCATCCTTCTTCTTAACAAACAACGCGGAATAGCCGCAAGGTGAGGAACTTGGGCGAATAAAACCCTTGCTCAATAAGTCATTCAGCTGCTCTTTCAATTTCGCAAGTTCCTTCGGTGCCATCCTATACGGCTTCCTCGAGATTGGCATGGTTCGTGGCGCCAGTTCAATTTTGAACTCGACGTCACGTTCTGGTGGCATGCCAAGAAGATCGTCAGGAAACACATCTGGATATTCACACACCACTGGAATATCCTCAAGCTTCTTGGCACTTGTGTGATGCATCGCAGAGACTCTTGGTGCAGTATTAAAAAGATTCAAAGTGTTGCAACCATGGACTTGAGAATTCAGTTGGACAGTCTACGAGCTGATATCAAAGATAGCTCCATGACGTGTCAACCATGACATCCCCAAGATGAGTTCAATCTACTGACATTCTAAGATGATGAGGTTCACGGAATAGATACTTTCACCCATGCACAGAGGTGCTCGAGAAAAAACCTCATTTGTTGAAATATTGCCTCCAGGTGAACTCATACGGAAAAGATGTGAGACAGTTACAATTGGCACTTGATGTTTCAGCACAAAAGACTTGCTCACAAAGTTATGAGTAGCTCCAGAGTCAAACAGAACGACTACTGGTTGATCATGTAAAGTAAACATGCCTGCTAAAATAGGTTCTCCTTCTGGAATGTCCTCAATCGCAGCATAATTAACACTGGTAGACTTCGATGAAGTTTATTTTTTAAGTTTATGGTGCTGATCAGAATTCTTGGAAAAGGACAATTGGACACAGTCATGTTCAGTCTTGCGATGTTCCCGTGCTAAATTCATTATGTGCTTTCCACTGAATTTGGGTGTACTGACAACCTCCACATCTTGCAAAGATGGGGCTGCAAGAGTGAGATTATATTGCTGCGGTGGTGGACCAAGACACACTTGCACGCTTTGCTAAGGTGCAGGTAAGATCTCCACTGGATATGAGTGACACCGAATCTGTTGTGGTTGCTCACTCGACCATAGCTCTCGACCAGACGGTAAGAAATACACCACCCGATCATCCTAAGGAGCATTACTAATAAACTCATGTGATGCCTTCCTCTTCCTCTTCTCCGCCTGATAGCGAAGAGTTCCATCCTCCTGAACAATAGCGTCATCAACCAAGTCATTGTAGTTGCCGTTATTGAATAACACCAGTCGAGCTCGAAGCTTGATGTTCAGTCCTCGAAAGAAACAACCACACTTCAATGCCTCGGTATTCACATACTCAGGCGCATATTGAGCCAAATGATTGAATGCCTTGCAGTACTCATATGAACTCATTTCTCCTTGCTTCAGCTCCACAAACTCCACCAACTAGGTTTTAATCATCTCATAAGATATGTGACGTGCTCGGAAAGCATCACGGAACTCCGGCGAGGTCACACGATGACCATCAGGGAGAGAGGTGAGATATTCAGACCACCAAGCTCCTGCGGATCCGTGAAGTTGTTGAGCGGCAAATAAAGCCTTCTGATATTCCTCACACTGGAGTAACTCAAACTTGGCTTCAATCACCCGGAGCCAATGACCCGACTCCAATGGTTCCAAGGCTTCTGTGAAAACCGGTGTTTGAGTCTCCAAGAAATCCAGATATGTGACTTGAGGTTGATCAAGTGGTCGAGCCTCAGGTTGTACACTCCGCTGTACCAACATCTGCAGAGACTCAGCCATCTTTGCTAAGACTTCTGCCAATCTAGATGATGATGGCACTTGTGGTAGACTTGAGTCATCTCCACCACGAGCAGAAATACCCGGTTCACCCTCAGAATGAGTGGGATCCATGCTGCAAGAGTGAGCATTACGGTTAAGATCCAAAGTTGCAATATCAACTGGAATCATGATAAAGACCATAATATGCATCACTTTACAATGCAGTAGGCAAGGTGTAAATAAAGATTAGAACATTGAACTAGACTCAAATAAGTGATACTGCTCACCAATTACTTAACATGGTGTTTCAACTTTATGTTAAACTATCAAGTTGTGTAATCACCTCTAGACATGATGAGTGACACAAGAAGGTGAAACTAAAACGATTTGAGTCGGTAACATCGCATACTTGTATGCTGTCCCGTTTCTGGTCTATCAGACTAGTATGTAGAAATGTAATTATTTCTCACAGTTAAATACAAAACTTGGTCTGGAGTTCAACTACAAATTTGTAGTTGTTGAAGGTCGTAAATGACACTTCCCCCGGACCTGCTTAGAGAGCAGCCCGCGGAGGTTCTTTGGATTCACGAGGGCTAGTCCTAGGAGATCGAACACAACAGGATGATGAACACATGGGATTTACGTGGTTCGGGCCGCTGGAGCGTAATACCCTACGTCCACAGAAGTGTTTGTGTATTGCCTTGCTTGAGCGTGTATGAGCCTTGGTCTAATTTTCCGTCCCCTGTGAAGGTCGTCTGCAGAGCCCTTTTATAGTTCAAGGACTCTGCAGTCACAAAGTGGGTCCCAGTACCCGACAGGTGGTCCTGGGGAGTGCCAAATCCTATACAAGATCTAGGATTAATTGCTATCTACTTCCCTTTGTCAGGGGTGTCAATGCGTCGTCCCGCGGTGTCGTGCGTCAAGGCTACACATAGCTGGTGATGATGGCCGTGCACGTCTAGTTCGTCTTGTCCTCGCGGCCCATTCTTCCGTCTTGCGGCGTGGGTTTGTACCGGCTACTTGGACAAGACAGGACACTGGAGCCTTGACTTTCGCAAGCGCGACTCAGCTTGCCTGGGGAAGGCGCGCGTACTTAATGCTTGTCTAACCAGCGCACGCGTTCCTTTATTGCGGCTTCCTACCGCACTGAGTTGGCCGTCTGCCACGTGGTTGCGCCGGAGCCTGCCTCTGCGGGAAGTAAAGGACTTGACGGAGCAGGCCTCATGGCGCATTCGGAGCCCACCCCTATGGAGGGATGGGGGCTCAGCCCTGCAGGCCACGTGGTAGCTCCGGTGCCTTTCCCTACGAGGACGCGGGCTTGGCCCTGAGGTCCCGATTGGCCACGTGGCGGCTCCGGAGCCTGCCTCAGCGGGGAGGCGTGGGTCCAGTCCTGCCAGCCACGTGGCAGCTTGGGAGCCTCCTCCGACGGGGAGGTAGGATCTGGTCCTTCCCTCCTCAATCGTGGCAGCCTCGGATTCGGCCTCTTAGGCAGAGGCGGAGTCCTTAGCGGTTTTCTCCTGTGCGCGGGGAAACCCGGTCTGCAGGGTACCGACAGTGGCCCCCGAGCCCACCTCGGGAGAGTCGTCGATACCGCAGGTGGGGTCTTCTCCCTTTTCTTCCCGCGCAAATCTTCCGATTCCTCTTCGAGGCAGTTCCCCAGGCGACACGCCCCTGCTGTTGAGGCGACATGTCCCCTTCCGGTAAGTGAAGGTGCTGAATAGGCGCCGCACGAAGTGACTCTTGCCTTCAATTGTGCTTTAACTGCGGTGGTTCCCAAGGCGGCTCCTGCACTTTCGCTGCTTTTGCCCTTTCGGAAACTGCCGAGTTACCTCCCGCATAGCTAGCTGCCCGACTCGCCTTCTTTGTCGAGCGACCCGGGCCCTCATGTCATTGCCCATACGGGTTCATTACTCTTCTACTGAGGCTGCGGCGATCCACACTTTTGCGCCTGTTGGCCTGCAGGGGTGCATAAAAAGAGAACTTTCCCTCTGAGGGTCCTTTCTCCCGCCTCTGCATCCCTGCGCTCGTGCTTTTGCCTCAAGCCCAGTTCTTGCGCTCTAGTTCCCGATCTCCTCGTCCAGAGCCTCCTCCCTCAACCCTCATGGCGAGCATCTTGCCCAAGTCCAGGCTGTCCAGGTCTGCTGACCTGGCCCCCATGCGTCGGCTTCTCAGCTGGCATACTCCTGAGCGGGAGTCGTGGCTCCGTCCTGGGAGGCTCCCACTGAGCCTCTCCACCGGGGAGATGGTCCTCTTCTCGTTGTACGTGCTGTCCGGCTTCGTCCCGCCAGCATCCGCATCCCTGGTCATGCTCCTGGAGACCTTCGGCCTCCAACTCCACCACCTCGTGCCGAACTCGATGGCCATGCTGGCGGTCTTCGCTCACCTCTGCGAGATGTTCGTGGGGGTGATGCCGTTGGTGAAGCTCTTTCGGTACTTTTTTGCACTGAGGGCCACCGGCAGGAGTTCGAAGGAGCACCTCGGTGCCTACTACTTCTAGCGCCGGACAAAGGTCCCCACGAGGTACATTGCTTCCTTTAACTCCGCGAGGTGGGAGATGTGGCGTGAAGATTGGATGATCGCCAAGGTCGAGGCCCACGACCGGATGTGCCTCCCCACGAGGATCCCCTACTCCGAGCGATCATTCTGGGAGGAGCGCCCAGAGTTAGAGGAGGCGTTCAACCCGATGCTGGAGAGGATCCAGATGTTGGCGGACCATGGGCTGTCATCTGCCATGGTGTTGAGGGACTTCATGTCCCGCCGCATAGCTCCGCTTCAGCACCGCGCCCATCCGGCGTCGATGTTCACCGGCCTGTCGGACTGCACCCGGCTCGAGACTGGCCCCGACTCCAACCTAGGCGAGCAGCAGCTGCTCGACATGCTGACCCGGGTCTGCCCCGACGACATCTCCGCTGAGGCACTTGCCCTTCCGTTGGCCTGCCGCCCCTTGTGCTCGGACTCTGAGTTGAGGAGGCAGCTGCTGAAGAAGATGTCGACCCTTGACGAGTCCGGGCTAACGCGGCGCCAGATCGGGGACCCGTTCCAGGGGATCAACATTGCCGACGACGCTGAGGGAGGCGAGGCCCCCTTAAGCGACGTTGGTTCTTCAAGCGAAGACTCCTCGAGCGGCCCTCAGCACCATCCATGGGGTGGCGTCGTCGCCCCCGCTGACAAGGGGAAGGGGAAGGTGCCGGTTCCGGTGCCGGACCCAACCCCCAAGAAGCGCGCCCGGTCGCCGCCGCTGGCCCCTTCTGCCTCTCGTCAGGACTCCGGAGCCCTGCCGCGCTCGTCGCCAGGGGGCGCCGATGGTGCCACTTTGCCGCCCGAGTCCTCCACGCGCAAGAGGGGGAGGCTCCTCAATGCTGACGGGACCCCAGCATTCCCTCTCCATTCGGAGGGGCGCCAGACCTCGGGGGTGCCGCCGACACCACCACCACAGGGGCCCCCAGCACATTCAGGGGCCCCTGTCACTAGTTCGGGGGGTTCGAACCCCCCCAACCCTTTCGAGAAGCAGTGGAACTTCAGCATCCCCCGGTAAGCCTGCTCAGATTTTACCTTGGGTGTTCTTTGCTGTGCGCCTACCCTGTCAATCTCTTATGGTTTGAGTTTTCTTGATTTTAGCGCCACCACAGCTACTCCACCACCCGCGGGCACTTCTGCTGGGGGGTCTGCCGCTCCAGTCGGCTCGCGGGGATCGTCTTCTACCTCGGGCCCTGCTCCGGTGCACCAGGCTGCTGCCGCCGGGGTACCTCGGGCCTCCGTGCCCAAGATCCCTGCAGCGGCGGCCGAAGCCCAGCCGCGCATGCTGACGACTGCCGCCGCGCCTGCCAACGACTCCGCGTCCACTAGCTACTCTGTGCCGGCCGATGCTGCAGCGCCCTCCGACACTGCTATGTCGGCTGGCGCCACCGCCCTAGGTGCTGCCATCCGGGAGGGGGCCTTTGTCCCCGCCTCCCCAGTGGTCCTGCAAATGGAGGACGACATTGAGGAAGTGGGGAGGCAGGGGCCCGCTGTTACGGTGGAGCCTCTCCCCCTGTCCGAGGCTATGGCCATGGCCTACTCCGGCTTCCGGCAGGCCTAGGAGGCCCTTGCCCAGGAGAAAGAGCGGCTGGAGGACGAGGACGACCGGCTCCGGGAATGGGCGGGGACCCTGGAGGCCCGGACCCGGCTGGCGAAGAGCCGAGCGGCCCAGCGGGAGGCAGTCGTTCGGGAGGAGATGAAGATCCTCGAGCAGGAGCACGACCTCATCGCACAGCTAGACGCCGTCACCCAGAAGCTGAAGGCAGACGCCGAGGCCATCCACGCTGAGGCCAGCTCCAGCCTCCAGGCCTGCGAGGACCTTCAGCACCTGCTATCCCTTCGGGAGGCTGCTCTAGTCGAACGGGAGCAGGAGCTGGCGGCGAAGCAGGCCGAAGTGGAGGCGACCTGACGCGGGCTCATCCTCCAGCAGGAAGGGGCGACAGTCTGCGCCGCCAAGTTGGACCACCGGGAAGCCACCTTGGCCGAGGCGCAGCAGGCCCAGTCCGTCGAGCGCCAGGCCCTCCAGGACCGCGAGTTCAACGTCGCCCTCAAGGAGGGTGACTTGGACCGCCGCGAGGTGGGGGTCGGCGAGCGTGAGAGGGCCCTGGCGGCCAAGGAGAAGTGGTTCCTGGACGGTGGCCCCCGGGCGCTGACAGCGGCTCAGCAGGAGGTGGAGGAGCTCCGGGCAGCGCGCTCCGCCGAGGCCCGGAAGGTCTGGGTGTTCCTTGGCAGTGCCGACTCGGCTCTGGTGCCGCTCGGCTTCAGCCCGACGCGCGTGGGGGAGCCGGCGCAGGAGGTGAGTCAGGTGTTCCCGGCGCTTGACTCCACCAGCTCGAGGATGCGCTTGCTTGGGGCCATCCTCGACAACCAGCTGGAGGCCGAGGGACGAATGCTGGTGAAGGAGGTGGCGACGCACATCCTGTCCTGCTACCGGATCTGGTACCCCGACGTCTCCCTGCAGCCGATCCTCGAGGGGCCCATCGCCGAGAGGGAAGAGGCCGCCAAGTCTGAAGTCTCGGATGCGGTGGCACTCATCACCTCAAGGTTCCAGCGGAGCAGCTGAGAGCTCCCCGGGCGTTTGTTTAAGTTTTTGTCTTGTGGCTGGCTGTGTTGACAAACTCTTTATTTGTGTGATAAAAAATCTGTCTGTGGTGCCCTTTTATACTCAGCTTGCTTTTATTTCCAGCAATGTCTTCTAGCTGCTTGTTGTTCCTTAACTTCCAGGACCTGCTGTCCCCCAAAGTACGGCCCCCTGACAGGCGTGGCCAGTTGTTGTGGGCACACCTGTCATACACTTAGGACTTAGGGCGGACGGGTGCAGGGGGTGCCTAGGATGCATAGGTTGCATTGTCGTAGCTGAGTATGCAGGTACGTCTACAGCGGGCCCCCTGGGGGTGCCGTCGGAGCTTCAGTCCGGCGGTGTCCACCATCTTTATTGAAAGGTCGACAGTGGGCCCTCCTGGGGGTGCCGCCGGAGCTTCAGGCTAGCGGTGCCTGCCATCGTCAGTGAGGGGTCGACAGCGAGCCCCCTAGGGGTGCCGCCGGAGCTCCAGTCTGGCGGTGACCGCCATCTTCAGCGAGAGGTCGACAGCGGGCCCCCTGGGGGTGCCGCCGGAGCTCCAGTCCGGCGGTGCCCGCCATCTTCAGCGAGAGGCCGGCAGCGGGCCCCCTGGGGGTGCCGCCGGAGCTCCAGTCCGGCGGTGCCCGCCATCTTCAGCGAGAGGCCGACATCGGGCCCCCTGGGGGTGCCGCCAGAGCTCTAGTCCGGCGGTGCCCACTGTCTTCAGCGGGTACTCTGATGGTGGTTGCTGGAATAACTTCCTCAAAGACCTGTACATAGATCAAAAAAGAGAAGTAATTCTGTCCGCTGGTCACTTTACCCCTGCTCTTTTTGTAGTGTCGCTTGACTTACGATTCTGGGCTGACTCGTGGGGCTTGGGTAATTCAGTGCTCCTGCACCTAGGACTCGTCGTCCATACTACCCAAGGGTGGTCCATCTGGCCCCCAGTACTCGGCTGTAGCACTGGGGAGGCAGAGCACACAGGCTTAGGGTACGGGACCAGGCTAAGCAGGCTGTGGCCCTGGACCTCCCGCTCGGCGTAAGCCTTTGCCGGGGGAGACCATCTGGAGACACAGGCCCCCAACTATTGGAACATCCGAGGCCCCAGGTGCATTGCAGGTACCTCAAGCAACCCCACCTGCAATCCAGACAGCAAGGCTCCCACTATTGCTAAAGCAGGGGAAAAACGACAGCGCTCATGATAGATCACGAGCTAAGGCGGGCTTACAGCAACATCATAAAAATTAAAGATAATTTTTGAATTGACAAACCCTATACCAGGCAGGGCAACATTCTTTCATTGTAGTTTCTCATAAGATGGAGCAGACTTTACAAGGGGAATAACCCGGCCTGGGTGTTAGGTAGAGTCGAGTGCACCTACTTAGGGCTCTGGACCAGGCTAAGCGGAATGTGCACTCAGAGCCCCCTCCCCTTATCATAAGCGCTGTCCTGAGATAGTATGTAACTTTTACAATGAAATAGAATTGCCCCAACAATGGTCTAGGGGTAGAACTTACGGAGGTGCTCGATGTTCCATGGGTTGGGTAATCGCTGTCCATCCTCCGTAGCCAGGCGGACGCATCCTGGGCGGCAAACCTCTGTTACCCGGAAGGGATCCTCCCAGCTGGGGGAGAGTTTGTTATACCCTTCCCGGGAGAGTATGCGATGCAACACCAGGTCGTCTACCTTTAGCTCCCCTACCTGGCGCGCCAAATGTCGAAGGTCGTAAACGACACTTCCCCCGGACCTGCTTAGAGAGCAGCCCGCGGAGGTTCTTTGGATTCACGAGGGCTAGTCCCAGGAGATCGAACACAGCAGGATGATGAACACAGGGGATTTACATGGTTCGGGCCGCCGGAGCGTAATACCCTACGTCCACGGAAGTGTTTGTGTATTGCCTTGCTTGAGCGTGTATGAGCCTTGGTCTAATTTTCCGTCCCCCGTGAAGGTCGTCTGCAGAGCCCTTTTATAGTTCAAGGACTCTGCAGTCACAAAGTGGGTCCCAGTACCCAACAAGTGGTCCTGGGGAGAGCCAAATCCTATACAAGATCTAGGATTAATTGCTATCTACTTCCCTTTGTCAGGGGTGTCAATGCGCTGTCCCGCCGCGTCGTGCGCCAGGGCTACACATAGCTGGTGATGATGGTCGTGCACGTCTCGCCCGTCTTGTCCTCGCGGCCCATTCGTCCGTCTTGCGACGTGGGTCTGTACCGGCTACTTGGACAAGACAGGATACTAGAGCCTTGATTTTCGCAAGCGCGACTCAGCTTGCCTGGGGAAGGCGTGCGTACTTAATGATTGTCTAAGCAGCGCACGCGTTCCTTTACTGCGACTTCCTACCGCACTGAGTTGGCCGTCCGCCCCGTGGTTGCGCCGGAGCATGCCTCTGCGGGAAGTAAAGCACTTGACGGAGCAGGCCTCGTGGCGCATTCGGAGCCCACCCCTATGGAGGGATGGGGGCTCAGCCCTGCAGGCCACGTGGTAGCTCCGGTGCCTTTCCCTGCGAGGACGCGGGCTTGGCCCTGAGGTCCCGATTGGCCACGTGGCGGCTCCGGAGCCCGCCTCAGTGGGGAGGCGTGGGTCCAGTCCTGCCAGCCACATGGCAGCTTGGGAGCCTCCCCGACGGGGAGGTAGGATCTGGTCCTTCCCTCCTCAATCGTGACAGCCTCGGATTCGGCCTCTTAGGCAGGGGCGGAGTCCTTAGCGGTTTTCTCCTGTGCGCGGGGATACCCGGTCTGCAGGGTACCGACAGTAGTAAACTAAAAAAACTTTCCAGAATGTATTCATTGTTCCCATAGAAATTCTGGAATGGAATATATAGAAGTTTGATTAACGGTTACAAGACAGTTGAAATCTGGAATATGAACTTCAGTTCTGTTCCAGCTGACCATCCTATAAAACTCGAAATTTTCCCCCAGTAAATTGCAGGAATAGGATTTGAGTTGAATACAAAAGTTTTATAGCACTTCATAATCTTTCCATATTGTACTTCAACACTTCCAGGTGAGCTGGATTAAAAGTTATAAAAGTTTGAAGTTGACTAACATTTCCTGGAAATCTTGACAGAACCTCCCCTGTATATGTGGGTTTTTTGTCCACAGTTTATACAGGTATATCAAAACAATATCTTGAGGTAATGACAAAATAAACATGGTACCCCATAATGTTATCATTCCAGAAATAAATTGGTTCAGACTTATGAAGTTGTTATACAGGTCAAAGCGTGCAAATTCCAACTATACACAAATGGTTTCTGGTTCTGGACTGCCAGAACAGTGTTTGCGACAAATGGATTTAGGCTCTGATAATGAAAGATTCAGACCAGAAGTTGAATAGAAAGTTGATATAGGACCTCCTAGGCTTCCCAGAAATGTATATATATGACTATGTAAAGTTTTGAGATTAGGAGATATGACTGTCTAAAGTTGACATATGAGCTGACTGGTTTTCTGCCAGCAGCTCTGCAGTGTACCAGTTTCAACCTGGAATTTGGATTGGTTCATTGTCGAATTAGAAAATACTTCAATTTACAAAGTTGTATTGATGCTTCTACCCTCTCCAGATATGTATCACGATAGGGCAGAAGATTTTTCTACAAAAAGTTATGGCGAAAATACAAAGACTGTGTAGTTGGATAAGACATTTGTAGTAGTTTTCGTGGAGTTCAGTTTACAGCAAGGTAGGATCATTTTCAGTCCTAATGACCAAAATAAACTTTGTAGTGGACTTGATGATATTTCCACCCATATATCCTAAGCTTATGTTTTCTGTAAATTGATCCAGGATTCAATCTGGCGAAGTTGAGCAAAACTTCTGCCAGAAATAAAGAACCTTGATCTTCTCTAGTTATAATTGAAATTCACTTTGCAATGTCCAAAACCTACCAGCAACTGGTAGTCGGACTTTAAAACACAATGCATCCACTCTGTCGTGGGGGATGGTCACTGTATAAAATGTAATACAACAGTACTATGTGCCTCACCTAATGAAAAATCTAACCGGTATATCCGGATACGTCTATAGGTGGCCCTAGTATCGTTCACTCGCAAACGTGTTCTACACGGGTCGCTACCATAGTTAATGTAGTTGCAGAAGACAAACAATCCCCTTTCACTCCTTCACACCTCATGGGCAGCACGGGGAAACACGACAGGCAGTCACAATATACATATATTTATATTAAAGTAAATGCATACGACTCCGGTGCGAGTCGCCGTCGAGCGATGTCATGTCTTGAGGTACATGGTTGTACTACGTCTGTATAGCAAGAGCTCCCACACGAAATGGCTTATACACGCTCGGGAATACGTGTTTCGCATGCTCCCATAGAAATGAACTAGAGACACATACTATCAGGTTATACACCACCCGACGGGGGCTCCCACTAACTTTGAATAACGCTGGAGTACCGCGTGTCATATGTTCTCAGAAACATGGAAAATTTTAGAGACTCATATTAACATTTCCGTGCAAGCCACGGAAATATCACATACCACTCCTCGTATGCTGAGCTTACCAAAATTGATCCGCTCTCGGTGGCGTACCTTACCTCTTACCTGATGTCGGAGCGTTGTTACAGAAATAATAACACATAAGTTAGTTTACCACCTTTATATCTTTTACTAATAATACTCCTTATATGGGCATATACCTAATTCCTCACTCATATGATCCTAAGTTTTAGAAAATATGCTCTTTTCAAGCACACTGTTCCCAATGATGCTCTGATACCATGTCTGTGGGGACCCGGGGTCCCGACATCCAGGGATCTCATCGGGTGGTGTCGTGCGATACGACACCCAACATCATACATGAAAAGAATAAGAATAAAATACAACACAAGTCTTTTATTTATAACACAGCGGAAGTTTTACAATATATAATGTAGGAAAGAAGTCTATACATAATACTAAGCTCTCAACACTAGCTATGCATGAGTAAAGTTGTCCATGCCCTCAGACGCTTTACACTAGCATCACTCAAAGATTTTTGGCAGCATGCAGGGCTCCCACTCAGCCGTGAACCCAAAAGTGGTAAGGCATCGTCATTAGGCCCTTAATCAACAATATAACCTGCAAAAACTCGTTAACTGCAAATGTGAGCATAAGGCTCAGCAAGACTGACCCGTCTCACTAGACATATGCAAGGTAAAGACTAAACATAGGTAAGGAATGGCATAAATAGACTCGCCTACAAGTGGATCCTTATAATCATGTTTAAAGTAGCAAATGACATTCTTCATGCATGGCACATCATAGACTCCACAATCAAACAAGAAACACTTTACCGATGATATGACATGCCAAAGCACATAATGCTATTACAGGATAAGTAATTCGAAATTGTAAACTTTTAATTGTGCTATCTCTAAGCCACACAAGGTTGCAAAGCAATTATAATACATCATATTCTTCTGGCTTTTTCAGTATTTACTACGTCACGAAAGTGACAGACAAGTGGTACTCAAATAACCGCGAGGGACGGTGATTGCAATCAGGACACACCCAGCTACATGACACGCACACCTGTGTGGGAGACACATACATGCTCTCCTCCCCGTGTCATACGTGGCCACCTTTCACCCAAGACCCCAATGTCGACAAACCTCTTCATTCTGAGCAAAAGGTCCCCTACGCGGACACGTCGAAGTTGCCCGCTAGAAGTTTTACACCTTTATGCCTTCGCATCTCCATTCAAGGACAATCGAGGAGTCTCCACACTACAGTCTGGAGTTACATCAGTTTATTGGGCCCATATCCCATTATGCAACTGGTACAGTTCAAGCTTGCCCAACGGTGCCACATACGGCACGGTCCTCAAGCGACACAGGCAGGGCTATGCGCCGAGACTCTATCTCGTTGACTCCTATTCCCCCTTCTCGGTCTTGTATTCATCTCATAAACCATTCATTCATCTTTCATCCCCATATGAACTGTCATTCCTATCTCGGGAGTAGATTCCAACTACTCGACTTCTACCGGTATATCTACAACATTAGCATTGGTAGTTCTACACGTCAAGCTGTAAACCTTTCCAACACTCCCATAGGATCTTTGGATATGCAAGTGGAGCATCAAACACCTTATACGTAATGCACAATATCAACTGAAGACGTAAGTGAATAAAACTGGAAAACTTTTGAAAAGCTCTTAAATGCAAACTGGGGCTTGCCTTAATTTGCGACTCGATTAAATGTCAATTGTTAGTGGTCCTCCTCTGAAGACTCCACCAAGGACTTCAAGTGGATACCCTGTCCTTCTCCTCTAAGCGACACTCCTCGTCAATACCAATGACTACATGACGTGCATATAGAACATATATGAATGCTAGTGAAATGATAATGCCTATATAGTTCATAAGCTTCTAACTACGGTTATAGTGAGGAAATGATCATAATTGGCTTTGGAACTTCAATGGTAGATACTAGGGACTATAATGGAGACTCTTGCAAACAACAGGAGATGATCAAGGAAGTTTGTTGTCTCTAAAATTATGGCAAGCAATAACCTTCCGAGAATTTTAGAGGAGAAACTGTAGCTTTAACATAGCCACCAGTTGATGATCATGATAGAGGAGGTTGTCCTGGTTCTAGAAAAATTGGTTTCAAAATTTTCTAATCATATATGAATGAGATATTGAATTTCAAAGTTGCTAAGAATTCCTGGAAGTATTTTAATTGAAATTAGAGTTTTAGTTATTATCTAGATTTGGAACTGAATTTGGATTAGAAGATTATGTAACTTAAATCTGAATTTTTTACTGGAGTTGGTAAATGTTTAAAAGAATGTTTAGGTCAAATTTGGGACATAACAAAGAAACTGAACATCCGTAATAATTCAATGATTTAAGAGGGCTATTGAATTATACAGCAAATTCTACAGGTTTTTATACCAAACCACTTGTACAACATGAAAGTTCAGAGCATAAGGGTTATACATAATTTTAATTGAGATTTTTAGAGCAATTCTACTAGAAGAAATTTAATTTAGAAGTTTGAATCCATTTATGGTTACAGTTCTGTTACATAAATGAACAACAGGTAGGAATTTTAATTTTTAATAAGTTATACAGGCCCAATGGCTCCCAAACTTTTTCTGGTAATCAAGAACAGGAAAAAGTATTTTATGTTAATTTTGGGGATTTTCCCAGTGGAAGGATTTTCTGTGACAATTCCAGCAATATTTGGAGAAAAATAATTGTCCATAAATGAAAAATGATTTTTATGGACCTTAATTGGTACTAACAGAAACTAGAGCTCAAGGTATTTCAAATAAACTTTGTTTGAAGATTTTGGGATAATTATACAGAGAGTTATGGATTTTTGAAGTGGGGACCAAATCTGGAATTAAATCTAAACAGGAAAGTTTAAGTAATCCAGGGGGGCCCATGGTTTTAAAATGGACCAATCGGGAGCAAGCCACACGGGGTCCACGGATTTAAACCGCGTAGCCACAACAAATCTCGCAGCCACACCTGATCCGACAGAGGAATAGCAGACGCTGACACACGGCACCCACAGTGTCATTGTCAACCTCCCGACGCGGGCAGCGCCCGGGGTTACAGCAGCGGCGCGCTCCGGCGAGCCTTGCCTGAACCATGTTCCCAGCCACCGCAGTGCCTGGTTTTGACACCCTAAACTTAAAATCATGCGCTGAACATGATGGTGGGGTCAGTGAAGACCACGGAGGACCGGAACTCTGCGTGCGACGGCAGCGGCGGAGCTAGGGTTCCGGTGATGTCGGAAACCCGATTTTCTTAGCTCAAACTCATCGTCAAATGATCGGGACCGCTCCTGGGGGTTTGAGGAAGCTGCTAGGAGTGTGCAAATGGCATGACACGGTCAGTCATCACGGTTTTGACGGTGAACCGTGCTATTTCTATTGGCGGCGATGAAAACTCAACATTCATCACCCCTACTCGATAACTTTTGGTACTAAGTGGTCGAGAGGGTGCGCTAGGATGTGAGGAAACTATCTCCTAGCAATTGTGTGAAGATTAGATACTTGTGGAAACCAAATTTAATCGACAATCTAGCGAGTTTATTTGATTCGTCCGAGAACAAAACTTGAATAACTTGCTAGATACTTAATGAAAAGGGAAAAGGCTTTCACGGTTAGTTAGAGGGTGCCTGGGCGCACCTTCTTGCTGTTGGAGTTGAAGACTTAAACTGCTCGCAGCAGCTTGGCACCGTGGAACGGAGACGGCGCACGGCGACTTTGACGGCGAGCTCCGGCTTGGCCTCAAAATACCGGCCAAAACATCAACGAAACGACGAAGGGATCGAACCAGAGGATAGAGGGGGGAGTGGGGAACAACTTCGCTGTTGAGGCCACAGCAAGAAACCGCTTCGGTTGGCCGCGGACATCTTCAGCACCGGCGGCCGAGTTCCTGCGCGCGTGAGTGAGGACGGACAGAGCTTGGCTCAGCACGAGGGAGGAAGAAAAGGTCACCGTGGGATGGATAAGGAGGAGCATGGGAGCATTATTTGTAGGGCCTAAATGGCAAGCAGCTTGCTGGAGCTGCATGTTTTGCGCTGTCGAGCGGAGAAGCGCCGCGGCAGAGGTCGGCAACACCTCTGTTCGGCAGTGCTCATCCAGTGATAGGTGGGCCCCACTTGTCATACTCACACCCATAGCACATTTGTAAATACAATTAAAAATAGAAGATCAGCTCTAAAAATCATGAGATTTTGTGGGTACGTCAAGCAAGTCATGCTTATCACGATGTTGTGTTCAAATCATATGTTCAAATATGTTTGAACAGAATTCAAAATTTGAATTTAAATATGGTTTGAATTTGCTATGCGTCTCAAATAAAATAGCAAATTTAGTTCAAAAATCTTGGAACATTGCAGAGAGAGTATTTGGAATCCATTGGTCAACTCAAATATTCATGTTAATTTCATTTGATCAGTAGCAAATTTTATTTTTTTGAATTCCCTCTTTTGGAGTTTGAATAATTTGTTTTTCTCATTTCCTTCTTATTTCTTTTTATCATTCAAAATTTTTAGTCCTAACTGAATTTTGCATTATAGAAATTTGGGATTTTACAAGCTCCTACTCATGCCCAGGATGTAGTTACTCCGGAGGTGCTCATGTTGGAACCGGAGCGCCCAGAAGAGTCGGCAGCAGGCCCTCCACCCGCAGAGCCGATGGTAGGAGATCCGATAGGGAGACCTTCGACATCGGCTCCAGAGGTTGGAGTTCCCTCGATGGGACCCTCCTTTGGGTTGGTAGAGGCAGTAGAACTCTCGGAGGGTGGCCCTGGTGCGGCAGAACTGCAGGGGACCACGCTTGTGCCGTGGGACCCAATTTTTGTGTTAGAAGACCCCTTGGAGCCGGCAGAGGAGATCCCAGCAGGTCCGGAGCCAATTCCTTTGGCTTTGTCTATCGACAATGCCTGCTCCAGTCTCCATCAAGTTCATCTCACCTTCGACCACGACAACAAGGTACTCAAAGAAGAGCACCACACCTTGAGGCGTTGGCGCAATAGACTTCACTTCGAGACCAAGCTGGCGCAAAAAAGGCTTGCTGACCAGCGTGAACGGGCTGAGAAGGAAAAGGCCCGGATGATATACTGGGGCCAGTGGTTGAATGAGCAGGAGGCTTTCATCAGGGTCCTCGACGTGAAGTATCGAGAGATTCTTGAGAATGCTAGGAAGAGCAATGAGACTGTTGATGATCGTCAGGACAAACTCAAGAAGCTGAATGAGATTCTCCTTAAGAGCCGAGGGGACCTCGATGGGAGTGAGGAGAAGCTCCTGGAGAAGCAGGAGGATATTATGAAGAGGGAGGAGGAGCTCGCCCAGAGGCTGTCTCTGGGAGAGGAAAGCTTTGCCGACCGCACTAAAAAGTTTGAGCAGCGGTGCAAGCAGGAGGAGGAGAAGCATTGGAAGATGGGGCAAGAGATCTCCAAAAGAGAAGCTGACGTCGCCACAAGAGAGGAGAAGGTGAAAGGCGGGGAGAAGGACCTGGCGAACCGCCAGAACTGCATCCACCTCCAGGAGTCAGAGCTTGATGACCATGAGAAGGAAGTGGCTGAGAGTATTTGGCAACATGCCAAAGAGGTCGAGTGCATTGCCTGGGAAGGTTCAAAGCTTGCGATCACCAGAAGGTCGGTGGAGGAACTTTAGAATTTGAGGGCAACGGAGTCCAAGCAACTCTGGGACTTCCTAGGGCACGCTAACAAGGCTTTGGTGCCGCTTGGCTTCAGCCCGGTACGTCCAGATGACCCGGAGCCGGACCTGGATAAGGCGCTAGTGGCACCGAGCTCTACCAGCAACAAGCTGGACGCGATGGGCAACGTCATCGTTGACCAATTGGAGTCAGAGGGAAAGTCTCTGGCCAAGAACGTCGTTGAATATGTTCTGACGTGTTTCAAAAGTCGAGACTCCCAACTTTCTCTAGATCCGGTGTTCGAAGGGCCCATTGAAGAAGAGGAATATGCTGCCAGGGCCAGCGTTCAAGAAGCTGCCCAGAAAGTTGCCTTGTATTTCCATAGTACCTAGGACATTTTTCTTTTGCCTTCACATGTACTTATCAAATTTTGGAATCCAATCCTAGAATGAATGAAATCCACTCTTCTTGAATGAATGAATTCCATTTTGTATTTGTCTTCAATGCATTGTCCTTTATCTTATTGGCCCCCTGGTAGATGTACGCAATTTGATTGCGAACATGTACCATAAGGATCTGACAATGACTTGATGACTTGAACACTTCGAACTTGTAGCTAGAATGGTTAGCTCTTAGGTCTGAAGTTTACTTCTGACATCTCTAGGGACCCTTTGTGACGTTGACGGTGGGCCCTTTGGGAGGTGTCGGAGCTTCTTAGGTCCGACGGCGCCCATTGACAACACATAGAGTGTCGACAGCGGGCCCCCTGGGAGGTGTCAGAGCTCGTTAGATCCGACGGCGCCCACTGCCAACAGATATAGCATCGACAGCGGGCCCCTTGGGAGGTGTTAGAGCTCGTTAGATCTGACAGCGCCCACTGCCAACACATAGAGCGTCGATGGTGGGCCCCCTGGGAGGTGTTGGAGCTTGATAGGTCCGACGACGCCCACTGCCAACACATAGAGTGTTGACGGCGGCCCCCCCTTGGGGTTGTCGGAGCTTTATAGCTTCGGTTCTGCCCACTGTCAACATTTAGAGCATCGACGACGAGCCCCTGGGATCGTCAGAGCTTCTCACCTTCGACGATATCCACCATCAACATATAATACGTCGACGACGAATACCTTCATGGTGATTTCTTCGCCATCTTCACTTGGATTGCCGTTTATTCTTCACATCAACGGCTGGCCCCTATGTGAGTTGTCCGAGCTTGTTAGCTCCAAGGACACCCACTTTCAACGTATAAAACGTCGACGACAGGCCCCCTAGGGGTTGTTGGAGCTTAGTAGCTCTGACAAAATCCACCATCGCCATGAACTTTTCATTTTTCTGCGCGTTAAAGACAAGAAAAACAGTAAAATTCGTCCTCTTGTCTATAAGTTGTTTGCGGCTTACTGTTCTTATTTGAAATTTAGGTCCGACGGAACTCAACATGACAACAAGTAAATTGATGTAACCTCTTCAGATCCGAATACCTTCCGGACCCTCCCTTTTGAGGTCTGCTGGAAAATAGGTAGAGTGGCATACTTAGGATGTTGGACCAGTCTAAGTCGATAGCACACTCCGAACCTGTCATTGGCTTTGGCGTTCAGGCGAGTAGACCATCCAACAATGCTAAGATCCAAAAAAGATCAACAATATAACTCGTATATCACATGAATAACTTGGACTAAATCTCAAAAAGAATTGCATAACTTTGTTCTAGACAAGAAGGAAAAGATAATAAAAGTAAAATGAGTTTGTACAAAATTAATGCATGTGGAGTCTGCCTTCACACAACAATGTCTTTCATTATAGGTCCGAATTACAGGGGAGACCAGGACACATTTGTGGTACGGAACTAGGCCAAGTTTCCTATTCATCTTGTTCTAACCCAGGGTAGGCAAGCCGCACTTTTAGTACAAGGACCAAATTAGGTGGGCTTCAACTTGCCACACCCTCCCGGAGGGATCCGGATGTTCTCCTCTTAGGACCTACCCGACTCTGTGTATAGACTCGATAACTTACATTGTGAGTAATTACAGACTCACCTCCATGAAACTAAGCATAAAACTTACGGAGGTGCTCGATGTTCCAAGGATTGGGAAATGGAGTCCCATCCTCTGTTGCCAAGTGAACGCATCCGGGACGGGATACTTTAATCACTCGGAAGGGACCTTCCCAGCTGGGGGACAGTTTTTTCATCCCTTCACGAGTTAGTAGTCTCCGCAGCATGAGATCGCCTTCTTCAAGCTGTTGGTTGCACATGTGCCATTGGTTATAGCTTCGTAGCGCCTGGCGATATCGTGCATTCCAAACAGTTGCTTGGCACCTCCCCTCGTCGAGGAGGTCAAGGTCTTCACGCCGGATCTTGTCCTGCGTGGCTTCGATGAAGGTCCGGACCCGGAGTGACCCCATGGTGATCTCCGGAGAAAGGACCACTTCAGCTCCGTACACCAAGAAGAAGAGTGTCTCGCTAGTTGACCGTCTAGGCGTTATCCTACTCGCCCACAGTGCAGAAATAAGCTCCTCTATCCAGTTGGCTCTGTGTTTCTTCAGGCGCTCGTAAGTGCGCGTCTTGAGTCCTTTCAATATTTCTGCATTTGCTCTCTCGGCTTGGCCATTACTTGCCGGGTGAGCTACTAATGCGTAGTTGACTTGTATGCCACGGTCTTTGCAATATTCTTGGAATGCTGCAGTTGTGAATTGGGTTCCCTTGTCAAAGATGACTCTGTTGGGAACTCCAAATATTCAGACTATGGACTTAAGGAACTTGATAACTGATTGCTTGTTGATAGTCATAACTAGAGTTGCTTCCGGCCACTTGGTGAACTTGTCGATGGCGATGTACAGGAACTTGTAACCTCCGACGGCTTTTGGGAAAGGTCCCAAAATGTCCATCCCCCACATGGCGAAAGGCCATGTAGGAGGTATCATTTGTAGTGACTGAGCCGGTGTGTGAATTTGTTTCGCGTTGAACTAGCACGCTTCACACTTTTTACCAACTCAACTGCATCCTTGAGAGCTGTAGGCTAGTAAAAGCCATGCTGGAAGGCTTTACCGACCAACGTGCGGGGAGACGCGTGGTTTCCACACTCGCCTCCATGCATTTCCACGAGGAGCTCATGTCCTTCTTCTCGGGCAACGCACCGCATTAGGGCGCCGTTGGCACCACGCCAGTAGAGATCCCCTTTTACCAGCATGTATCTTTTAGCCAATCTGATGATCCGATCAGCGGATGCACTATCTTTAGGAAGGATGTTGTCTTTCAAGTAGCTCCAGATCTCCAAGATCTATGCATTGGAGCTAACTTGAGCTTTTGAGTCTTGCGTGCTGAGTTGCTCGGAGCTTCGTGCAGCACCTATGACCCTTGGTGGACGCCATGGTAACAGGGCCATCGGGACCGCCAACTTTGAGGTGCTAGTCTCACCCCCTTCGCCTCAATTCGATAGGTTGAGTGGTTGGTCTTGACAACCTCCTGACAAAAACTCTGTTTAGGGCTTGAGCTCCAGTTGAAGCCTTTGTCGAGAGTTCATCAGCTTCAGCGTTATTGAGATGCAGGACATGGCATAGATTAAGGACGTCGAAGTCTTTCTGGAGCTTCTGGACTTCAAGGAGGTAAGCGGCGAGTTGTGAGTTGTTGCAGCTGTAATCACCTTTGACTTGCTTGATAATGAGATGTGAATCACCCTTCACTAGCATTTGCTTGACGCCATATGATAGTGCCACCTTAAGCCCGTAGATGAGAACCTCATACTCTGCCATGTTGTATGTTCCCTTGGAATCAAGGTGTACCATCTACTTGACCTTCTCCCGGGTCGGAGTGAGGAGAAGAATTCTAGCTCCGGTCCCCTGCTTTTGCACAAAGCCGTCGAAGTAGAGAGTCCAGTGAGGCTCAGTGAAGACCGGGACCTTGGGTTCTGGCTTCTGCTCACTGGGCCCCCCTGAATTTGATGAAGAAGGGGTCCACTCCACCACAAAGTCAGCCAATGCCTGACTCTTGATAGCATGTCGAGGCAGGAATTCGAGATCAAACTCTGCCAGCTCCGCTGCCCACTTTGCAATGTTCCCAGTAGAATTTGGGTTATGCAGTATAGCACACAGTGGATAGGATGTTACCTCTGATATCTTGTGGGCTTGGAAGTAGTGATGTAGCTTCCTTGAGGTGATAAGAACTGCATAGAGCAGCTTATGCACCTCAATATATCGAGTATTGGCGTCGTGGAGTACTTCACTGATGAATACACTGGCCGCTGGACAGTTTGGACCTTCCCAGAAGGGCCCGAAGATTCTTCTTCATCAACCGGGACTGTCCCAAAGGGGTCCGTACCTTCTTCTTGAGCTTCCAGGACCCTCTCGAAGGGGTCCAGAACTTCTTCTTCAGCCATGTGAACTCCCTCAAAAGAGAAATGTTGATCCTCGGGCAGCTTGCTTTTAAGATCCGTTCCTGGGGGCTGGGACCCAGACTCGCCTTCACGTAGCTCTAAACCCTCCTGGAGGGGTCTGGGCTCCCGAACTGTAGGTGGTTCCAGTCGTTCCGTGACTAGGACAATGCTGACAACCTCCGTAGTTGCATAAATGTAAAGCAAAAGAGGCTCACCAGGGTTTGGAGCTACCAAGGTTGGTAGTGTGGTGAGGAGCTGCTTGAGCTCTTGGAATGCCTTTTCTGCTTCTTCGGACCAGTGAATTGGCCCAGGATTTCTCAATAGCTTGAAGTAGGGAAGCGCCTGTTCTACCAGTCTTGAGATGAACCGGCTAAGCGCAGCTAGACATCCAGTTAGCTTCTGGACATCATTGATGCGAGCTGGGGGTCGCATGTCTTCAATAGCCTTGATCTTCGCCGGGTTCACCTCAATTCCTCGGTGAGTCACCAAGAATCCAAGGATCTTCCCGGAGCTAACCCCGAAGACACATTTGTTCGGGTTCAACTTGTTGCGCGTCACGCACAGCTTGTCAAACATGGCTTGTAAGTTGTCAAGGTGTGACTCCTTGTTCTTGACCTTCACGACGATGTCATCGATGTAGAGCTCCACAAAGTCCCTAATGATCTCTCCAAATGTTTTGTGCATGGCTCGCACAAAAGTTGAAGCTGCATTTTTGAGACCAAATGACATGGCAGTATAGCAATACAATCCATCTACAGTTATGAAGGCAGTATGCTCTTCATCTTCCCTAGACATTTGGATCTGATGATATCTAGAGTATGCATCTAGGAAACACAATAGCTCACACCCAGAGGTGGAGTCCACTATCTGTTCTATCCTAGGTACTAGAAATGGATCTTTTGGACATGCCTTATTTAAGGTGGTGTAGTTGATACACATCCAAACTTTCCCGCCGGCCTTTGGTACAACTACTAGGTTTGCCAGCCATCGTGGATGATGAACCTCTCAAATGAAACTAGCTTCGAGCATCTTCTTGATTTCTTGTCGAATGAAGTTCTGCCACTTGACTAATTGCTTCTGGGGCTTCTGGTGCATTGGTCGTGCGTCAGGGCATATCTTCAGACTGTGCTCAATCACCTCCCTAGGGATCCCAGGCATTTTTGACAGTTGCCAGGCAAACACATCATCATTTGCCCAGAGGAAAGTGATGAGCACAAGTTCCTATATGGTTTCCAGACCTCCCAATATGCAGGTGGTCTGGGCAGCATCAGAACCAATTTGGACGACTTTGACGGGAATGTCGGTGTTGCCACTTGGCTGCATGCGTGGTGTAGAGATTGAGCCTCGGTGGTGAGTGCTCGGAGGTTGAGCAGCTAGCTCCTTGCCAAAAGCTTCCTCCTGCGTTGTTGTAAGCACGTGGAGTTCTTCCAGTGCAGTGACTCCTGCAATACGATCCCCGCAGATCCGAAGAATGCCTGAAGGTGTTAGCATCTTCAACACCAAATAGCCATAATGGGTTGCGGCCATGAACCTATACAGGGCTGGCCTGCCTAGGGTGGCATTGAATGGTAAGCTGATGTGAGCTACATCAGAGAAAAGCTTCTCAGTTCTGTAGTTCTCTCGAGTCCCGAAGGTCACAGGGAGAGTAATCCAGCCGAGAGGACTGATGGCCCCGGACCTACCCTAGAGAATGGTCGTGAGGGGCGAAGGTTTGAGAGTCAGAGCTGGATCTTGACAAATGCTTCACAGCTGAGGAGGTTGAGTGCTGACCATCCATCCACCAAGACATGATAGAGCTGGACATTGTTGATAGTAGGAGACACCATCAATGGCAGTTGTCCAGCTCTGATCATTTTTCTTAGGCAGTCTATAGCATCGAAGGTGATGGGAGTGTCCATCCACTTCTGATGGGGTTCTGCCTTGGCGGTAGGAGCAGTGTCATCCAATCCCGACGCATGGTCTTGAGGACGTGGCGGGAGGTGATATCCCATGACCCTCCATAGATGGTGTTGAGGGTCTTCCGACGTCGTTGTCAGAAATGTTAGAAACTTCATTGACGGTGTTGTACACAACCTTCAGGACCTTCATGGGGTCCTGGAAGTCTAGCTCTGGATCAGCAGGAGCTTCGTCAACTTTCTGCTTTCCCTCCGATTGGCGGAAAGGAGCTTCTTCTTGGCGCTTGTTGAAGCGCCCGACAAGGTTTTGGACCTCCCGACAATCTTCAAGATTGTGGGTGTCCGTTTTGTGGATCAGACACCACATCTTTGGACCGCCGCCGTCTTCAGATGAAGGTTGAGGTCGCTTGTCGGGGCGTGGCCCCGAGCCACCCAGAGCTACAGCTGCTGCAGCAGTAGGTGTGCCGGCCGACGACTTCTTCTTGCCGTTGGACTATTTCTTCTTCTTTCCACTACTGGAAGTAGTGGCTTCAGCCTTGGAGGACTTTTTGTTAGCCTCCGGAGCTGGCTTGGAGTGCATTTTGCGGCCCTCAGCAGCCTTGGCACATTTGTCGGCCAAGCTGAAGAGTTCCGTGACGCTGGTGACTTCTTTCGTCGCCAGCTTCTCCAACATCTTCTTTTCTCGGACGCCCTATCAAAATGCTACAACAACAGATGAGTTGGATATAAAATGAATGGTATTCTGTACCTGGGAGAAACACTGGATGAATGATCGCAGCGACTCCCCCGATTTCTGTTGTACGATGAACAAATCCAGTTCTGTGCTAGGTCGGGTGTAGGAACTTCCGAAGTTGGCAATGAACTAGTTGCATCGCTTCACCCAACTGTTGATGGAGTCAGGCGGAAGACTCATGAACCAGGACCTGGTTGTCCCAGTCACAGGCACAGGAAAATAGTTGGCCACCATGGCCACATTGCCACCCGCCGCGAGTATGGTTGTAGAGTTCATTTGGAGGAACCCGACTGGATTGAGAGTCCCGTCGTATTTCTCCGGCAGATGAGGCCAGAACTTCTGCGGCCAACGGGCCATATGAAGGTGCATGGCCAGGGCCAAACAGCCACTCCTTACTCCCAAAGGAGAAGGGTTTTTTCGAGCATCTCGCCTTTCACAAGTGCACTCATTGTGGACGCGGCCATCCTGCTGCCTATAATGGCGGTCAAGCTCCGACCGCAGATCATGTGTCAAGAGTCTCGATGCAATGTGAGTACGACGTGCTCCGAAGAGTAGCGACGTCACTTGTTGGGACACAACACGTCTCCTGTGCTGTGAAACTTGAGGATCAAGTCTTCCAGACAAGGTCCTCTGCTGTGAAGTTTCCTGCCCAGCATGGGGCGGGCCTTGGTTACTGATGGCATCAGCTGCGGCTACAACCAAATGTTCGACATCAGTAGCCATTATTCCATGGCTGTCGGAGGAGCTCTAGCCATTGGAGGACGCTAGAGCAGAGTGCACACAACAATTAGCGCATTCTCTTAGTTGTTTGTCGATTCAGTCACCGACACGAGGGCACCATCCTATTGTCCGGCGTTGGCAACTAGAGCAGGTGGTGGTGGTGGTGCAGCAACACCCGCTGGGACAAAAGCGCCAACTGGCTGTTGAGCATTGGAGGGATTTCCTCCGTCAGGCTATTCGGCGTTGCCATTGGACGATGCTGCCGCTGAGTTCACCATCTTGAAATCTCAAGGCGCCCCTACCTGGCGCGCCAAATGTCGAAGTGTGTGATTGACACTTCCCCCGATACTACTAGATTGTAGCCTGCGCAGGTTTGTGATTGGTTGGAACGCGCGTGAGATTATGAACAAGAAAGTGACACGAAGATTTATACGTGGTTCGGGCCGCTTGAGCGTAATACCCTACTCCACGAGTGGTTGTTGTATGTATAAGTATGCAGTGACTTGTGTGCATATGAGCTTAGTTGTACCTATACCGTGTGGCGCGACCCTTTTATAGTCCAAGGGCTGGCCGTTACATTGGCTGCCTGGCCCGACATGTGGCCCCAGCAGTGTTTAATTACCTACACGATGTGTATGTATTCAGTACATTTAACAGTGATAACGCACCTTAATGGTGGCATTACCGGTACTAAAGGTCATCTGATTGTGTGTCATTAACATGCATTAATGACACGTAATTAGGTCTTGTAACGGTAGCTTTAATTGTCCCTTGAATGTCTGCGCCGTTGGAGATCCATCTATCTCCCCGTTGCTGGCTTAGGTCTGAAGACTTGACATGTGGCAATGATGATGACATCACAACAGCGGAGATGCATATTGAACTGCAAGGACCAATCACAAGAGCACGAGCACGGATATTAACCAGCAGGTGAACTCGCTCCTAACTTCCTTTGCATGTGAGTTTGAGAATAAATTTCTATGTGATGATTTAATTGTTATTAGGAACAATAGAGAAGATCAACAAGTGAAGGAAATAGGTCTTGGGAGCATGGAGAACCAGCTGGGATGTCCACAAGTTGACGGAAGCTGTTTACAACTCGGACTCGAGTTCAACTCAGAGTCCAGGAGCAGTCCACCTTAAAACGGACGCTCAGGATGCATACGGACTCCATTTTTGACGTTCTACATATGAACGGAAAGAGGATAATATAAAACAATGTCTTTGGTCTCACCTCAAAATACATCCGAAGTCATCGGGAATCGTCGAAACAAGTCGAGTCCAGATTTTTGTCCGGTGCTGCGCCACTGAATCAGTCCTTTGGGCCTTGTATCCCGTATGAGTCCATTAGGGACGCATCTAAGAGTGTTTTGGCCGAACCCTAGCCTTTAAATACTGCAGCCGCCAGTCATATTCGGTGGTTTTTGCTTAGATCAATAATATCACAGTTCTACGGTTTGTGAGACCCCAACTTTGCAATTTCAGATCGTGTCTTCGATGTTCTTGCTTGTGTTCATAGTTGAACTTGCAGAGATTAGCCTTCTTGGTGAGGTCAAGCGTGTGTAGCACGGTTGATAACCAACAGAGCCGTGGTGTAGTGATTGCAGAGGTATTCGAACTGCTCGAGTGTTGCGGATCATCAACGTCGAGTTCTCCACCCCAATCGACTTACCGATCGGGCCTAAACTACTCATCAATTTGACAAACATGTCTGTCATGGTCTTCATCATATCATGTAACTCATCATTGAACACATTTGTCATCATTGTCTTCTCCTACCATTGTTAGTAGGAAACAAAAGACAACAAAAATATGTTATCCCTATCAACTACAGTGACAATGTGAAAGATGGAAGAAAACAATCTCTCTCACTCAAGCGTCTTACCACGCTTTTACAAGTGTTCTTACCGACAAAACAGGTGTTGTGGACGGTGAGATGAACCAATGAAGTGTGGGGTGATTGCAAAGGTACCTGTTATGCTCAAGAGGTGGAGCTTGGATGGCACAATATGGTGGCTAATAAGCACAAAAATTTAACAGGTAAACAAAGTTGAACAACTATTCAATGTAAGAAACTATTGCTGGTCAACCAAATGCTATAGAGCCTAGCACAACACAAGGAAGTAGCAAGGCAAAAGAAAGACAGAATGATATAGCCAACAAAACAGCACCAAGTGGTATAGGCCAATTGCTTTAATATGCATGCTCTTCACTATTTCTTTCATTTTTGTAATATTTTTAATATTTTTTATTTACTCAGGAGCACAAAAATAGGAAGCACACAAATTCGCAGCTCAATTGGATGTAATATCCGGCCTATAGAAAATCAAGAAGATTCTTTAAAATTCATGTTGAAACTTCAAAGGACGGATAACCTATCTTCTGAGGGGAATTTGGGCAATCTAATTTTCGTCGAACGCGACAAAGCCGCGGAAAACCAGATGCGAAATTTCGAGTAGATCAATTTAAAAAATCGCCCAATTTCGAGTTCGTATGCAAAAGTTATGGCCGTTTTAAGGTAGGTTGTCCGAGTTATGGTTTTTTATGTTGATTCAAACTCGGATTGAGAACAGAACTCGCAATTGGATATGATAACGATCGGGAATTTGCACAACAACTAATAGGGTGGTTTGTGATGATTCAAGGATGAGTGGCACAAAGGTTTGTCAACTAATCTAGGGCTGGCGATGCGGGGGTTCACGCGAGGCAGCTAGCTAGGGAAAACTGATGAACGTGGTGGATCGGTTTGTTGTTTAGGGATTGTGGAATAGGTGTCAAACAGCAAGAAAACAAGGACGAAACACGATAACTAGGACCCAAAACACAAAACTAAACCAGCAACAAGACTCGACCACACGAATGCAAACTGAAAAACGAAACTGCAGACATTATAGTCTAGGAAGCAGTAAAAAAGTTTTTTTTATGTGGAGACCCTATCTATGGGGCAACCTAGTACATCTCTACACCGATCACAAAAGCTTGAAGTACATCTCCACCCAGAAATAATTGAATATGCAACAACGAAGATGGTTGGAGTTAATCAAAGATTATGAGATTGAGACCCACTACCATCCCAAAAAGGCAAATGTAGTCGCAGATGCGCTAAGTCGCAAGTCCCATATCAATAACCTTTCTATCACCTTGATATAGGAAGAACAACCGAGTCTCTACTTGATTCCGTATGGGGCGCTCTACAACCTAGCCCTCATTCCTACCATAAGGGAGGAAATTGTGGAGGCTCAGAAGGAGGACAAGGGCGTATCGCATATTCGCCAACGAATGAAAAAGGGGGAAATGAAGTGTTTCCGAGGTGACGATGACGGTACCATCTGGTTCAAAGACCGCATCGTGGTACCCCGCAATGTGGAACTTCGGGAGAAAATTTTGGACAAAGCTCATTTGTCCAAATATTCCATTCATCCAGGGAGTAACAAATTGTACCAACACTTGAAGAAGAAATTTTGGTGGACTCGAATGAAGAGGGAGATAGCGAAGTATGTATCCGAATGTGATACGTGTCAACGAGTGAAAGCCGACCATCTAGAGACAGCCGGACAACTACAACCTTTAAGCATACCGGCCTGGAAATGGGAGGGCATCAGCATGGATTTCATTGTTGGTTCACCTCTCACTTTCCACAAGCATGACTCAATTTGGGTGATAGTCGACCGACTCACCAAGTCGGCTCACTTTATTCTAGTGAATGTCAAGTATGTGGCACAACAATATGCAGAGTTGTATATTGCCAGGATCTTATGCTTACACAGAGTACCCCACACTATCATATCAGATCGTGGAACCTTGTTTGTTGCTCGATTTTGGGAGCAGCTCCACGCATCTCTGGGTACCAAATTGATTCGAAGCTCAGCTTACCATCCACAGACTGATGGTCAAATGGAACGAGTAAACCAAGTTCTAGAGGATATGCTCCACTCCTGTGCCATCCACCATGGTAAGAATTGGGATGATCATCTACCATTGGCGGAGTTTTCATACAACAATGGTTATCAGACTTGCATCCAAATGGCACCATATGAAGCTCTCTATGGCCGGAAGTGCCGCACACCTTTGAATTGGTGTGAATCTGGTGAACAAGTAACATATGGTATAGACTTGGTAAAGGAAGCCGAAGATCGAGCACGAGTTATTCAAGCCGACCTCAAGGCTGCTCAGTCTCGCCAAAAAAGCTATGCGGACAAACAATGTCGACCACTTCACTTTGATATCGGGGATCACGTTTACCTTCGTGTATCCCCAATGAAAGGAATTCATCGCTTTGGAGTAAAATGGAAGCTAGCTCCGCATTTCATCGGACCATTTGCAATAAGTGAGCAATGCGGACCTGTAGCCTATCGGCTAGAGCTGCCAGCATCGCTGTCAGGGGTGCACAATGTGTTTCACATTTCACAATTGAGAAAGTGTCTCAAGGCCCCATCGGAAGTCCGTATGGAGGATTTGGAAGCTCTCCAACCAGATCTTACTTACTCTGAACATCCAACTCAGATAGTCGATCAGAAGACTCGGACCATGAGAAACCGCACTTTGCATTTCTACAAGGTCTTGTGGGGAAACCACACCGCTGATGAAGCAATGTGGGAAAGCGAGGAATATCTTAGAACCAACTATCCGACTTGTTAATGTCATATGTTCATTAGATATTTTCCTTTTATCCTTCCTTTTGTAATCTCAGGACGGGATTCTTTTAAGGGGGGAGGAATGTAAAATCCCACTTTTTTCCTTCATATAAAGTTCAGCTACAAGTTTATTATCAACCATAGTGGAGATCCATCATGGTTATGCACATCAACTATTGGTGGGATACATGAACTTGATCTCATCAAATAATTTATTCCACTCATGCTTAAATTTTATTAACATGAGGAATGGACTTCACCAATAATCTTAGATTAATTCTTTTGACCTCTCTTCAAAGTTTGAAATTATTTGAATGGAGGATCCTAGGTCAAATTAATATGCAGTACAAATTGAATATACTACTGTATATTTGGACCTGTCAAAATTATTAAATTCAAAGGCCATAAATTTTTCTATGAATTACTAATATTCCAAATAGACTTCCTACAAAGCTTCAGAAATTATGAACTCCATTTGCTATTTTATTTGAGAGGCTTAGCAAATTTAGAACCTATTAGGAATTCAAATTTTGAATGTTGTGCAACTTAATTGAACATCAAGATTTGAACTCACCATCATGGTCAGCATGACTTGCTTGACTTATCCTCATAGTTTCAAAAATTTTGGAACTCATTTTCTATTTAAATCAGTGACACCATTGAATTTCATCCAAATTCAAATTAAAATTTGAAATTCAATTGGAACTTGCTCCAATTAGAAATCCAATTGCAGAACCAAATTCCAGATATTTATTTGAGCCTCCCACAAAAATCTAGAATTTTTGGACCAAGTTTGGTAAGGGAATTGAAGTTTGCAGAGAGGGGAAATGGATAAGAGGAGGTGGGACCCACTGTCAACCTAACCCACTCGAGTGCAACCCACGGGGGTGCTCTATATCCAGCTCTCCCCGCCGATCGATGCCGGCAGCGCGCGACACCGCGACGCGGCATGCATCCACCGAGCTGCCTGCTTGCTTGCGTCGTGGCGCGCTCCCCTCACCCCTTCGCCCCTATAAATACCCCCTAGCCGTCGCCGTTGAGCTCAAACCCAGTTCACACCATTTTCGCCGCCTCTGTTCAATCGAGCTTTCGCCGACGATTGAAACTGTTTCTCCCTGAGCTGTAAGTAGATAAAAGGCTTGTCACAACCTCCTCTACGTATTCTATTTGGTCATTGATCGTGACATAGCTTCTGCTTGGGATATTTTGAAGTTTCCCGGTCGCCATCGAGGAAGCCGCTGAGCACCTTCACTGTCTCACCGTCAAGCTCCAGTTCTAGGCCATATCCAGCCTCAATCCTTTAAGCAAAAAGGTTCGCAATCCTCTCTAGTTTATGCGCACAGAATCTAAGCCTATGACATGAAGTGTAGCTCGATTTCTTATTCGGTAATCGAACGATTTCTCAATAGAACAACAAGGCTTCGCGCTTAAATTAGTTTCATTCTTGCAATCATCCTTTAATCTGGTTAGCAGATAACTTCTGTATGTCCTAATGAAGCTCCCTGCCCAAAAACCCTGAAAGTTATCAACCGAGCACCTTAGATTTTGAGTTTTCATGGCCGTCGGTTGAAAAACCATACTTCGCCATCGAGCTTAGCTTTGCTGGCAATGTCACCCCAATCTAACCCCCAAATCATCCTCCTGGTGTTTCCAGGAACCTCCCTGACCATTTCCCGGGCCTATTACGCCATTTCCGAGCATTTCCGACGAACGCCGAAACCCTAGCTCCGCCGTCACTATCGCACCGCCGTCTCCGGCCATTGCCAACGTGATTGGACACCACCATCGGCTTGCTCGGTCGATTTTATGGTTGAGCGGTCAAGGCGAGGCCGAAGGAGGTCGACGCACCTAATACCGATGAAGCGCCACCGCGGTTCCGGCCAGAGACGCCGCCGCGTCGGGAGGTTGACGAAGGTGCGGGTCCCACCTGTCAACGACACCGCTCGCGTGGGATTAGTTGTGAACACGGATCCGGTGCAGTTGCGCGGGTTAACCCCATGGCTCCCGGTGTGGCTCCGTTCTGATTGTCCCGATTCAAATGAAGTGGGACCGAACCCTTTATTTGAAATTTCCAATAGGAAAATAAATCCAGATTCAATCCAAACTTGGAAAATCCATAACTTCATGTAGAATAATCCAAAAATTCCCAAATAAATTTTGTTAGAACCAGAATGAAGAATACTATCTATTGGTGCACTTGGATTGGTATGAAAAGCCATAGAAATTTCTCTATAATTCATATAAGCAAATCGCTTAAAGAATTCATTCCTATAGTTCTGTTAATTGGAAAATTCCCAATTTTTGTCAGAACACTATTGTTAATACACTTGATCTCCAGTAAAGGTTTCAAGTTCTTTGGACTTAAAATACTGGGTTGATCAATATTCCAAATCTCTATGTAGCTATAAATTAAGAAAAATGGAAAGTCAATTTCCAGAAATTTACCCAAACTTGAAAAATCAGTTTCTCCATGTAGGAAGCTTAGAAAATAGTGAAATAAATTTTCCTAGAACCAGTGAGACCCATTCTACATGATACAACCCCTGGTAGCCATGGTAGGTCTTCAAAATTTCAACCAAAATTTAGAAAAGGTTATTGCTTACCATAATTTTTGAGAACAACAAACTTCCTTGATCATCTCCTGTTCTTTGCAAGAATCTTCTCTATAGTCTCTAGTATCTATCCTAAAAATACCAAAGCCAATTAAGATAATTATCCTATTTTCATCTAGGATTTCACACCACCTCAAGCATATTAATTATTTTTCAAAGTCATTCATACCTAGTATATGCATATCGTGTAGTAGCTGAAATCGAGGAGCAGCCGGAAGCTTTGGAGGTCCAGCTGCCAGAAACAAACCTAGGCTCAGACTCGCATTTAGGCAAGCCCCGATTTGTATTTAAGTTCCTTACGGTGTTTTGCAGTTTTATTTCACCTTACGTCTTCAGATGATTGTGCATTACATTTAAGGTGTTTGACATCCACTTGCATGGCCCACAAATCCTATTGAGTCTTGGGTAGGTCTACGGCCCGTTGAGTAGACACTGCTATGCTTATGCTCATAGGAATTCGGTAGAAGTCGAGTAGTTGGAATCTACTCGCGAGATAGGAATTTTATCACACGGGAGGATCTTGAATAAGAAAATGGGTTATGAATATGAAATTGAGACCGGGCAGTGGGTAGGATGCAGCGAGACATGGTCTCACGTGATTAGCCCTGCTTGTGTCGATTGAGGACCGTTTCGTGTGCGCTTCTGCTGGACAAGCTTGAATTGTACCAGCGACATACTGGAGGAATGGGCTCCAGTAAACTGATGTGGCTTGATACTGGTTTTTCAAGGCATTCCGTTCTATTTTATAGGCATGGGTTGAGGGAAGCAAGGTGTAAATCAGCTAGTGGGCATGTCAGAGTACGCCCCACGCACTGACCTCCTGCTCGTGACGGATCGACCAGTTCGACATTCGAGTGTTTAGTGAAAGGTGGCCATATACGACTAGTACTGAATTGTTATGTAGGTACCGCTGAAAGTACTCGTTGGCATTTCCGAAAGTGCGTATGTGTCGTGTTGTTCCGGGTATGTCCTGATTGCAATCACCGTCCCTTGCGGTAATAGAGTTCCACTTGTTCACTACGCCATGACGTAGTAAATACTGAAGAAGTCAGGAGAATATGATATATTGGTTTACAAATTGCTTGGACAACCTTGTTTCGCTTAGAGATAGTACAATTAAATGTTTACAGTTTCCCCATACTTTACCTGTAAAAGCATTATGTGTTTTGTGCACGTCATATCATCGGCAAAGCGTTTCTTGTTTGATTGTGGAGTCTATGATGTGTCGTGCCTGGAGAATGTCATGTGCTACTTAAAATATGAATATAAGGATCCACTTGTATGTGAGTCCTTTATGCTTTACCTTACCTATGCTTAGTATTCACCCTTGCATATGTCTAGTGAGACGGGTTAGCCTTGCTGAGCCTTATGCTCACGTTTGCAGTTAACAAGTTTATGCAGATTATACGACTGATGGCGGGTTTGATGACGAGGCTGCACCCCCTCCCGGGTTCACAGCCGAGTGGGAACCCTGCACGCCGCCGTGAATTGTGTGTTGCTAGTGCAAAGTATCCAGGGCATGGATGACTTTTCTTTTGCATAGCTAGTGCTGAGAGCGTAGCTATGATGTATAGTTATCTTTCTTTTCGTTAGTATTTTAAAAACATCCGTTGTGCTTTTCAATAAAGACTTGGTACTGTAAATTATTCTCGCCCTTTTCTTGTATTTTGTTGGGTGTCGCATCGCACGACACCACCCAATGAGATCCTTGGAGGTCGGGATTCCGGTCTCCACAAAGCGCTCCGGCGCTATCACCAAAGGCATGTGCATAACTGACAGCTCGAGGAAGGCGATCTGGTGCTACGGAGAATACAAACTCGAGAAGGGTTAAACAAACTTTCCCCCAGCTGGGAAGGAGCCTTTCGAGTGATCAAAGTATCCCGTCCCGGATGCGTTCGCTTGGCAACCGAGGATGGGACACCGCTCCCTAATCCTTGGAACATTGAGCACCTCCATAAGTTCTACGCTTAATATCACAGAGGTGAGCCTGTAATTACATATGATGTATGTTATAGCGTCATTATACAGAGTCGGGTAGCTCCTCCGGGAGAACAGCCAGACCTTTCCCAGAAGGTCCGCCAAGTTCAAGCAACACTTGACACAGTCTCATAACTAAAAGTGTAGCTAGTTACCTTGAGTCAAGCAAGAAATGCAACACACTTAGCCTGGTTCCGTACCTAAGAGTGTACTTGTTTCCTCTGTACCCTGGACATATAATGAAAGACATCATTATGTGAAAACAAACTCCACGTGCATTTATTTTGTACAAGCTCATTATTTTTTATTTTTCTCTTTCTTGTCTATAACAAAGTTGTGCAATTCTAAAAAAACATTAGCTGAAACAATCCATATATAATTTAAGTTGCTTTCTTAATTCTTTTGGGTCTTAACATTGTTGAATGGCCTACTCGCCTGAACACCAAGCCAATCTAGGTCCGGAGTGTGCTATCGACTTAGCCTGGTCTTGCACCCTAAGTACGCCACTCTACCTACACCCGGTAGGCCTGAGTAAGGTGAGTCCACAAAACGATTGGACCTGGAGAAGATAAGAAAATGCACTTGATTGTATATAGTATTGCGGTCGACCAAAAAATTTCTTTCGGGAATAGTAAGCCGCAAATGAGTTATAGATAAGAAATGAATTTTACTGTTTTTCTTTACTTCAGTGTGCAAAAAAAATCTCATGATGATGGTGGATGATGCCGGAGCTATCAAAGCATCGACATCCCCTAAGGTGGCCCACTGTCGATGTTTCAAACATTGATAGTAGGCGTCGCCAAAACTATCAAGTTCCGACAAATCCAGGGATCCAACCGTCAACGTGAAGAAAAGATGGTAGAAGGGCACCCAAATGGGGTCTTCTATCGACGCTCTACGTGTTGACAGTGGACGCTGCCGGAGCTACTAAGCTCCGTCAGTCCCAGAGGACCAACTGTTGACGCTCTACGTGTTGACAATGGTTGCCGTCGGAGTTACTAAGCTCCTACAACCTCAGGGGGCCCCTGCTGTCGACGACTTCAGACCTATAATCTACAAGTTCTAAGCACGCAAGTCTTCAACAAAATGCTGCATCCTTTTGGTACATGTTCGCAATCAAATTGTGAACATCTACCAGGGGGCCAAGTGAGACAAAGGTTGAAGACAAAAACTGAAATTCATAAATTTCTTAGATTTCATTCATCTGAGGACAAGAGATTACAAAATTGGAGAATAGAAAATCAGATACAAGTGGGAGCTACAAGGAGAAAGTCCTAAATCCTACGGAAGAACGAGGCGACCTTCTGGGCAACCTCCGACACGCTGGCCTTGGCAGCATCTCCATCTCCATCGATGGGACCTTCAAGCACCAGATCTAGTGGGAAGTGAGGATCCCGGCTTGTGTAGCACGTCAGCATGTATTCTGCGACGTTCTACGCAAGGGATTTCCCTTCAGTTTCCAACTGATCCGCGATGACATCGCCCATCTTGTTGAGTTTGTTGCCCGCCGAGTTCAATGCCTTCAGCGCATGGTCCAGCTCTGGCTCCGGATCGTCCGGGCGCGCGGGACTAAAGCCCAGCAGCGTCAGCGCGTCATTGGCTTTGCCCAAGAATTCCCATACTTGATGGGACTTTGCAGCCCTTGAGCCTCGCATCTCTTCCAAGGACCTCTTGATTGCCACAAGCTCCGAACCCTCCCGGGCAAGGCGCTCGACCTCTTTAGCGTGCTGCTGAATCCTTTCAGCAACATGCCTTTCGAGGTTGGCAATCTCCTCTTGTTCTGGTGGTCAACCAGGTCTCCCTCCCAGCCCCGCACCTTCTTTTCCCTGGCAGCAACTTCATTCTCCCTTTTGGTGAGGTCCTGTCCCCGCTGCCTGGCCTTCTTCTCCTCGCTCTCGCGGAGCTCCTCCAGCTTCTTGGTGCGCTCCGCGAGGCTCTTGTCACCCAGAGCCATCCTCTGGGCGAGCTCCTCCTCCCTCTTCATGAGGTCATCCCTCAGCTCCACGAGTTTTTGCTCTTCATCTTTGAGCTTCTTCTCCCGCTCCTCAAGAGCCTCCCGGCGCTTGACGAGGCTCTCGTGGATGGTACTGAGTTTCTCCTGGCGATCATTAACTGCTTCATTAGCAGCCACTGCTTGTTCGTGGATAGCCCGAGACTGGTTGTTGAGGGATCGCACCATGCTTTCCCTCTTGTACAACAGTTGGCCCCAGTACTCCATCTGGGCCTTCTCCTTTTTGACCCACTCCTTGTCGTCGGCCAGCCTTTTTGCGCCAGTTTCGTCTCGAATTGGAGTCAGTTGCGCCACCTCCTAAGGGTTTGGCGCTCCTCCTCGAGGGCTTTGCTGTCATGATAAAAGGCCAGCTAGACCTGACGAAGGCTAGAGCAGGCGTTGACGATGGATAATGATAGGGGCATTGGCTCCGGACCTGTCGGGGTCCTCTCCGCTGACTCTTGCAGGGTTCTCCATAACAAAAATCGGGTCCCACTCTACAAGAGCGGTCCCCTGAACTTCCACGGGACTAGGGCTGTCCCCCGGGTGTGCCTCAGTTGTCGCTGAGGAAGGTCCGGCAACGAGAGCTTCTACCTTCAGAATCAGCTCTGAAGGTCCCACCGCTAGGTCATCAGTAGCTGATCCCTCAAGCAGAGGACCGGCCGCTTCATCTTGGCACCCTGGCTCAAGCGCGGGTACCTCCGAAACTACCACCTCTGGGGCAGGCGTTGAAGATTCTATAGGAGCTGAGGCAACTTTTGGCTCCGACGCTGGTGCCTCCTTCACCGTCGGTTCAGGCGTCAGTGCTTCGACCGCCACCGGTTTGGGTGTCGGCACCTCCATGACAACCGGCTCAGGCGCCGGAACTTCATCAACCACTGGCTCCTCCATCGAGGCCTCAATAACATCCGGCTCTAAGGCCGGAACCGTAGCTACCTCTAGCTTTGAGGCCGGAGTGTCCGTCATCGCAGCATCCAAAACCGGAGCTTCAGCCTCCGGAGCTGGTGCTGCTAGTACATCTTCATTCCTGTGGTCCGGCGCTACCACGAGAGCTTCAGGAGATGAGTTGAGATCCACGATAGTCGGCACCGGAACTTCCGTGACCTCAGCCATCACCTGGGGCGGCGCTGGAACTGGAGCCGGAGCCTCCGCCTACACAGCATCAGCTGCTATCACAGGAACCGGAGCTTCAACCCCTTTTTTGGATACCCTGTGGATGAAGGACGAATAAACTCAAAATATGATTACAACAAAAAAAATCAACTGAGATAAAAAAGCAAATTTACCTTGGGAGACTTTCACTCCAGCTAGCGCGGAACCTCTTCGTCGGGCGCTCAGAGCCTGACCCAGTCGCAACTGGGGTAGTAGCTCCGGAAGGCTCTTCGGATCTTACTGCCACCGTCAGCGACGTCTTGGTTGGGGCCTTCCTAGACTGGGAACGACCCTCGGACTTAGAGCCCTTAGCTGGCTCCAGCGCTGGAGTCACCTGGGTGGAGCTGGCATTCCGGGGAGACGCCGATGCTGGAGTTGTCGTCGCCGTCGAAGACCTCCCCCGCCAGGGAGAAGGAGCTGTCGTGGAAGGAGCAGGTCTGACGGACCTCCCATCAGAGTGCTTTAACTTCCTCTTTCGGCTGGAGGGCTTAGCCAACTCTTTGCCCTTGCCAGCGACTTCAGCTCTCTATCTTGGGGCAGAAGGGGGACCACCCTCGAAAGCTCCGGGGATCGCCAATTTGGTGGTCGGACGCCTCTCTACCTCACCGAGGTCGTCAAGCTCCGGCATCTTCCGTCGAAGCTCCCTGCTGAACTCCACCTCCATGTTCAGAGGGAGGAAAGCTGCCGGCAGAGTTAAGTCGTCGCCCTCAACATCTATGCCATGCTGCAACTTCTTGAGATGAAGCTCCAAAGCAGCGCCTTCCAAATTTGACTTCAAACCAGTTTCAATCCGGTCATCGTCCATCACGCTGTTGAGGGCCCAAGCAAGCTTCTCCCTCTTCTTCAGCGGAGCCCACCTGTTGAACAGGAAGTTGCAGAAAACTGCCAGGGGAGTCACCCCTCCTTCCACACATTGGCAGATCCTAATCAAGGCAGGGTTGAAGGCCTTCAACAGCACCGGAGCTTCACTCCAGCCATCAGCGTCAACATTGGGCAGACCTTCAGGCAGCTCTAGCTTCTCGTGCTCCTCTGCCGTGACAACAATCCAATCCTTCTTCCAGTCGTCCCACTTGCCAGAAGGGAACAACCTCAAGTACTTGTAAGGGAATTTCTTGCGCTTCACAAAATAGTAGAAGCCAAAATACTCATCACTCTTGCCGGTAGTGTGTATGGTGAAGAAGGTACGGAAAAGCTCGACGCAGGGGGGAATACCCACCCACAACTCGCAGAAGTGGACGAATGTTGACACAAGAAGAATGGAGTGAGGGCCAAGGTGGTACAACTGTAGACCATAGAAGTCTAACAGCATCAAGAGAAAAGTGGAGAAAGGTGGGATTAGTCCCACCATGGCGTACGCAGAAAAGTACACCATGTCGCTGGCGCGCTTCTTCATGAACGGGAGCTTGCCGGCGCGGACCAGGTGGTTGAAGGAGTCGCTGGACGACCCCATGTAGGTCCGGACCTTCTTCAAATCATCGTCGGTCGTGAGACGGCTCTTGCGGAGACCCAACTCCAACGCAGCACGGCGGGACGAGAGAGGAAAAGCAAGCGAAACTTTGGAGGATTCGAGCGCAAGTTCAAATGAAGGCCTAAGGAATCCTCAAACCTTGCACGCTTTCCTTCTTAAGTAAGCCCGCACAACTCTTGGATGGAAACCGCAGAAGGGCCAAGGATACAGTTCAAAAATTTCACCCTGCCAATGACAAGGGGGCCCGGGGCCACCCTGACGATCAAGTCGAGGTCCTTACCCCAGGCGAACAGTTGTCATGATGAGAGGCAGGAAACCCGAGCGCAGTGGCCTGACAGGGCATGCGGAACCGATACGGTTTTCATATTGGGAACCGGTGACCTTCAATTGCGTGAGATCCGCACGCGCAGATCTCACCTGCCGCACCCTAAAGACGCCATGCGGCGATGGTTTAACTGCACCACCACCTCAACGGCACATCCAAAAACCCTTGAAGACACGGCGCAGAAATCAAAATATGGACCCACCTCTGGCAGAATGACTTAATCCAAAAGGTCTCTCCTAGAGGTGGGCCCAGGGGGCCACTGTCGGTACCCTGCGTACCAGATACCCCTTGGAGTTGCGAAGATTGCAAAGGAACTCCACCTATCTGAGTTGAAGACCTCCGAAGGCCCTACATGTCATACGGAACTAGACCTGCCTCCCTTCTATGGTTAGTCCTAGTGCCGCCATGTGTATCATAAAACCGGAGCTACATTCCATACATGGGAAAGCTCCGGACTAGATACCTGTGTGGCACCCCCGGGTCTAACCCCCGACAGAGGAAAGCTCCAGTACAGACACGTGTACAACGACACCGGACTTACTCGTCCAAGATGGTAAGCTCCGGAGCTACCACACGTCCAACCGCCAGACCTTCAACCTCAACACGCAGATTGGTGGACCTCCAACGGCTCGGACCTTCAAGGAACATTAAAGACTTCAAGACCTGATTATGTGTCATTAATGCTATCTTAATGACACACGATTGGAGGACCCTTAATACTAGTAACGCCACCATTAAGGCACGTTACCACGCTGTTAAGGGAATCAAGTACATTAACTGTGTATTAGGCATCAGTAACCGCTAGGGCCACAATCGGGCCAGGCTGATGATGTAACGACCAGTCCTTGTACTATAAAAGGACTGGTCAAGCGATGCACAAGGGGAGACAGGGGGACTAGAGGCTTCCTGACCCAAGTGCTCAGACGCTCAATACAACAACAACACACACCCGTGGAGTAGAGTATTACGCTCAGGCAGCCCGAACCACGTAAATCCCCGTGTCAAATCACCATCCTGTTCTGAATTTTCATGCGCCCCAACAGAACTACGAAACTCCGCTGGCTTCCAACGGAAGTACCGGGAGAACTGCCGGAACAAGACTCCGACAGTACTTGTGTGGGAATGTGCCAGGTCTGCACCCAAAAAGGTCAGCATATTATTGTTCATGTACACGAGCCTCTCCGAAACAAAAGATTTTGCTTTTGTGAAAATTTATTTTTAATCCCGAGAGACGCTCAAATGCACATAGCAACATTTTTAAGTTGCGTGCCTGGTCCAAACTATGCTCTAAAAAGATGACCGTATCATCTGCATATTGTAGAATTGATAACCCATCATCCACGAGGTGCAGTATAACACAACGAATTAACCCATTCACCTTAGCTCTGTTTATAACAATAGCAAGCATATCTGCCACTATGTTAAAAACAATTGGCGATAACGGATCTCCTTGGTGTAAACCCTTTTTAGTTTGGAAGTTTGCACTAATCTGATCATTGACCTTTATATTAACATGGCCACCTCTTGTAACCTCATCTACCCAGCCACACCATGTTGATGAGAAACCTTTGATCTCTAATACGTGGCGCATGAAGCTCCAGTTAACTTTATCATACGCCTTCCCAAAATCAATCTTCACAATCACCCTATTCAATTTCTTCTTGTGTAATTCATGTAATGTTTCGTGTAAAATAACAACACCTTCCATTATATTCCGACCTGGTAGAAATGTTGTCTGTGTGGGACTGATGACTTTGTGGGAAATTGACATCACTCTATTCGTGATCACTTTTGTAATAATTTTGAAGCTTACGTTTAATAGACAAATTGGCCTAAACTGCTGTATTTTGACAGCTTCAACACACTTTGGTAATAGTATAATAGTGCCAAATTTTAATCTAAAGGTCTGCAGATTACGAGCATAGAAGGCGTGAAACAGAGCCATAAGATCTGCCTTAATCACATCCCAGAGTACCTGATAGAATTCCGCGGGGAATCCATCTGGTCCCGGTGCCTTGTTATGCTCCATTTGAAAAACAGCTTTCTTGACTTGCTCTTCGCTGAAATCAGCAATAAGGAAATCATTTTCCACCTCTGAGACCTGGGGAATATCCTCTCTTTGGTCCATATCCAGCTGAAATAATTCATCCTTCGGAGGACCTAAAAGCTTTTTGTAATATTTAACAATAAACTCGACAATCTGATTTTCGTCAGTTATCTGTCTGTCCCCTTCTTGGAGGTGGTAGATTTTTTTTCTCCTATGCTTACCATTAGCCACAAAATGGAAGTGTTCATTGTTCGCGTCCCCATCCAATAGGTCCTTTGTTTTGGCACGTTGATACCACTTTACCTCTTCTTCTCTTAATAATCTTGCTAATCTGTCTTGTAAATTCTGCTTTAATATTATTTCCTCTGGTTGTAACAATATGGACTCAGCTTTTTTATCTAAGGCGTCAACCGCGTCTAAAATTTCCTTTTTCTCCTTCGTGTAAGCACCACTTATGTTTTTCGCCCAGCCTCTAAGATATTGGCGTGTTTTTCATATTTTTGTTTGCCATACATCCATCGGATCATGGCACTGGACCGACTTCTCCCATAATGTCTGGACCGTCGGTATAAAACCATCTCTAAGTAACCATCCTAGTTCAAACTTGAGCGTAGGTATGTAAATTTTTAGGGATGTAGTACCGACATCTAGCAGTAAGGGGGCGTGGTCTGATACGTTCCTGGATAGCGCCTTAACCGTAGCTAATGGATATTTAACTTCCCATTCTGTTGATACAAGAATTATGTCCAGTTTTTCAAAGGTGGGATTATGCAATGCATTGGTCCACGTGTACTGACGACCGGACATCTCGATCTCTCTTAAGTCTAATCCATCTATTACGGCATTGAAAAGGAAAGGCCATCTGATATAAAAATTACCTTTGTTTTTCTCTTGCGAGTGTCTCATAATTGAAATCACCACCTATAAGAATTGGTAGATTTTCTTCTGAGCATAAATTAACCATTTCTGCAAGAAATTTATCTTTGGACTGATTCTGCGCTGGTCCATATACTAGTGTCAATGCCCATTTAAAATTATCTGATTTCTTACATAAGTGTATTTTGTATAATAATCTCCTTCATCTATGCACTATATTTCCTTACAATTGGAGTTCTGATTTGAGTTCCACATCTTTAGGATCGAAGAGCACGTGAAAAGCTACCAGAGAGGGGGGTGAATGGTAGATTTAAAAATCTTACGCAGCGGAAACAATTAAACCCCAACCTATTCGGCAGAAAAACGATATGTTAAAGAAATCGTGTGTGAGACAAATCTAAACGTGTTTCACCATGACAAAAGTGATAGATATCAGATAGAATCAAGTCACGAAGACAACACAACAAGAATAACTCAAATCCGTCGAGAAAAACTCAAGTTATGATCGAAAGATCAAACAAAGGTCAATCTGCCCTACCCGAGAAAAAACAGTTCTGGAACGCTGCAAAGAAACTCGTGTAGATCATAGACCACAAATCCAATGACGGTGAAATTTTGACAGATGATATATAATCAAGTTGTGAAGACAACCCAAAAAGAATCATGTCAATTGGATTTGTAAAACTCGAGTTATGATAAAACCACCGACGAAAGGTAGTGCTGTCCAGAAACTCGACAAGTAAAACTTGTCTCGAACAAGTCGGACGAACAAGGCACAAAAGTTCCTTCAAACTATGAATTTTATTCAATATAACACAAGAGGAACAGCACCAAAGTCTTCTACCACGAGCTCTGGGCTCCCTTGCTTATATAACCAGCTCGAAAGCTAACTCAACTCAAATCAGGAACCTAATCCTACTCTGTTCACGAATCGTAACTTTCCATAACTGCTTAGGATTCTTTTATACACAGATAGAAGCAATCTTAAGACTTCCAAACACCTTAGGAACGTATCCCACATTCCTAAACAACTCAAATTCGTGACCCACACTAAATCCTATCATAACCAACTCAAATCTTTCCATATTTGAGTCAAACCCGACTCAGCCGCAGCCTGAGTCCATAACCTAGTCGGTTGGACCTTTCTGACAAACTCTTTACGTCCACATCTCTTCATCACGTCTCGAACCATGTAGCCACGTCCATGCACTCCTTGCACACATGCAAAAATCTTCCAAATCGAGACATGTTAAAAATAAGCTCACTATTTGAACTTACAACTTTGCAGCAGTTTTTATTGAAAATAATTTCCAGTTTTTCATCTAGCAACTGTGAAACAGAAGCAAGTTGTATTTCAAATTTTTGACAAGTGCCACATCCTTCAAAGTGTAGTGATCATTTACTCTAACCGAACCCTTAGCAATTATAGGAGTGGAGAAATTATTGGCAAAAGTAACATTCTCTACACGTGACACGAAAAAGAGAGAGAGGAGAACCAATCTTTGTTACCGGTCATGTGGCGTGAGCAACCTGAAACCACAATCCAAATGTTCTCCTTCCTCAAATGTGTAACCTACATAGAAGCACAATACGTCGATGACTCAATACTGGGGTTAGTCAAAAGGCATTTAGGAATCCAGTATTGAGTCACACGACGTGCAGCAGGAAAACCACGCGAAAGCTGAGATAAAACAGCAGGTTTATGAGTCAATGTTTGAGGTTTTTTATTCTTAACTACTGACCTATAAGGTGTTACTTGTGTAGCACAAAAATCAGTAGCTCCAGAGGCAAAAACAGAATGTCCGGAGGTAAACTTTGAATGTTTTTGACTCATAACAGCAGGTTGCATGTTGCTTGCATTCGGTTTAATATGTGCAGAAAATTTTGCATGAAAGTTATGAGATCTAGCAACCATTTTTTCCCTTTTCTGTTGTTTAGCTAGTCTATAACAAAAATCTATGACATGACCATCTCTACCACAGTAGGTACAATGCAATTTAACTTTGTGTTCATGTCTAGATGAGCAAACAACATTTTTATTTGAAACCGAATGAGACAATACTCCTGCAGATTTGAAAACCACTTCTTTTTGTTTAGGAACTGTTTGAATCAAACCACTTCCTAATGACTTTACAATTTTAGGTGGATGTGCCTTAGCATGAGCATGAGAATCAAAACCTAAACCAGATTTATCATTGCAAGACTTGGATGAATTCAGCAGGAAGTTTAGGTTCTTATTCCCATCACAAAACCGATCAAATGTCTTATGCATGTTATCAAGTTTATTGGACAGATCAAGGCAATTTTCACATGAAGTTTTTCCTTTTAATTTGCAATTAGAACAGTATTTAACTTCATGAGAACGTAAAGCATTGTTCAAAATGGAAATTTCATTCACTACATCTTTTAGTATCTTATCAAGATTATCACATGCAGAACAATGCAAATCATATGTTGAACAAGAAGCATCTTTTAAGTTTTTATCATTAAATGTAGCAAGCTCTTTGTTCTTTTTAATTTCTTCATCAAGTCTATCTAGAGTGGAGGAGTGTGCACTTCTTAATGTGGACAATTGTTCATATATTAAGTCACATGAGGAACAAGAATCATCACTAGGAATCAAGGATTTCAAACCATTAATTTCAGATTCTAGTGACTCAATTTTAACATCATTGTCCCTAAGCTTTTTGTCCTTTTTCTTAACAATAACAGTGGCACGAGAAAAAGCATCACACATTTCTTCGCAAGTAGGACATACCTCTTCATTGTCGCTGTTGTGTTCTGCCTCCTCCATACTTGATCTTGACTTGCCCACCATGAAGCACAAGTTTGCCAAATCATCTTCATCTTCATCACTTCCAATGTCCACGTCGCTTGAGCCAAGTTCCTGGAGTGCTGAGATAAAACTGCTCACCAATTGACGTCCTGTAAAACCCTTCTTTTTCTTCATATCGTTTGTTGAGGTGTGCTTTATCCTTGATTGTTTTTCTTCCCGGGAGGTAGGACCTGAAAGGTTAGGACAATATGTATGAAAATGTCCTGTCTTACCACATTCAAAGCATCGTTGAGGTCCGGAGCTTCCTCTCCTTCTAGTTCTCACATTTTGCAATGCTTTTGAGAACCGGGTAGAGATGAGCGCTAGCTCCTCCTCTGGAAACTCCTCAATCTGTTCAAGGGTTAGAGAGGACAACAAAGCAAGTGTACCACAAGATGAAGATTGGCCGGAGCTAGGCATATCATGTTGAGAAACAAAAGCAATAGACTTGTTGGGGTTCTTACGTGATATTATGTCAATTTCATGAGTTTTTAGCTTGGAATATAGCACATCTAAAGTAAGTGAACTCATGACAGTAGATTCACGAATAGATGTGACTTTCATCTCCCAATATGACATAACTAATGCACTTAGCAATTGCCTAGCATTTTCAGCATCTGAAAAATTAACATTGACACTACACAAGTTGCTGAGAATTTTATTAAAGCGAGCAAAAAGGTCATCAATAGACTCACCGGGTTGCATCTCGAAGCGCATGTATTCTTTCTTGAACATGTCTTGCCTTACCTCTTTGATCGTGTTGGATCCGTCGTGGTAGTCACAAAGTGCTTTCCACACATCGTATGCAGATCGGAGGTGTGCAACACGGTTGAAGTCGCTTTGTGTTAATCCTTGTATGATCAAGTTCTGAGCCTTGTTGTTGTTGTCGACATCTCTCAGATTTGTAGCTGTAACTTAATCGTTTGATGGCACTTTGTAAGACTTGTATACCTTATCCCATATTGCAAAGCCTTGTGCCTGGATGAAAGCCTCCATGCGTGCCTTCCAATCCTGAAAATCAGTACCAGCGAACACACAAGGTTTGGCAGAGTACTTCTCCATGATGATTATTCAAAAACACGCGCAAAACACAAAGATTAGAGCACCGTGGCTCTGGTACCAATTGTAGGATCGAAGAGCACGTGAAAAGCTACCAGAGGGGGGGTGAATGGTAGATTTAAAAATCTTACGCAGCGGAAACAATTAAACCCCAACCCCTTCGGCAGAAAAACGATCTGTTAAAGAAATCGTGTGTGAGACTAATATAAACGTGTTTCACCATGACTAAAGTGATAGATATCAGAGAGAATCAAGTCACAAAGACAACACAACAAGAATCACTCACATCCGTCGATAAAAACTCAAGTTATGATCGAAAGATCAAACAAAGCTCAATCTGCCCTACCCGAGAAAAAACAGTTCTGGAACGCTGCAAAGAAACTCGTGTAGATCATAGACCACAAATCCAATGACGGTGAAATTTTGACAGATGATAGATAATCAAGTTTTGAAGACAACCCAAAAAAGAATCACGTCAATTGCATCTGTACTCGAGTCATGATAAAACCACCAACGAAAGGTAGTACTGTCCAGAAACTCGACGAGTAAAACTTGTCTGGAACAAGTCGGACGAACAAGGCACAAAAGTTCCTTCAAACTAAGAATTTTATTCAATAGAAAACAAGAGGAACAGCCCCAAAGTCGTCTACCATGAGCTCTGGGCTCCCTTGCTTATATAACCAGCTCGAAAGCTAACTCCACTCAAATCAGGAACCTAATCCTACTCTGTTCACGAATCATAACTTTCCATAACTGCTTAGGATTCTTCTATACGCAGATAGAAGCAATCTTAAGACTTCCAAACACCTTAGTAACGTATCCCACATTCCTAAACAACTCAAATTCGTGACCCACACTAAATCCTATCATAACCAACTCAAATCTTTCCATATTTGAGTCAAACCCGACTCAGCCGCAGCCTGAGTCCATAACCTAGTCGGTTGGACCTTTTCGACCAACTCTTTACGTCCACATCTCTTCATCACGTCTCGGAACCATGTAGCCACGTCCATGCACTCCTTGCACACGTGCAAACATCTTCCAATGACGTCCATGTGACGCCCAGTTCCGAAAACTGAACCAAGCTAACGCATATGTGTGCCCAGGATGTTCAACACACATACACGAGTGATTCACAAATGATAAACAGATAATTACCACAGCTCAAATTATTAAATAAGTACTCTTTTTACATAATTCATTATATTCTCGGATACAAGCTCTAATGAATATTAATGACAAGTTCAACTAATGCAGCGGAAATAAACTAATTAAGCAACTAAGCAAACTAAGAAAAAGGGATAGCGTAGCTCCATGCAACACCACAGGCAAAGCTGACGGTAGACACGGCCTAGAACTCCACATTATCGCCATTGAACTCACAATTCTGACCTGCAACTGTTAGGGGGGATTGCAAGAGTGAGTACATGTCGTACTCAGCAAGTGTGAAAAGTATGACATGTGGCTGATTCAAATGACGATAATAATAATGGCTAAGTGCTGAAAAGTACAGTAAAACCATTTGAAAAGCAATGTATCATATTTATGTGAAGTAAACCCATCATAAACCATGTAACCATCATAATACCAGTCCATAAATCACCATTACCAATAACCATAATCAATGTCATAAACCATAATTCCATCCCATAACCATAACCATAATCATAACAACCATAACCATCACCACCTCGTAACCATTATCAAACCATAACCATCCCAAATCCCAATTTCCCTCTAATCATGTAGGTCATCCGGGCGCTCATAACCGGGAGCACGGCTATCATGATAGTTTTAAACACTCTGCAGAGGTTGTACCACTTTACCCACATGTTTGTGATTTCATCACCTTTCGGTGACTAAGAAACCTCCATTATGCCATCTCACACTTCTGTAGGTGTGTGGCCAAGAGATCACAAAATAACCTTTCAAAAGGGACTACTAGTATGTACGGGCCCACTAAGGTTTCACCGGCAGGCTTGGATCTCCATTCTCCCACCCACGGGCCCCCTCGTGTGCCATGCGGATCCCAGGGCAGTCCTCCTCGACTCTCATTCCCCGCGCCATCCAATGGTCCACACAATACTAGCAGCACTCCTATTTAATCAGCTACGTTGCACCCATACTTGGCCTTGTGGTGGCACTGTTGACCTGGCATATTCTCGCATGAACCGGTCCTTAGATCTAAAGCAAGCAAACCACCATATCATCCAACCCATCCACAAAACCATGCTTTGCTTAGATCACCCATCATATTGACCAGTTCACATTAACCAAAATATCATTGATGCATAATTAAATGTGTAGTGTTGTTTGCCATCCCAATTAATTAAGCGAAGCAAAAAGGTAAAAACCCTTCCCGACTCTCTACCATAAATTCCAGGTGACAAGGGTGGTCAAACAAATCTAGTAAACTTCCTACCATAGGATTCCCATTAATTTGACACAAGCATGCAAGTTCGCAAACAAAACATTTAATTTAAAATAGGATCAATATGCTTCAAGGACACTTGCCTTGCTCCGACTGATGGGGTTGCTCAAGCGCTTCGAAGTCTTGGTTCTGGAAATCCTCGTATGCGGCCTCTTGAGCATGTTCCTCTACGCGTGATCATACATACAAGAAAATACATACAATTCAATATGATGCACACAAAATAATCAACATGCAATGACATGCATGCATGCATAATTCAATAATTAATTAACTACGGTTGTTTACTAATTAGATGCGGCTAGTTCATACGTGTTCATAAGAGTTTACGGGGATTTTAGCGGGAATTAATGCTGCTGAAAATAAAAAGACGACGCAACTATGATCAAACTACGCCTATTAGGTTCAATATGATCGCTAAAATTCGCATCGGGAACATGGCCTACCTTAGATGCGATGGCTTCGATTATCGCGGGATGGGGGCAATGCATAGACGAAGTAGATGCGCAGGGTCCTCCGGCGGCACGACGACGGCGACGCGATGGCGACGACGATCTCCGGCGAACGGTGGGGCCCTCCTCTTTTTCTTCCTTTTCTTCCCCTGGGGCACCTCTGTTCTCTGGAGTTTTTTTTCTTCTGGCGGCTAGGTTTCCTTCTGGCGGCCTTCGGGGGCTTTATAAAGGCGCGGGCGGGAGGGGCGATCGTGGAGTCCGGCTCGGTACCGACTCGGTACGGGAGCGCGGAGGACACGGCCGCGGGCGAGTCGCGCGGGGCCGGGCGCTGCGGTATCGGGCGCGGGGGGCGGGCGGCCGAGCGGCGGGGTGCGCTGGCACAGGGCGCGGTCGCGATGCGGGGGTGGGCCTACTCGGTCGGCCTGCTCGGTCGGCCGGGCTGCTCCCTCTTTTTCTTTTTTTTCTTTTTTTTCTTTATACTTTCTTTTATTATATGATTTATTATTTATATTTTTTATATATATAATTATTCATATTATATATATATTATTTATTATTTATTATTATTATAATATATACTATTAATATTAATATTTTATTTATTTTTTTATATATTATTATATATATTATTTATATATATTTATATATTTTTTATTATTATTTTTATACTTATTCCCTATTACAAGTTTTAGGCTATAACTATTATTTTCTTTTTCTTCTTTTGCTACACATATTTGTATATGTATGTTTTATTATTTTTCTCTTATTCTACTAGTGTTTAATGCATGATCATGTATGCAATGCATGATGCGAAAATTGAGGGTGTTACAAACCTACCCCCCTTAAAGTGAATCTCGCCCTCGAGATTCGATAGCGTGGAGAAAAGATAAGGGAATTCTGCCTTCATGTCTTCTTCACGTTCCCATGTAGCTTCGGCTTCCGTATGGTGTTTCCATTGCACTTTGCACCAACGGATCCTCTTATTTCTCGTGACCCTTTCCTTTATGTCCAAAATCTTGATAGGTTGCTCGACATAGGACAAATCCTCCTGAAATTCTAACTCGTCCATCGGCACTTGTTCTTCCGGTACCCTGAGACACTTCTTGAGTTGAGAGACGTGAAATACGTCATGTACATCGGAGAGATACGTCAGCAGCTCAAGTCGATATGCCACTTCTCCTCGTTTGTCCAAAATCTTGAACAGTTCGATGTAACGTGGTGCCAGTTTTCCTTTGACGTTAAACCGTCGCTGACCTCTGATAGGTGACACTTTGAGGTATACAAAATCTCCAACTTCAAAAGTCAGACTCCTTCGCCTATTATCAGCATAACCTTTCTGTCGAGACTGGACAGCCTTTAAGATTTCCCGAGTTATTTGGACTTGCCTTTCAGCTTCTTGTAACACGTCAGGACCAAACACTTGATTCTCTCCGATTTCATTCCAAAACAAGGGAGTCCTACACTTCCTTCCGTATAGTGCTTCATAAGGTGACATTTTCAGACTTGCTTGGTAGCTATTGTTGTAAGAGAATTCAGCGTACGGCGAACTTTTATCCCAACCTTTCCCATGCTTTAATGCACAAGCTCTTAACATGTCTTCCAAAATTTGGTTGGTCCTCTCGGTTTGTCCATCTGTTTGAGGGTGGTACGCCGAACTGAAGTTCAACCTTGTTCCCATTGCTTCATGCAATTTCTGCCAAAATCTGGAGGTAAATTGAGAACCTCTATCCGAGACTATCTTCTTCGGTACTCCGTGTTGACACACGATATGCTCCATATACAATTCTGCTAGCTTCGCGGTGGTATATGTGGTCTTGATGGGGATGAAGTGAGCTGATTTTGTCAACCGATCCACAATAACCCATATTGAATCATAGCTAGACTGAGTTCGCGGTAATCCAACTATAAAGTCCATACCAATCTCTTCCCACTTCCACTCCGGGATCTTTAATGATTGTAACAATCCGGCTGGCTTTTGATGTTCAGCTTTAACTCGTTGGCACACATCACAAAGTGCAACATATTCGGCTATGTCCTTTTTCATGCTGGCCCACCAATAGCATGTCTTTAAGTCCTTGTATATCTTTGTACAGCCAGGATGAATTGAGTAAGGCGAGTCATGTGCCTCCTTCAATATTGTTTCCCGAATATGCCTGACATTAGGTACCACAATCCTCTTTCCAAGCCATAAGGTACCCTGTTCGTCCTCATCAAATCTGAATTCTTTCCCTTCTTGGGTCCTTTCCTTGATTTCCTGTATTTCCTTGTCCTTTGTCTGTCCTTCCCGTATTTCCTGCTCTAATGTTGGGTTGACTTCCATCGTTCCCATCTCATTTATATATCCAAGGTTCAACCGTTCAAACTCCTTGCATAACTCGGATGGCAGCTCTTGTACTGTGAGTTGATGACTTACTCCTTTTCGGCTCAAAGCATCGGCCACTACATTGGCCTTCCCTGGGTGCTAGTTGATTCCCACATCATAATCCTTGATGAGCTCCAACCATCGGCGTTGCCTCAGATTCAGATCCGTTTGCGTAAATATGTACTTGAGACTCTTGTGATCCGTATAAATCTCACATCGGTGACCAAAAACGTAGTGTCTCCATATCTTCAAGGCGTGTACTACGGCTGCGAGTTCAAGGTCGTGTGTAGGATAATTCGATTCATGTTTCTTTAGTTGCCTCGATGCATAAGCTACCACTTGGCCTTCTTGCATGAGCACACATCCTAATCCTTGTCTTGATGCATCGTACAAATCCAAATTCCTTGCTCACGTCTAGTAATACCAGCACCGGTGCAGTTATAAATCTCTTCTTCACCTTCTCAATGTCGTCCTAGCAAGATGGAGTCCATTTGACAGGCTTTCCCCTTGTTAGCAACTCAGTCATGCGCTTCACTACGTTGGAGTAGTCTTTGATGGTTGGTTAGCTTTGACATTTATTGTGATGCATCAACTCCAATTGCTTCGGTGCTGTTTGAGATGCTTCAAATTCTACGGTGATCTCTTCTTCGTTGGTCAACTTCACCGTCTTTGTGGCACACTCAATAACTCCATTTGCTTCCTCAACGAGTCCATACCAGGTATAATATCCAACCCTTGAGAATCTAAAACAATGAGGTTGGCGGAGAAGTCTACCCCCCCCTTATTCTAAGGCTTATTTTTGGACATACTATATTTGTCCTCATCTCTCCTCAAGGAGACTTAACCAATCATCCGCATCCATAGGGTCAGCAGCTTGAGCAAAGGTTGGCGGCCTAGTCCTCATAAACTCTCCCAATCGGTGATGAGGAGGTGGGGGTGGCGGTGGAGGCATGTAGGGTTGATTGTTGATGTTGCTAGCCTGCAGCTGTTCCATTGTCTGTATCATGGTCTGCATGAGCTGGTTCTGCATAGCTAGTAGCTGCTCGATATTGATGGCTTCATGAGTAGGTCCTTGTCCATTGTGGTACTAAGGTACTCTATGGTTCTCCTCCTCACCATTGACATCCCTCTGGTTGCGAGTCCTCACCATCTGAAGAAGAGCAATAGGTAAGAATTTAGAAACGTCCCCAATTATATGCATCAAGGGATATGAAGCTAACCAACTAGCTATACTAGCCTAGGTGGACATGGCAATGTTAAAGCATCCCAAAATCCTCTATTAAGCACCAAGCAAACAATATATATAGCAAACAGCACACCAAGCAAAAACACATCGATTCCTGAGTGCTCCTATGTGCTCTAAAGTGTCCATTCTATCTAGGCTGCATCCTACGGTCAACCTGTGGCTCTGATACCAATCTGTAACACCCAGCCACTACGGGCCTGGCTGTCGTTACTCCTCACAGTTCTATAGGATCACAGACTAGCCTCACAGACCAACACTAGTCATTTCTGCGCACTTTGTCCTCACTCGTGCGCACCCGGGAAAACTTCCCGGTCGGTCACCCATCTACAAATTGCTCCGGGCCAAGCACGCTTAACCTTGGAGTTCTTTGCAGGTGAGCTTCCGGAAAAAAAGGTATACCTTGGTGGTATGAGTATTCTATCAATTCTATTAAGCCTTGAGCCAGGATGTCACAATCCACCCCCCCTTAGAAGACCGACGTCCTCGTCGGTCAACTCCCAAGTCAGGAACGTCCCCTCTTGGCCACGTCCATACGTTCAGTACTGGCATACGCACCATACCGTGTCCCTTCTAGAGGACCCACGCGTCATGCATACGTACCCACAACCCTGACCCGTATGCACCCGTGAAACTGCGAGGGTCGGCTCTGATACCAATCTGTGACGCCCGGTTCCGAAAACTGAACCAAGCTAACGCATATGTGTGCCCAGGATGTTCAACACACATACACGAGTGATTCACAAATGATAAACAGATAATTACCACATCTCAAATTATTAAATAAGTACTCTTTTTACATAATTTATTATATCCTCGGATACAAGGTCTAATGAATATTAATGACAAGATCAACTAATGCAGTGGAAATAAACTAATTAAGCAACTAAGCAAACTAAGCAAAAGGGATAGCGCAGCTCCATGCAACACCACAGGCAAAGCTGACGGTAGACACGGCCTAGAACTCCACATTATCGCCATTAAACTCACAATTCTAACCTGCAACTGTTGGGGGGGGGGGGATTGCAAGAGTGAGTACATGTCGTACTCAGCAAGTGTGGAAAGTATGACATGTGGCTGATTCAAATGACGATAATAATAATGGCTAAGTGCTGAAAAGTACAGTAAAACCATTTGAAAAGCAATGTATCATATTTATGTGAAGTAAACCCATCATAAACCATGTAACCATCATAATACCAATCCATAAATCACCATTACCAATAACCATAATCAATGTCATAAACCATAATTCCATCCCATAACCATAACCATAATCATAACAACCATAACCATCACCATCTCGTAACCATTATCAAACCATAACCATCCCAAATCCCAATTTCCCTCTAATCATGTAGGTCATCTAGGCGCTCATAACCGGGAGCACGGCTATCATGATAGTTTTAAACACTCTGCAGAGGTTGTACCACTTTACCCACATGTTCGTGATTTCATCACCTTTCGGTGACTAAGAAACCTCCATTATGCCATCTCACACTTCCGTAGGTGTGTGGCCAAGAGATCACAAAATAGCCTTTCAAAAGGGACTACTAGTATGTACGGGCCCACTAAGGTTTCACCGGCAGGCTTGAATCTCCATTCTCCCACCCACGGGCCCCCTCGTGTGCCGTGCGGATCCCAGGGCAGTCCTCCTCGACTCCCATTCCCTGCGCCATCCAATGGTCCACACAATACTAGCAGCGCTCCTATTTAATCAGCTACGCCGCACCCAAACTTGGTCTTGTGGTGGCACTGTTGACCTGGCATATTCTCGCATGAACCGGTCCTTAGATCTAAAGCAAGCAAACCACCATATCATCCAACCCATCCACAAAACCATGCTTTGCTTAGATCACCCATCATATTGACCAGTTCACATTAACCAGAATATCATTGATGCATAATTAAATGTGTAGTGTTGTTTGCCATCCCAATTAATTAAGCGAAGCAAAAAGGTAAAAACCCTTCCTGACTCTCTACCATAAATTCCAGGTGACAAGGGTGGTCAAACAAATCTAGTAAACTTCCTACCATAGGATTCCCATCAATTTGACACAAGCATCCAAGTTCGCAAACAAAACATTTAATTTAAAATAGGATCAATATGCTTCAAGGACACTTGCCTTGCTCCGACGGATGGGGTTGCTCAAGCGCTTCGAAGTCTTGGTTCTGGAAATCCTCGTATGCGGCCTCTTGAGCACGTTCCTCTATGCGTGATCATACATACAAGAAAATACATACAATTCAATATGATGCACACAAAATAATCAACATGCAATGACATGCATGCATGCATAATTCAATAATTAATTAGCTACGGTTGTTTACTAATTAGATGCGACTAGTTCATACGTGTTCATAAGAGTTTACGGGGGTTTTAGCGGGGATTAATGCTGCTGAAAATAAAAAGACGACGCAACTATGATCAAACTACGCCTATTAGGTTCAATATGATCGCTAAAATTCGCATCGGGAACATGGCCTACCGTAGATGCGATGGCTTCGATGATCACGGGATGGGGGCAATGCGTAGACGAAGTACATGCGCAGGGTCCTCCGGCGGCACGACGACGGCGACGCGATGGCGACGACGATCTCCGGCGAACGGTGGGGCCCTCCTCTTTTTCTTCCTTTTCTTCCCCTAGGGCGCCTCTGTTCTCTGGAGTTTTTTTTCTTCCGGCGGCTAGGTTTCCTTCTGGCGGCTCTGGCATTTGAAATCGATTCTAACATTTGACGAAGTTTAAATAAATTTCAAATTTGAATTTGGATTCAAATGTATCTAAATGATAATATTGAATTAAATAGTAAATTAGGTTCAAAATTTTGAAACTTGGCATGGAGTCTAAGTGAGCATGGAGAATCCAATGGTGAGTCTAACTTTGATGTTTGACCATTTTCGTTTGAAGTTTGGATTTGAATTTGAATCTCCTCATTTAAGGTTTGGATATTATTCATTTTATTATTTTATTATTTTTTCCTTTCATTTTCATAGAAAATCTGAATACTTGGAAATTAGGGATTTTACCTCTTAAGTTCTTATATACATTAGCAACCTTGTAACTATATTTAAAGTTTTAACAAATTCACATTTCTGAATATCATTCCAGTAGCAATTTAATTCATATGAGTTCTGAATCTCCAACTTAACTAACAAAAATTTAAGTTCACATTTTTTTGTGTTTTGCAAGTATGGTCTTTTACACGATTCATATCCATTAAGCTATATAAATTGAATGTGATTCATATCATGTGATTCATATCTATTAAGCCATATAAATTTAATTTTAAGACAATAAATGTTAGTTGAATGTTCAAGTTCATATCATGTGATTACTTCTTTTAGATATGAATTAAAAAGGCTTGTATAGTTTTTTATCTAAATGAACTAAAAGTTCGTATCATGCATGCGATTGCTCTTTTTTGGCATTGGCGACATGATAACTAATTATATTTTTGTAATATAGTAAACATCTTTATAATTTTGGTAGCTTTAGAGGACTGTAGTGAATGATGATTCTAGTAGTGAAGTATGCGTTAAGATGAGCACATATGTGTAGGCGACAATGAGGACGACCAATTAACCGTGTGTGGACGACGGACCTGGACTTAGAACTTTCAACTCTGACCAACTTCCCCCCTTTGTCTTTTTCTTTCCTCTCTCGTATATGATCAAAAAATAGAAATGAGCAACATAACCTATAGAATTTGATTACCCGTTTCGAATCGGCACATTTCACATGCTATTGGAATGTGAGACGTGAAGGTTCGGAATTGTCCTTTTTTGGACAGCCTGGGAGTGGATCGGGGGGGGGGGGGGTGGGGGAGGGGCGTGGCTTGTGACGAGACGCGAGTCTGGATCTGGACGAGATTTCGACGGAATAACCCTGATGTTCTCTGCTGCACCATTTTCGGTCGTGCAGTGGAGAAGCGGGGTTATGCTGCCGAAATTTCGTCTGGATCCAGACTACGCGTGCCATCATAAGCACGCCCCACTCGACCACTCTTGGGTGGGTTTAGGACCTATCTTCCTAGTTGTAGTGGCCGTCACATAATATAAAAATTATCTAATAATGATTTTTCTGCTTTGAAGGTATAAGCTGAAAATTCAAAGCAGAAAAATGGGTGACAACCGAGGTGATGTATCATGGATGGATTTCAGATGGTGTGTACACTTTGTAATGGGCACAAATCGCAAATGTATTCGTGAACCAAACATTTCCTAGTGGTGCTCATTTTGTGAAGTGTCCGTGTAGCAGGTGCTAGGATCATCGACGTTTGGAGAGGTCTGAAATGATGTTGCACCTTTGTAAGCATGGATTAATGCTAGACTACCTAGTGTGGTGTGAGCATGGAGAGACTGATCATGCTAGTGAGTCGAACGGAAACGAGAATGAAGATCGGATGGATGAGGTGATGGCGGATGTTGATCGAGAGTACAAAGAGCAGTCACTGCCAGAGGAGGTGAAGAAGTTTTATAGGCTTCTTGCCACCGCAGATGAAAAAGTGTATGAGGGCACCAATGTGACCGTTGTGCACGCGATCACATGACTTATGGGGTTGAAGTCTATGTACAATTTTGCAAACAATTTCTACAATGGTATCCCGAAGTTGATCAATGATCTCCTTCCGTCAAAACATAAGATGCCGGAAGACATATATCACTCAAAGAAGATTTCAGAAGGTCTGGGCATGAGTTATGAGAAAATTGATGCGTGCGAGAATAATTGCATGTTGTTTTGGAAGGAGCACGAGAACGATACTCATTGTATGCATTGCAAAGCATTTAGATATGTGAAGGTTTTGAATGATGATGCAAAGGAAATAAGTACAAAGGTACCGGTCAGATAGCTTCGGTACATGTCTATCATGTTGAGGCTTAAACGGTTGTTTCTGTCTCAAGAAACAGCGAAGCAGACGAGGTGACATTCATAAGGGATACGTGAGAGCAATGACAAAGATATTATGGTGCATCCTTCGTATGGCGCGACATGGCAAGCTCTAGACCGTTTCGATACAAAGTTTGGTAGAGATCCAAGAAATGTTCGTCTTGGGTTGTCAATAGATGGTTTCACTCCTTTCAACACAAGTAACAGTCCATACTCTTGTTGGCCTATTTTTATCATGCCTTACAATCTCCCTCCCAACATGTGCATGAAGGAAGGATATATATTCCTCGCGGCCATCATTCCTAGTCCTAAACATCCTGGGACAAAAATCAATGTGTTTATGCAATCATTGATTGAGGAGTTGAAAGAGTTATGGTGGAGGGTGTGAGTCAAGCATATGCTTGTTCGGTTTTCCATTATGCAGCAAAAAGATGTGTCAATGACTCCTTCTCTAAGGCACGGATCAAAGCTGTGACCGTATACTACAAGACACTGATGTTCCAGCTCATGACAAATAAGGAAGCAACCAAAATTCACCTAACTAGGGAGGAGTACTTGTAGGGCCATGTGGACTGGATTTGTGTGAATATGGAGGCTTGGGAGTGGTTATGCGGATATTGGGGCTCATCTGAGTTCAAAAATATTTCTAATAGACACCGAAAAAATAGGAAGAGCAAGTAAGGAAATCACTTCTTCTGGCCGGATGGTTATGTGCAGATGGAACCAAGAATGGTATGAATTCTTACATTCATACTTAAATTGCTTCAATTAATTTTATTGATTAAATTGTTGAATTTTGGTATTGCAGACAGCTGAAACCGGTACGCCTCCTACGTTTTTCGAGGTTTATCTTAAGGGGCACAAAGGTCCAGACCCAAATCGTCCGGAGTTGTTGTGTGACGAGGCATCAACGCAGAAATCGGTACGTATGTTGATTGTTTGTTGCATTTATCCATCAACTCAATTTATCTTGTATTACATTAATCCGTCAACTAAATGTATCACAACAAAAGTATGTTGAGTGTTTTAAGAAGAACCATGAACCTGATTCAGACTATTTGAGAGAGCCGTTGGATGTGGGTGCGCCGTACAATGCCGGCTGAGGTCTATCGAATGGGAGGTATGTGTAAAGATAATGATGATTTTTATGTTAATGAATGTCGATTCATCACACTTGTATTTTTTGTAGACTTGGGTTGGGCGACGATTATGCTGATGAATTACGAGAAGAATTGAGATGCACCAAGGAGGATATGAAGATGCAGTTGCAATAAGAATAGCAATAGACACAGATGTTACAGCAACAGATGCATTATTTGTATAGGTCTCGGGTAACATGTAATTTTCTCATTTTAAAACTTTTTTCGATTTAAAAATGTTTCTACTCAAGAGATCACAACTAATTTACTTGATGCAGTTCATGGGTCAAGGTAACTCCAGTTCTCAGTTTTGTCCGCCGCAACAATCTTACTTCGACATGATGCCTCGTCAATGCAGCCAACACAACACCTTGGCTCCCCCTCACAGGTAAAACTTCTTATCTTATTGACTCAGGTGTATAACGCAATATCATCACCATTTGTTTTGCACGGTTCCGACAGTGGTGAACCATGTGTTCCACATCCTTACAAATTCATGTCGCTGTTGGCTTTTGGATTGCAGCAAAATTATCCAGGTAAGTTGTAATTTTCGCATTTGACCAATTTATTTGATTTCAAAATGATTCTAATTAGGATCTCACAACTTGGTGCAGTTTTCCCACCGATGTCCTTCCCTCCGGTGCAGACTCGCTCATCACAAGTTGGAGACACAGTGGTATGCATGACTTGTATACTTGTTACAATACATTCATTATAACAAAGCATATTAATTAGCGCAATATTAAAAAGGGAAGGGAAAGACTGAGTGGAGAGATGAAGTGAAAGAGGGAACAAGTGAGAGAGCGAGAGAGGAAGAGATAGATAGAGAGGAAGAGGAAGACATAGAGAGAGAGGGAGAGATAGAGAGAGAGAAAAGAGGAGATAGATAGAGAGGGAGAGGAAGACATAGAGAGGGAGAGAGGGATAGATAGAGAGAGAGGAAAGAAGAGATAGATAGAGAGGGGGCTAGAGCGGAAGAGATAGAGGGAGGGGAAGAGATAGAGAGTGGGAGAGCGAGTGAGGGCGAGGGAGATAAAGGGAGAGTCAGAGGAAATGAGAGAGCTTTGATAAGTTTTAGTCGAAGCCAACATGTTTCTCTTTTATTAATTTATGTTATTAAGTTTGTCGAAGTCAACATGTTACATTGTTAAGTTTCTCTTTTATTTGTTTATCACAGGGATCCCGTTATTGAACACCCGAAGTTTGCAATGTTTTCCTTAACATCAACGATGGAGGTGCGAGTGGAGGAGATGGGAGTGCAGGACGTGCGAGTGGAGGCTCCCACAACGACACATGAATTTCGTTTACTCATTTTCGTACTATTGTGCTTGTGTTTGAAACATTTGAAAACTTGTCTACCTTGCTGTGTTTGAAATGTTTGTGAATGTAATTACTGTTGTGGATGTATAAGACTGCTGTGATGGTTGTGTAAAATGGAGGCTGAGAGGAAATAGGCTGTTTTAAAAAAAAATATGATATGTGTGTCGGTTTGGGCTAAACCGACGCTCATAGTCACCCTCGGTACGCTGCCCACGTGGCAAAGTAAATGCATCGGTCTCTCTCTAATCAACGCACTTAAATGGAGTAAGAGCGTCAGTTTCTAAGGAACCGACGCTCAAAGACACGGTCGGTACGCTGGCCACGTGTCACAGTAAGTGCGTCGGTGTTACCCGAACCGACGCTCTTACTCCATTTAAGTGCGTCGGTTCCGCTGGCCGATGCATTTACTCCTAAGGGTGTCGGGTCCCCAAAACCGACGTCCATAACACTTAAATGTGTCGGCCCCAACGCACTTACTGGTTAAAGGCGTTCGAAATATTTCGTCGGCTAAGAGCGTTGGTTGACCGACACTTCTATACACAACCGACGCTCATATGACAGACGCCCTATTGACGAATTCCTATACTGCTATGGCTTATGTGTCTAAGTGGGCCCAACTCCAATTATTTCAATTATTCAATAGAAAAGAAAATACAGAATATATCCCAACTTAAGAAGTCTATAATTCCTTGTAGAATTGTCCGGAAATCATGAAAGAAATTTTTTTGGATTCTTCATTTCAAGTACTGTGCACTTGTGCAATTTATTTTGTATGAAAATCATCGTTTTTTTCTCAATAATTCCCACAATTTAAATCTATGGGAATTAGTTTCAGATTTTTGTTTCATATAAAATTCTCAAACTTGGCCACAGTCTTCCATCCAAAATCATTGGCCTCCAGTAAAATTTCGGAATCATTTGACCTGTTTCAGTGGCGGGAATGTTGTTTCATTCCACTATGCCCATCAAAAATAGGAAAAAACAACAAAAACTTTTTCAGAAAAATGTAGAAACTTGTAAAATTCACATCTGCCTATAGAATTCTTAGAAAACGTCAAACCAATTCTCTTGCGCTCTTTGTGAACATCACTATCTGGAAAACCTAATTTGACTTATGACAAAGCTCCAGGTTTGCCTTGAAAATTCAGAGAAGCATAAAGCCTTAGGGAATTATGGAGACCACATTATTCCATATAAAGTCTTAAACTTTGCTAGCACCTTCCTTAGGACGTTTCTGGACTAATACAAAAATCCCAGCTTCTTTTGGTTTGATCTCACAATAGAATTTATTCCATTTGTAACTTGACAACATAATTTTGTTATTGAAGTTCATAACTGCAATTCTTCCAAATCCACTATGCTAAGCTCAATTGTTTCCACCATTATTGAGGCCAAAACGGAATTTTCTGTAGTCCTTGTACCGCTTGTGGTTTTCTTCTGTCATTCATATAGTGTTTCTCTTTGCTAAACTATATTCTCTTATATATGATGCATTCTCCACTTTATTCCACAATCCAATTTTGGTCCACTTGTTTCTCCTCTCTTTTCTCTGCACAACCGAGGCACACCTTTCATCCTATCTAAGTTTAGTCCTTATCGAGTTATAAACACGTTCACTTCTTAAGTTGCCAAGTTGCATTTTCTTATGTGCATATTCATGTCGATCAAATGGCGCAATGTGGCTATGTCAAGTGTGCGACCACTGGTTCCTAAAAGCTAACAAAGTCGGCGAAGTTCTACGTGACCTTACATAGCTAAGGATCTGGGTAAACAAGCTGAGAAGCACAAGACAAGCCAAGAAACTGAACATGAATTCAAATTCATTAAAGTTTATCTACAAAGTGACAAACCCTGAATACAAAAGTGCCCCGCTTGGGGTCCGCCGGTCTCAATTGCGCGTGAATTGTGCAGAGACATATTTGGCGAAGTCCTCGACTTCAGCCTTTTGTCGCCTCTTCAGCATCTTGAGGAGGCCGTCGATTACCGAGCCTAGTGGTATCTACAGGTACCAAATCCGGTACCACACCAGAGCGGGGAACGCCACCGTCTCCGCTAGCGCTCTCCCCTCTATCTGCAGATGATAGGCGAACAATGTGCCCATAGCTTGCTTCTTTGTGATGGCAGACTCAAGCATGGGGATCACTTGACCCACCTCCTGTGGCAGCCCCCACTCCGCACAGGGCTGAATCTGAAGGGCCGCAGTGCCTACTCGGTTTGGCTGAGGAAGTGCCAGACCTTCTGCGCCTCGACCACACGGAATGCTTGGATGTATATGACCTTCTGCCATGACCCCCTCAGCGCGTCTGCCCCGCTTTCGACAAACTTCTTCTCTCGGGCCGCGAACTGCTGTTCTCGCAGATCAGGCTCTAGAGCACGGCGCTCCACAGTCTACTCCTTGGCGCAAACATCAACCTCTTGCAGAAGGAGGTCCTGGTGCTCCGCTAGGTGTCAGTCCTAATCTCGCGCCAGGTTACCCTCGCGTAGCTCAAGATCTTTGATGGGGATTGTAGCTTGTCCCGACCTGCCTCACCGTGTGCCTTCATCTCCTGGGCTACCATTTCTCGCTCAACAACAATGACCTCTCGACATTCCAGGGCCTCTCGGAGCTCGTCAAGGGAGCTAAGGCAGGCATCGGCTACTTGGCTGGTCGCCTTGGCTTCGGCCACGATCTTCTATGACTTGGCGTCCATGGCATTCACCAGGCGACGCCTCAGATCTTGCACCTCATCCTCCTTTAGGATCCTCTCCTTCGCCTCGGAAATCCTAGACCTCAGAACATTATCCCAAGATCGAAGACATCTGCAACTTCTCCCACTTTATGAAAAGAGCACGCTGCGCCCAGTGAAGGTTGGACTGCGCTGAGTCGATGATGCCATAGAAGAGTTCTTGTTCAGTCGATGCTATGGACGCCTGCCCGGTGATCATCTCAAGGTCTTGTTTCCCCTACGGCGGGAATGGTAAGGCCGCCAGCGCCATGAACCTCGCTGATGACGACCAAGCAAGAGTTGCGGCACCACCTAGAGCAGCACCACCGCCATTAACCAAGGCGCTATTTGCCAGAACAACAACCTCGGGGGTCGGACCCTCAGCTTGCTGATCGGGCTCCGACACATCCAAGACAAGAGCCTGGGGTACTTTGCCACATGCGCCAGGCGTGGGCGCCAAAAGGACGGTCTCCTGGGCTGACTTGAGGGCCTGCTCTACTGTTGCAACCATGGCTCCCTTGGAGGTTGGAGCGCTCCCCACCACTACCTTTGGCGGCAAGGGCGTATCCGCAGCTGACTATGACCTACACGATGGAGTCAAGGACTGTTCAAACAAGAGAACAGGAGGAATTACGATGCAAGATTCAGTAAGAATGCCTTACCGATGCCCCCAGAAGCTCGAGCGGGCCATGATCTTTGGTTACATTGAGGCTGAGGGCACCGCTGTCAATACAGCGAACGGGGCGGATCCAACCATGCCTCCACCAGAAACACCGGCGTGGCTTCCAGTACTCGTTGGTGCACCTCCACTAACCCCTGGAGATGGAAGGCTCGTGGAGCGAGACTCAGATGTCTTGTGCTGGGTCCTGGCCATCAACCCAGCTGTGCCACCTTTGGAGCCTTCTCCAGAGCTGCACCAACATCCATCACCATGCTCGCAACAAGGATGCTCGCGACCCAAGGACTCCTAGCCTAGGGCTCTGCGGATGTGGTACCCTCGGTGCCTTCACTGGCACCTTGGACCTCACTAGTGACGGGGACGTCGGTGAGCCGACACTCGTCAGACCACCCTAGAAAGGCCGGTGCACCATCTTTAGTCAATAGCCGACTCGTTGCGAGGCGGGCGAGGTCCCCGCTTGAAGAACCGCCAACACCAGAGGCTGGGCATGGGCGCTCCATCGAAACTGGATTGGGGCGAAGGACGTCCTCGACGGTGTGCTCGGTGGCGACTGAGGATGTTTATCCTTCATGATCTCAACCACCAGCGGCATCCTCTTCCCTATGTTGGGGGCTGGTGCTTTGCCTTTTCCCCTGCTAGAGGTCGAGTGGTCTTCCTCCTCCACCTCAGAGACTTGTTGTACCTCGTGGATGCTGAGTCCTCGGTCCGCGTCTCCAACCTGCCATGGTGCAAGCCAAAGCACGCCCAGGTTTGACATCTCCCTCAAGATCTTCACTCTGAGATCTCAGTCCATGCAGAGCGGCGGGCAAGGCCTAGGAAGGATGAAGATGTCGTGAGTCAACCAATCACCACTCGACTTGGACATCGCCTAAACACCACTTCCTGGCTTATCTCTGACTCAAAAACCATCACCAGTCTGGTGTCATCCTGCAACCTGAAGTATAGCCACATAGTATGGAAACGCTGTTGAAGAGAGGCCAGGCTTCAGCTCACAAAGTTTGCCAGCACCTTCAACAACGATAGACTGTGGTCTGCCATGTACCAGATCCGCTCCATTATCGGGGAGTACTCTGGATCCAACTTTGTGCGCTCCTCCAAGATCTTGCTTCTGGTAATTGCCCAGTCGAAAGGCAGGTTCATGCGATCGTGAGCATCAGTGCGCACGATCACTCTGTCTACCCTCCAGCCTTCCCACCTCTTGAAAGAAGGTGGGGTGATGTACTTCAATGGGCATTAGGGCTGCTGATGGAAGTAGTAGGCCCTGAGGAAGTTCGCCTTGCTCTTTCCCATCCGCCTCAACACAAAGAACTGTCGGAATAGCAGCACAGACGGGTGGACTCCCATGAACATCTCATCGATATGAGAGTAGACCGCCGCCACCACCAAGGAGTTCGAAGACAGGTGATGAAGATAGAGCCCAACGATCTCCAAAAGAATCACAAGGAAGGAGGAAACGAGTGGAACAAAACCAGAGTATGCATACAAAGTGAAGAAGACGATCTCTCCAGCCTCCAGGTCAAGAGGGAGGGAGCCGAGGCGGACCAGATTCCATCGATCCTCATCTTCCCAACCAAGTAGCTGCCTCACTGGCTCAACGCCATCAATATGGGAGGAAGGCAAGATCACGACCATTGAATCAGGCGAGATCAAGAACCTTGCAGGTGGTGAAGGCTCGGGAGCTCAAGGAAGAAGACAATGGCTCGAGCGCTGGGGAGTGAGTAAGGAAGGAATTGCCTTTGCCTGCAAAGGTTTCCTTTTGATCACCCCTGCGATGCTTGGGCATATCGTGCGAATCGCCTAGACCCAGCACGCACTGCGCAACCCGCAACGCCCATGACAGCGGGGCCCAGGTCCCCTATCAAAAGGATTAGCTCAAGCAGACATCCACCTGAGAAGATAACTTGGCAGTCCCATCAAGGCAGAGCAGCGGAAGTGTTGCAACCACATTGGGGAATGTCGCAGTTAAAGATAGTGTGGCAAGCAAAGATCGCGTCGCCATGACCCCTCAACCAGAAGATGATGCGTGGTCGTGATGGCAGAGGTGTGCACCGCTTCAACTGACAAAGATAAATATCAAAAGGCAGCTGGGAAAGCAAGGTTAGGGCTCCGCCGTCGGGTTCATCACCTCTCCCCAGGGTGGACCCAGGGGCCACTATCGGTACCCAACATACTGGGTACCCTCGCGCACAAGATAAAATGGCTAAGTGCCTTGCCTCCCCGCCGAGGCATGGTCTAATGGTGCCATGTGTCCAGTGGTCCGGGACACCGCCCCACCACAAAGGCATGCTCCGGATCGTGCCACGTGGACCTCAAGATGGGACCCGACTCCCTTGAGTAGACAGGCTCCTGAGCTGCCACGTGTCGAGCGGGACGGGACCCCGCTCCTAAATAGCAGTGGGCTCTGGTGTCTCCACGTGACTCGAAGCTCCAGGACGGCCTCCCCCACAGAGGTGGGCTCTAGAACCGCCACAGGTCCAGCAGTCCTGGACCCCCAGCTCTCCTCGGAGATGGGCTCTTGGGCTGCCACATGGCCCGCAGTGTAAGACCCGTTCTCCCCCATGGAGGCTAGCTCCGGTACTGCCAAGTGTCCTGCAACTTGTCGTGGACTGTAGGTTGCGGGAGTTAAGGGTTTGTGTGCCCTGTCTAAATAGGGCATTGAAGGCACGCACCTTTCCCAGGCGCACGACGCGGCGCACGCCTCCTGTCAGGTAAAGGCACCGTATGCCTATTTCACTCTATCAAGTGGGTAGCTTACGGCGACAAGACAGTTGGACAAGACATTCCCTGCCATTATCAATGATTACGCATGGCCCCTAGTGCTCGAGGTGGCAAGACGACGAGTCTTTAAGCTGCGGTCGGAGACAACCTAGAAGAGAAGCCTTAGATCTTTTGGATAAGATCACCCTAGGGCCGCCTGTCGAGCCTTGGTCCCCACTTGTAAGGTGCCCGACCTTACTATAAAAGTGTAGGATCGAATAGCACGTGAAAAGCTAATAGAGGGGGGGGGGTGAATGGTAGATTTAAAAATCTTACGCAATGGAAATAACTAAATCTCAACCCCTTCGGCAGAAAAACAATATGTTAGAAAAATCATGTGTGAAACTAATCTAAACGTGTTTCACTGTGAGAAAAGTGATATATATCCGAGAGAATCAAGTCACGAATAAAGCACAAAAAGAATCACTCAAATCCATCGAGAGAAACTCAAGTTATGATCAAAAGATTGAACAAAGGTCAATCTGTCCTACCCGAGAAAAACAGTTCTGGAATGCTGCAAAGAAACTCGTTTAGATAAAAACCCACAAATCCAATGACCGTGGAATTTTGACAGAAGATAGTAAAGTTGTGAAGACAATCCATAAAGAATCACTTCAATTAGATCTGTAAAACTCGAGTTATGATAAAACCACCAACGAAAGGTAGTGCTGTACAGAAACTCGATGAGTAGAACTTGTCTTGAACAAGTCGGACGAACAAGGCACAAAAGTTCCTTCAAACTATGAATTTTATTCAATAGAACACAAGAGGAACAGCCCCAAAGTCGTGCACCACGAGCTTTGGCCTCCCTTGCTTATATAACCAGCCCTTAGGCCAACCCAATCTCATCTAGGACTCTAATCCTACTCAGATCACGAATCGAAACTTTCTATAACTGCTTAAGATTCTTCTATACGCAGATAGAAGCAATCTTAAGACTTCCAAATACCTTTGGAACGTATACCAAATTCCTAAAATAACCCAAATTCGTGACTCACACAAAATCCTATCATAACCAACTCAAAACATTCCATATTTGAGTCAAACCCGACTCAGCCGCGGCCTGAGTCCATAACCTAGTCGGTTGGACCTTTCCGACCAATTCTTTACGTCCACATCTCTTCATCACGCCTCGGAATTAAGTAGCCACGTTCATGCATTCCTTGCACACGTGCAAACATCTTCCAATGACGTCCATGATACCTTCATATGCATTGTTCTTGAATCAAACATGTTGCACAACCTCCCGATCAACTCAGCCACAATTCCTCCCGAACTTGGTTGTTGAACCTCATCTTCTCCCTAAGACTAGTTCAATGGATCCCGTCACCAGCCATGTCTTGAACTCATGAAACACCTGCACATGAATAAACAACCAATCCGTACGAGCCCAAGTCTGCGACTTGACTCAAGTTAGTTCCGGAACACAACACCTTACGTAAGCACCTCACATAAGCATGTTGGAAAGCATATCAAAACAATATCAGCCATATCAACCAAAACGCACAAAAAACTTAACAAATGAATACTAAGCAATCTTTCTAAGAATATAAAGCAAGTTCGAAACATTGCAAGATAAAAGTAGGAACATTGCGAACAAGCTCCGAACCTAGCCAAAGCTAACCGGAGCTTGAGCCGAAGCTTACCAAAGCTAGTACAACCTAGCGCCGGAGCTTACCAAAGCTAGTACAACCTAGCTCCAGAGCTTACCAAAACTAGTTGGAACTAGTCAACCCAAAAGTCAGAGCTAGAAAAACATGTCGGAGCTAACCAACATAAGTCGGACCTAGCAAAACATATCGGACCTTAACAAAGACATGTCAGAGCTATCAAAGACATGCCGGAGCTAAAGACAAAGCTCATCGGAGCTACTCAAAAACATGTCGGATCTATGCAAAGAAAGGCGAACCTATTGTCGGACCTTGCAGAAGCTCAGAGCTAGAGTCGGACCTTGCTAAAAAGATGTTATGGCAGCATTCAAAACTTTTATTGTCAAAGCCAATGTATTCAGTACACATAGGTCTCACAATCTCCCCCTTGATGGATCCATTGGCAACACCATTTAAATCTGAACATTGACATGAAAAGTTTTGAGAACAATTTCCCCCTTTTTGAAAATCAAATAAGATAGAAATAAATTTCTCCCCCTATACATATTTCTCCACCTTGCATAATTCACCATATTATCTCTCCCCCTCTGAAAATGTATTCAGCAAGGTTCAATAGAGAAATTTCTAATTGTTATGAGCATATTATAACATATACATATAAAACAAAGCTCATCCAAGTCATACTATCAAGTAACTTACACTATCACAACAATGAGATACATAAAGTAGTGTAAGCCATGCTAGAGATCAAATGTAATTTTCAATTTAAGCAAGTCATGATCTCACAAACTTAACTATTTCAATACCTAAAAGCATGACACTGGTTGCTGGATTTTATTATTTTTCAAAGCACAAATTTAGATCATATGATATTTGCAAGAGATTATATGCGCATCTGCCTTATTCTAACCAACCAAGCCAAGCCTATGTCATTTGACAATCAGAAGCTTCAGGACATGTTTTTTGTCATACACAACTTCTTCCAAGTTCATATCTAAGTGAAATGATAAGCCATCTCAAAAGAAGAAGTGCGATGCATGCATATTCTCTTGATCTTTTCTCAACTTATATTTGTTCACAAAAACTCAAAATGTGAGTTGATTGCTTGATTATTTCTTTATGATTAAAAGCACTTGTGAGCATGCAACAAGTTCAAAAGAGCAAGAAAGTTCGACCATGACCAGATTTAGTGTAAGTAATTATTCCAATTACTAGACATGGCAAAAACTATAAAATGTATAACACGAGTAATGTAGTAATAACATTCAGCATGTAAAAGGAATCACAAAGTCATATATGTATGAAATACTATGCTCATATTATTTTAATATCAGATTCACACATAGACTTCCCAAGTTTCAAAACTCCCCCTCAATTTAAGCCATGAGGATGCATAACCCCTATTTCACTACGAATATAACAAAAACGAGTGAAATCCAAAGGTTTTGTAAAAATGTCAGCCAATTTTTGTTCGTTATCTACATGGTGAAGCACAATGTTTCCTTTTTCAACATTATCACGGAAAAAGTGATACCTAATATCAATGTGCTTAGTTCTAGAATGTTGCACATGGTTTTTAGCAATGCAAATGGCACTAGTGTTATCACAAAATAGTGGAACACTATGTAGGTCAACCCCATAGTCCTTAAGTGTTTGAACAATTCAAAGAATTTGTGAGCAAGCACAAGCAGCAACTACATATTCACATTCAGCCGTGGATTCTGCAATTGAGCTTTGTTTTCTAGAGGACCAAACAACAAGTGAATTACCAAGATGTAAGACCTATGTGTGCTGAGTACATTGGCTTGTAGTGAATACACTTGCTTTGACGATAAAAGTTTTGAATATCACCAAAACACCTTTTTATCAAGGTCCGACTCTAGCTCTGAGCTACAGCAAGGTCCGATGATAGGTCCGGCTTGGTTTGGGTAGCTCCGTTTACATTTGATGCTAGGTCCGACTAGCTTTGGTCAGCTCCGGTGAAGTTTTGTCTTTAGCTCCGGCATGTCTTTGATAGCTCCGACATGTTTTTGATAGCTCCGACATGTTTTTGATAGCTTCGGCATGTTTTTGCTAAGCTCCGAGTTGATTTTTCCACCTCCGGCTTTTGGGATTACTAGTTCCGACTAGTTCTGGTTAGCTTCGGTACTAGGTCCTGCTAGTTTTGTAAGCTCCGGCGGGAGCTTGGTTGTCTAGTTTTGGTAAGCTCCGGCGCTAGGTTCTACTAGCTTTTGTAAGCTCCGGCTCAAGGTCTGGGTTGCTCTGGCTAGGGATAAGGCTAGGTTGGTTTCTCAAGGTTTCACTCAAGTTGAAGGTCTAGATTTTGATGAAACTTTTGCTCCTGTCACTAGATTAGAATCCATAAGAATTTTGTTAGCTTTTGTAGTATCTAAAGGTTTTAAGCTATATCAAATGGATGTTAAAAGTGCTTTTCTTAATGGCTACATAGATGAGGAGGTTTATGTCAAACAACCACCGGGTATTGAAAATCCAGATTTTCCTAATCATGTTTACAAACTGTCCAAAGCCTTATACGGTCTCAAACAAGCCCCTAGAGCATGGTATGATAGGTTAAAAACATTATTACTTGAAAAGGGGTTTACCATGGGCAGGGTTGATAAAACTCTTTTTGTGCTTAAGCATGGCAATGACTCATTATTCGTTCAAGTGTATGTGGATGATATTATCTTTGGTTGTGCTTCTCATGATCTTGTGTCCAAGTTTTCAGCAATGATGAGTTACGAATTTGAAATGAGTATGATGGGTGAACTCACTTACTTTTTGGGGCTGCAAATCAAACAAATCAAGGAGGGTACCTTTGTGCATCAGACGAAGTATACCAAAGACCTCCTAAGGCGCTTCAACATGGACAAAAGCAAGCCTCTTCGGACACCAATGGGAACAGCAACAACAATTGAACTTGATGAAGATGGTGAATCTGTGAATCAAAAAGAATATAGAAGCATGATCGGATCACTTTTGTACCTCACGGCATCAAGACCAGACATACAATTCAGCTTATGTCTTTGTGCACGGTTTTAAGCTTCCCCACGTGCTTCACATCGTCAAGCTGTCAAAACGATCCTCAGGTACTTACATGAAACCCAAGAATTTGGTATTTTTCTTCCTTCTTCCTCAACCATTACTTTGAAAGCTTTTTCGGATGTTGATTTTGGGGGTTGTAGGATTGATAGGAAAAGTACTTCTGGTGCTTGTCATTTTCTTGGTAATTCTCTTGTTGCTTGATCCTCTAGAAAACAAAATTCAGTTGCACAATCCACAGCCGAATCTGAATATGTAGCTGCTGCTAGTGCTTGCTCACAAATTCTTTTGATTGTTCAAACACTTAAGGACTATGGGGCTGATCTAGATAGTGTTCCACTATTCTGTGATAACATTAGTGCCATTTCCATTGCTAAAAACCCCGTGAAACATTCTAGAACTAAGCACATTGACATTAGGTATCACTTTCTCTGAGATAATGTTGAAAAAGGAAACATTGTGCTTCACCATGTAGATACCGAACAACAATTGGCTGACATTTTTACAAAACCTTTGGATTTCACACGTTTTTGTTACATTCGTAGTGAAATAGGGGTTATGCATCCTCATGGCTTAAATTGAGGGGGGGTTTTTGAAACTTGGGAAGTCTTTGTGTCAATCTGAAATTAAAATAATATGAGCATAGTATTTCATACATATATGACTTTGTGATTCCTTTTACATGCTGAAAGTTCTTACTACATTACTCGTGTTATACATTTTGTAGTTTTTGCCCTGTCTAGTAATTGGAATAATTACTTACACTAAAACTGGTCATGGTCGAACTTTCTTGCTGTTTTGAACTTGTTACATGTTCACAAGTGCTTTTAAATCATTAAGAATTCATCAAGTAATCAACTCACATGTTGAGTTTTTATGAACAAATATAAATTGAGAAAATATCAAGAGAATATGCATGCATCGCACTTCTTCTTTTGAGATGGCTTGTCATTGCACTTAGATATGAACTTGGAAGAAGTTGTGTATGACTAAAACCATGTCCTTAAGCTTCTGATTGTCAAATGACATAGGCTTGGCTTGGTTGGTTAGAATAAGGCAGATGCGCATATAATCTCTTGCAAATATCATATGATCTAAATTTATGCTTTGAAAAATAAGAAAATACAGCAACTAGTGTCATGCTTTCAAGTTATGAAACAGTTAAGTTTGTGAGATCATGACTTGCTTAAATTGAAAATTACATATGATCTCTAGCATGGCTTACACTACTTTATGTATCTTATTGATGTGATAGTGTAAGTTACTTGATAGTATGACTTGGATGAGCTTTGTTTATATGTATATGTTATAATATGCTCATAAAACTAAAGGGGGAGAGATAAATTGTTTATATGCTCATGACTTGCTGAATACATTGTCAAAGGGGGAGAGATAAGCATGAAGAGAAAGAGAATATGTGCATAGGAAGAGATAATAAAGGGGGAGAAATAATATGGATAATTTTTTGGATTTTCTTCTCATTTTACCTTTGATTTACAAAGGGGGAGAAATTGTTTTCAAAACTTTTATGTGAATAAGCCAATGTTCGGATTTTAAAAGGTGTTGCCAATGCATTCATCAAGGGGGAGATTGTAAGACCTATGTGTGCTGAATACATTGGCTTGTAGTGAATACACTTGCTTTGACGATAAAAGTTTTGAATATCACCAAAACACCTTTTTATCAAGGTTCGACTCTAGCTCTGAGCTACAGCAAGGTCCGACGGTAGGTCCGGCTTGGTTTGGGTAGCTCCGGTTACATTCGATGCTAGGTCCGACTAGCTTTTGTCAGCTTCGGTGAAGTTTTATCTTTAGCTCCGACATGTCTTTGATAGCTCCGACATGTTTTTGATAGCTCCAACATGTTTTTGATAGCTTTGGCATGTTTTTGCTAAGCTCCGAGTTGATTTTTCTAGCTCCGGCTTTTGGGATTACTAATTCCGACTAGTTCTCGTTAGCTCCGGTGCTAGGTCCTGCTAGTTTTGTAAGCTCCGGCGGGAGCTTGGTTGTACTAGTTTTGGTAAGCTCCGGCGCTAGGTTCTACTAGCTTTTGTAAGCTCCGGCTCAAGGTCCGGGTTGCTCTGGCAAGGTCCAGAACTTGACCGTAGTGCTTCTGCTTTTCATTTGCAATGTTTCATACTTGCTTTACATTGTTGGAAAGATTGCTTAGTATTCATTTGCTAAGTTTTTGGTGCGTTTTGGTTGATATGGATGATATCGTGTTATTGTGGTTTTGCAACATGCTTATGTGAGGTTCTCACGTAGGGTGTTGTGTTCGGAACTAACTTGAGTCAAGTCGAGGACTTGGGCTCGTATGGATTGGTTGTTTATTCATGTGCAGGTGTTGCTTGAGTTCAAGACATGACTGGTGATGGGATCCATTGGACTAGTCTCAGGGAGGAGATGAGGTTCCAACAATCAAATTCAGCAGGAATTGTGGTTGAGCTGATTAGGAGGTTGCGCAACATGATTGAATCAAGAACAATGCATATGAAGGTATCGTGGGCGTCATTGGAAGATATTTGCACGTGTGCAAGGAGTGCATGGACGTGGCTACATGGTTCCGAGACGTGATGAAGAGATGTGGACGTAAAGAGTTGGTCGGAAAGGTCCAACCGACTAGGTTCTGGACTCAGGCTGCGGCTGAGTCGGGTTTGACTCAAATATGGAAAGATTTGAGTTGGTTATGATAGGATTTCGTGTGGGTCACGAATTTGAGTTGTTTAGGAATGTGGGATACGTTCCTAAGGTGTTTGGAAGTCTTAAGATTGCTTCTATCTGCATATAGAAGAATCCTAAGCAGTTATAGAAAGTTACGATTCATGAACAGAGTAGGATTAGGTTCCTGATCTGAGTTGAGTTGGCTTTCGAGCTGGTTATATAAGCAAGGGAGTCCAGAGCTCGTGGTGTACGACTTTGGGGATGTTCCTCTTGTGTTCTATTGAATAAAATTCATAGTTTGAAGGAACTTTTGTGCCTTGTTCATCAGACTTGTTCCAGACAAGTTTTACTCGTCGAGTTTCTGGACAGCACTACCTTTTGTCGGTGGTTTTATCATAACTCGAGTTTTACAGATCCAATTGACGTGATTCTTTTCGGGTTGTCTTCAAAACTTGATTGTATATCATATGTAAAAATTTCACGGTCATTGGATTTGTGGTCTATGATCTACACGAGTTTCTTTGCAGCGTTCTAGAACTGTTTTTTTCTCGGGTAGGGCAGATTGACCATTGTTTGATCTTTCAATCATAACTTGAGTTTTTCTTGACGGATTTGAGTGATTCTTTTTGTTTTGTCTTTGTGACTCGATTCTCTCTGATATCTATCACTTTTGTCACAGTGAAACACGTTTAGATTAGTCTCACACACGATTTCTTTAACAGATCGTTTTTCTGCCGAAAGGGTTTGGGGTTTAATTGTTTCCGCTGCGTAAGGTTTTTAAATCTACCATTCACCCCCCTCTGGTAGATTTTCACGTGCTCTTCGATCCTACACAAGAAAATGACAAGCACCAGAAGTACTATTTCTATCAATCCTACAACCTCCAAAATCAGCATCGAAAAAAACTTTCAAAGTAACGGTTGAGGAAGAAGGAAGAAAAATGCCAAATTCTTGAGTTCGATGTAAATACCTGAGAATCCTTTTGATGGCTTGACGATGTGAATCATGTGGGGAAGCTTGAAACCGTGCACAAAGACATATGCTGAATTGTATGTCCGGTCTTGATGCCGTGAGGTATAAAAGTGATTCGATCATGCTTCTATATTCTTTTTGATCCACTGGTTCACCATCTTCATCAAGTTCAAGTGTTTTTGCTGATCCCATTAGTGTCCGAAGAGGCTTGCTTTTGTCCATGTTGAAGTGCCTTAGGAGGTCTTTTGTATACTTTGTTTGATGCACAAAGGTACCCTCCTTGGTTTCCTTGATTTGCAGCCCCAAAAAGTACATAAGTTCTCCCATCATACTCATCTCAAATTCCGAGCTCATCATAGCTGAAAACTTGGACACAAGATCATGAGATTGAACGAATAATGAGTCATTGCCATGCTAAAGCACAAAAAGAGTTTTATCAACCTTGCCCATGGTAAACCCCTTTTCAAGTAAGAATGTTTTTAACCTATCATACCATGCTCTAGGGGCTTGTTTGAGACCGTACAAGGCTTTGGACAGTTTGTAAACATGATTAGGAAAATCTGGATTTTCAAAACCCGGTGGTTGTTTGACATAAACCTCCTCATCAATGTAGCCATTAAGAAAAGAACTTTTAACATCCATTTGATATAGCTTAAAACCTTTAGATGCAACAAAAGCTAACAAAATCCTTATGGCTTCTAATCTTGCAACAAGAGCAAAAGTTTCATCAAAATCTAGACCTTCAACTTGAGTGAAACCTTGAGCAACCAACCTAGCCTTATTGCTAACCACAACCCCATTCTCACTTTGTTTATTTTTAAACACCCATTTAGTTCCAATTAAAGTGTGATCTTGAGGTGGAGGTACAAGTTTCCAAACATTATATCTTTCAAAATTTTCTAAATCTTATTGCTTGGCAATAATCCAAGATTCATTAGTGAGTGCGTGTGATATATCTTTGGGTTCAAAAGAAGCAACAAAAACAGAATGAGCATGAGAGTTTGGATTGCAAAACCTGGACCGTGTAACTTGTTCGTGCAAGCTTCCAATGATCTGTTGTGGAGGATGAATTTTGAGAACCCGGAGGGGAGTGGACACTTCACAAGCTTCTTCTTCTTCATGTTCATCACAAATCGATGAGCTTATGACTTGAGGAGGATCTGGACCAGCAATGGTGGTCGTCGGTGCTGGCTGTGAATCAAAATTAGGAGCTTGAACAATGTCATTAGCTGCTGAATTTTTGGGCAGCAACTCCACCTCTTCCTCATCTTCAACGAAAATGCTCTCCCCCTGCGGATATGGATCTGGAACTGCAATGTTTGAGCTAGTACCTGAGCTAGCTTCATCAAAAGACACTTCACAAGTCTCCACATTTTTATTAGTGTTAAGTAAAAGCACACGGTAGCATCTAGTATGAGATGGATAACCAAGAAACATGCCATCAATGGATCTAGGTTCAAATTTATCAAGATTACCAAGTTTCTTAACAAATCATTTGCAACCAAAGACCCAAAAGTGTGTAACACTAGGCCTATGTCCAAACAGGAGCTCATATGGGATTTTACCTAGCTTAGCGCGCAAGAAAACATGATTTGAGATTTGACAAGCGGTTGCAATCACATCAGCCCAAAATTTCCTAGGAGTTTGATATTCATCAAGCATAGTCCTAGCCATCTCAACTAAGGTTATGTTCTTTCTTTCTACAACACCGTTTTGTTGAGGTACATATGGTGAAAAAATTGATGATATATTCCATTTTCAGCACAAAAGTGATCAAAAGATTGATTTTTAAATTCAATTCCGTTATCACTTCTAATTGCTTTTAAAGATCCTGGGTGATCAATTAATAATCTAAGAAATAAAGTTCTTAAGTGACTAAAAGCTTCATTCTTAGACGCCATAAAGTAAACCCAAGAGTATCTAGAATAATCATCAACAATAACAAGAACATACCATTTACCTCCGAAAGATTGAACACGTGAAGGTCCTACAGTGTCAAGGTGCAAAAGTTGACCTGGTTCAGTTGTCATGATCATTGTGAGAGGAGTATGTGAAATTGCAACCATCTTAGCATGTCTACAAGAAGAGCACATAATTTCATTGTCCCCTTTAAGCTTAGGCAGCCCACGTATGCGACCAAGAGCACCGACACACGTTAGGTGATCAAAGCCTACATGACCAAGTCTACGATGCCAAAAATATAGGTCCTTTGAATCATTAGCAACTAGACACCTATGCTTAGAGGAAGACATATCAAAATCAGCTTTAAAAACTCTTCCAAACCGAGACACGTTAAAAATAAGCTCACTATTTGAACTTACAACTTTGCAGCAGTTTTTATTGAAAATAATTTCCAGATTTTCATCTAGCAATTGTGAAACAGAAAGCAAGTTGTATTTCAAATTTTTGACAAGTGCCACATCCTTCAAAGTGTAGTGATCATTTACTCTAACCGAACCCTTAGCAATTATAGGAGTTGAAGAATTATCGGCAAAAGTAACATTCTCTACACATGACACAAAAGAGAGGGAGGAGAACCAATCTTTGTTACCGGTCATGTGGCGTGAGCAACCTGAATCCACAATCCAAATGTTCTCCTTCCTCAAACGTGTAACCTACATAGAAGCACAATACGTCGATGACTCAATACTGGGGTTAGTCAAAAGGCATTTAGGAATCCAGTACTGAGTCACGCGACGTGCAGCAGGAAAAACACGCGAAAGCTGAGATAAAACAGCAGGTTTATGAGTCAAAGTTTGAGATTTTTTATTCTTAACTACTGACGTATAAGGTGTTACTTGTGTAGCACAAAAATCAGTAGCTCCGGAGGCAAAAACAGAAGGTCCGGAGGTAAACTTTGAATGATTTTGACTCAAAACAGAAGGTTGTACATTCGGTTCAATATGTGCAGCCAATTTTGCATGAAAGTTATGAGATCTAGCAACCATTCTTTCCCTTTTCTGTTGTTTAGCTAGTCTATAACAAAAATCTATGACATGACCATCTCTACAACAGTAGGTACAATGAAATTTAACTTTGTGTTCATGTCTAGATGAGCAAACAACATTTTTATTTCAAACCGAATGAGACAATACTCCTGCAGATTTGAAAACCACTTCTTTTTGTTTAGGAACTATTTGAATAAAACCACTTCCTAATGTTTTTAGCCTATCATACCATTCTCTAGGGGCTTGTTTGAGACAGTACAAGGCTTTGGACAGTTTGTAAACATGATTAGGAAAATCTGAATTTTCAAAATCTGGTGGTTGTTTCACATAAACCTCCTCATCTATGTAGCCATTAAGAAAAGCACTTTTAACATCCATTTGATATAGCTTAAAACCTTTAGATGCAGAAAAAGCTAACAAAATTCTTATGGCTTCTAATCTAGCAACAGGAGCAAAAGTTTCATCAAAATCTAGACCTTCAACTTGAGTGAAACCTTGAGCAACCAACCTAGCCTTATTCCTAACCACAACCCCATCCTCACTTTGTTTTTTTTAAATACCCATTTAGTTCCAATTAAAGTGTGACCTTGAGGTGGAGGTACAAGTTTCCAAACATTATTTCTTTCAAAATTTTCTAACACTTCTTGCATGGCAATAATCCAAGATTCATTAGTGAGTGCGTGTGATATATCTTTGGGTTCAAAAGAAGCAACAAAAGAAGAATAAGCATAAGAGTTTGGATCGCAAAACCTGGACCGTGTGACTCGTTCGTGCAAGCTTCCAATCATCTATTGTGGGGGATGATCTTTGTAAAACCATAGGGGAACAGATGTCTCACAAGATTCTTCTTCTTCATGTTCATCACAAATCGATGAGCTTGTGACTTGAGGATGATTTGAATCAGCGTTGATGGTTGTCGGTGCTGGTTGAGAATTAACATCCGAAGCTGAACCAAAGTCTTTAGCTTCTGAATTTTCGGGCAGCAGCTCCAATTCTTCCTCATCTTCTACAAAAATGACCCCCCTGCGGATATGGATCTGGACCTGCAATGTTTGAGCTAGTACCTGGGCTAGCTTCGTCAAAAGACACTTCACAAGTCTCCACAATTTTGTTAGTGTCAAGTAAAAGCACACGGTAGCGTCTATTATGAGATGGATAAACAAGAACCATGCCATCAATGGATCTAGGTTCAAATTTATCAAGATTACCATGTTTCTTAACAAAGCATTTGCATCCAAAGACCCGAAAGTGTGTAACACTAAGCCTATGTCCAAACCGGAGCTCATATGGTGTTTTACCTAGCTTAGCACGCAAAAAAACATGATTTGAGACATAACAAGCAGTTGCTAACGCATCAGCCCAAAATTTCCTAAGAGTTTGATATTCATCAAGCATAGTCCTAGCCATCTCAACTAAGGTTCTGTTCTTTCTTTCTACAACACCGTTTTGTTGAGGTACATATGGTGAAGAAAATTGATGATATATTCTATTTTCGAAACAAAAGTGATCAAAAGATTGATTTTTAAATTCAGTTCCGTTATCACTTCTAATTGCTTTTAAAGATCCTGGGTGATCAATTGATAATCTAAGAAATAAAGTTCTAAAGTGACTAAAAGCTTCATTCTTAGATGCCATAAAGTAAACCCAAGAGTATATAGAATAATCATCAACAATCACAAGTACATACCATTTACCTCCGAAGGATTGAACACGTGAAGGTCCTACGGTGTTAAGATGCAAAAGTTGACATGGTTCAGTTGTCATGATCATTGTGAGAGAAGTATGTGAACCTGCAACCATCTTAGCATGTCTACAATAAGAGCACACAATTTCTTTGTCCCCTTTAAGCTTAGGTAGCCCACGTACGCGATCAAGAGCACTAACACGCGTTAGGTGATCAAAGGCTACGTGACCAAGTCTACAATGCCAAAAATATAAGTCCTTTTAATCATTAGCAACTAGACACCTATGCTTAGAGGAAGACATATCAAAATCAGCTTTAAAAACTCTTCCATACCGAGACATGTTAAAAATAAGCTCACTATTTGAACCTACAACTTTGTTGCAGTTTTTATTGAAAATAATTTCCAGATTTTCATCTAGCAATTGTGAAACAGAAAGCAAGTTGTATTTCAAATTTTTGACAAGTGCCACATCCTTCAAAGTGTAGTGATCATTTACTCTAACCGAACCCTTAGCAATTATAGGAGTTGAAGAATTATCGACAAAAGTAACATTCTCTACACGTGACGCAAAAGAGAGGGAGGAGAACCTATCTTTGTTACCGGTCATGTGGCATGAGCAACCTGAATCCACAATCTAAATGTTCTCCTTCCTCAAATGTGTAACCTCATCGTCGTCACTGTTGTGTTCTGCGTCCTCCTGACTTGATCTTGATCTTGTTTTGCCTGCCGTGAAGCATGAGTTGGCCAAATCATCTTCATCTTCGTCACTTCCAATGTCCACATCGCTTGAGCCAAGTTCCTGGAGTGCGGAGATAAAACTGTTCACCAGTTGGCGACCTGTAAAGCCCTTCTTCTTCTTCTTCTTCTTCTTCTTCTTCTTCTTCTTCTTCTTCTTCTTATCATTTGTTGTGGAGTGTTTCGTCCTTGATTGTTTTGCTTCTCAGGAAGTAGAACCTGAAAGGTTAGGGCATTCTGTACGAAAATGTCCTGTCTTACCACATTCGAAGCATCGTTGAGGTCTGGAGCTTTCTCTCCTTCTAGTTCTCACATTTTGCAATGCTTTTGAGAACCTAGTAGAGAGAAGTGCTAGCTCCTCCTCTGGAAATTCCTCGATCTGATCCAGGGTTAGTGAGGACAACAAAGAAAGAGTATTGCAAGATGATGATTGGCCAGAGCTAGGCATATCACGTTGTGAGACAAATGCAATAGACTTATTTGGGTTCTTACGTGATAAGATGTCAATTTCATGAGTTTTGAGTTTAGATTAAAGCACGTCTAAAGTAAGTGTACTCATGACAGTAGATTCACGAATAGATGTAACTTTCATCTCCCAGATTGACATATCTAATGCACTAAGAAGTTGCCTAGCATTTTCAGCATCAGAAAAGTTAACGTTGACACTACGCAAGTTACTGAGAATTTTGTTAAAGCAAGCAAAGAGATCATCGATGGACTCACCGGGTTGCATCTCGAAGCGCATATATTCTTTCTTGAACATGTCTTGCCTTACCTCCTTGATCGTGTTGGATCCTTCATGATAGTCACAAAGTGCTCTCCATACATCGTATGCCGATCGAAGATGTGCAATGCGGTCGAAGTCGCTCTGAGTGAGTCCTTGGATGATCAAGTTTCGGGCTTTGTTGTTGTTGTCGACGTCCCGTAGATTTATAGCCATAACTTGATCGTTAGGTGGCACTTCGTAAGGCTTGTACACCTTCTCCCATATTGCGAAGCCTTGCGCCTGGATGAAAGCCTCCATGCGTGCCTTCCAAACCTAAAAATCAATACCAGCAAACACACAAGGTTTGGCGGAGTATTTCTCCATGATGATTAGTCAAAAACACGTGCAAATCAAAATGATTGGAGCAACCTGGCTCTGATACCAATTGTGGGATCGAAGAGCACGTGAAAAGCTACCAGAGGGGGTGAATGGTAGATTTAAAAATCTTACGCAGCGGAAACAATTAAATCCCAGCCCCTTCGGCAGAAAAATGATCTATTAGAGAAATCGTGTGTGAAACTAATCTAAACGTGTTTCACTATGACAAAAGTGATATATATCAGAGAGAATCAAGTCACGAAGAAATCACAAAAAGAATCACTCAAATCCGTCGAGAGGAACTCAAGTTATGATCGAAAGATTGAACAATGGTCAATCTGTCCTATCCGAGAAAAACAGTTCTGGAACGATGCAAAGAAACTCGTGTAGATCAGAAACCACAAATCCAATGACCACGGAATTTTGACAGATGATAGATAATCAAGTTTTGAAAACAACCCAAAAAGAATCCCGTCAATTGGATCTGTAAAACTCGAGTTATGATAAAACAACCGACGAAAGGTAGTGCTGTCCAGAAACTCGACGAGTAAAACTTGTCTGGAACAAGTCGGACGAACAAGGCACAAAAGTTACTTCAAACTACGAATTTTATTCAATAGGACACAAGAGGAACAGCCCCAAAGTCATGCACCATGAGCTTTGGCCTCCCTTGCTTATATAACCAGCCCTTAGGCCAACCCAATCTCAACTAGGACTCTAATCCTATTCAGATCACGAATTGAAACTTTCCATAACTGCTTAGGACTCTTCTATACGCAGATAGAAGCAATCTTAAGACTTCCAGACACCTTATAAATGTATCCCACATTCCTAAAACAACCCAAATTCGTGACCCACACGAAATCCTATCATAACCAACTCAAAACATTCCATATTTGAGTCAAACCCGACTCAGCCGCAACCTGAGTCCATAACCTAGTCGGTTGGACCTTTCCGACCAATTCTTTACGTCCACATCTCTTCATCACGCCTCAGAACCACGTATCCACGTCCATGCACTCCTTGCACACGTGCAAACATCTTCCAATGACGTCCATGATACCTTCATATGCATTTTTCTTGATTCAAACATGCTGCGCAACCTCCCGATCAACTCAACCACAATTCCTCCCGTACTCGGTTGTTGAACCTCATCTTCTCCCTAAGACTAGTTCAATGGATCCCGTCACTAGCCATGTCTTGAAGTCAAGCAACACCTGCACATGAATAAACAACTAATCCGTACGAGCCCAAGTCCGCGACTTGACTCAAGTTAGTTCTGAATCACAACACCTTACGTGAGCACCTCACATAAGCATGTTGCAAAGCATATCAAAACAATATCAGCCATATCAACCAAAACGCATCAAAAACTTAGCAAATGAATACTAAGCAATCTTTCTAAGAATATAAAGCAAGTTCGAAACATTGTAAGATAAAAGCAGGGACATTGCGAACAAGCTCCGAACCTAGCCAAAGCTAACCGGAGCATGATTCGGAGCTAACCAAAGCTAGTAAAACCTAGCGTCGGAGCTTACCAAAACTAGTCGGAACTAGTCATCGCAAAAGTCGGAGCTAGAGAAACATGTCGGAGCTAACCAACATAAGTCGGACATAGCAAAACATATTGGAGCTTAACAAAGACATGTCGGAGCTATCAAAGACATGCCGGAGCTAAAGACAAAGCTCACTGGAGCTACCCAAAAACATGTCAGATCTAGGCAAAGAAAGTCGGACCTATTGTCGGACCTTGCAGAAGCTAGGAGCTAGAGTCGGACCTTGCTAAAAAGATGTTATCGCAGCATTCAAAACTTTTATTGTCAAAGCCAATGTATTCAGCACACATAGGTCTCACAAAAAGGACCAGGTAGCCATTGTCACCATGACAGACAACTTAGACGCTTACATGCGCTCAAGCAATACAACACACACACACACACACACACACACACACCGTGGAGTAGGATGTTACGCTCCGACAACCCGAAGCACATAAAAACCACGTAAAACCACGTTCTCACCATCTCCCACTCGCGCAACATCACCTGAGGACTAAGCCCCCGCCGATCAAGAACCTCCGCGGGTTGCTCTCAAAGCAGGTCCGGAGGAAGTGTCGCCAGAACACTTCGACAGTTATCAACCTTGTTGTTTTGACCACATAAGAGCACTTAAATTTTACTACTCTCATGTCCCAGCAAACGGATCCTATTGTTGATTAAACTTCAGATGAGATTATTGATTCATTGATTAATCTTGCAAACCACCTTGATTCATGTCTGAGAAATACTATGTTAAGTTTATAAAGACTTGTGTGAAACAAAGCAAGGAAAAAACAACAGTTGTATTGTTACTTCACAGATCTCAAGATGATCAAAACAAGTGAAGAGCAAATGTGGATTCTTCAAATAAATATTAGGACACTAGAGTGGATCTTTCCAAGGATAAAGAAAGCACTAAATGAAGCAAATGAATGTTTGAGCACCCTGTCAAGTTTATCAAGATAGAGACTCGAGTCCATAGAAATCAAATACAAAGTTCGAGCACCCCGTCTTACTCAAGTAACAACATCTTCGATGACACAACATGGAGGCAAAAAGATTATTATCAATCCCGTCAATCAAATTTGTTAGCATATCCGATTAGCAACCGTTACCTGTTCCATTCCTTTTTCCTTCCGTTGAATCACAGGATAAGATTCCTTTAAGGGGGAAGGATTGTAAAATTCCACATTTGAAAAGAGCGGAAATGAAAAAAATGCGAGCTTAAATTTTTTTTAAGTTTAATTAAGAATTCAACACTCACATGAATTAAATTGTTACTCGATTAGCATTCAGAAAGAGGAACTTGTGAAAACTTTAAATATAGTACAAGGTTGCTAATGTATATTAGAACTCAAGGTGTAAAATCCCTAATTTCCAAGTATTCACAACTTTTATGAAAATGAAACGAGAAAAGAAGACAAAATAGAGAGAAAGAAAAAGAAAAAACTCAAACCCTAAAATGGGATATTCAAATTCAAATCCCAAGTTCATATGAAAAATGGTCAAAACATGAAATTGGACCCACCATTGTTTTCCTCATACCTCAATTAGTCCCCATGCCAAGTTTGATAATTTTTGAACTTATTTTGTTATTATTTCAGTGCAATTGATTTCAAATTCAATTTAATTTTCAATTGAAACTTGATCAAGGGGGGAGAGGTGAAACTTGATCAAAGGGGAAATTGAATCCAGATTTCGAATCTACATAATTGTTTTATGCTAGCTGCCAGCTTATACTTAAATTTGGAGCTTGTTTGCTTAGTGATTTAATTCAGCAGAATAGGGATAAGGAGGGGGACAGAGTGAGTCCCACATGTCAGTGTAAGGCTCTGTTTTGTTCCTTGCCTGTGCGCACGCCACCGAGCCGCATGCATGGCCAGCGAGCTGCATGCCTGCCTGCTTGCCTCTAGCGCATGTGCTGGCGCCCTAATCCTTTCCATGCTCGCCCTTATCACATTCTCCAATGAGCAGCTCGTTTTTTTTCTGTTCGTGACCATCTTCCGCCACTGCCGCCCTCCTCTGTCTCCAGCTCGCCCCCGTGATTCAATCTCCAAATGATCAAACAATCAACAGCAAAACCATGCGCAAGGAAGTCCTTGAACTTTCCCTCACGTGAACTCAGCTGTTTTCTAGCTCACAGTGGTTTATTTTGCATGTTCGTCGTATTGCTCATTGTCACTCCTGCCGCTGGCACTGCCCGACGGGTGCCATTGCGTTCCTTGCCATTGGAGCTCGCCGACGAGTGCGCACCGTCGTCCTAGGAATCCAGTGCTGCCCTGACGTTTTGTCCTCCTCTCCTCGCGGTGGCAAGCGCTCGTTTCTTTCATCATCTCTGTTCTTGGCCGCCATCGCACCACCAAGTGTTCCAGCCGATAAGAAGCTTCGTTCCATCAACCAAAACAATTGCAAGGTGCGCCATGTTCCACTCTTCGTTCCTGAATAATACCCAGTTTCATACCGGCATGTTCTTGGAGGCCGAAATTAGGGTTAGCAACAAATCATGCTGTACGCTTAATAATCATTCAATTCCGTTAGAAATTTTCTTTAGTATATCCTTGTGCACCCCACCAACGAAATCAATCGAAGGTTAATCAATCCATCATACCGAAACACAAGTTTTCCCCTTTTCAACTCAAACGGCCGCAGTTCACCGGCGAGATCAATGTTCCAGTTGGTTTCCCCACGGTTAGGTAATGGATTCGTTTTTACCATCGTCCGGTGTTGCTTTGGGATAAAATATCTGAGCATGTTCTATTCTTCTTGAACCAGGTCCATGGCGCCGCCGAGCTTGCAGCAGCCGCCATAGTCGGCATACCAGTTCCCATAGCCGCCGCACATGAAAACGTTGCCCAGCATGTGCTCCCAGGTCCGAGGATCATTGCTTGTTTTGGAATCACTTCCTTTTATTGCCCCCATGAACGGGAACATCCGCGCGAAGTCACTGGGAAGCCTCCAACTCGAGCTGTCTGGAGGTAGAAGAAAGACCTGCACGTGGGCCCCACTTTCAGCCACTGCATTTTGTTTTTCCTTTTCCAAAAAACATGCCCAACTTCAAAATTCGATATTTCCTTGTAGGAATGTCCAAAAATCACCAAACAAATGTTTTTGGAAGGTCTTGACCTGTAGTTTGCAGTAGTACAAGTGGTTTGGTATGAAAACCTATTTTCATATCTGGGTATTTCATTTTCTCCAAACACTCATAGAGTTATTACAGCAGATTCTTTCGCTAGAAATTCACCAGAATATACCAGAAACTGAAGTTAGATGTTCCTCACAATCTGTAAAGTTTTCATAGTCATTGGACCTGTATAACATTTCCAGATCTCATTTTTCTTACTGCTGTTTAATATTACCAGAAATAATATTTCCAGATTTTGGTTCCAACTTAAAAATCAATTTCTCCTAGTAGAACAACTTCAGAAATACCAGATGAGTTTCTGTATACTCACTTTGATCTATACTTTGCTGTAGTTCAAACCAAATCATCAGGAAGTCCCAGTCTGTGTAAAATTAGTTCTGTTAATCTCTCTACTTCATAGAATTATTACTAATGTTCTACTCAAGCAATATCTTCTAAGTCTTTACAGAATACTCTCTTGTATACACGCGATCTACTGTAAAAATTGCAATTTTATTTCGGTTCGTTTACTCATCCAAATTCCATTCCAAACCTGTATGTTTATAGAAAATGCAATTAATTAACAGAACAATTTCCAGAAATTCTTAGTAACTTGTAAATTCAATATCTCACTCTATAATGTTTAGAAATCCTCTATCAAGATAATCTACTGTTAGCTATGTTAAAGCTACAGATTTAACTCTAAAATTTTAAGAAGCTCTTTATTTGTTGTAATTTTAGGCAAGCTTGCTTGATTACATTCTATCTTCTTCCGAGATATTCCTCATAGTAACTGGTGTCCACCATAAAAGATTGAAAGCCATTTGAGATCATCAACTTGCATGATCACTAGTTAGAAGCTTATGAACTATATTTTCAATATCATTTATATGTGTTATATATTCGTTTCATATAGTCACCGAGATCGAGGAGGAGCCAGAAGCCTTGGAGATCCATCTACCTGAAGCTAACTTTGATACTGACTCGCAGATAGGCAAGCCCCGGTTTGTATTTGAGTCATTTATAAAGATTTGCTTTTATCACTATAATGACTAGTATATGAATTGTACATTAGGTCTATTTGTGATTGACACCCCTCATGTATGGCTCAGATTCTCATGGAGTGTATGGTTAGGTTTATAGCTCAACGTGTAGAATTGTCATGCTAATGTTGTTGTGAACCCGGTAGAAGTCGAGTGGTTGGAATCCACCCGCGAGATGGCAAGATCATCACACGAGATTGGTTATTATACAGAATGATTTTAGAAACTGAATATGAGACCGGGCAGGGGTTAGGGTGCAGCGGGACATTGTCTCGGGTGCGTAGCCCTACCTGTGTTGATTGAGGACCGCGCCGTGTGCGGCCCTATTGAGCAAGTTTGAACTGTGCCAGAGACATACTGGATATATGGGACCTAGGACACCGATGTAACTTGTCCACCTTAGCATCCAGATATAACCCACTGCTTTATTGGTGTGGGTCGAGAAAAGCGAGGTGTAAACCTGCCAGTGGGTATAGACACGCTCTGTGTGGGGGCCTCCTTCTCGTAGAAGTGGGACCAATTTGGTGTGTAGATGTTGAGTGAAAGGTTGCTGCATACAACATCATTGGAGCGTGCCTTCGCAGCTCCGAGTGTGGGTGTATGTGCCATGCTATCCAGGTGTTATTGATCTAAATCACCGTCGCTCGCAATTATTTATTGAGCATACTTGTTCACTGCGTCGTGACATAGTAATAAAGAGTAGTTGGAATATTATGAATCTGCTTCCATGATTATTATTGTATTGCAACTTGTATGGATTAGAAATAGCACAATTAATTTTACATTTGCTAAATTTTTAATTTGAATAAAGCTTATGCAACTTTGAGCGTGTTACATCGGGTAAAAAGCATTTCTTGTCTTATTGTGGAGTCTGTGATGTGCCATGCTCAGGGAATGTCATTTGCTACGTTAAAACTGAGCTAATGATTTATTAATACGCGAGTCCTTTATGGAAATTTAGCTTTCCTATATTATAAGTCTCAAGCATGTAGAGTTTCATGTTTAGGTGAGACAGTTAAGTCTTGCTGAGCCTTTGTGCTCACGGTTTCCTTATACGTGGTTTTGCAGGTTTACATTAATTGTTGCTGTTATGGGTTGTCCATGAGACCTCGAGCTGTCGAGATGTATGTCTCACGTGACACCACTCCGCTACCATATGATCTTCGTGTTGCTAGTGAGAAGAGCCCGCGGGCATGTACGACTTCTCGTGTGCATAGATAGTAGGTTGATAGTGTGAGTATGTATTTCCGCTGCGTGTATACCGTTGTTGTAGACTATGTTGTAAACAATACTTTAGTATGAAATAAAAACTTTGTATTTACTATGTCTTTTTGTGTGTGCTGTTGGGTGCCGCATCGCACGGCACCACTCAATGTGATTATTGGAATGTCGGGACCCCCATTCTCACACTTGATACCCATTGTCGTACGAGAATTCTGCCAACGGAAAATGATCATCCCAATTTTTACCGTGGTAGATGGCACAAGCGCGTAACATGTCTTCAAGTACTTTGTTCACCCATTTGGTTTGTCCATCGGTTTGCGGGTGATAGGCGGAGCTTCTAATCAACTTAGTACCCAACGAGGCGTGCAGCTGCTCCTAAAAACGAGCAACAAACCGTGAGCCCCAATCTGAAATAATCGTACGAGGAATGCCGTATAGTGTAAAAGCCCTAAATCGAAGAGGATCATCTCAGCTAGGAGACCCAAGTTTAGAAAAGAAATCAAAATAGCAAGTGCCAAAAATAAAATCAATTTCAAACCTATTGGAGGGAATTCAAAAATTTAAAGTTAGCTACTGTTCAAACTTGAACAAAATACAATGTGACACCCGGTTCCGAATATGAACCAAGCGTAACGCATATGTGTGCCGAGGAAGTTCATCACACATATACAGTTGCATCACAAACGATATACAGAATTTAACCATGTCTTAACTATTAAATAAGTACTTTATTACAATAATCCAAAAGTTCACGAATGATAAAACTCTAAATAATGCAGCGGAGAATAAAATAAGCAGCACGACTCCAATCCACAGGCAATTGACGGCGGTACGCAACCTAATACTCCACGTGATCCTCAGGGTACTCCCAATTGTCTCCAGTAGCTGTTTGGGGGGATTGCAAGGGTGAGTTCATGTCGTACTCAGCAAGTGTGGAAAGTATGACATGTGGCTAATTCAAATGACGACAGTAATAATGGCTAAGTGCTGAAACGTACAGTAAAACATTTGAAAAGCATTATACTACGTCTATGTGGAACAATCCCGTCATAACCATCATATTAACGGAATATAAACCACATCCAATCATTGCCAACATCATCATTATCCATGTCTAGTTACCATAACTCAAATTCATATCCATAACCATAATCCATAAACCATCCAAAATCATTACCGACCCATAACCATAAACCAACCATCCCAAAATTCCAAATCCAACTCTAATCATGTAGGTCATCCAGGCGCTCATAACCGGGAGCACGGCTATCATGATAGTTTTTAACACTCTACAGAGGTTTGTACCACTTTACCCACATGTTCGTGATTTCATCACCTTTCGGTGACTAAGAAACCTCCATTATGCCATCTCACACTTCCGTAGGTGTGTGGCCAAGAGATCACAAAATAGCCTTTCAAAAGGGACTACTAGTATGTACGGGCCCACTAAGGTTTCACCGGCAGGCTTGAATCTCCATTCTCCCTCCCACGGGCCCCCTCGTGTGCCATGCGGATCCCAGGGCAGTCCTCCTCGACTCCCATTCCCCGCGCCATCCAATGGTCCATACAATACTAGCAGCGCTCCTAATTATTCAGCTACGCCGCATCCATACTTGGCCTTGTGGTGGCACTGTTGACCTGGCATATTCTCGCATGAACCGGTCCTTAGATCTAAAGCAAGCAAACCACCATAACATCCAACCCATCCACATACTAGGCTTGCTTAGATCACCCATCGTATTGACCAGTTCACATTAACCAGAATATCATTGATGCATAATTAAATGTGTAGTGTTGTTTGCCATCCCAATTAATTAAGCGAAGCAAAAAGGTAAAAACCCTTCCCGACTCTCTAACATAAATTCAAGGTGACAAGGGTGGTTAAACAAAACTAGTAAACTTCCTACCATAGGATTCCCATCAAATTGACACAAGCATGCAGTTTGCAAACAAAACATTTATTTTAAAACAGGATCAATATGCTTCAAGGACACTTGCCTTGCTCCGACGGATGGGGTTGCTCAAGCACTTCAAAGTCTTGATTTTGGAAATCCTCGTATGTGGCCTCTTGAGCACGTTCCTCTATGCGTGATCATACATACAAGAAAATACATACCATTCAACATGATGCACACTAAATAATCAACATGCGATGACATGCATGCATGCACAATTCAATAATTAATTAACTACGGTTGTTTATTAATTAGATGCGACTAGTTCATACGTGTTCATATGAGTTTACGGGGGTTTTAGAGTGGATTAATGCTGCTGAAAATAAAATTATGGTGCAACTAAAATCAATTTACGTCTATTAGATTCAATATGGTCGCTAAAATTCACATCGGGAACATGGCCTACCGTAGATGCGATGGCTTCGATGATCGCGGGATGGGGACAATGCGTAGATGAAGTAGATGCGCAGGGTCCTCCGGCGGCACGACGACGGCGACGCGATGGCGACGACGATCTCCGGCGGACGGCGGCGCCCTCCTCTTTTTCCTCCTCTTCTTCCCCTCCTTTTTCTTCTTTTTCTTCCCTGGGCACAGCCCTCTGGTCTCTGGTGTTTCTTTTCTGTACCGGCGTATCGTGGAGGCGGTGTTTCTGGGATCGGGGAAAAAACCCTACGGGCCGGTCTCCTTTTTATAGGCACGGTACGGGAGTCTCCCGATCCAGGGAACCGAGTTGGTTCGGTTCGGTCGCGGGCGTGCGCGAGCGGGAGGCTGGGCGCGTCGGGGTGGGATTCGGGGTGGGCCCCAGCAGCGGGAGCGGGCGCGGTTCGCGCCGCGCGTGCGGGAATCCCGCGCGGGAGCGGCTATTCGCGGGGGGGCCGCGGGGCGCGTGGCCGGCTGGGCCGTTTGGCTTGGCCGGCAGCTGTTCGTTTTTTTTCTTTTCTCTTTTTTTTTCTTTTTATATTATTATTATTATATATTTTATTATTTATATTATTATATATTTTATTTATCTTATTCATTTTGTTTATATATATATATTTATTATTATATAATTTATTTATATATATTTCTTTTTATATATTATTATTATTATTTTATATTTATTCCCTAATACATGTTTTAGGCTATAATTATTATTTTCTCTTTCTTCTTTTTGCTACACCATATATGTATGGTTTATCATTTTTTTCTTTTATTCTAGTAATATTTAATGCATGAACTTGTATGCAATGCATGATGCGAAAATTGAGGGTGTTACAAACCTACCCCCCTTAAAGTGAATCTCGCCCTCGAGATTCGATAGCGTGGAGAAAAGATGAGGGAATTCTTCCTTCAGGTCTTCTTCACGTTCCCACGTAGCTTCGGTTTCCGTATGGTGTTTCCATTGCACTTTGCACCAACGGATCCTCTTATTTCTCGTGACCCTTTCCTTCATGTCCAAAATCTTGATAGGTTGCTCGACATAGGACAAATCCCCTCGAAGTTCTAACTCGTCCATCGGCACTTGTTCTTTCGGTACCCTGAGACACTTCTTGAGTTGAGAGGCGTGAAACACGTCGTGTACATCGGAGAGATACGTCGGCAGCTCAAGTCGATATGCCACTTCTCCTCGTTTGTCCAAAATCTTGAACGGTCCGATGTAACGTGGTGCCAGTTTTCCTTTGAGGTTAAACCGTCACTGACCTCTGATAGGTGACACTTTGAGGTATACAAAATCTCCAACTTCAAAAGTCAAACTCCTTCGCCTATTATCAGCATAACCTTTCTGCCGAGACTGGGCAGCCTTTAAGTTTTCCCGTATTATTTGGACTTGCCTTTCAGCATCTTGTAACACGTCGGGACCAAACAATTGATTCTCTTCGATTTCATTCCAAAACAAGGGAGTCCTACACTTCCTTTCGTACAATGCTTCATAGGGTGACATTTTCAGACTTGCTTGGTAGCTATTGCTGTACGAGAATTCAGCATACGGCAAACTCTTATCCCAACTTTTCCCATGCTTTAATGCACAAGCTCTTAACATGTCTTCCAAAATTTGGTTGGTCCTCTCGGTTTGTCAATCTATTTGAGGGTGATACGCCGAACTGAAGTTCAACCTTGTTCCCATTGCTTCATGCAATTTCTACCAAAATTTGGAGGTAAACTGAGAACCTCTATCCGAGACTATCTTCTTCGGTACTCCATGTCGACACACAATATGCTCCATATACAATTTTGCTAGCTTCGCGGTGGTATGTGTGGTCTTGACAGGGATGAAGTGAGCTGATTTTGTCAACCGATCCACAATAACCCATATTGAATCATAGCCAGACTGAGTTCGCGGTAATCCAACTATAAAGTCCATACCAATCTCTTCCCACTTCCACTCCGGGATCTTCAATGGTTGTAACAATCCGGCTGGCCTTTGATGTTCAGCTTTAACTCGTCGGCACACATCACAAAGTGCAACATATTCGGCTATGTCCTTTTTCATGCTGGCTCACCAGTAGCATGTCCTTAAGTCCTTGTACATCTTCGTACAGCCAGGATGAATTGAGTAAGGTGAGTCATGTGCCTCCTTCAATATTGTTTCCCGAATATGCCTGACATTAGGTACCACAATCCTCTTTCCAAGCCATAAGGTACCATGTTCGTCTTCATCAAATCTGAATTCTCTTCCTTCTTGGGTCCTTTCCTTGATTTCTTGTATTTCCTTGTCCTTTGTTTGTCCTTCCCGTATTTCCTGCTCTAATGTTGGGTTGACTTCCATCGTTCTCATCTCATTTATGAATCCAAGGTTCAACCGTTCAAAATCCTTGCATAACTCGGATGGCAGCTCTCGAACTGTGAGTTGATGACTTACTCCTTTTCGGCTCAAAGCATCAACCACTACATTGGCCTTCCCAGGGTGATAGTTGATTCCCACGTCATAATCCTTGATGAGCTCCAACCATCAGCGTTGCCTCAGATTCATATCCGTTTGCGTAAATATGTACTTGAGACTCTTGTGATCCGTATAAATCTCACATCGGTGACCAAAAACATAGTGTCTCCATATCTTCAAGGCGTGTACCACGGCTGCGAGTTCAAGGTCGTGTGTAGGATAATTCAACTCATGTTTCTTTAGTTGCCTCGATGCATAAGCTACCACTTGGCCTTCTTGCATGAGCACACATCCTAATCCTTGTCTTGATGCATCACAATATATATCAAAACTCTTGCTCACATCTGGTAATACTAACACCGGCGCGGTTGTCAACCTTTTCTTTAACTCCTCAAAGCTATCCTGACAAGCTTGAGTCCATCGGAATGCCTTCCCTTTCATGAGTAATTCGGCCATAGGCTTGGCTGTTTTGGAGAAATCCTTGATGAATCGGCGGTAATATCCAGCCATTCCAAGGAAACTCCGAATTTCCTTAACATTCTGTGGTGGTTCCCACTTAAGCACATCTCTCACCTTCCCTGGGTCAACTGATACTCCTCCTCCGGAAATATTATGGCCTAAGAAAGAAACTTCCTGTAACCAGAATTGACATTTACTGAACTTGGCATACAATTGGTGTTCCCGTAGCTTCTGCAATGTAAGTTTCAAGTGTTCTTCATGTTCTTGCTCGCTTCTCGAGTATATCATAATGTCATCGATGAACACTACATCGAACTTATCCAGATATTCCATGAAGACCTTATTCATGAGATACATAAAGTACGCAGGCGCGTTCGTCAATCCAAATGACATGACGGTGTACTCATAAGATCCATATCGTGTCCGAAATGCTGTCTTGGGTATATCCGATGGTCTAATCTTCATTTGGAAGTATCCTGACCGCAAGTCGATCTTGGAGAAGATACAGGCACCCTTCATCTGGTCGAACAAATCCTCTATACGGGGTAGTGAGTACTTGTTCTTAATTGTCACTTCGTTGAGAGACCTATGGTCCACACACATCCTCTGGGTTCCATCCTTCTTATCTACGAAGAGCACTGGGGCTCCCCACGGGGATGAGCTTGGGCGTATAAAACCCTTCTCTAGCTGCTCTTGAATTTGCTTCTTGAGCTATGCTAATTCCTTAGGAGGCATCCTATACGGCCTCTTAGCTATGGGTGCAGTTCCGGATATCAACTCAATGGCGAATTCTATGTCACGATCAGGTGGCATACCTGGCAACTCATCTGGAAACACATCTGGGTACTCGCGAACGATCGGAATGCTTTCCAATGTCACTCCTTCTACTTGATTGAGCATTGCCTTCTCTCTTGTAGGTTGGGCTGCCTCAACTTCGATGCATGTACCATGTTCACTTGTCAACTGCACAATCCTCTCAGCACATTGAATGACTCCATTATACTTGCTCAGCCAGTCCATTCCAAGTATTATGTCTATTCCTTGGGAGTCCAAGACTATGAGGTTTGCGAGAAAGTCTACCCCCCTTATTTTAATGCTTACTTTCGGACATACTATATTTGTCCTCATCTCTCCCCCAGGAGAACTTACTAGCATAGTTTGCTTCATATGCGATACAGGCAAATTGTACTTGGCAACATACTTTGATGAGATGAATGAATGAGATGCTCCCGAATCAAATAAAACAGTCGCGGGGTTGGAGTTGGCAAGAAACATACCAATCACGACGTCATCAGCTTGCTGGGCTTCCTCAGTAGAGACATGATTCACATTGCCACGAGCAAAATTCTGCTGTCCACGGTTGCCTTGTGGCGCTCCTCCATTTGGTCGCGGGTTATTTGGCCTTGGTGCATTGTTCATAGGTCCATAGTTTCTCCTGGGGCATTGACTTGCAAAGTGTTCGGGTTCTCCACACACATAGCATGTCTTACCGCCCGTAGCATTAGGGAAGTTTGGGCGCAACTGGTTTTGAGCATTTGTCGCCATGTTAGGACGCGACGCAGGTGGCACAGGATAGCGAGGCGCTTGCATGGCGGGGCGTTGCTGCGGTGGCTGATTTGGGCGGGGCGGATAAGCAGCGCGGTATGCAGGAGCAGATGGGTTGTATTGTGGTGCAGTAGGTGGTGCATAGCGGGGGGGAACATTGCTTCCTTGCTGCGGTCCATGATGTGGTATCTTCCTCTTGTTGTCCTGCTCCATCTCACGAATCTTGTTCTCAACCACAATAGCCTTGTCAACCAGCTTTTGGAAGTTTGGATAATCAGTAATGAGCAACTGGACTTGAATTTCATTGTTGAGACCCCTCATAAATATATACTGCTTCCTACTATCAGTTTTGATGTCTTCTGGAGCATATCTTGATAATTGAGTGAATTTGTTGAGATACTCACTCACGCTCATCCTTCATTGCCTGAGATTTTCAAAATCTTGTCTTCTCAGTATCATAACTCCTTCAGGTACATAGTGGGAATGGAAACTCTGCTTAAACTCAGCCCAAGTGATTGCCTCCTGATTATCATGAGCGTTGCAAAGAGCTTCCCACCAGTCAGCGGCTGCTCCAACTAGTTGATGTGATGCAAAGAGAACCTTCTCCCTATCAGTGCACTGGACAATAGCAAGTTTCTTCTCAATGGACTTCAGCCAATCATCAGCTTCCATTGGGTCTGTGGCTTGTGCAAAGGTAGGCGGTCTGGTCCTCATGAACTCTCCCAAACGGTTGTGGTGTGGCTGGGGTGGTGGCGGTATATGAGGCTGATTGTTGTTGCCAGCTTGCAGCTGTCCCATGGTCTGTATCATGGTCTGCATGAGCTGGTTCTGCATAGCTAACAGTTGTTCAATATTGATAGCTCCATGAGCATGTCCCTGGTTGTTCTGAGGTACTTCATTGCGCTCCTCCTCATCGTTGGCATCCCTCTGGTTACGAGTTCTCACCATCTGTTGGCAAAAGAAAGGTGGGGACAGAAGGATTTAGAATTTGGAAAGAAACGTCCCGACTATATGCATCAAGGTATGTGACACTAAATAAACCTTTATTAATATAGACCTATATGAGGATGTGGACAAGTGCCGAAGCATTCCACAACACTCTACTGAGCACACAAGCACTCAAAGAAGCACCAAACAAAATTGACAAAAATCCTAAAAGAAGTAACACAACTCAAGGTTACACAAGTACGTCTACGTCGCTCTTATTTAACTAATGGGGGTGTGCCTATCCTTGAGTCGTGGCATAGGTCGAGGACTACTAATCGTCAAGCGGAAACTCCTCCAGGTCCTCGTCTTCGTCGTCGTCGTCGGGGTCCTCGGGGTCCTGTGGTGGTGAGGCAGTAGGCGGCGGTGGTGCGGCAGACGCCACACTGGAAGGATCCTCATCAGAGGACTCCTCAGAAGACGACTCACGCTGACCGTTGCGACAGTCTGGAGAGTCTGGGGTCCACGTCGGGGTGTCGGACGCGTAGTCGTCCAGGTCCTCGTCGGTGATCCGACGATACCTCCTGATTATCGCCTCGTGGTGCTGGGCGAGGTCACGTCCATCCTGAATCTCCTGCTGCGCCCTCTGAGGTCGGGCACTGAGCTGGGCCACATTGTCAACAGTCTGACGAGACTGCGGGAGGTCCAGGGGTCCCTCCACGTGCCTGGAGACAAAGCTCGCAGTGCCACTGGGACGCTGCGGAACGAAGGCGTGCACCGTGTCCTCCAGACGGAAACGGCGGGCGTGGCTCCAAAAGGTGGCTGCTTCCCAGCTATCATCCTGCTCCGCATATCGGCGGGGGCTCCTCCAAGCAGGACTGCTGTGGGTCTTCACCAACTCATCACCATAATAGATGTAGATCTTGCAGCTCCACTCCTTCCTGCTGGGGCGCTGCACTCCAGTGGTGTGGTAGGAGAGCGAGAGGCTGTGGTGACGGTAGCCAGCCTCACGGAGTAGGGCACGGAGACGATGTCGCAGTTGTCCTGCGGCCCTGCCGTCAGAACGGATCACCACGGGGTGACGGGGGTCGATGGCCGAAGAGCGACTGGCCAACCTACGCGGGGGCACAAGTCCACCGGTCGACTTACGGGGGGTTGTCTTGGTGCGGGCCATCTACAGAAAACAAGAATACATTAGAGGAAAAAAAATAACGAAAAACAAATCTGAAAATTTCAGCAGCTAAAATGGCAGAAAAAGAGCGGTGCAGCGGTTCCAAAAGAACGAAAAAATAGAGAGAAAAATACAGCAGCCAACACAATAATTTTACCCACACATAGCAGCAACAAAAAACACTTTTTTCGCGAAAATTTAAGCAGCAAAACAGCAGCACTTAATATTGCTTACTTCTGAAATTTTTTATCAAAAACGCTGCAGCGATCAATACTTTTTGCAGCTGAAAATAAGGGAACAGAACAGCAGCAAGAATTTTCAAAAATAGCAGATTAGAAGAGTGTTCCTAAGTGCTCTAGAGTGTCCATTCTACCTAGGCTTGCGTCCTACGGTCAACGCGGCTCTGATACTAATTTGTGACACCCGGTTCCGAATATGAACCAAGCGTAACGCATATGTGTGCCCAGGAAGTTCATCACACATATACGGTTGCATCACAAACGATATACAGAATTTAACCACATCTTAACTATTAAATAAGTACTTTATTACAATAATCCAATAGTTCACGAATGATAAAACTTTAAATAATGCAGCGGAGAATAAAATAAGCAGCACGACTCCAATCCATAGGCAATTGACGGCGGTACGCAACCTAGTACTCCACGTGATCCCCAGGGTACTCCCAATTGTCTCCAGTAGCTGTTTGGGGGGATTCCAAGGGTGAGTACATGTCGTACTCAACAAGTGTGGAAAGTACGACATGTGGCTAATTCAAATGACGACAGTAATAATGGCTAAGTGCTGAAAAGTACAGTAAAACATTTGAAAAGCATTATACTACGTCTATGTGGAACAATCCCGTCATAACCATCATATTAACAGAATATAAACCATATCCAATCATTGCCAACATCATCATTATCCATGTCCAGTTACCATAACTCAAATTCATATCCATAACCATAATCCATAAACCATCCATAATCATTACCGACCCATAACCATAAACCAACCATCCCAAAATTCCAAATCCAACTCTAATCATGTAGGTCATTCAGGCGCTCATAACCGGGAACACGGCTATCATGATAGTTTTTAACACTCTGCAGAGGTTTGTACCACTTTACCCACATGTTCGTGATTTCATCACCTTTCGGTGACTAAGAAACCTCCATTATGCCATCTCACACTTCCGTAGGTGTGTGGCCAAGAGATCACAAAATAGCCTTTCAAAAGAGACTACTAGTATGTACGGGCCCACTAAGGTTTCACCGGCAGGCTTGAATCTCCATTCTCCCACCCACGGGCCCCCTCGTGTGCCATGCGGATCCCAGGGCAGTCCTCCTCGACTCCCATTCCCTTCGCCATCCAATAGTCCATACAATACTAGCAGCGCTCCTAATTATTCAGCTACGCCACACCCATACTTGGCCTTGTGGTGGCACTGTTGACCTGGCATATTCTCGCATGAACCGGTCCTTAGATCTAAAGCAAGCAAACCATCATAACATCCAACCCATCCACATACCAGGCTTGCTTAGATCACCCATCGTATTGACCAGTTCACATTAACCAGAATATCATTGATGCATAATTAAATATGTAGTGTTGTTTACCATCCCAATTAATTAAGCGAAGCAAAAAGGTAAAAACCCTTCCCGACTCTCTACCATAAATTCCAGGTGACAAGGGTGGTTAAACAAAACTAGTAAACTTCCTACCATAGGATTCCCATCAAATTGACACAAGCATGCAGTTTGCAAACAAAACATTTATTTTAAAACAGGATCAATATGCTTCAAGGACACTTGCCTTGCTCCGACGGATGGGGTTGCTCAAGCGCTTCAATGTCTTGATTTTGGAAATCCTCGTATGCGGCCTCTTGAGCACGTTCCTCTATGCGTGATCATACATACAAGAAAATACATACCATTCAACATGATGCACACTAAATAATCAACATGCGATGACATGCATGCATGCACAATTCAATAATTAATTAAATATGGTTGTTTATTAATTAGATGCGACTAGTTCATACGTGTTCATATGAGTTTACGGGGGTTTTAGAGTGGATTAATGCTGCTGAAAATAAAATTATGGTGCAACTAAAATCAATTTACGTCTATTAGATTCAATATGGTTGCTAAAATTCGCATCGGGAACATGGCCTACCGTAGATGCGTTGGCTTCGATGATCGCGGGATGGGGACAATGCGTAGACGAAGTAGATGCGCAGGGTCCTCCGGCGGCACGACGACGGCGACGCGATGGCGACGATGATCTCCGGCGGATGGCGCCGCCCTCCTCTTCTTCCCCTCCTTTTTCTTCTTTTTCTTCCCTGGGCGCAGCCCTCTGGTCTCTGGTGTTTCTTTTCTGTACCGGCGTATCGTGGAGGCGGTGTTTCTAGGATCGGGGAAAAACCCTACGGGCCGGTCTCCTTTTTATAGGCACGGTACGGGAGTCTCCCGATCCAGGGAACCGAGTCGGTTCGGTTCGGTCGCGGGCGTGCGCGAGCGGGAGGCTGGGCGCGTCGGGGTGGGCCCCAGCAGTGGGAGCGGGCGCGGTTCGAGCCGCGCGCGCGGGAATCCCGCGCGGGAGCGGCGATTCGCGGGGGGGCCGCGGGGTGCGTGGCCGGCTGGGCCGTTTGGCCTGGCCGGCGGCTGTTCGTTTTTTTCTTTTTTTTTTCTTTTCTCTTTTTTTTTTCTTTTTATATTATTATTATATATTTTATTATTTATATTTTATTTATTTTATTTATCTTATTCATTTTGTTTATATATATATATATTTATTATTATATAATTTATTTATATATATATATATATATTACGTTTTATATATTATTATTATTATTATTATTATTTTATATTTATTCCCTAATACATGTTTTAGGCTATAATTATTATTTTCTATTTCTTCTTTTTGCTACACCATATATGTATGGTTTATCATTTTTTCTTTTATTCTAGTAATATTTAATGCATGAACTTGTATGCAATGCATGATGCGAAAATTGAGGGCGTTACATACAAATCTTAGTTTACCATTGGATTCCTATTATTTTAAATAGTCTCCCTGCAAATTTTCATAATTTTTGAAGCATGTTTGCTATTTAATTCAATAGCTACATTGAATTCCACTCAAATTTGAAATAAACTTTGAATTCAAACGAAACTTGGTCAAATAAGTGATTTGAGTTCAGAATCAAATTCTTCATATTCATTTTGGCCTCTCCACAAATATCTATCAATTTTGGAACAAATTAGGTGTGTGAATTTGACTATCCAATGAGGTGGATGAGGATGAGCAACATGTGGGACCCACCTGTCATGCTAAGGGTGCTCTGTTCTTTTCATCCCAGGGCGACACCACACGGCATGCAATTTGCCACAGAGGTGCTTGATTTCCTGCTTGCTTCCAGCGGCAGAACAACCCCAGGCTCCTCCTCATCTTCTCCAAACCCCAGCACACAAGTTCTTCTCTCTGTTGCAGTTCCAGGCGCCAGTTCTTGCAACCATCGGAGTTCTTCCTCTCTGCTCAGCAAGGATCATCTGTATTGATCGGTTTTCTTTACAGCCTATCATTCCTCAACACCTTGCACAGCTGTTTTAACCATTTTCTTGATCAGTTGGAGCCTCTCCGACGAGGAACGTGAAGAATTCCGGCCATCATCCTCTATTTTTCAAGTGCCGCCGATCGGTGCACCGTCGCCCCCTTGATACAAGAAAATTATCACCTCGGTCCTTGAAGCAAAAGGGTGCTTTCTTGCACATAGAAGATGCTTGTAAAGTTTTATCCCATTCCATGGATTGTAGCGACCATATTCCGAATTTTCTCCACTTGTTCATTTCATAGCCGAACCTAGGTCTCCCCTTCAATTTGTTTTATACCTAAGAGTAATCATAGTGGCCATGAGTTTTTATCGTCCTCTGGCCTAGGCGCATCCATTCAAAGAGAAACCATCGAAAACCATTGAGGTTCAACTCAAGAAATCAAATTCTTGTGGTCGGCGGCGAAAATGGGCTAGCTCGCCATGGACTTTGATTTTACGAGGCATTTCACCGTCATTGGCCCTCTTTACCACCTTCCTCAAGTTCCCAGAAACATTTTGGAGGTATTCCCGTGAAAAATCGAGCACGTAGGGCCCGGCCGATATGGCCAAAACCCTAGGTTCCGCCGCTGCCATCGAGACCCCTTCTCCAGCCATTTGTGGCCCGTGCCACCTATCCCATCGTGTTGCCCATAAAATTTTAGGTGGGGACGGCGAGTCTGGGAGGCTGAGATGCCATAGGTTGGGCTGCGCCGAGGCGACACCACCGGCCGCCGTCGGGCGCCGCCCGAAAGCCGTCCAACGCGAGGTAGACGAAGGGCCTATGGGGCCCGATTGTCTGCCTAATGGTGCATAGCCAGGATCTGGTGCGGCACTGGGATCCATTGTGGCTACAGCAGGAACTGTGTGGCCCCGTGTGGCTTGAATCCCACTGGTGGATTTTAAACCCGTGGGCCCCTTTGAGTAGTTAAAGTTTCCAATTGAAAATTAATTCCAGATTTTGCTCAAATTTGGAAATTCAATATCTCCTAGGATTCTTGTTCAAAAATTCCCAGATAATTTTCTTTAGAACCAGGATAATCTATAGTTTCAAGTGGTGCACTTGGATCTGTATGAAAATCATTAATTTGTCCTCAATAATTCCATAAACAAAATGCTATTGAAATTAATTACTGGTGTTCTGTCCATTAAAAAATTCTCAAACTTGGCCAGGTCATTCCAAATAATTCTTTGGAGTTACATTAAAAGTTTCAGGTCCATTTGAGTTGATTTGTATAGCCAAATTATGCTTCCAATCTGTATGTATCTGAAAATTCCAAAATGTCTAGAAACTTTTCAGCAAATTGTCCAAACTTGTAAATTCAATATCTCACAGTAGAATGCTTAGAAAATTATGAAGACAATTTTGTTGGATCACCCTTGACCTCCTATAGACATAGAACCATGTCTTGGCCATGTACAAATATTTCCTCAAAATTCTGGGAAATGTTTAGGTTCGTTGAATTTTGTACAACAGAGACTTCCAAGATTTGATCCCAATTTCGGACAGAACCTCACTCATAGTACCTAGTATCCTTTGTAAAATTTCCAGAATCAGTGGCCATTATTTAGTAACTTAACTGTGTTTCCATTCAGCTATGTAATAATATCACTTTTGAATCACTTTGCATATTCTTTGCATATCGAATAATTGACAAGCTTTTGGAGACCCCGGAGCCACTGGAAGTCATCAACCCGGAGACTAACTTTAACCCTGTCTCACAGCCAGGCAAGCATCGGTTTGCTTTTAATAGTATTTTAAACTTTGATTTGTATCACACTATATGGGTTAGCATGTATGTGCATTAAGTCTGTGTTCTCTTGGAGTTTTCCACTTGCATGACCCGAGCACCCATAAGAGAAGGGTAGATGTTTAAGTCCTTGATGTGTCCATGCTATGCTTAATGTCATAGTTGCTTCGATAGAAGTCGAGTAGTTGAAATCTACTCGCGAGTTCAGAAATTAGATTCACACGGGTTTGGTTTGAGCAAAAGGATCACCATGATGGAATATGAGACTGGGCATGGAATAGGAGCAGCATGACATAGAGGCATGTGAGTCGTAGTTGTGGTTGTGTTAGTCAAGGACCAATTCGTGTGCGGCCCTGTTGAGCAAGTTTGAACTGTACTGGAGTCATATTGAATATATGGGGTCCGGGAAACACATGTACCTTGGGAAGCCTTTGTTGAGACTTTTTCGATTGCCTCAGGCTTTTGGCCGCACCACAGTAGATGGAATGTCGCTTACAACATCTTAACAGCGGAAAGGTGCACCGTGAGTGGGAATACTGTCCTAGACGATTGAATTAATTCAACTTGGGCAAAACTTGGGAAAGGTTGCTGCGTACGACGTCCTTGGAGTGCACCTAACTGACTTCCATTACAGGCGTACGTGTCGTGTATTCCGGGTATCTTTGATTCGAATCACCGTCTATCGTGGTTATTGAGTACCGCTTGTTCACTGCATTGTGACGTAGTTAATTATTTGTGCTTTATGAATTAATCTTGTATTGATACTTGCAATGCTCTAGACAGGTTGTTCACTAAATTTACTTTCCATGAAGCCTTAATTTGATAATAAAACTTAAAATAAGGACGAAGAATTAGGCGAGTCTTTTATTGCAAACTGTTGTCCTATATTACGTATATCCTGCATATAGAGTTTAATACATAGTGGAGACGGTAAGTCTTCCTGAGCCTTTGTGCTCACGGTTGCTATATTAGTTGTTTTGCAGGTACTAATATCTATGCTTATGATTATGGTTGTCCGATGAGACTCAGAACTCTCCGAGCGTTATACTCAAAGGAAACCACGCCGCTGCCGTATATGCTTCTTATGGCTAGTGAGGAGCATCCGTGGGCTAGATGGCTTCTCTTTTGCTTATTAGACTTGAGTACGAGAGTTGTATTCTTATCTTCTGCTGTATTTTATTTTTATAAAATCTTTGTAAACTAAACAACTTTGTAAATTTCAGCAAGTGAGTTATGTAATATGTATTCCTTTACATGTGTGTTGTTGGGTGCTGCATCGAACGGCACCACCCAATGCGATTCCTGGAAAGTGTGGACCCAAGTCCTCACAACCTGGTATCAGAGCCGCATTTGGAATAGCACACTAAATAAGGATCGTATTACGAGAAAAACATAGGACACGGTGAGATTATGGTACTAGGCCCACATAAGGACTGTATTAGCATAAGTTATTAAGGTGGCAAAACTAATCTATGTGTTATTATATTCAGTAATGATGCTCCGACGTCAGGTAAGAGGTAAGGTAAGCCACCGCAAGCGGATCAATTGCGGTAAGCTCCCCGTACGAGAGGTAGTACAATGATTGTCCCTCGTGGCTTGGCACGGGAGTTAATATGAGTCCCTGAACCTTCTCATGGTTCTAGGAACATATGAAAATGTTGCTCCCCGTCGTGCTTCAGGAAAAAGCGAGGATACCCCATCGTATGGTCAAAAACACGAAGTATGCAACTCTTGAACGTTTAATGTTCAAAGGGCCATACGTAGCACTGGTCCCTACCGCAAGAGATAAATGACGTGTGCACCAATCGTGCCATTGAAAAGCATGTATTGTGTTTTTTAATAAACACGCGAAAGCGCCTCCTTCTGGTGCAGCATTATGCAAAGACGTGACACCCCGATGGGTGGTACATAACCCGATGCACTTCCTTCTGATTTAGCATTATGCAAAGACGTGGGACCCCCATCAGATGGTAGAAAACATGGTCATGTACCTCGAGACGTGGCTCAGCTCGGGGCGGCCCGTATGGAATGATACGGGATGGATGTCTTACTTATATATATATATATATATATATATATATATATATATATATATATATATATATATATATATATATATATATATATATATATATATTATTGTGACTGCCTGAAATGATCGCCTGTGCGGCCTGTGCCGTACGACACCATAATGAGTGTTTTGTAAATTGTGTGTCTTATGCAGGTACACTGACCGCGTGATCGTATTGCGCTTAGAAATCATTTGCGAGTGATCGTCATTAAGACCACCATTGAGACGTATGCTGGAATACCGGCTTAGAATTTTCACTTTTGTGAGGCACGTAGTACCGACATGCATTCCATTGATGCATTAACCACTTTGCTGTAAAATAGAACCGAGAAGATGTAAGAATACTTATTTTAGATATCGATCTCTGATTTTGATCTAAGTTTTCAAAATTGGAGTAGGTTTTGAAGTCACGGATTAAAAAACAGAGTGTTCTGTTTTCTGCCAAAAAAAGACCTGAATTTGAGAAACCATATCTCCCAGTAGAAAACTCCAATGAAGATGCATCTTACATGGATGAAAATTTTAGGAAGTCCTTTAAAACTGCTATGTTCAACTCCAGAGCTGAATTCCCCTTTAACCTGTTCAAATTTCTAAGTTCAAAAATCTGTCAAACTGGATAAAAACTGGAACCCTCCCTAGACTCCTTACCGTTCTAACCATATCTCACTCTAGAAAAATCAAACAGAACTGTGCAAGACATTTCTAGAATCTTTGTAATATCTGTTACAAATTTTTTAATTATAGCTTTTGTAAATTCTGCTGTTTTATATCTGGAAATTGTGGCCCGAAATCAGCATAAACAAAGGAGATGCTGTCAAAATTTCCAGAAATACTGTCAGGTTTACAATGCCATATCTCCTCAATCAGAAATGATCTGGAGGCAAACCAATACTTTTTTGAAAGGTGTTGAAGTGTACTTTAACTTTGTAGTTCAAGATCTGATTCTGCCATTTACTGGGTTAAATTTGTGTTTGAGTACAAGCTAGTCAGGTTTCAGCAGAAACTTCATCGGTTTGGCATAATTTGGTCTTGTTATGAATCTGGTCCTTGATTTCACTTCGAGAAGTGTCGTAACAGACCAGGTGTCGATACTCAACCATTTAGTAGTGGAATTGAGGGTTTGACCCACTCAAACCACTTTTTTTTATGACCATGTTTGTATCATGTTGAAGATAAGAGAGCATATTCACACGATAACACGCATAACGTAAAAATGAACTTCAATCCATGGAGTTCATTATTTTGGAGCTCACGTTGTAAAATTGGTCCAGGGATGATGTATTGTGTACAAAGTCTATACTTTATCAATATATGTTACCGTTATGCAAGTTTGGTTATCAATACACACACTATTGTTTTCATCCTTCTGTGATCTTGCAATATCACATCTCATGTTGGACTTATGGTTGTGGCTGCAGAATGGTGCACACTCGCACAACATACAAGGTCCGTGGTTCAAATCAGGGAGGGGATGACTCCCTAGAGTCGGAACAGCCGGTGCAACAACCACCTCCATCTCCGCTTACATTGGTGGATGATATCACAGCCATAGTGGGTTCGCGCGATGAGCGGACCGAGTTGCTGCGAACCCTCATGCAGATTACATCCTGTCAGGGGGCACGACAAGCCGAAGGCAATCGTCAACCTCAGCAAGCAACATATCCGAATTTCTTGGTGATTGCACCCCCCGTGTTCAGTGGTGATGGTGAACCTCTAGATGCGGTCCATTGGCTCTGCACCATTGAAGCTAAGTTCGGACTGCTGCAGTGCAGTGATCATATAAAGGTTTTATATGCAGCACAACTACATGACATCGCCGTTCCTTGGGGGGCGAACAACTTCGCCTCCTTGGCTGCCAGACGACAATCACTTGGATAGAGTTCCGGGAGGCATTCCACGCCTATCATGTTCCTACAGCCATTATGAGAAGGAAGCTTCAGGAATTTCTTGATTTGAAGCAAGGAGGAATGAGTGCTCAAGAATACTCCAAAGTCTTTATTAATCTAGCGCAATATGTGTCGGAGTATGTGAGTACAGAGGATCAAAAGCGAGAGCAATTCTATCGGGATCCGAGCCTTATGTTGAGAGACAAGCTTGCAATGTTCAATCACGGTTCGTTCAACGCTATGCTTAATGCTGCAATTACGCAAGAGGATGCCACACGTGAAAGAGTCGCGGAGGAGTAAAAGAAGAGAGTTCCTTTGCAGGACAACACGCATAATATTCCTCAGAAATACCGTGTGGTGTACCGATCATCATCCGGTCAGAGATGGCAACTGGCTGCACAACCGAGTTCGTATCAAAGTCGGCATTTGAAGTATCAGATTTCCAACCAGCAGTACATCAGCAGCAAGAACAGCCCCAAATTGTTCCAGGGGCATTTATCTCATAGCGAGGTGCAGGACAATTCAGGCCCCAAGTCAGCAGAACGTCGAATCGGTATAAGTGTTGCACTTGTGATCGTGTTGGGCACTATACCAAGGGTTGCCCAGAGAAAATGTTGAGCAGCAGACAAGTACCAGTACAACAGTGTAGTCAGCCCTGTGTTCAACCTGGGAGGACAGCACTGCAAATCGGAAGTTTTCAACATATAACAATCGAGGGTGTTCGGAGGGAGCACCGGCGTTAGTGGGCACATTTGCTATCAAAGAAATACCCTTCCTCATACTCTTCGATTCTGGTGCTACCCACAATTTTGTCAGTAAATCATGTGTGGATCAGCACCAATTATCTACCAATACTCTCAAGAATAGTTATCTTATAAGTTCACCGGGAGGGAGTATCTCTACCAGCCAGATTGTTCCTCGGGCAACTCTATGTTTGGGAGGCAAAATATATCCAACATCGTTGATTATATTTGATGGACAGAAGATTGACGTAATATTGGGGATGTCATGGTTAAACCATCACGGTGCCGTTCTCAATATCGGTACCCGGAGTGTCCAAATCGACTCTCCGATGCAAGACAACAAACACTGTTTTTGGACAGCATGGAGCAGGACAGTGCAGCTGCATATAAAACGAAAGCAACTAAACATGAAGATATTCCAGGGGTCTGTGAGTATCTCGATGTGTTTCCTGATGACTTACCGGGCATGCCGCCCGAACATGATGTCGGGTTCAAGATTGAACTTGTACTGGGAACCACACCAATCTCTCGAAGACTGTATCGAATGGCGCCTAATGAGCTAGCTGAATTAAAGGAGCATTTGAAGGACCTTTTGGACAAGGGTTTTATTCGCCCAAGCTCCTCACCTTGGGGCTACTCGACGTTGTTCGTTAAGAAGAAGGATGAAACATTGCGGTTATGCATGGATTATCGACCGCTCAATGCCGTGACTATAGAGAACAAGTACTCGCTGCCCCGCATCGTCATTCTATTCGATCAACTTGTAGGTGCGAGGGTGTTCTCAAAGATGGATCTTCGGTCTGGATATCATCAAATAAAAATCCGACCGGAGGATATACGAGTATCTGGTCATGTCTTTTGGTCTCACCAACGCTCCGGCTCACTTTATGTGTCTCATGAACTCGGTATTCATGCCGGAGTTGAGCAAGTTCGTCGTGGTCTTCATCAATGACATATTGGTTTATTCCATGTCAGAGGAAGAGCATGCTGAACATTTGCATATTGTGTTGCAACGGTTGAGAGATCACAAGTTATATGCAAAGTTCAGCAAGTGTGAATTTTGGATCAGCCAAGTGCCATTCTTGGGGCACATTATTTCAGCTGAAGGTATCGCTGTGGACCCAAGTAAAATTGTCCAAGTGCTGAAATAGGAATCTCCTAAATCTGTCCACGAGGTCCGAAGTTTCCTCGGTTTAGCGGGATATTATCGGAGGTTCACCCCGAGCTTCTCAAAAATTGCTAAACTGATGACGGAGGTGCTGAAAAAAGGCACCAAATATATTTGGAGTTCAGTCTGTGAAGAAGCATTCAAGACATTAGTGCAGCACCTTACAACAGCCCCAGTTCTTGCTCAGTTGGACACAACAAAACCGTTCAACATTTATTGTGATGCATACGGCATCGGACTTGACTGCATTCTTATGCAAGAAAGACACATGGTCGCGTATGGATCTTGAAAACTCCGAAACCACAAGCAGCACTATCCCACTCATGACCTTGAGCTCGCTGCTGTGGTATTGGCATTAATGATGTGGAGGCATTACTTACTTGGAAACCTTGTACACCTCTACACCAACTACAAGAGTTTGAAATATATCTTCACACAAAAGGAGCTGAATATGAGACAATGACGGTGATTAGAGCTGATCAAAGATTACAAAATTGAAATTCACTACCACCCTGGTAAAGCAAACGTGGTTGCCGACACGCTTAGTTGGAAAGCTCATGTCCACAACACCGCCATGGCTGAAATGGAAGATGAGGAACCAAGTCTATATGTGATTCCATATGGAGCTCTCAATAATATTGCTCTCATTCCCACCATTAGAGAGGAAATTATTGAAGCCCAAAAGAAGGATAAGGGCATGCCACACATAAAGGAAAGAATGGACAGCGGTGATATGAAATGCTTTTGGAAGGATGAACATGGTACTCTATGGTTCAAGAATCGGATTGTAGTGCCCCGTGACATGTACCTTCAGAAGAAAATATTAGACAAAGCTCACTTGTCCAAATATTCTATTCATCCGGGCAGCAATAAAATGTATCAAGACCTGAAGACTAAGTTTTGGTGGACGCGGATGAAGCGTGAGATTGCGAAGTATGTATACGAGTGCGATACGTGTCGGCGAGTGAAGGCCGAACATATGAAAAAAGCGGGGTGTGGGGACTGGGTCCACACATTCCAGGAATCACAGAGGGTGATGCCGTGCGATGCGGCACCCAACAGCACACACGAAAAGAATACGAGAAAATACAAAGTTTTATTTATAGAAACAGCGGAAGACTTTTACAATACTTAATATACAGCGGACATCATACTCATAGATAAACTCTCAGCCTAGCTATGCAAAAGTGCAGCCGTCCAGCCCAGGGACACTACACACTAGCATCACACAACATATCACGACGGCGTGCAAGGCTCCCACTCAGCGGTATACCCCGACGGGGGCATCGCCTCATCTTCGGGCCCTTCTTCATACATCTCACCTGTAAACAACTTGATATAGCAACCGTGAGCACGAAGGCTCAGCAAGACTTAACCGTCTCACCTAAGCATGGAACTCTACATGCAGGGATACATAAACATAGGCAGTGATATTGGATAAACGACTCACCTACAAGTGGATCCTTACTTTCAAGTGATTAGCAACAATTTAAATGTTCAACAATGTAACTTTAGTGAGCAATATACTACATCAACCATGATTTCAATACAATTATACTTCCATACATCGTATTCTTCTGACTTCTTCAATATTTACTACGTCACAACACAGTGAACAAGCGGTGCTCAAATAACCACGAGGGATGGTGATTGCAATCAGTAGACACCCAGATAACACGTCACGTACACCCGTGTGTGAGAAAAGTGCAATGCTTCTCACGACGTCATATGAAGCAACCTTTCACAAGAAACTCAAACGCCAAACCGGTCCCACCATGGCAGGCATAAGGTCCCCGCACGGAGCGTGTTTGTGCCTGTTGGCAGATTTACACCTTGCTGCCCTCAACCTACCCCTATCGACAGTGGGCTATGCCTCGACATCCAAGTTATCAAGTTACATCAGTTTCCTTGGTTCCATATGCCCAATATGCATCCGGTACAGTTCAAACTTGTCCAGCAGGGCCGCACACGTATCGGTTCTCAATCGACACAAGCAGGGCTACGGATGTGAGACCATGTCTCGCTGCATCCTATCCGCTGCTCTGTATCAAATTCATATTCATAAACCATTCTTTGATCAAATTCATCCCATGTGATAAAATTCTATCTCGTGAGTAGATTCCAACTACTCGACTTCTACCTGATTCCTTAAAACATTAGCATAGCATTTTCTACTTGTCAAGATGTAGACCTACCCAATACTCTGTGAGATTTGTGGGTTATGCAAGTGGAGTAACAAGCACCTTAGCCCTAATGCACAATATTCACCCCAGACATAAGTGATACAAACCAAAACTTTGCAAAAGCAGTTAAATGCAAACTAGGGCTTGCCTGGCTGAGAGTCAGAGGGCACTATATGATATGCAATATGTAAAGTACATGAGTGATAGTGAAACTATATAAAAGATCTTATAAACAATGATCAGGTAAGAAAATGATTTTAACTTGCTTTGGGACTTTTACAGTGGATACTAGGTTCTATGGGGAAGTATTGGACCAAGAATTGGAGGTGTTCAAGGCAGCTTGTTGTCTGTAAAATTCCAACAACTAAAAGCCTTCTATGAAATTTGGTATTAAATCTAGAGCTTTGTCATGGCTAACAGTGGATGATCATGGTAGAGGAGGTCTCACTGGCTCTAGGGAAATATTTTTCAGAATTTTCCGAGCTTCCTACAGGGAGAAATCAATTTTTCAAATTTGGGAAAATTCTGGAAATTTTACTATACATTTATCAATTTGCAAACTACATAGACATTTGGAACACTGATTCACCCAGTAAACTATGTCTAATGAACTTGAAAGTGTTACTGGAGATCCAGGATATTTTTAAGATTGTTCTGACCAAAACTAGGAATTTTCCAATTAGCAGAACAGGGGTAATTAATTTCCCAAGCAGTTAGCTCAAAGAAATTAACTATGCAAATTCTGGGACTTTCATGTTCAACCAATTGCATTAATGCAAACTTGGGATCAAGATGAGTCTGCGAGAATTGTTTGAAATTATTTGGGCAATTCTACTAGGAGTAATTGAATTTAGAAGTTTGCTCAAAATCTGGAATTATTTGTAATTGGAAAACTTTGAGTTAATCAACCTAGGTCCACTGGTTTAAAATCAACCAATCAGGAAGGGGCCACACAAGGCATCACTGTATTAACTTGCGTAGCCACAAAAGATCACCATCCACACTAGATCCGGAGGCTCACACTTTAGAACGACAGGCGGGCCCCGCCAGGGTCGTCTTCCTCCTCTCGACCCGAGCGGCGCTCTCGCTGGAGCCGCAGCGTCACGCGTTGGACATGCTGCACCAAGCTCCTATCGGCTCAGCCTTTGCCGTCTAGCCCTAAAATCCGATGTGCAACACGATGGTGAGGTCCAAACGAGTCGGCGACGGCCAGAGACGAGCGCACGACGGCGGCGGCGGAACTAGGGTTCCACTGATGATTGGTACCGCTCAGCAATGGTGCAAACACTTCGTGGAAAAGCTGGAGAGGTTCCTGGGACCATGAGGAAGGTGGAAAAGAGGTGCAAACACCGCATAACGGCCGACCAACGCAAGCTCGACGGCGACCAACGGTGCTTTTCAAAGGCGACGAGGGGAAATCAAAATACTCATATGTGGTCGATTATTTTCATCAGTTCTTGATCTATGTGATGCACCAGACATGTAGAAGATATCCCCTAACTAGATTAGACAATATTTGTGCATAGAAATAGAATCGAATTGATGACCTAGCTTGAAGTGTAAACTTGTGCAGAGACAAAAATGAGGAATACTCGCTTGATAAAGAATGAAAAGATTTGCGGTTTTCACCATGAGAAAGGTGGTGTCCTGGCGCTCTTTTTTTTGTTGAAGTCGAAGCTTGAAATAGCCTGGTTCGCCGGCTTCACGGTGGACAGAGGGCGACGTCCACGGTGGCTCAACGGCGGCATCCGCGAAACTTCAAAATACCATGGTATTAGCCAAGGAAACAATGAGGGAATTGTATGAGAAGCTAGACAAGGTTCATATGCTACTTTTTGGTGCTTGGAGCTCGATCAACTGATGGCCAGAATGGAGGAACAAAGCAATGAACAGGGTGCGGCAACAATGCGCCGGTTCTATGTTTTCACGAGAGGGAGACAAAACGCGTTGGGGAGAAGCAACATGGGGTTAAGTAGAGTAAGGATGAGCTTGAGGCCATGCAGCTGCTTGCTTGCATGCAAGAAAATCACGGTGGCGAGACCTCCCAGCATTGAAGCGCGGGGAGCGAGGAAGGCAAGTCCGTGCAGCTCAAATAAGACACTGACTAGTGGGTCCCACCTCAATTTCACCCTCATTCCTTCTCTGTGCACTTCAATTCTCCCACATACATTGCTCCAAACATCCTAGATATTTTCTGGTAGACTAATTTGAAGGTGTAGAATTTAATTCTGGACTCAAAACTTGGAATTGATCAAGTTTCATTCAAAATTCAAATTTGATTTTGAATTTGAAAGAATTCACTATTTCCACTGAATTACATAACAAGTGTGCTTAAAATATTTTGAAACTTTGCAGAGATGCTATATGGAATATTTGGAATTCAATGGTTAGCTTAGATTTTTATTTTTACATGGTTGGAGCAGTAGCTATCTTTACATTTTTTATTTCCTTCATATAGCATTAGAATTTATTTGTTTCCCCCCCTTTTTTTAGTTGAACTATTTTTCTTCTTCTTGTTTTTGTTCCTTCTAGATGAAGTTTTTGATTTTGAAATTAGGGCTTTTACATCCCTCCCCCTTAAAAGAATCTTGTCCCGAGATTACAAATGAAAGAGATGGAGGTAAAAAGATTACCGGATATGAGATGATAGCAAGACCGGATAATTGGATCGGGGATAGTCCTCGCTTTTCCGTGTCACTTCCTCAGAGGTATGGTTACTCCACAAGACTTTGTAGAAGTACAAAGTCCGGTTTCTTGTGGTGCGAGTCTGTTCATCAATAATCCGGATCGAATGCTCTGAATAAGTGAGATCTGGTGGAGAGCTTCAAGGTCATCGGTGCGGATTTCAGCTTGGGATTCAAGGCACTTCCATAGCTGAGAGAGGTGAAATACATTATGAATACCAGCAAGTGACGCCGGTAACTGTAACACACTCATTTTCATGCATCATGCCTTGAATACATTCATATACATGTTAAACATTAACCCACATAAAGAGGAACGAGTTTAAAATTGATTTGGAACAAAACCGCACTTAAAATGCTGAAAAGTGCGGACTAGTCCGATTTTGCTGAGGACTAGTCCGATTTCTCTCTCACGCTGCGGACTAGTCAGATTTTTCCTCCGGAATTCTTCAGACTTGTCCGATTTTGTGCTGACTAGTCCGATATTCCATGAATCCTTGAAAATTTGCTAAGTCCCTGGACTTGTCCGGACTAGTCCGGTGTTCCAGCGGACTTGTCCGTTTTCCTCTCTGACTAAAGTCGGACTTGTCCGATTTTTGGCCAGACCTATCCGATTTTCTCTCTGGACATTTTCGGACTAGTCCGGTCCTTTCTGGACTTGTCTGATATTCTGCGACTCTGAGTTGATCTTTTGTTTTACAACTTGTTTCTTGGGTTTCACGTTAAGTGGGCCTAGGGACGTCGTGCCTAACTCTTTTAGAGCCCATGTGGGACTCTAAACCGGCCTCTATTCCTCTCAAACTCGAAATCCATCTAACCCTAACCTCCACCTCTATATAAACAACACCGCCCCTTGGCTTGACATCTATTTGCCACTTTTCCACCCCACCCAAACCCTAGTTCGTGGAAAGCCACCATCAAGGAGGGAGGAGGAGATCCCAAGCAAGAAGAAGAGGAGGAGGAAACGAAAGAGGATCAAGATCTCCACCAAGCTTTAGTTCTTCATCACCAATTCATCTCCAAGTTCATCACCAACCCTAGATCATGAAGATCCGAGTGTTACCTCCAAGTTTCTTGATTCATTGGAGTTCTAAACACCTAGTATACCTTCTATTCTCTTTTCCTTACGTGAATCTGACCCCTAGTCTCCAAATTTACGTCGATCTAGAAAACCCTAGTTCGCTAGTTCTGCGAAGTGCGGACTAGTCCGACCTTCTGCATACTAGTCCGATTTTCCTAGTTAAATTGTGTTGAATTGATTCTAAAATTTGATCTAATCACTCCAAACCTGTATAAACTTGTTAAAAACTATAAGAACTAGTTAGTGATCATTAAAAGCAATCTATTAACAAGTTATACCTTGCATTTGCATCAATCATGCATGTCATGTCATATTGAGTAATATTTGTGCACTCTTTGATTGTGTTTCTTGTTTGTATGTTTATTGTGCGGATTAGACAGATTTGCGCTAGAGAGTGCCGCGGAGGATCTCCAGCACCAAGAGTTTGAAGGCTTTGACCCTAATCAACCGCAAGAGCAAGGCAAGTGTCCTTGAAGCATATTGATCTTGTTTTGAAATAAATGTTTTGTTTGCAAAATTGCATGCTTGTGTCAATTTGATGGGAATCGTATGATAGGAAGTTTACTAGCTTTGTTTAACCACCCTTGTCACCTGGAATATATGGTAGAGAGTCGGGAAGGGCTTTTTACCTTTTTGCTTCGCTTAATCAACTGGGATGTTAAAACAACTATACCACTCAATTTAATTATGCATGGATGAGATTATGGTTAACATGAACTGGTTAATATGATATGGTAATGGGTGATCTAAGCAAGCCTGGTATGTGGATGGGTTGGATGTTATGGTGGTTTTGCTTGCTTTAGATCTAAGGACCGGTTCGGGGAGTGACCATCCAGGATTTACAGTGCAACCACGAGGCCAAGTACGGGTGTGGCGTAGCTGATTAATTAGGGCTGCCAGTGCTATTTGGACCATTAAGGATGCTCGAGGAAGGGGTAGTCGGATTGGGTTTGTTGATGATTGGTGGGACTACCCTGGGATCCGAATGGCTCAAGAGGGGGCCCTTGGTTGAATATGTGCTCAGTTGGAGACATCGCCACCGGTGAAACCTGAGTGGGGTCTAAATAGGCTAGTAATCCCTTTGTAAAGGCTATTTTGTGATCTCTTGGCCACACACCTAAGGAAGTGTGAGAAGACATAATTGAGATTCTATAGTCATCGAAAGGTGATGAAATCACAAACATGTGGGTAAAGCGGTACAACCTCTGTAGAGTGTGTCTAAAACTATCATGATAGCCGGGATCCCGGTTATGAGCAACCTGGACCCTCACATGATTAGAGGAAACGTGGTATTGGGATGGTGTTTGCTATGGTTAAGGTTGGTATTATGGTTATGAATTGAATTCTGGTATTGAATATGGATATTGGTACATGATGATGGATATTGAATATGGACTGGTATTACGATATTACTTATGATTATGATGGGTTTACTTCACATACATATAATATATTGCTTTTCAAATGTTTTAATGTACTTTTCAGGATTCAACCATTATTATTGTCGTCATTTGAACCAGCTACATGTCATACTTTCCACAGTTGCTGAGTACGACATGTACTCACTCTTGCAATCCCCCAACAGTTGCAGGTCAGGATTGTGAGTTTATTGGCGATATTGCGGAGTTTTAGTCCGTGTATACCGTCAGCTTTGCCTATGGTGCTATTGGAGCTGCGTTATCCCTTATGCTTAGTTTGCTTAGTTGCTTAATTTGTTATTTCAGCTGCATTAGTTTAACTTGTCATTAATATTCATTAGAGCTTGTATTCGAGGATGATATGGTTTGTGTAATAAAATTTGGTTAATTAATCCTGTTTTGTGGTAATTTTCTGTATACTCTTTTGTGAATGCACTCGTGTATGTGTGTTGAACATCCTTGGCACACATATGCGTTAGCTTGGTTCATTTTTCAGAACCGGGTGTCACAATTTGGTATCAGAGCCACAGGTTGACCGTAGGACGCAACCTAGATAGAATGGACACTTAAGAGCATATAGGAGCACTCAGGAACCGATGTGTTTTTGCTTGGTGTGCTATTTGATATATATTGTTTGCTTGTGTGCTTAATAGAGGATTTTGGGATGCTTTGGCATTGCCATGTCCATGTAGGCTAGTTAGTTGTCTAGTTTCATATCCCTTGATGCATATAGTTGGGGACCTTTTCTAATTCTTACCTATTTCTTTTCTCCAGATGGTGAGGACTCGCAACGGGATGCTAATGATGGGGAGGAGAACAATGGAGTACCTCAGAACAACATTGGACAAGGATCTACTCAGGGAGCTATCAACATTGAGCAGCTTTTGGCTATGCAAAACCATCTCATGTAGACCATGATACATACTATGGGACAGCTGCAGGCTGGCAACATCAACAATCAGCCTCACATGCCTCCACCGCCACCCCCGCCTCCTCATAACCGGTTGGGAGAGTTCATGAGGAATAGGTCGCCGACCTTTGCTCAAGCCGCTGACCCTATGGATGCGGATGATTGGCTCAAGTATGTGGAGAAGAAACTTGCTATTGTCCAATGCAGTGACCAGGAGAAGGTCTTATTTGCTTCTCATCAACTAGTTGGAGCAGCTGCGGATTGGTGTGATTCATATTGCAGTTCTCATGAGAATCAGGAGAGGATCACTTGGGCCAAATTCAAAGAGAGCTTTCGTTCTCATTATGTGCTGGAGGGAGTTATGATCTTGAAGAGGAAAGAATTTGAGAACTTGAGGCAAGGAAAATCAAGCGTTAGCGAATATCTCAATATGTTCACTCAACTCTCAAGATACGCGCCTGAGGATGTTAGTCGGGACAGCCGGAAACAATACTTGTTCATGAGGGGCTTGAACAATGAGATTCAAGTGCAATTGCTCAACTATGATTATGCCAATTTTCAGAAGCTTGTGGACAAAGCAATTGTGGTGGAGAACAAGATTCGTGAGATGGAGCAAGACAACAAGAGGAAGGCACCATATCAAGGATAGCCGCAAGGAAGTAATGTGCTCCCTCGCTTCACAACGCCCAATGCGCCTTACTTCAGCTCTTCTGCGCCTGCTCAGCGCCCTGGATTTGCACCGCGCCCAACTCAGTTTGTGCAGCAGCGCCCTGTCATGCAAGCACCTAGGCCTCCAATGCCATATGCACCTCGTGCTAATTTTCCTGGTGCAAGTTTTCAAAACCAAGCTCGTCCCAATAATTCTGGTGGAGTTAAGAAGTGCTATACTTGTGGAGGAGCTGGACACTTTGCGCATCAATGTCCTAAGTCAGGCCTTGGTCAAGGAAGTAATGCACCAAGGCAAAACCCAAAACCCAATGGAGGACAGCCACAAGGGAATCGTGGATAGCAGTATTTTGCTCGTGGCAATGTAAACCATGTCTCTACGGGGGATGCTCAACAAGCAAATGACGTGGTCATTGGTATGTTCCTCGCAAACTCCAACCCCGCGACTATGTTGTTTGATTCTGGAGCATCACATTCATTCATTGCATCAAAGTATGTTGCCAAGTATAGTTTTCCTATCTCTCATATGATGTTTACTCTATTGGTTAAGTCTCACAGAAGAGAGATGAGGACAAATATAGTATGTCCAAAAGTAAGCCTTAGAATAAGGGGGGTAGACTTCTCCGCCAATCTCATTGTTTTGGACTCTCAAGGATTGGACATTATACTTGGTATGGACTGGTTGCGGAAGCACAATGGAGTTATCGAGTGTGCCACGAAGACAGTGAAGTTGACTAATGAGGAAGGGATCACCGTAGAGTTTGAAGCATCTCAAACCGCACCGAAGCAATTGGAGTTGAATCATATAGACGGTGCCGCAATTGAGGAGATTCCGGTGGTGTGTGAATTTTTGGACGTTTTTCCGGATGAGTTGCCAGGTATGCCACCTGATCGAGACATTGAGTTTGTTATTGATTTAATACCTGGAACTGCACCTATAGCTAAGAGGCCGTATGGGATGCCTACTATGGAATTAGCGGAGCTTAAGAAGCAAATTCAAGAGCAACTAGAGAAAGGTTTTATTCACCCTAGTTCTTCACCTTGGGGAGCGCCCGTGCTGTTTGTGGACAAGAAGGATGGGTCGCAAAGTATGTGTGTAGATTACCGAGCTCTCAACGAGGTGACCATCAAGAACAAGTACAACTTGCCATGAATAGAAGACTTGTTTGATCAAATGAAGGGTGCTTGTGTCTTCTCTAAGATTGATTTGAGGTCGGGATACTTTCAAATGAAGATTAGACCATCGGACATACCGAAGACAGCTTTTAGGACACGGTATGGATCTTATGAGTACACTGTGATGTCTTTTGGATTGACAAACACACCGACATACTTTATGTACCTCATGAATAAGGTCTTCATGGAGTACCTGGATAAGTTCGTTGTGGTATTCATTGATGATATTATGATCTACTTGAAGGATGAGATGGAATATGAGGAACACTTGAGGCTTACATTGCAGAAATTGAGGGAGCATCAATTGTATGTCAAGTTCAACAAGTGTCAGTTTTGGTTGAGAGAGGTGTCATTTTTGGGTCATATAATCTCAGGAGGAGAAGTATCGGCTGACCCCGGAAAAGTGAGAGACGTGTTGAAGTGGGAGCCCACGCAAAATGTAAAGGAGATCAGGAGTTTTCTTGGGATGGTTGGATATTACCGTAGGTTCATCAAGGACTTTTCCAAGATAGCCAAGCCTATGACGGAGTTGCTAATGAAAGGAAAGTATTTCAAATGGACTCAAGCTTATCAAAATAGTTTTGAGGAGTTGAAGAAAAGGTTGACAACAACCCCAGTTTTGGTACTGCCAGATGTGAGCAAGAGTTTTGATATTTATTGCGACTCATCGAGACAAGGACTTGTATGTGTATTGATGCAAGAAGGTCAAGTGGTCGCCTACGCATCAAGACAACTGAAGAAACATGAGCAGAATTACCCAACACATGATTTAGAACTTGCAGCCGTGGTACATGTATTGAAAATTTGGAGACACTACATCCTTGGACATAGGTGTGAAATTTATACGGATCACAAGAGTCTTAAGTATATTTTCACACAAACGGATCTTAATTTGAGGCAACGGAGATGGTTGGAGCTCATCAAAGATTATGATTTGGGGATCAACTATCATCCGGGAAAGGCCAATGTAGTGGCCGATGCTTTGAGTAGAAAGGGAGTAAGTCATCAACTCACAGTTTGAGAGTTACCATCCGAGTTATGTAAGGAGTTTGAACGGTTGAACCTCGGATTTGTAAATGAGATGGAGATGATGGAGTTAAATCCGACCCTGGAGCAAGAAATTCGAGAAGCACAAACCACAGATGAGGAGATCAAGGAAATCAAGGAAAGGACCAAAGAAGGGAGAGAATTCAGATTTGATGAGGATGAACATGGTACCCTATGGCTCGGAAAAAGGATTGTCGTGCCCAATGTGAAGCATATTCGCGAGAAAATATTAAAGGAGGCACATGACTCGCCATACTCGATTCACCCCGGTTGCCCGAAAATGTACAAAGACTTGAAGACTTGCTATTGGTGGGCTAGCATGAAAAAGGACATAGCTGAATACATAACATTGTGTGATTGTGTCAACGAGTCAAGGCGGCACATCAAAGGCCTGCTGGATTATTGCAACCATTGAAGATCCCAGAATGGAAGTGGGAAGAAATTGGAATGGACTTCATAGTTGGGTTACGACGTACTCAGTCAGGGTACGACTCAATTTGGGTAATTGTGGATCGGTTAACTGAGTCAACCCACTTTATTCCCGTCAAGACCACCTATAATGGAGAGAAATTGGCGGAACTGTATATGGAAAGAATAGTATGTTTGCATGGAGTTCTGAAGAAGATAGTCTCGGATAGAAGTTCACAATTCACTTCCAGGTTTTGGCTAAAATTGCATGAAGCTTTGGGAACGAGGTTGAATTTTAGTTTAGCATATCACCCTCAAACGAATGGACAAACCGAGAGGACCAATCAAATTCTGGAGGACATGTTAAGAGCTTGTGCTTTAAAGCATGGGAAAAGTTGGGACAAAAGCTTGCCATTCGCGGAATTTTCATACAACAATAGTTACCAAGCGAGCTTGAAAATGTCACCATATGAAGCGCTTTATGGAAGGAAGTGTAGGGCACATTTATTCTGGAATGAGGCAGGAGAAACTCAAGTATTTGGCCCGGATCTGTTGCAAGAAGCCGAAAAGCAAGTCCAAATAATTCGTGAAAACTTGAGGGCTGCGCAATCAAGAAAAAAAGGATACACGAACAATAGGAGAAGGAAATTAGTCTTTGAAACAGGAGACTTTGTTTACCTCAAGGTGTCACCGATGAGAGGTCATAAGAGGTTTAACATAAGAGGCAAGCTAGCACCTCGTTATATTGGACCATTCAATATTTTGGACAAAAGAGGAGAAGTAGCATATAAGTTGGGGATGCCAGCTCATTTTTCGGATGTCCATGATGTCTTTCATGTCTCCCACCTCAAGAAGTGCTTGAGAGTACCGGACGAACAAGTGTCAATGGATGAATTGGAACTAGAGGAAGATTTGACTTATGCCAAGCAACCGGTTAAGATCTTGGAAACCAAGGAGAGAGTCACAAGGAACAAGGTGATTCGATGGTGTAAAGTTCAATGGAAGCACCACAAAGAAAAAGAAGCAACATGGGAATTGGAGGATGATGTCAAGAAGGAATTTCCCCATCTCTTCTCTTCCGCGTCGAATCTCGAGGGCGAGATTCATTTTAAGGGGGGTAGGATTGTAACACCCTCATTTTCATGCATCATGCCTTGCATACATTCATATCATGTTAAACATTAACCCACATAAAGAGGAACGAGTTTAAAATTGATTTGGAGCATTTAAAATTGATTTGGAACAAAACCGCACTTAAAATGCTGAAAAGTGCGGACTAGTCCGATTTTGGTGAGGACTAGTCCAATTTCTCTCTGAATAAAAATAGACTTGTCCATTTTTGCTGCGGACTAGTCCGATTTTGCCTCTGGAATCTTTCGGACTTGTCCGATTTTGTGTGGACTAGTCCGATATTCCATGAATCCTTGAAAATTTGCTAAGTCCCTGGACTTGTCCAGACTAGTCCGGTGTTCCAGCGGACTTGTCCGTTTTCCTCTCTGACTAAAGTCGGACTTGTCCGATTTTTGGCCAGACTTGTCCGATTTTCTCTCTGGACATTTTCGGACTAGTCCGGTCCTTTCCGGACTTGTCCGATATTTCGCGACTCCGAGTTGATATTTTGTTTTACGACTTGTTTCTTGGGTTTCACGTTAAGTGGGACTAGGGACGTGTGCCTAACTCTTTTAGAGCCCATGTGGGACTCTAAACCGACCTCTACTACTCTCAAACTCGAAATCCATCTAACCCTAGCCTCCACCTCTATATAAACAACACCGCCCCTTGGCTTGACATCTATTTGCCACTTTTCCACCCCACCCAAACCCTAGTTCGTGGAGAGACACCATCAAGGAGGGAGGAGGAGATCCCAAGCAAGAAGAAGAGGAGGAGGAAACGAAAGAGGATAAAGATCTCCACCAAGCTTTCGTTCTTCATCACCAATTCATCTCCAAGTTCATAACCAACCCTAGATCATCAAGATCCAAGTGTTACCTCCAAGTTTCTTGATTCATTGGAGTTCTAAACACCCGGTATACCTTCTATTCTCTTTTCCTTACGTGAATCTGACCCCTAGTCTCCAAATTTACGTCGATCTAGAAAACCCTAGTTCGCTAGTTCTGCGAAGTGCGGACTAGTCCGACCTTCTACAGACTAGTCTGATTTTCCTTGTTAAATTGTGTTGAATTGATTCTAAAATTTGATCTAATCACTCCAAACCCGTATAAACTTGTTCAAAACTATTAGAACTAGTTAGTGATCATTAAGAGCAATCTATTAACAAGTTCTACCTTGCATTTGCATCAATCATGCATGTCATGTCATATTGAGTAATATTTGTGCACTCTTTGATTGTGTTTCTTGTTTGTATGCTTATTTTGCGGATTAGACGGATTTGCACTAGAAAGTGCTGCGGAGGATCTCCAGCACCAAGAGTTTGAAGGCTTTGACCCTAATCAACCGCAAGAGCCAGGAAAGTGTCCTTGAAGCATATTGATCCTGTTTTGAAATAAATATTTTGTTTGCAAAATTGCATGCTTGTGTCAATTTGATGGGAATCCTATGATAGGAAGTTTACTAGCTTTGTTTAACCACCCTTGTCACCTGGAATATATGGTAGAGAGTCGGGAATGGCTTTTTACCTTTTTGCTTCGCTTTATCAACTGGGATGGGAAAACAACTATACCACTCAATTTAATTATGCATGGATGAGATTATGGTTAACATGAACTGGTTAATATGATAAGGTAATGAGTGATCTAAGCATGCCTGGTATTTGGATGGGTTGGATGTTATGGTGGTTTTGCTTGCTTTAGATCTAAGGACCGGTTCGTGGAGTGACCATATAGGATTTACAGTGCCACCACGAGGCCAAGTATGGGTGCGGCGTAGGTGATTAATTAGGGCTTTGCCAGTGCTATTTGGACCATTAAGGATGCTCGGGGAAGGGGTAGTCGGATTGGGTTTGTTGATGATTGGTGGGACTACCCTGGGATCCGAATGGCTCAAGAGGGGGCCCTTGGTTGAAGATGTTCTCAGTTGGAGACATCGCCACCGGTGAAACCTCAGTGGGGTCTAAATAGGCTAGTAATCCCTTTGTAAAGGCTATTTTGTGATCTCTTGGCCACACACCTAAGGAAGTGTGAGACGGCATAATTGAGATTCTATAGTCATCGAAAGGTGATGAAATCACAAACACGTGGGTAAAGCGGTACAACCTCTGCATAGTGTGTCTAAAACTATCATGATAGCCGTGCTCCCGGTTATGTGCAACCTGGACCCTCACATGATTAGAGGAAACTTGGTATTGGGATGGTGTTTGGTATGGTTATGGTTGGTATTATGGTTATGGATGGTTTTGAATTGAATTCTGGTATTGAATATGGATATTGGTACATGATGATGGATATGGAATATGGACTGGTATTATGATATTACTTATGGTTATGATGGGTTTACTTCACATACATATAATATATTGCTTTTCAAATATTTTAATGTACTTTTCAGCACTAACCATTATTATTGTCGTCATTTGAACCAGCCACATGTCATACTCTCCACACTTGCTGAGTACGACATGTACTCACTCTTGCAATCCCCCAACAGTTGCAAGTCAGGATTGTGAGTTTATTGGCGATAATGCAGAGTTCTAGGCCGTGTCTACCGTCAGCTTTGCCTATGGTATTATTCGAGCTGCGTTTTCCCTTATGCTTAGTTTGCTTAGTTGCTTAATTAGTTATTTCTGCTGCATTAGTTTAACTTGTCATTAATATTCATTAGAGCTTGTATTCGAGGATGATATGGTTTGTGTAATAAAATTTGGTTAATTAATCCTGTTCTGTGGTAATTTTCTGTATACTCTTTTGTGAATGCACTCGTGTATAGGTGTTGAACATCCTGGGCACACATATGCGTTAGCTTGGTTCATTTTTCGGAACCGGGTGTCACAGTAACTCCAAGCGATAGGCCACAGGTCCTCATTTTTCACTGACTGTGAACAGACCGATGAATCGCGGAGCAAGCTTTCCCTTCACTCTAAAGCGGGGAATCCCTTTCATCGAAGAGACATGGAGATAAACGTGGTCTCCGAGGTTGGAGTGGAGAGGTCGACGTCTTTTATCCGCATAGCTTTTCTGCCGAGATTGAGAAGCCTTGAGGTTGGCTTGAATTACTCGCACTTGTTCTTCGGCTTCATTTACAAGATCAATGCCATATATTACTCGCTCGCCAGATTCACACCAGTTGAGTGGTGTGCGGCATTTCCGGCCGTAGAGAGCTTCATACGGGGCCATCTTGATGCTAGCCTGATAGCCATTGTTATATGATAACTCCACCTACGGTAAATGATCATCCCAATTTTTACTGTGGTGGATGGCACAAGCGCGTAGCATATCTTCTAGAACTTGATTCACCCGTTCAGTTTGACCATCTGTCTACGGGTGATATGCGGAGCTTCGGATCAGTTTCGTCCTAATGACGCGTGCAGCTTTTCCAAGAAGCGAGCAACGAACAACGCACCGTGATCTGAAATAATTGTCTGGGGAACCCCTTGCAAGCACATGACTGTTGCCATATACAACTCCACATACTTCATAGCAATGTACTTTGTATGTACAGGGATGAAATGAGCTTATTTGGTTAGTCGATTGACTGTCACCCAAATCGAATCATGCTTGTGGAACCTGAGAGGTAATCTGACAATGAAATCCATACTAATGTCCTCCCATTTCCAGGATGGAATGTTTAATGGTTGCAGCTGTCCAGCTTTCCTCATGTGGTCGGCTTTCACCCGCCGACACGTATCACACTCGAATACGTACTTTGCAATTTCTCTTTTCATCCGTGTCCACCAAAATCTGGTTTTCAGATCTTGATATATTTTGTTGCTGCCCGGATGAATAGAATCCTTGGACAAATGAGCTTGGTCCAGGATTTTCTTCCAAACTTCAAAATCACGGGGTACCACTATACGGTCTTTGAACCACATAGTACCATGTTCGTCACTTCGAAAGCACTTCATTTCCCCATTCTTCATTCTCCTCCGAATGTGCAACATACCCACGTCTTTCTTTTGAGCTTCCATAATCTCATCTCGTATGGTAAGAATGAGAGCAAGACTATATAACGCTCCATATAGAACCATGTATAGACTCGGCTCGTTCTCGTCCATTGGAGCGATGGACATATTATTGACGTGAGACTTGCGGCTTAGCGCATCAGAAACCACATTCGCCTTGCTGGGATGGTAGTGAATTTCAATCTCATAATCTTTGATCAGCTCTAACCATCTTCGTTGCCGCATATTCAGCTCCTTTTGAGTGAAGTTATATTTTAGGCTCTTGTGATCGGTGTAGAGATGCACTAGATTTCCGAGTAACTAATGCCTATACATTTTTAAAGCGAGCACCACGGCAGCGAGCTCAAGGTCATGAGTTGGATAATGCTGCTCATGATTTCGGAGCTGCTGTGAGCCATAAGCAATCACGCAGCCTTCCTGCATTAACACGCAGCCGAGACCAATGCCAGACACATCACATAAACATCGAAAGATTTGGTTGTATCCTGCTGAGCTAGCACTGGGGCTGTTGTGAGATGCTTCACTAATGCTTAAAATGCATCCTCACATGCCTTGCTCCAAATATATTTGGTCCCCTTTTTTAGCTGCTCCGTCATTGGTTTAGCGATTTTTGAGAATCTCAGAATGAACCTCTGACAATATCCTGCTAACCCGAGGTAGCTGCGAACTTCATGAACGGACTTTGGAGACTCCCATTTCAGCTTGTCTCAACAAAATTTTGCTTGGATCAACAGAGATAGCCTCCGCTGAAATAATGTGACAAATAAATGGCACTTGGCTGATCCAAAACTCGCACTTGCTGAATTTTGCATAAAGCTTGTGATCTCGCAATAGTTGGAGCATGATATGAAAGTGTTTGGCGTGTTCTTCCTCCGATTTAGAATAAACCAGAATATCATTGATGAAGACCACAACAAACTTGTCCAACTCTGGCATAAATACTGAATTCATCAAATATATGAAGTGAGCTGGCGCGTTGGTAAGTCCAAACGACATGACAAGATATTCGTAGAGCCCGTATCTTGTCGAGAATGCCATCTTCGGTATATCCTCCGGTCGGATTTTTATTTGATGATATCCGGACAAAAGATCCATCTTCGAAAATACCTTAGCACCCACTATTTGATCAAATAAAATATCAACGCACGGTAGTGGATACTTATTCTTGATCATCACGGCGTTGAGTGGACGATAATCCACACATAGACATAACGTCTTGTCCTTCTTCTTCACAAATAATGCGGAGCAGCCCCAAGGTGATGAACTTGGGCTTATGAGAACTTTGTCCAGCAGGTCCTTCAAATGCTCCTTTAATTCCACCAACTCATTTGGTGCCATCTTGTAAGGCCTTCGAGAAATAGGCGTGGTTCCTGGAATAACTTCAATCTTGAACACGATGTACCTGTCCGGTGGCATACCCGGAAGGTTGTCAGGAAACACGTCCGTATATTCACGGACCACATGAATGTCCTCAAGCTTTGTGGCTTCCATGTTGTATGTGGCTGGAATTTCATGCATAAGGCGGTCTAGAATGAGAGTGTGTGGTTCATGTAGTGGAGAGTTTAAATGGACCACACGTGCAACTATGTCGAGAACAGCATCATGACGGTGTACACGACATTCCTAAGATGACATCGAGCTTTTGACCCTCTAATATATTTAGAGAAGTCGGATAGATATTCCCACCCATCTTAAGTTGTGCTTTATGGACTTTCATGTCCGCTGCTATTTTCCCACCCGGAGAGCAAATAAAATATGGACTTTCTGTGGGAGTGATAGGTAATTGATGCTTGACAACATATGATTGGCTAATGAAGTTATGGGTGGCACCGGAGTCAAAGAGTATGACTACAGAATGATTAAGTAGAGAAAACGTACCCGCGAGGACGGGTATGCCTTCCGGCACGTCTTCGATAGCTATGTCGTGCATGTTGCCGGGTTTTGGTGCTGGTTGCGGGGTTGAGCTGCACCCTGATATGGTGCTTGTTTGCTGCCCTTTCGCTGCTCGGGGCAGTCCCTCGCGAAATGCCCGATACAGCCACAAGTATAACACGTGTCTTGTGTTGGGATCCCTCCAAGCTGCGTACGGAATCCCGATGCACGTGGTGGAGGTGGATACACATGCAGGACCATCCTTTGCTGCTGCTGCTGTGGAAATGGCTGTCGGAAACACGGCGCGTTGAAAGCACGACCGCAGAACTGCAGCAGTCGCGCCGGTGGCTGCCATCGCTGCCCTGATGGTGAGCGATACACCAAACGGTACTTCTGTGGACCACCACCGCTGCTGCTCGAAGGCACACTCCTTTTCCTCTTCTCAGAAATGAGCTCGCGCTGAGCATCTTCTTGCACTATTGCGGCATTGACGATGCCGTTGAAGGTGCCGTGATTGCATTGTGTGAGTTACACTTTCAGATTCAGATTAAGGCCCCAGAAGAACGTGTCTCACTTCTTGTCCTCCGTTCCCACATAATCTGGCGCGTACTGCGCCAAATGGTTGAACGCGCGGGAGTATTCATGAGCACTCCTCCCGCCTTGCTTTAGCTCCAGAAACTCCTGAAGCTTCCTCTTCATAATACCAGGAGGTATATGGTAGGCGTGAAACGCCTCTCGGAACTCGGTCCATGTGACCGCATGACCAGCCGGCAGTGACACGATGTAGTTTGCCCACCAAGCAACGGCGGATCCCTGAAGCTGTTGCGCTGCAAACAGCGCCTTCTGCTGTTCGGTGCATCATAGCAGACCGAACTTCGCCTCGATGGTGCAGATAAAGTTGTCCGTCTCTAGAGGCTCCTCGGCTTCCGTGAAGACTGGTGGATGCGTTGCCAAGAAGTCTGAGTACGAACTTTGTGGGGGCTGGCATTGCCAATTATCTTGTCCCCCCCCCTCGACAGGCCGAATTCTGCACCAACATCCGCAGCAACTCGGTTTGCTCTCCGCGAGAGTCCTTGGAAGTTCAGGTGGTGGTGGTGGTGCTTGTTGCTGCGGTGTCGTGGTTTGTTCCCGTGTTGGAGATTCATCACCCCGACCCTGGCTAGAGCCTCCCATCTCAGGCATAGAACGTGTACGCACCATTCTGCATCCACATGATTTAAAAATCAGCACATGTTTGTTTCCATCATCCATTCCATACCATAGTAGCACGAGTATTGATGAAGTAACACACATAATATTCACACATATTGATAAAGTGTAAACTTTATACAACATACAACATCCCAGTACCATGTTACCACAATCGAATTCCAAAGTAATGAACTTCATGGATGGAAGTCCATTTCGACTATCGTAGGTCACAACGGATGTTGAGTGCGTTAGCGTACGTGTATCCTCGCTATTGTACAAGACTTAAACATGTCATCGCTTGAAGTGGTGATGATTGCGTCACATTCCAAACCAGTATTTCGAATATCAACTGCTGTATAAGAGATATGACACAAGAAATTTAAACCATAGTGATCGGAATTGAATAGTTCAAAACTAGTTTCACTGTCCAGATTCTGGTTCAGCTGACCAGTCTGGAGAGATTAAAATGTTTTGACCCGTTAGAGGCACAATATGGATTGGAGTTCAATTAAAAAGTTGTAGAAAACTCGATAGCCTTTCCATAATGTCTTTATTTTCCTCCATAGCTGTTCTGGTTGAGGAGATATTGCTTTTGCAAGTTGACAGTGTTTCTAGAAAAAATTTGACAGCACCTCCTTTGTTTATTGCTGATTTTGTCCAAAATTTTCCAGATACAGAATATCAAAATATGAAAAAATAATTAACTACAAAAATGTTGCATACATTCTCAGGATTCCATAAATGTATTACATGAAGTCATTCGTCGATTGTACTAAGAGATATGATAGAAACAGTTACAGGGTACAGAAATTGTCCAGTCTCTGTCCAGATTTAACAGAGTTTGGAAATTTCATTTCTTCATTAGTTTACAGGGGGATTCATATCTGGGGTTGAACATAAATGTTTTATAGGACTCTATAAAACTTCTAACCATGTTTGGAAGACCTTCAGTGGTTACTCCTACAAAGATTTATGCTATTCCAAAGTTAAGCATTTTGCTGCCAGATTCTCAGTTTGAATCAGGAACCTGGCAGTTTAAGTTAAAATGAAATTTTCAAGTTTTAAATCTTGAAATATGCCTTGGAGCTGAAAATGAAACTTTTGGATGACTTCCTCAAGTTTCCAAATCATATGCCTGATTACCGCAACGACCACATGATTAATTGTCAATCTGACCAGCACACTCCAAAATAGAGATAACAATTCAAACTTAGTCATAAGCTGGAAATTTTTACTTGTCGTCGATTCACACCTCTAGCACGGATATCGTCATCGATGTGCCTGATGAAAATTGAATGTAATGCCCATACTGCGCCCTTACCAAAGAAAATCCTAAGCCGGTATTCTGGCATACGTCTCAACGATGGCACTAATGACGTTGACTCGCAAACGTTTTTGACTCGAGCTACTTAAGACGTGGTTAGTGTACCTACAACTACACACAAATTACTGACCAATCATATGGTGCCGTACGGCACAGCCCGCACGGGCGATCATTTTAGGCAGTAACAATAATAGTATATATGAAAGTAAGAACATTCGTCCCGTATCATTCCATACGGGCCGCCCCGAGCTGTGCCACGTCTCGAGGTACATGATTGGGTTTTCTACCACCCAAAGGGGGTCCCACGTTTTTGTTAATGCTGCTCCGTTAGGAGGCTCATCGGGTTATGTACCACCCGACGGGGTCCCATGTCTTTGCCTAATGCTGCACCAGTAGGAGGCTCTTTCGCGTGTTTATTAAAAACACATTACCTGCTTTTCAACCGCACGATAGGTGGCCACATAATTTATCTCGTGCATTAGGGATCAGCGCCGCGTATGACCCTTTGAGCATTGAACGTTCATGAGTTGCATACTTCGTGTTTTTGACCACACGATGGGGTATCCTTGCTTTTGCTCGAAGCACGTCAGAGAACAGCGTTTTCATATGTTCCCAAAACCATGAGAAGATTCAGAGACTCATATTAACTCACGTGTCAAGCCACAGGGACAATCACATGCTACCTCTCGCATGGTGAGCTTATTGCAATGGATCCACTTGCGGTGGCATACCTTACCTCTTACCTGACATCAGAACGTTGTTACAAAATATAATAACACATATGTTAGCTTGCCACCTTAAGTAACTAATACTATAATAGACCTTATATGGGCATAGTAACTAATCCTCACTCGACTACTTCTAAGTTTTCAAAATAGGATCTTTTCGAGCGTGCTATTTCCAATGTGGCTCTAATACCAGGCTGTGGAGACCGGGTCCGCACATCCCAGGAATCGCAGAGGGTGGTGTCGTGCGATGCGGCACCCAACAGCACACACGAAAAGAATACGAGAAAATACAAAGCTTTATTTGTAGAAACAGCGGAAGCCTTTTACAATACTTAATAGACAACAGAAGTTATACTCATAGCTGAACTCTCAGCCTAGCTATGCAAAAGCGCAGCCGTCCAGCCTAGGGACGCTACACATTAGCAGCACACAACATATCATGGCAGCGTGCAGGGCTCCCACTCGGCGATATACCCCAACGGGGGCATCGCCTCATCTTCGGGCCCTACCTCATACATATCACCTACAAACAACTTAACATAGCAACAGTGAGCACGAAGGCTCAACACGACTTAACCGTCTCACCTAAGCATGGAACTCTACATGTAGGGATACATAAACATAGGCAATGATATAGCATAAACGACTCGCCTACAAGTGGATCCTCACTTTCAAGTGATTAGTAGCAATTTAAATGTTCAACAATGTAACTTTAGTGAGCAATATACTACAACAAGCATGATTGCAAGACAATTATAATTCAATACATCGTATTATTCTGGCTTCTTCAATATTTACCACGTCACAACACAGTGAACAAGTGGTGCTCAAATAACTGCGAGGGACGGTGATTGCAATCAGTAGATACCAAGAAAACACATCACATACACCCGTGCATGAGAAATGTGCAATGCTCCTCACGACGTCATATGCAGCTACCTTTCACAAGAAACTCAAACCCCGAACCGGTCCCACCATCGCAGGCATAAGGTCCCTGCATGGAGCGTGTCTGTTCCCGCAGGCAGATTTAAACCTTGCTGCCCTCAACCGACCCCTATCGACAGTGGGATATGCCTTGACACCCAAGTTATCAAGTTATATCGGTTTCCTGGGTTCCATATGCTCAGTATGCATCCAGTACAGTTCAAACTTGTCAAGGAGGGCCGCACATGAATTGGACCTCAATTGACACAAGCAGGGCTGCGCACGTGAGACCACGCCTCGCTGCATCCTATCAGCTGCTCGGTCTCAAATTCATATTCATAAATCATTATTTGATCAAATTCATCCCGTGTCATAAAATTCTATCTTGCAAGTAGATTCCAACTACTCAACTTCTACCAGATTCCTCATAACATTAGCATGGCATTTTCTACTCGTCAAGCTGTAGACCTACCCAATACTCCATGGTATTTGTGGATCATGCAAAGTGGAGTAACAAACACCTTAGCCCTAATGCACAATATTCACCCTAGACATAAGTGATACAAACCAAAACATTGCAAAAGCACTTAAATGCAAAAAGGGGGCTTGCCTGGCTGCGAGTCAGACGGGAAGTTAGCTTCTGGTGGTATGCTCTCCAAGGAATCTGACTCCTCCTCGATCTCGTTCACTATATGATATGCAATAGATAAAGTACATGAGTGATAGTGAACCTATATAAAAGATCTTATAAACACTGATCAGGTAAGAAAATTATTTTAATTGGCTTTGGGATTTTTACAGTCGATACTAGGTTCTATGAGGAAGAACTGGACCAAGAATTGGAGATGTTCAAGGCAGCTTGTTGTCTCTAAAATTCCAACAAGTAAAAGCCTTCTCTAAAATTTGGTATTAAATCTGGAACTTTGTCATGGCTAACAATGGATGATCATGGTATAGGAGGTCTCACTGGTTCTAGGGAAATTTGTTTCATAATTTTCTGAGCTTGAATTTTCAAGTTTGGGAAAATTCTGGAAATGTTTCTATACATTTCTCAATTTTCAAACAACATAGAAATTTGGAACACTGATTCACCCAGTAAATCAAGCCCAATGAACTTGAAATTTTTACTGGAGGTCCAGGGTATTCTTCAGAGTGTGCTGACTAAAATTGAGAATTTTCCAATTAGCAGAAAAGGGGTAATTAATTTCCAAGCAGTTAGCTCAAAGGAATTAATTATGAAAATTATGGGACTTTCACATTCAAGATGAGTCTACCAGAATTTATTTGGAATTATTTTGGAAATTCTACTAGAAGTAATTGAATTTAGATGTTTGCTCAAAATCAAGAATTATTTCTAATTGAAAAACTTTGAATTAATCAACCTGGGTCCACTGGTTTAAAATCAAACAATCAGGAAGGTGCCACACTAGGGATCATTGGATTAACCCGCGTAGCCACAAAAGATCACCAGCCACACTAGATCCAGAGGCTTACACTTTAGACCGACAGGAGGGCCCTGCCAGGGTCGTCTTCCTCCTCTCGACCCGGGCGGCGCTCTCGCTGGAGCCGCGGCGGCGCACGCCGGACTTGCTGTGCCGAGCTCCTCTCAGCTCAGACTTGGCCGTCTAGCCCTAATATCAGACGCGCAACACGATGGTGAGGTCCAAATGAGTCGGTGACGGCTGGAGACGAGCGCACGACGGCGGCAGCGGAACTAGGGTTCCAACGATGGTCGGTACTGCTCAACAATGGCACAAAAACTTCGGAGAAAAGCTGGGGAGGTTCCTGGGAGCATGACGAAGGTGGACAAGAGGTGCAAACACGGCATAACGGCCGGCCAACGCAAGCTCGACGGCGAGCAGCGGTGCTTTTCAAAGGCGACGAGGGAAACTCGAAATACTACGTCTGTGGTCGATTATTTTCATCAGTTCTTGATCTAGGTGATGCGCCCAGACATGTAGAAGATATCCCCTAACTGGATTAGACAATATTTGTGCATAGAAACATAATCAAATCGAAGACCTTAAACTTGTGCTGAGACAAAAATGAGGAATACTGGCTCGATAAATGATGAAAAGGTTTGCGGTTTTCACCGTGAGAAAGGTGGTGTCCCGGTGATCTTTTTTTCTTTCTGTTGAAGTCGAAGCTTGAAACAGCCTGGTTAGCCGGCTTTACAGTGGACAGAGGACGACGTCCATGGTGGCCCAACGGCGGCGTCCGCGAAACTTCAAAATACCGGGGTATAAGCCAAGGAAACAACGAGGGAATTGTGCAAGAAGCTAGACAAGGTTCTTATGCTGCTTTTTGGTGCTTGGAGCTTGATCAACCGACGGTTAGAATGGAGGAACAAAGAATTGAACCGGGAGGCGGCAACAATGGCGCCGGTTCTCTGTTTCCACGGGAGGGAGACAAAATGCGTGGGGAAGAAGCAACAGGGGGTTAAGTAGAGTAAGGATGAGCTTGAGGCCACGCAGCTGCCTGCTTGCATGCAAGAAAATCGCGGTGGCGAGCCCTGCCTGCATTGAAGCGTGGGGAGCAGAGGAAGGCAAGTCTGTGCAGCTCAAATAAGACACTGACCAATGGGTCCCACCTCAATTCACCCTCATCCCTTCTCTGTTCACTTCAATTCTCCCACCTACATTGCTCCAAACATCCTAAAGATTTTCTGGTAGACTAATTTGAAGGTGTAGATTTTCATTCTGGACTCAAAACTTGGAATTGATCAAGTTTCATTCAAAATTCAAATTCAAATTTTAATTTGATAGAATTCACTGTTTCCACTGAATTACATAGCAAATGTGCTTACAAAATTTTGAAACTTTGTAGAGATGCCATTTGGAATATTTGGAATTCAATGGTTAACTTAGATTTTTATTTTGACATGGTTTGAGCAGTAGCTTTCTTTACATTTTTGAATTCCTTCATATAGCATTTGAATATATTTGTTTCCCCCCTTTTTTTAGTTGAATTATTTTTCTTCTTCTTGTTTTTGTTCCTCCTAGCTGAAGTTTTTTATTTCGAAATTAGGGCTTTTAGCCGGGACAGCTGCAGCCATTAAGTATTCCGGCATGGAAATGGGAGGATGTGATTATGGATTTCATTGTCGGATTACAACTCACATTCCGGAAGCATGATTCAGTTTGGGTGATTGTCGACCGACTAACCAAATCAGCACATTTCATTCCAGAAAATGTTTGATTCAGTGCCAAGAAGTATGCGGAGTTGTACATATCAAGAATCATGTGCCTACATGGCACTCCTTGCACAATTATTTCAGATTGAGGCTCACTCTTCGTTGCTCGTTTTTGGGAGCAGCTGCACGCCTCGTTGGGTACTAAGCTGATTAGAAGCTCCGCATATCACCCGCAGAGCGATGGACAAACCGAGAGGGTGAATCAAGTACTTGAAGACATGTTACGAGCGTGTGCCTCCACCACGGTAAAAATTGGGATGATCATTTACCTTTGGCGGAATTCGTGTACAACAATGGATATGAAGCGAGTATCAAGATGGCACCCTATGAAGCTCTCTACAGCCGGAAAAGCCGCACATCGCTGAATTGGTGTGAGTCCGACGAAAGGGTCACTTTCGGGATTGATCTAGTCAATGAAGCCGAGGAACAAGTTCGGATTATTCAAGCAAATCTGAGAGCAGATCAATCTCGACAGAAGAATTATGCAGACAAGCGGCATCATCCACTGCAGTTCAATGTCGGGGATCATGTGTACATCCGCGTGTCCCCGATGAAAGGAGTTCACCGGTTTAGAGTAAAAGGAAAGCTCGCTCCCCGATTTATCGGCCCGTTTGCTATCATGGAGAAGTGCAGACCTGTGGCTTATCGATTGGAATTGCCACCATCTCTCGCTGGTATAAATAACATTTTCCATGTACCTCAGCTCCAGAAATGTTTAAAGTATTCAGCTGCAGTCAACACCGATGAAATCGGCGAGTTGCAACTGGATCTCACATACGCCAAACATCCGTCAGATTCTCGACGAGAAGACTCGAACCACGCGGAATCGCTTGCTGTGGTTTTATAAAGTCCTATGGAGCAACCATACCGCTGAGGAAGCGACATGGGAACAGAAGAATATCTTCGTTCCAACTACACAGATTTCTTGTCTTCTCATATCGGGTAACTTCTTTCCTATTTTTGTCTCTTCTTTGTAATCTCGGGATGAGATTCCTTTAAGGGGGAGGAATGTAAAAGCCCTAAATTTTAGAGGATCATATCAGCTAGGATACACAAGTTTAGAAAAGGAATCAAAATAGCAAGTGCCAAAAAATCAAATCAATTTCAAACCTATTGGAGGGAATTCGAAAATTTAAACTTAGCCATGGTTCAAAGTTGAACAAAATACAATTCTGAGTCGACCACTGTATTCCTAAAATTTCCAATAGTCTCCCTGCAAATTTTCATAATTTTGAAGCATGTTTACTATTTCATTCAATGGCTACATTGAATTCCACTCAAATTCAAAATCAACTTTGTATTCAAATGAATTGGTCAAATCAGTGATTTGAGTTCAGAATCAAATTCTCCATATTCAATTTGGCCTCCCCACAAATATCTAGCAATTTTGGAACAAATTAGGTGTGTGAATTTGACTGTCCAGTGAGTTGGACGAGGATGAGCAGCATGTGGGACCCACCTGTCATGCTAAGGGTGCTCTATTCTTTTTATCCCAGGGCGACACCACACGGCATGAAATTTGCCACAGAGGTGCTTGCTTCCCTGCTTGCTTCCAACAACAGAACCTCAACCCCAGGCTCCTCCTTATGTTCTCCAAGCCCCAGCACACAAGTTCTTCTCCCTGTTGCAGTTCCAGGCGGCAGTTCTTGCAACCACCGGAGTTCTTCCTCTCTGCTCGAAATCCAGGAAGGATCATCGGTATTGATCGGTTTTCTTTGCATCCTATCATTCCTCAACACCTTGCGCAACTGTTTTAACCATTTTCTTGCTCAGTTGGAGCCTCTTCGACGAGGAACGTGAAGAATTTCGGCCGCCATCCCCTGTTTTTCTAATGCCGCCATCCGCGGTACCTTAGTAAGCCCTTGTTGAGACTTTTTTGATCACCTCAGGCTTTCGGCCGCTTCATAGTAGACGGAAACTCACTCTCGACGTCTTCACAGCGGAAAGGAGCACCGCGAGTGGGAATACTATCCTAGACGATTGAATTGATTCAACTTGGGAGAAACATGGGAAAGGTTGTTGCGTATGACGTCCGAGGAGTGCACCTACGTGACTTCCAATACGGTCGTAAATGTCATGTATTCTGGGTATCTTTGATCCAAATCACCGTCACTTGTGGTTATTGAGTACCGCTTGTTCACTGCGTCGTGACATAGTTAATTATTTGGATCTGAATATTATTAAATCATGCTTTATGAATTAATTTTGTATTGATACTTGCAATGCTCTAGACATGTTGCTCACTAAATTTACTTTCCATGAAGCCTTAATTTGCTGCTAAAACTGAAAATAAGGATGAAGAATTAGGCGGGTCTTTTATTGCAAACTGCTATCCTATATTACGTATATTCTGCATATAGAGTTTCATGCTTAGTGTAGATGGTTAAGTCTCACTGAGCCTTTGTGCTCACAGTTGCTATATTAGTTGCTTTGCATGTACTAATGTCTATGCTTATGATTATGGTTGTTTGATGAGACTCGGAACTCTCCGAGCATTATACTCACAGGAAACCATGCCGCTGCCATATGTGCTTCGTGTGGATAGTGAGGAGCATCCGTGGGCTGGACGACTTCTCTTTTGCTTATTAGACTTGAGTACGAGAGTTGTATTCTTATCTGCCGCTGTATTTTATTTTTATAAGATATTTGTAAACTGAACAACTTTGTAAATTCCAGCAAGTGAGTTACGTAATACGTGTTCCTTTACATGTGTGTTGTTGGGTGCCGCATCGCACGGCACCACCCAAAGCGATTTTTGGAAAGTGTGTACCCCAATCCTAACATGTAGGGACACAAGTCTTGATATGTACAAATCCACATACTTCTTGGCATTAAATCTGACATTCACGGAAATGGACCGGACTAGTCCGATAAACTTTCTGGAACCAAATAACACAGTGCACCGGACTAGTCCATTCAAATCTCTGTAAACCCTTTACACTACACTCCGGACAAGTTTGTCCACAGGACTGGACTAGTCCATTGAACTCTCTGATGTTCAATAACACATAGCACCGGACAAGTCCATTCTTGGATAGGACTAGGTCGTTCAACTCTCTGGAGTTCAATTTCACTTGGCACCGAACAAGTCTAGACACCAACCGGACTAGTCCGGTATACCTCACACAATTAGGGTTTCTATTGTGCTGCACATTTCACACCGACTTTTACATAGCACACCGGACAAGTCCAGTTCCTAGTACGGACTAGTCCGGTCGTCGGGATCTCTAATGGTAACTTCTTTGAAAACCCTAGAAATAGGTGATCCACCGCCCCACAAGCACAATTCATGTATTCTACTGTTCATAACCCAAACCCCAGCACCGCCACTTGTTTCAAGAGCCCCAAAACACATCTCCCCACGCATCTAAAGTGCCAAAAGGTGAAAATATTTAAACACTCAGATTTGGGGTTGGGAGATTGTTATCTACATGTTGTTGAGCTCTTGGGGTTTGATCTCTTTACACTCATGCTCTTCTGTGTAATATTTTCGAGTGTATTTGATCATCTTTTCATTGTAATTCTTGTGGGAGCCCTCAACGTGTGAGGTTGCCCCATAAACTCAGTGATTACCCGTGATAGTGGAATGAAGTCGGCCTTGTGTGGTGACTTGACGAGGGAAAGGGTTTGAAGAGATCCGGCCCTGTGTGGGCTTCCTCAACGAGGAGTAGATCTCTTTGGTGAGATCGAACCTCGATAAAAATCGATGTCCCGCGTGCTTTTTTGTTTTTGCATCTTATTTGATTAGGGCACATAGTTGATCAACATTGGAATTTAAATTGCAAATTTTTTCTCACGTATAACTTCACAACATCAATTGTTAATTCAAGTGATCTTACTGGTTGTTCACATTTCCACTGCTTTAAAGTTTAAATCCTGAATCAACACTCAGTCAAATCGACACACACCTAGTGCACCGGACTAGTCCGCACATACAACCGGACAAGTCTGGTCTATCAAGCATTTGACCATTTGATTATGTGTGAAGGAAATTTTCAAAGCCTGTTCACCCCCCGTATAGGCCACATTCAATTGGTATCAGAGCAGGTTCTTCATCAACGAGACACTCCGCTCGGAAGGATCAATGGCCTCTGAGAAGAACAACGAGATCCCAAAGGTGCTCGACACTGAGGAAGAGCAAGATACAAAAGCCTTTGATGTATTGAGGGAAAATCCACATGATGATGAAGAAGTGCGTCAACTAAAGGCATTTCTGAGGAAGAAACTTCTCAGCCAAAAGGGAAAAGAGGACAAGAAGATGATGGGGAGTGGTCATCACGACTACTCCTGATATCCTTACAATTACAATCGCCTTAACTCAAATAATCATTATCTTTCCATCCCATGGGAAAGCCTCTGCAATTCGATGGAAACGACTACACCATGTGGAAATATAATATGAAAATGCATTTAATCTCTTGGAATCTCAGTCTTTAGCATATTGTGTGTACAGGTGTATATATCCCAAATACGTACGAAGAACTTACTCCAGAACAAGAACAAGAAATTCACTGCAACCCACAAGCCGTTTTAGTGATCACCTCATCACTGAGTTGGGAGGAGTTCACCAAGATCGATGGATTAGAAAGCGCAAAAGAAATATTGGATACACTTAAAACAGCACATGAAGGAAATAAGTCAGTTCGAGAAGCCAAAATTTAGATGCTTGAAGAAGAGTTGGGGAGATTTGCTATTGAGGAAGGCGAATCACCTCAAGACATGTACAATCGGATGAAGGCGCTTATCAACAAGATCCACGCCTTTGTAAGCAAGAAGTGGACTAACCATGAGGTGGTCAAAAGGATGATTAGAGCCTTTATGCCAAGAAACGTCACCTTATGCTCAATGATCTGAGAAAGCCCCGGGTTTCACAAAATGATCCTGGATGAACTATTGGGAAAAATCATAAACCATGAGATGATGGAAAAGGAAGCCCAATACGTCAATGGTCTAGCTGAGCTCACCTCCTCTAAAAACAAGGAAGTTGCTCTCAAAGCAACCTGCAAGCCTAAAGGAAAGGAAACTCGTAAAGCTTAAGACGAAGGAGACACAAGTGACGTGAGCACTGACCTAGATGATGAAGAGATGGTACTCTTTATCAAGAAATGCAAGCGCATGATGAAAACAAGACATGGCAGCAACTCAAGTGAAAGAAAGAGCAAATAAAATGAATCCAAGGCTTGACGCACTTGCTATAACTGTGTTGAGTATGGTCACTTCATGGTTGACTACACCTATTAAGAGAATAAGAGGAAGAAGGAAACGAAGCCTCACGAAAAGAAGATGTTCAGAAAAAGGCGACAAGCTCATGAAGCGCATATTGGCAAGGAGTGGGACTCAAATGACGAGTCCTCTTCTGATGTAGAAGAGGAGATGGCCACCATTGCCATCATGAAACCCACCAAGAGGTCAACAGTCTTCCTGAACATGGGAGGACGGGAGACACACAATCACACTTGACTTATGGCTAAAGAAGGCAAGAAAATGGTTCAACTTACTCCCCCTCGCTAAATTCCTCCATCGATGATTTTGACAACTCTAGTGAAAATGAGGAGATTTTTAGGTATTAAGAGAACTGCATTGAAAAAAATGAAAATGTTGTCGGGTGAAATCTTTGAGTGGGAGAAGCTTGTCAACCGACAAGAAGATATGCTCATCTGTGAAAGGGAGAGGTATCAAGACGTTGAGAAACTCCTTGAGCTCGAAAGAGGGAAGAGCAAGTCACTTGAGCATGAGCTAGCCTTGAGTAAGGATACTTACTCAAAGCTAGAAGACTCACACGTTGCAATCAAGGATGAACTTGCTAACTTGTCAAAAGTTAACAAGATTCATGAAGTGCAAGTTGAGTTGCTCAAGCAATGTGACTCCTCTTCCTCCAAAAGCTCACCTTCCAACGGTGTAAGTTTGAGAACTATTGCAACTTGCACATGTTCTATTAAGAAAAATGTTGTCAAACCTGATTCTTCCACTTCTCGTGCAAAGCATCATCCCCAAAGTGGCATTTTTGACAAGGAGAAAATCAAATATGCACGTAGTGCATATATGGTCACTAGAACTCCTAACGTCAAAGATGGTCTTGGGTTTAACAAGAACAAACACATGTCCACAAATGGTCATGCTAAGAAGAAAATTACTTTTGTTAAGGAAAAATCGCATGAATCTGACTTGCAAATACTATTTCGTACGTTTGATGCTTCCTATGTACTTATGAAAGATAAATTTGGAAATGTATTTGATAAATATGCAGGGCCACGCCACAAGAATTCAAAAACTTGTGTGTGGGTGCCCAAAACTCTTGTAAATAACCTGAGAGGACCCAAACAAGCTTGGATACCTAAAACCAAGGAATAATTCTGTTTTGCAGGCCTACTCCTCCGGTGGATCAAAATGGGTGCTAGACAGCGGATGCACCAATCACATGACCGGAAAGAGGAATATTTTCGTGGAGTATGATCGCAACGTAGATCCACGTGAAGGGATATACTTTGGAGACAACAGCTAAGGAAAGGTTCTTGGTAGCGGTAAAATTAAAATCTCCTCTCAACATACTCTCTCTAATGTTTTACACGTAGATTCTTTAAATTATAACCTTATGTCAATATCTCAACTATGCGACAAAGGTTATAACTATTTATTCAATAATGATCACTACTACAAAAAGCATTTTTACAGGCGCCTCAATTTTTCAAACACAGGCGGTCCTTAAAAATATGCGACTGTGATGACGAATGATATAATAACCGTCTGTGATGAAAGAACAACACAGGCGGATTTTAAAGAACAACCGTCTGGGTAAATACATGATCTTCAGAATCGGTTCTTAATTAAGAACCGTCTGTAATGCAACGAACTTCACAGACGGATTTTAAGAAACAACCGTCTGGGTAAATACATGATCTTCACAGACGGTTATTAATTATTAACCGCCTGCAATGCCATGAACTTCACAGACGGATTTTAAGAAACAACCGTCTGGTTAAATACATGATCTTCGTTGGCGGTTCTTGATTAATAACCGTCTGTAATGCAATGAACTTCACAGATGGATTTTAAGGAACAACCGTCTGAGTAAATACATGATCTTCGTTGGCGGTTCTTAATTAATAACCGTCTGTAATGCAATGAACTTCATAGCCGGTTCTTGATTATATAACAACGGCCTAAGAAGATCATGTATTTTCAGTGGCGGTCATTGTTTAATTATCATAAGCGGTTTTCATTGAAATTACAGGGATGTAGTTGCAATTATATATCACAGCCGCATGTAGTCGTGCAGGCAAAATTGTATCAGGAAAAAAACACAGATGAGCTAGCGGATACTAGTAAAGTAATGCATTATAGGAAATGCTCGATCACCAGTGAGGCTGGCTTAATTGTGATAATACACCATTAGAGGCTTTACAATTGTTCAAAGATAATTTCTTTACACACTGAACAAAAATCATGCTACATTCATTGTAGATCGACGATGAAGCTCCCATCGATCAATCTAAATTGTACCGTCCTGCTTGCTCCCGAACACGTCTCTTATATTCCGCTGGATCCTGAAAATATTGACATTATTTAAATTAACAAATGTCGAAGGAGGAATGAATAACCTACATTGGTCACTAAGTCAAAGTGTCATCTAACCTTGATAAGTAGATTATAGCAATCATTTTCAACATCAGGCACATTTGGCTGATGCAGCAAACGCTGAACTTCAAGTAGTATAGTTTTGATTGTAAAAGCACTGCACCACCCCTACGAAATATAATTTAAGCAATATAAGAAACCAGTTCAAATAAGTTCGACAAAAATTATAAGTAATAATTACATGAACAAAATAGGTCTATCTTACAGTCTCTTGATCAAGAATCCCGATGCAGAGTGCTCCCGAACGATGGACATTTGGGTGGAAGAACCCAAATGGAAAGGAGCATCTTGGAGGCACCAAGGGATAGTCCTCAGAGAAGGAGATTGTCAGGGGGTAGTAACCATCTTCCCATTCAGTCTGCAAAAGAAATTTATTAATAGGAGGACGATAGTTAAACTCATATTGTGCTTGTTCTTCATGACTTACCCCTTCTTTACCGGGGACGATGCACTGCCACTTCAATAAATCTCCCGATTCAGGCTTCGCAGAGAAACCCTACGCGGAGAAATTGAAAATACCAAAAACAAACAACACGGAAAAACAAACTACAGTTAAGTTCATCAGTCCATTACAGATACATATGTATATACAACCATGTGACCGGTGTGCCATATGTACATACATGGGGATGGTTCTTGCGCCACGCCAAGCGCTCCTCCTTCAATCGGCTACACGCCCGAGACATCATTATCTGAAGAAAGACCAAGCTTCCAAACTTCCAAATCATTGAGTCCAAACGCATATGTACACAAATGCAAAAGGACACAATCCATATACCAACATTGTTCTAAGTTGATTTCAGAAGATACAAATATATACAATATATATCATCTCGCATTGCTATATACATTTTTTCCAGCATTGACATCTTCTCGCATATAGGGTTTCAAATTCTTTTTAATGCTTCTCTCTACGCGCTTGATGTTTTCTGGTTCGGTGAAAAGGTACATCTCTTCATACTGATTATATTCCTCTTCATTATCTCCCACATTGTCAACCCCAACAATATTTTGCTTTCCAGAAACAACTACGTGCAACTTCTCAGTTTCTGGATCTTGAACATAAAAAACTTGTGCAACATTATCGGCGAGAACCCACAGGTCATCTTTGTAACCCACTTTATTCAAGTCTACCAGTGTCAGTCCGTAATTGTCCACTTTCAAACCATCAGGATGTTTGACCCATTGGCACTTAAATACGGGCATTACCATTCTTTCGCCATAATCGAGTTCCCATATTTCCTCTATGAACCCGAAGTATGTGGTCTTCTGCCCTTGCGAATCATAAGCCTCAATACGAACACCACTATTTTGTGCAACACTCTTACCGTCTTTTTCTTTAGTGTAAAATGTGTAACCATTGATGTCATATGCTTGCCATGATGTTACCAAAGCAGATGGGCCACAAGCTAACTTTTTCATTGTTGCCTCTTCTATAGTGTTTCCGTATGATATATTTTTGTCCATTAACCATTCAGTGAAACATCTTCTGTGCTCTTTCATGATCCAGTCCTCTTTGCGGTCTTGGTTTTTATCACGAAGCTCAATTTGGTGTTCCTCGATGTACGGCTCAGCTATTGCGAGCTGTTGTAGTACACCAAAATGTGCACGGTGTACATTCTTGTAATCTTGAACAATAAAAGTTTTCTTACCCACTTTGCCTCTCCCACGTAGTCTACCCTCATGTACCGGTATAGGCACACCTATCGATTTTCCATCTTTGATGTAATCAGCGCAACCCTCAATCACTTCTTCAGTGGTGTATCCTTCCATAATTGAACCCTCTGGGTGAGCACGGTTCCGCACATAACCTTTTAATACTCCTAAATATCTCTCCAACGAAAACATATGATGTAAATATAGTGGCCCCAATGCTTTTATCTGATCAACAAGATGTATGATTAGGTGTACTTGCATATCAAAAAAGGATGGTGGGAAACACATCTCAAGCTTGCACATTGTCTCGACGATGTATGTTTTCAGATAGTCTAAATCTTCACGTGCTATCACCTTTTGCGATACTGCATTGAAGAAGTAACACAAACGTGTGATGACAACTTTTATATGCTCAGGTTTGATTACTCTTATTGCAATGGCAAGGAAAACTGTCATCATCATGTGACAGTCGTGAGAATTATAACCGAATAAAGACAAGTCTTTCATCGAGACTAGTTTGCGGATATTGGATGAGAAACTTGTGGGAACTTTGATCCCACGCAAGCATTCGCAAATTGCTTTTTTCTCTTCTAGCGTCAAGTTGTAGCTGGCTGGGGGAAGGTAATGCTTCCCGTTCGCCTTTTCTACTGGATGAAGCTCTGGTCTCAAATCAAGATTTACTAGGTCCATACGTGAATTTAATCCATCCTTTGTCTTCCTCGGCATGTCCAGCAAGGTCCCAATGATGCTGTCAAATACATTCTTTGTAACGTGCATCAAATCAATACTATGGCAACATTCCAGATTCTTCCAATACGGAAGATACTTGAAAAAAATTGATTGTTTCTTGAAAGCCATGTCAGTTGTATCATCCGAAGATGTACTTTTCTTTCTCTTAATTCCATTACTCTTTTTTCCCTTACCGAAAGCAATATGAATGTTCTTGACCATTTCAAACACAAGTTTTCCACTGTAAGGTTTCGGTGCAGTATCTTTTTCGATTTTGTTATCAAATTGTTCTTTCATCTTCCTATACTTGTGTGTATCTGTCAAGAACCGTCGATGTCTCATGTACACCGTCTTTCTGGATGAAGTGAGGTATAGATATCCAGTTCTATCCACGCACCTAACGCAACCTTTCTTCCCTTTCATTTGTCCCGATAATGTAAACAGTCCGGGATAATCATGCACGGTAACGAATATCATTGCTCTTAGCGTGAAATACTCCCGCTTGTACTCATCCCATGTACGTACCCCTTCATTCCACAATTTCGCCATATCTTCCATTAAAGGTTCCAAGAACACATCAATTTCGATGCCGGGTTGTTTCGGACCTTGGATAAGAACAGATAATAAGATATATTTCCTTTTGTGACACAACCACGTCGGTAGGTTGTACATAGTTAAGACCACGGGCCATGTGCTGTGTATGCTCCTTTTTTCACCAAACGGATTCATTCCATCTGTACCCAAGGCAAACCTCACATTTCTGATTTCCTTCGCAAATTCTGGATACTGAATATCAAAATTTTTCCACTGCGTTGCATCACCAGGGTGTCGTATATGTTTTTCATTCTTCTTGCGTTCCTCGGAATGCCAACGCATAAGTTCAGCCTCCCTAGGGTTTGAGAACAAACGCTTCAAGCGATCAATTACCGGAAGGTACCACATCACCAATGCAGGAATTTTTCTCTTATTCTTTCCGTCTGCATCGCCAGAAGTATCGTCATCGTCACCTTCAGGACCAATAATAAACTTCTTATTCTTCTGAGTCTTTTTCATGTTGGTAACATACTGGTGATTGTAGTCCTTCTTATATCTACTGACACCACAAATGGGGCATCTAGTTGCGAGCTCATGCTCTTTGCGATACAGAATACAATGGTTCACACAAGCGTGTATTTTTGTCACACCTAGTGCCATCGGGCAAAGAAGTTTCTTCGCTTTATAAGTGCTTCTAGGCAGTTTATTTGGATTTGGAAGAATTTCTGCCAGAAGATTCAAAAGATCAGAGAAACTACAATCGGACCATCCGTGCGTAGCTTTCAACTTTAGTAGTTCTAAGACTGCACGCAATGTAGTAAACTCTTTATCACAACCGTTTGATTCATCATATAAAAGCTCTGTGGCCGCATTCTGCAATGTCTCCATTTTACTTAAGCCTTTGCTTGCTCCCATAGAAGTCAGTACATATGGTTCAATGTGACGCAACATCTCCTCACAATCGAACTCATCATCATCATCACCAGCTTGATTGTCACTACCATCATCGATATGAACATTATCATCATCTGAGCCTCTCTCATCATCTTTATCCACATCATGTGTATCTAACTCACCATGCTCTGTCCATATTGTGTAGTTATTTTTGAAACCTCTTTTCACCAAATGAGATTGGATTACTATAGTATCCGTCCAAGCAATCTTATTTTCGCAGTCGATACATGGACATAATATGTCATCTATCTTTTGCAACTTCGCATGTCTCTTGGATGCTTCAATAAAATTTGCAACATTACGAATGTACATAGGATCGGGTCTTGGCATGTTATACATCCACGCTCGACGGTCCATGCTTCAATAATAGAATTTTTTGTCAGATTTACAAAATTTGGCCACAAATATTCTCTAAAGGTCTTCTATAAAATGAATTTACAGAGACATAACAAGTATGATTAGGGCGACTAATGTAGGAGACGGGCGACGTCTTGAGGCGGACGGAGTCAAAGGGGGAAACAGGCCCAGCAGCATGGGCTAGGTCTGGGTGGGATCCAGTCCGTTATATCGGGAAACAAGGCCCAGATGCATCTTATATATATTACAATAGCATCTGTTAATTAAACATCATATTCATGTCACATAATAGGTACAAAAAGGAAACAATCCATATAGTCCATACATCAATATACCAGAACACAATCCATAGTCCTTACACATGCAAAAGGACAGAATCCATATACCAGAACACACAAAACTAACAGCTTATCAGCTAATGAAAATATACAAAGAAAAAGTAAGGAAACTACATTTACCTTGCAGAGGCGTCAGCACGGTGGGCCGGCTGGGTGGAGAAGTGGCGGTGCGGGGTTGAGCGGCGGCGCGGCAGTATGGGCTGGGCGGCGGAGCGGCGGCGCGGCGCAGGGGAAATTTCAACAGCCTGGCGGCGTCGATATAAATTCTCCAGGGTTGCGTTTTGACTGCGGTGAGGGGTCCTTATATAGACGTAGGTTTTTCACAGGCGGTTTTTAACTTTATCGCAGGCGGGTTTTACTTAGCAACCGCCTGAGATGATGTTTATTAATTAAGAAGTAAATATCTTCACAGGCTGTTGGTACTTAATAACCGCCAGGGAAGATTTTTATCTCAGGCGGGTATTACTTAACAACCGCCTGAGATAATGCCAACTGAACAAAATATTTTTAAAACTTGTATACATGTATGAATTTTTTTAATTTTTTTAAAAGCACTCCAACATGTCAAACTTCAAATTATCCACCAGTATTCATTGACACTTGATTGAAATATGTACAAAACACAAGAAAAATGTACAAGAACACTTGATTGAAATCCTAAAACTACACTACGGCCCCGCCTCCTCCATCCTCTCCGCCAGCTTCTCAAACCAAGCCAAGCGGTCCTCCTCCGACTCGTCGTCGTCGTCGTCGTAGTCGTCACCATGGTGGTGGTCGCCGTCGTCGTCGTCGCCGTCGTCGGTGGACGACTCGTCGTCGCCGTCGTCGGAGGACGACTCGTCGTCGCCGTCGTCGGAGGACGACTCGTCGTCATCATCGTCATCATCGTCGTCGTCGTCGAAGTCGTCCTCCTCCTCCTCCTCCTCCTCCGGCGACGATGCAGCAGGAGAGAGGGTCGGCTTCTCCGGCTGAGCCGATTGCTCCGGCTGTACCGGTGGCTCCGGCTGCACCGGCGGTGGAACGCGCTGGTCGTCATTCACCCTCTCGGGGGAGGTGCAGCGTATCCGCTTGCATGGCTGACTCGGAGGGCTAGGTGGTGGAAGGCTGGCCATGGCTGTGGTGGTTAATCGGCGGCGGGCTAGGAGAAGAAGAAAGGAGTGGAGAAAAGTTTTGTGCTTGTCCATAACCGACGACGCGCCTTATATAGGTCTGTGCGGAGTAGACGAGGGAGCGGTTCGTTTCCCGCGCATTGAACTCTTTGCAGACCTCGTGCGGCGCACAATTAAACCACTGCGGAAGACGATCTTGAGAGATCCTTGCACGCGTCCCTGCACCACGGCTTCTCAACTTCTCCGCAGACCTCGTGCGGCGCGTCAGTTAATTAACACTTCTCAGGCCGTTAAATAACATATTGTAATTTCAAAAATGATTATCTCAGGCGGTTATTACTTATAAACCGCCTGAGAAAAAAGAAGTAAAAATCTTCACAGACGGTTGGTACTTAACAACCGTCTGCAAATATGTTTATCTAAGGCGGGTATAACTTAACAACCGCCTGGGATAATGCCCGATACTCTTCTGCAGTTTCCTTATCCCTTGCTTCTTTTTTATTTAGATTCCAATATAAATACTCAAACATGTTTACATTCTGCAAATTGTGTTCAAATTCGCTGATTCTTTCTTCTACATTTGTATTAAATTAACATCTACCAACTGAACAAAATATTTTGTTCATTGCGCATTGAACTCTTTGCAGACCTCGTGCGGCGCACAATTAAACCACTGTGGAAGACGATCTTCAGAGATCCTTCCGTCGCACGCGTCCCCTGCACCACGGCTTCTTAACTTCTCCGCAGACCTCGTGCGGCGCGTCCCCTGCACCACGGCTTCTTAACATATATAGCATTTGTTGTATGTTTTTTATGTTCTGACCAATTTCAAAGGATTTATGAAGTGAAATTTAATGGTAACCTTTACTTATCAATAATATTACAAGAAGGTGGATTTTTGCCTTTTTAAAGGACCAAATTTAATCAAGAATATTAAATAAGAAGAAGTAAATATCTTCACAGGCGGTTATTGCTTAACAACCGCCTGAGATAATGCCCGATACTGTTCTTCAGTTCCCTTATCCCTTGCTTCTTTTTTATTTAGATTCCAATATAAATACTCAAACATGTTTAGATTCTGCAAATTGTGTCCAAATTCGATGATTCTTTCTTCTACATTTGTATAAAATTAACATCTACCACATGAACAAAATATTTTTAAAACTTGTATAGCTGACATTGTAATGTTTTGGTAAATATCAAATTAATTTCTACTCACATATTATTCACATTTGTGTATCTCATAAAAAAAAAGGTTCCTTCACTCAAAATTGTTGGTATGAACATATTTGTATAATTTATACATGTATGAATTCTTTTAATTTTTTTAAAAGCATTCCAACATGTCAAACTTCAAATTATCCACCATTCTAACTAAATGCTCATATTCATATGAGGCATTCATCAAATTATGAACACACATTGATTCCAAAAAATTTAAAAAAATATGAAAAAATTCCTAGATGTTGGTATGATGATTAAAAATGTCCACTGAAAAAATAAATGAAAAAAGCATTATATTCATCAAGATAGAAAAATGAAAAATAGCATTTGTTGTATGTTTTTTATGTTCTGACCAATTTCAAAGGATTTATGAAGTGAAATTTAATGGTAACCTTTACTTATCAATAATATTACAAGAAGGTGGATTTTTGCCTTTTTAAAGGACCAAATTTAATCAAGAATATTAAATAAGAAGAAGTAAATATCTTCACAGGCGGTTATTGCTTAACAACCGCCTGAGATAATGCCCGATACTGTTCTTCAGTTCCCTTATCCCTTGCTTCTTTTTTATTTAGATTCCAATATAAATACTCAAACATGTTTAGATTCTGCAAATTGTGTCCAAATTCGATGATTCTTTCTTCTACATTTGTATAAAATTAACATCTACCACATGAACAAAATATTTTTAAAACTTGTATAGCTGACATTGTAATGTTTTGGTAAATATCAAATTAATTTCTACTCACATATTATTCACATTTGTGTATCTCATAAAAAAAAAGGTTCCTTCACTCAAAATTGTTGGTATGAACATATTTGTATAATTTATACATGTATGAATTCTTTTAATTTTTTTAAAAGCATTCCAACATGTCAAACTTCAAATTATCCACCATTCTAACTAAATGCTCATATTCATATGAGGCATTCATCAAATTATGAACACACATTGATTCCAAAAAATTTAAAAAAATATGAAAAAATTCCTAGATGTTGGTATGATGATTAAAAATGTCCACTGAAAAAATAAATGAAAAAAGCATTATATTCATCAAGATAGAAAAATGAAAAATAGCATTTGTTGTATGTTTTTTATGTTCTGACCAATTTCAAAGGATTTATGAAGTGAAATTTAATGGTAACCTTTACTTATCAATAATATTACAAGAAGGTGGATTTTTGCCTTTTTAAAGGACCAAATTTAATCAAGAATATTAAATAAGAAGAAGTAAATATCTTCACAGGCGGTTATTGCTTAACAACCGCCTGAGATAATGCCCGATACTGTTCTTCAGTTCCCTTATCCCTTGCTTCTTTTTTATTTAGATTCCAATATAAATACTCAAACATGTTTAGATTCTGCAAATTGTGTCCAAATTCGATGATTCTTTCTTCTACATTTGTATAAAATTAACATCTACCACATGAACAAAATATTTTTAAAACTTGTATAGCTGACATTGTAATGTTTTGGTAAATATCAAATTAATTTCTACTCACATATTATTCACATTTGTGTATCTCATAAAAAAAAAGGTTCCTTCACTCAAAATTGTTGGTATGAACATATTTGTATAATTTATACATGTATGAATTCTTTTAATTTTTTTAAAAGCATTCCAACATGTCAAACTTCAAATTATCCACCATTCTAACTAAATGCTCATATTCATATGAGGCATTCATCAAATTATGAACACACATTGATTCCAAAAAATTTAAAAAAATATGAAAAAATTCCTAGATGTTGGTATGATGATTAAAAATGTCCACTGAAAAAATAAATGAAAAAAGCATTATATTCATCAAGATAGAAAAATGAAAAATAGCATTTGTTGTATGTTTTTTATGTTCTGACCAATTTCAAAGGATTTATGAAGTGAAATTTAATGGTAACCTTTACTTATCAATAATATTACAAGAAGGTGGATTTTTGCCTTTTTAAAGGACCAAATTTAATCAAGAATATTAAATAAGAAGAAGTAAATATCTTCACAGGCGGTTATTGCTTAACAACCGCCTGAGATAATGCCCGATACTGTTCTTCAGTTCCCTTATCCCTTGCTTCTTTTTTATTTAGATTCCAATATAAATACTCAAACATGTTTAGATTCTGCAAATTGTGTCCAAATTCGATGATTCTTTCTTCTACATTTGTATAAAATTAACATCTACCACATGAACAAAATATTTTTAAAACTTGTATAGCTGACATTGTAATGTTTTGGTAAATATCAAATTAATTTCTTCTCAGACGTGAAATTTTAATTAACGATGAACACACTACATCCATTAACAATATTCAATCATTCACACAGTTCAAGAACACACAAGATACTCATTCATTAACAATATGCACATCTCACAAAAGAACACACAAGATGCACAATATTTACACAAGAACACACAAGAACACAAAAGATACACAAGTAATATTCAATCACATAGATGAAAAAAGATAGATTTCATTCATTAACAATATTTACAAAACAGAAGCAACTAAAAACAACAAAAAGAAAAACTAATTAAATCCTACTCCTACTCCTCTTCCATCTCCTCCTCCTCGTCCTCCGGCGGCGACTCCGGCACCGGCTGCACCGGCTGCACCGGCTGCACCGGCGGTGCAACCCCGAGGTTGCTAGCCGTCGCCTCCACCAGCGTTCTACGGCCCTGGGGGCCAAGAACCTGGGCCATCGTCGCGAACAGAATGTCGAGACGATCAGCCACCCCCACGAGGGCGTAGAGGTAGTGGCCCAAGGTACCCATTCCAGTATACTCTGGAAGGGTACCCAGCCCCAAGGCACTCATGGCGCGAGACGTATTGTTGTACGCCTCTCGCGCCATGAGGAGGCGCTGCTCGGCGTTGATCTTCTCGGGGGAGCTGCAACATTGTTTCTTGCAAGGTGGCTCCCTCGGAGGGCTTGGCGGCGGAAGGTCGGCCATAGTGGTGTTGGGTCGTCGGAGCGGAGGAAGACGAAGAAAACAAGAGGATTCAAAGTGAGCGATGCGCTTGTGAGCCATAGTGGTGTTGGGTCTTTAAGGCCGCGCGGAGTGGAAAAGAAAGGTCGCACCTCGGGGAAAAGAAAGGTCGCGCACGCGTGACATGGTCACTGACGTGTGGGACCGGGTCCACATGTCAGTGACCGCTGATTAAGTCAGGGGATCCTCATCCCGGTTGGTGAGGGGTCTTTATGTAGGCGTTCATCAAATTAAGAAGTAAATATCTTCATGTTTAACTCAGGCGGGTGTTACTAACCAACCGCCTGAGATAATTGTATCTTCTCAGACGGGTGTTACTAACCAACCGCCTGAGATAATTGTATCTTCTCAGACGGTTGGTAAGTAAAATCCGACTGAGATAACATTCTTCCCTGACGGTCGGTACTTAAAATCCGCCTGAGAAAATGTGAGTCTATATATACCCCTCGGCAGCATTGGAAAAACCTAACCCGGGCGAAACACTTAGACGCCGTTAGGCTGCCAAAATTTCGTTTGCCGCCAAGTGTTCCCCCTCGTCACTTCCAGGTACGCCGCCGAGCTTCGCCGTCGCCGAGCTTCGCCGTCGTCGCCGAGCTTCGCCGTCGCCGCCGAGCTTCGCCCTCCTCACTTCCAGGTACGCCGAGCGAAGCCATTTCCGTCACCGCCGAGCTTCAAGGTAAACCCTAAACCCTTCGACCTTCCATCCTCCTTCGCCGTGCCGCCTCCCTCCCCGCCCTCGCTGCCGCCTTGCATATCCTTGGTTAGGGTTCGGGAATTAGATAATGGTAGGCATCCTTGGTTAGGGTTCGGTGGAATTCGAAAAACTGTCAAGTTCGGTGGCAGCTTTGGTTAGGGTTCGGTGGGGCAAGATTTATGTGGATGGTTATATCACGATAAATTGGTAGTTGGTTCTGTGTGTCTGAAACTGTTCCGACACATTAGTGGTAAACATGATTCTAGACTCTAGTAACAGCAGTATATTCCCTATTTCTGTCATCGGCCTTGCATATGCCACATAATTCTCTATTAGGGGCAAGATTTAGCTATATTTGGTTAAGTTGACCAAATTTGGCTAATTTTGGCTAAGTTACACTAGATATAGTTATACTTGACTAATTTTGACTAAGTTATGCTATATTTAGCTATATTTGGCTACTTTTGCTTAGAGTTAGCTATGCTAGACTAAGTTTGGCTAAGTTTGCTTTTATTTCTCTAAGTTTCATTTGAGCAATTGTAGCTAATCTGTGCTACCAAAGATGTCTGCACTTGTGGCTCCATCAGCTTCATTTTAGCAATTGTACCTAATCTGAGCTACCAAAGTTATGCTATATTTAGCTCTGAAGCCAAACAAAAGTTGCTGGCCAACTCATTTGTGATGCCAGGAGCATCCTCACGCCCATATCTAGGTAACACTAGGTGTGGCGATGGAGTCTGAGCATATGATGCCGATCTCTATGATACAAGAATTTAGTTAGACCTATATAACTTCAAAAATGTGTTTTGGCTAAATTTACTTAATTGAGCCAAAATTGAGAAAATTTGTTTTAAATATGACCAAATTTAGTTATGCCATTTATTAGATTTTTTGTCTTATTAGATCTAGCATGGAAAGCCCTAAGAAGACTGGTCCTGATTGTAACAACAAAGAAGACAATATGGAGTTTACTGACTCCAGCAGTTCAGGCTCCTATCACAGTCCTTCGGATCCTTTTCCGAATATAAAAATTAAAAAGACTTCAGTGGATCTAGACCCGGAATATGATCCTGCCGACGAGGTATGGATCACGAATCTTAACTTCAGCAGTTCAAGTTAATGTTGGTTGTCAAGTATACGAAGTCTTATAATTTTTTTCTACCTAGATTAATCTCGAAGACAATGAGGTGACATCGGCTCCTAAAACCGCAGAAGGTTCACCAATGGATGAATCCTCAGCTTCACTCAAGCGGAAACGAGGGCAACGAGGTCCCAATAAGGGTCTATTGGACCGCATCATGTACATAACAAGGGTCGGTCCAAGTGGGCTTCCCCAAGAACCACTGGATTCAGTTACCAAGTACCGTAATGCATGCGGTTTTCTTGTTAGGGAGGTTGT